>OX104071.1:74479432-74619201 GCA_944474145.2 Dicrocoelium dendriticum | reverse complement strand
GAACGGGAAGAAGAGTCATCGGGCGATAGTTTGAGAGTACCGCACGCTTTTCTCCCATGTAAATGGAGGTGATTATTCTACGCTTCCACATAGTCGGAACCTGCATATGGTCGAGACAGCACTGGAAAAACTGGGAGAACGGTTCGGCCAAGTTCGTGGCAGCTGCCTTCAGTGACTTGGGTCTTATCAGGACCAGGTAAATTGTACTCATGTGGTGACATCAGTCGCCTCAGCACGTCCGCGGCAGGGAAGGAGACTTGGCTGATTCCTGGTGGTGACGTGATCCGTGTTAGGATGGAGTGTTATGTTGGTCCTTTCTGGAAAGTACAAGCGAGTTTATGTTTAGGGGGTGTTAACTGTTTCTTGGGCAGTTCACTGTTGTTTACGTGCGGTGTTTGGAGACAAGGTATCACGCTGTACTTTGTGAAGTATGTTAATATGTCTGGAAAGTAGCTTAGGATTGCAGCAGGACTTCCACCCCAAATCCTGTTTGTGTTTCAGTTTGTCTTCGCAGACAAGATTAACACAATGGTTTCGCTCGGTTTTGTAGGCCTTTCAGTTTCCGGCGTCTGGATCAGATTAGTATGTTTCAATGTGATTCCCTCATGGCCATTCGTTTCCCCATCCTGTTTGTCAAAAAGCAGTTTGCTCCTTTGAGCTAAGGATCTTAGCCTCTGATGCGTTTGTACTATAGTGTTGAACTAATTGACGAACTTTCCCCAAACGATATCCGGGGTTGTCACGCCAGAAACGATTAATCGATGATATTAATGAGGTAGGATAAAATGTTGTGACGTGTTATTATGCGGATCTCTTCGATGTCCCCGTTGGACTGTTCAACGGAGCAGGAAGAGCGACAAAGCAGTGCTGCACGATCACTGTGCCTCACCGGGTTACTCACTCGCTGTGTCGACCATAAATTCCTCAGGGATAAAGACGAGGTCCAAAATGACTTGCTTGTTTCTCGCTCTGGATCTCGTAGGAGAAGTAACGTGGTTATGCAGTGGTAGGCCACTGCCTACTTGTAGAGTTCGGCCGGAATACCTAACGCTTGCAAATTGATGTCCCCTAGGAGGAGAATGTGAGAGTTAGGCTGAGCCAGAAGAGTTTTTAGTGTAACAGAGTCGACATGGGAGGATGGTATACGATGGCGACTATAGATGTCTCACTACGTCTTAGTTGCAGGCGACACCAAACTGAGTGCACAACTTGAAGCTGTGGCTCATTAATGGCTTGGAGATACAGGTCACTGCGATAGTACGGAATTACTTCACCTCGCCTACTAGCTCAATCTTTACGTAGGACGGATATACCGGGTAAAGCGATCGCCGCCTCCGTGATTTCATCATTCAGCCAAGCCTCAGTTATCATTATCAGGTCCATAGACATCGAGACTTGGCTAGTTTGAAGCTCGCATCCTTAGTTGAAGAGGCCTCAAAGACTTGTACACATACAGGAGAGGGCTTCTAAAAGCGGAATTGTATCTGAGGTGGCGGATGACAAGTCCAAGCTTTCGCCGCCTCTTACGAGAGCGGCAACTGATCGTTTTTGTGCAATGCTGTCACTGATATTCGAGCCGCTTCATATTGGCTGGTAGAATGGTCAATAATAAAGTCCCACTTACAGGTAGCATTGAAAAAGTCTCTGACGCTTCAAGAAGGGATTGTGCCCCGCAGTGTGTTCTCTTCCTAATACCGACAGCTTCGCGGAGATCCTCATACCGGATGACATACCGGAAACTAACTGAAAGCGAGCACACATGTACATCACTGCTGACCCCAGCCCCTTTCAAACAATGTCCAGGCCATCAGCTGAAACTAGTAACTCCACCCTCCCATTTGGATTGTAGGAAGCATTTTTACTCTCTTAAAAGCTGTTCACACTGGAATGTATTAGCAACACATGTGATGAACGCACCAGACATCGCAACATTCGGAGAGTTGTATACTTTCAGCTTAGTGTTATGCGCTACACAACAGTGTGATAAAGTGCGATTTTTTGACTACTGCTGATTCACATACCACGTTGTAACACTTTTGATCTTAATTTTGGGGAGAATTTTCCATCCTCTGGGTCTTGTGAAGTTATGTTTTTGTCCCGTCATGCACTATTGAACTGCTGAACTATTAACCGTTACTGGAATCACTGTAAGACTCCGGTGCTTTTGCTCTCTGTTGGTCACATGGGGTCTGATGTTGAACGCTTGTTTTCGTAGATCTGAGGGAAGCCTCCTGCGCCACTTACGTGAAATTTCAAGTGCACTTTCCGCGATGTGTTTGGACAGGAACACAACTTTCATTAACTTGCGATCACACACACATTTTGTCCTTTGATAACGGGGGTAATTTGTGATCGATTTGGCGATTATGTTGTTTAGTGGGCTTGTGCTTCACGATCATCGGAGGCTTGAAGCTCCTGTACACCATGAATAAACATAGACTTTTCGTTGTCCAGATAGTGATAGGCACTAAGGTTCTGTTTTCTTTGCTGAGACTTGCTTCAAAGGGATGTTGGGAAAAATTCGAAGGCAGGTGGCTGACAAAAGAACCGCCTCAACATCCTTCGCTGCTTGTGGCGTTACCCGTAGCAGCCTTGGTTCGCCGTTGTGGGTGGTGTTTGCGTGCTGTATGATGCACACAGTGCTAGCCGGCTTTGCTTACAAGCCTGTTAGCGAACATACATAATCTCACTTCTTCTGTCGTTTAGCAGCTTCTCTTTTATGGAAGTAGTTGACATACAGGAACCTAGGAACCCACGATCGTTAGCGACGCCTGGACACGCCCAAGTGTAACCGGTTTGTAAAGGAATGGGACCTGAGTACTTGGTGGAGGGATGGGCGCATAAGGGACACTTCTGGCTCCATGTGGGATCACTACAGTTGTAGGCATTGCATTTGCTGCCGGTTCCTGGACAGCGTCAACAGGTGCGTACGTAGGGCATGTGTTCGCGTGTTCCGGTATAGCTTGATCCACAGAGTTGTTTTCACATAATATCACGTGGGCCATGGTGGGGGTTTGCCGTAGTAGGTAGAATTTGGTTGTCTGCCCGATTTCGGAGTGGAGTGGTCCGTGTATCTCACTTCACAGTGCTCCCTTTTCCGTGGTTGGGCCACTATGTTCAGCTGTGGAACCTTGGGCTACGAGTCCGGCCGAGATTGAGTCCGAAGAGCAATGTTTATTAAGTCTAGGTCTTTCGACCATCGCCGCTGAGTTATCGCATTTCCGTGCCAAAAACAGATATGCATCTAAGAAGTGTGACAGCCGTACAGTCAATGCAGAACTAAAAGGAGTTTGTTTTATTATTCAGCTCTTTCAGTACCCTTGTATTTAGATGGACACATGGCGTGGTAATAGTTACTGCATCCAGAACACAAAATACCAGTTCGCACGGTTTTCCCGGAGCTACACATGCTGCATGACGGTGAAAAACTCTAAGCGTTACTATTTCCGCAACTATCGAGGGAATATGTCGAAAAATGCCCCCAGGATTCCATGGGGTACTCTTGACGGGGTTTGATGTTGCGCTCTACTGGTCACTGTCGGAGACCTGCTCCCTGTCAGGCGCATGGACATCTGAGTTTCCAATTTAGTTTATCCGTGGGGTGGGGGTGGTATTGGTTGCCAGAAGGTCAGTTTCGGAATAATCACTGTAGTGGTCTGCTGGGCCGAAGTAGCTTGCCTCACGGAATAACTTCAGCTCCACTTTCTGTCATAGTCGGTCGGGAACATTACGCAAGAGTATTGATGCGTTGGTCCATCGTGTCTGCTTGGTAACGGCACACCGTACAGTTCGAACAAAACTTCGGAACCGACTTTTCCATTCCCGACTAGAACATCCATCCTTTTGCTCTGCTAATTCTGATTAGTTTCCATTTGTCTTAGAGAAAATTGTTGAAGCCTATATCGTAGAAGCGAAGGCGTAGTAAGAATCCGGTTGCCTTGAACATTTCTCCGTTGCATTTAAGGAACCCGTCCCGAAGGTTGGTATATTGCTAATTTCATCTGATGTCGATTTATCGCTTAGATTCATGCTTACAAGATCATGTCTCGTAACACGGCGGACATCGCGTTTTGTAGGATATGCACCCATTTGCTTTCGTGTGATATTAGGTCATTTTCAGATATTGTATCAGATTGACGACTTCAACATCTTTTTGATAATACTCGGTTGTCGCTAGATGGGCTCTTGCTAGGATGTCCGCAATGAACACCTATATATCCGTGTGCAAACGACCTTCACAAGATACTACGAAGCCGGATACACAGACTCCGAAACTATGGAGTGGTTTTGCTCAACGGTTTACCGGCAGTGAACAAAAGCAGTTGGTGATCGGTGTAAACGGTTGTCTTCCCTCCAGTTGTTATATCCATTGTAACTTCTCATAGCGTACTTTACGGGGTTCAACTGTGACGGCACGACTGCCGAAGCACAGGAGCTTTTCATCCCGTATGAGAACGCCACCTACTCCACTCTACCTATTATGAAAAATCGATAATGATTTATCACCGGTGAAAAAATTAGGGGCTTGACAAGCCCCGTAGAATGCTTGTGGTGAAATGTACGAAATCAAAAATATGTGGAAGATCAGTTTAGGCGTCTACGGACTTAGATGTGCTGCTTCATAACAATGGAGTGAAATGGGAATTAAGTGTAGGCATATGAAACTATGCGGGGCGCAGTTATAGATGATATGTTCTGTGAGAAAAATAAAAGTGAACATGACCCTGCCTTATCGTGTGCCGCTTCCTTGGACCGATGTGACATGTAAATCCAGTCTGGTTACATTTTAACTATGCTCCACAGTAGCAGCGTCGGAGAAATGAACTGCCGGAAGTGAAATAACCGCATCAACTCGTAGTGTTAAGTTGACGCCTGGTAATAAAGGGCTATATACCCTAATGTGCATGCATGAGTGTATCATCGGGACCTCCATTGAATACGGTTAGTTTGGAGGAAGAAACGACGTAAAGGTGAATGACGTTCCGTGGTTGGCACGCACCAAGTGCAAGGACATTTCGGCGGCATTCCAACCGCCTATGATGTGTGGCCAATTTTACCTGGTGACCTTTCAGAATTGGTGTTATGCTTCGTCTACAGAGGGTGACAAGCATAGTTTGGAATCCTCAGGACTACATATGTCGCTATGAAATCGGCACACAGACGTCGATATAGTCCACCGTAGGTCCCAAGGGTTTTCAGCCTCAATTGTTGAGGGAATTGAAACAGACTATGTTATCAGCCACTCATTACTTTATTTGGTTGCCCTTTGTTGTAGCATTTCAAGTGTAGTAAGGTCGTACTTGTGCCTTGACTGCCAGGTGTGAACAGTGTACTCCGAACGGGACATTATGTAAACACTGAGCATCTGAGAGCAAATGGAAGGATCAAATCGCCCGAATTCCATTCGCAAAGCATCGACGTGTTGATTGACTTTTTAGATAATTTCACTGCCTGACGCAAACAGGCAAGGTCACCTCGTAATAGATCGCTTTCAGTAGAATGGCGCTGCAAAACTTGATCACACAGTCTCTATTTGTATGTGGAGTAACGCCGCATGCTCAGTGTGTTAGAATTAATGGCGATGAAATGAAGCAGACTCTGCACCACTCCACTCGTACTCTCTATCAAGTTCATCCTGAAATGCTACATGGTAACCAGTTGTTTCGATGGGCTGCCATACCTAGAGCTCATCAACGAAGAATAAGACATTGAAAGTGATCGCTGTCTCGAGATAGTTTGTCTAAATCAGGAAATGGAGTGGACCACGTATTAGGCTCTGTGGTACTCTACACTGAACTACAATAAGGAGAGTGCTGCACACCTTCCCATTCAGATGTGGTTGGAGTAGAAAGTTACCTGTCGCTCCGTAGCAACGGATCCCACTATCTGAGAACAAACGCATTACCGATAAGATATTTGATGAGCAAAAGTACAACTTCCTGTTCTTCTCCCTAAATTAGTGGTTCTGAATCTGGGAGTAATCACCCGCAAGTGGGTAACGGAATTTTACCGGGGGGTTAATATAAGTATGAAGCTGGGGTCATCAGACTGTCGCCCGACAAAAGGAATAACAACGTCGTCTGTATCAAAACATGTAACTAATTACCTAATCACTATTGATTAGCCATCAGCGACTGATCATTAGCGAGTGGTCAGCGAATTAGACTGTTAGGAAGGAATACGCGATGCGAACGAGCCAGGAGCCCATCGCCGCGGCAGGCGATCCAAACTCACCCGCCCTGATTGGGGCGAACCGAGAGCCAACCGGGAGTAGCGGCCAATTAACGAGAGAGCGGCGTTCCTTTATTTTCTGTAAGTTGACCTTTCCAGATTTTTCCACCTGCACTTTAGCTACCATTCACGAACTTTCCATTTCATCTTTGTGATGAACGATGTGATTCGCTAATCCATCCCTGTTGCTCTGCTCGTCCGATCCGGTCTTCCTCTGTCCTGTGGGGCGTCAGCGACTTCGGGTTTTGATTGAGAATCAAGCGTCCATTCAGGCGAGGGACGAACACTTCATAGACAATTATCGCTAATAAATTTTTATTGCTTACAATATGGATTCAAGCCTGCAAAGCAGAGCAGCTAGAGGTCGCCGCTATCGGCTAGTTCGTCGACGGGTTTTCTTTTGAGACGGCCAGTCGTTCACCGGGTCGTATGGAAGAGTTGATTGAATACTAATGTGGGAGCATAGGTCAGCCGACAAAGAAAAGGAGCGAGCGACTGTTTACAAGGGACAAACACAGGCGATTAGTCTTCATGACGGATCGATAGAGGACTGGTGGGAAGCTGTCATTCAAGAAGGAATTGGAAGACATAGCTGAAACAAATGAGAAGCTACTGATATCTGTTCATTTAACTCAGGGATGACACCTCAAGGTAAGGAACTGCATGAATTTGGAACACGCCTAACGATGTAGATTAGTCGCAACGGCATCGAATATATTAGAAAGTATTAGAACTAAGCAATAGCAACCGTCTCATTAAAGTATTTCGCCTCTTGACTATTTAACAATTGATCACAAATGGATGTTTTCTTTATAAAATGATCGAAAGTAAATAACTAAATAAATAAGGGCTACAATACGTAAATAATTTTTATACTAAAAGCTTGGAGGGGTAATTGTTTAAGGTGAACCCACTTTGTGGCTAACGGCTCCTAAAAGTTTGAGAACCACTGGTCTAACTACAATTTATCTGTCCATGAAGTGGTCTTCGTTTTGGCGTCAGTACCTTGGTCAGTCATGCTTGAAGATGGCCGACATGGTTCACTATACCGTTTAAGTGACCGAATTCTTTCACATCATTATGACGTGGTGTTTGTTGTACCCTTCTGATTTCCCCGGTAATAACTTTAATTCCACCGGATATCGACTAATATCAGTGAAAAGCACCATGTTTTTCCCATGTCTTGCTTCCTTGCACTTAAGCTTTACATTCTTTTGAGAACAAAATTATAAAAATTATGTAGCTTGGTATCTTGCTTCCTTACCCCACCTCCATAAAGCAGTTTAAATTTGGCCCACAGGTTACACCGTCTAGCCTGTTGGAAGCTTGTAAGAACAGATTTTTGAAAATTATACTCGGTTAACACATTTACGATATCAACAGATGGGTGTGGCAAGGATCGACAGAAAACTAAAATCTTCATCTAAGCTAAATTGCTAGAATGCAGATATTATATACGGTTTTGACATGGTTGGATTTAAGCAAACAAGCTAGAACTTTCAATTCTGCAAATCACGATGTTTACGCAAGACCCCATCCAATAGGTTCGTGTTGATACAGACTTGCTAGTAGTAAGTCCTCTGTGTTGATCGCTACAGAACTGATCCAGTCTGTCGGTTGATTAAACTTGGAAATCGTGTTCACCTTCATTGAGACGTTCAGTTGGGTGGGGAACCTTTCAAGTAGAGCACGTGTGTCCGAACTTTTTGCAAAGAGGGCCGCATTTTATGAGCTAAACTTATGTTGGGCCATACTCAGTCTGACATTAAGATAATAAAAAAGATTACACGTACGAAAAATACGCAAGCCTGAATTTATGATTTCAGGATGAGGATGGGGGCCAGTTGAAATGTTAACGCGTGCCGAACTTTGGATATCCCTGAAGTTGAACAAACAGAATCACTCCTACTTGGTAACGCAAAGATCATCCTCATGTTGCTTATCCGAGCAAAATAACACCAAGTGATGCAAGTTGCTAACCCCACTGTCCACCTAACCGGCGTGTGTAAAAGGTTCATGGCCAAAATGAGTAAAGTCCAGAGGCGGAATTGTGTCAACACTGTGAATCAGTGCGAGATCTTGCACAACCACGAAGTATAGCTGAAGGAACTATTTGTCCCTTGAATTAGTTACCTCAGTCATGGATGAATTGATCTTGGAGCCATTCCAAATGTGCAGGCGGTTTGGATAGAGTCGAAAAAATATACAGTTGTTTTTCTTACCAAATAAGTTGATAATGACACCTGTGTCAGCTGTAAACCGCCACTAAACAACAAGCATATATATATATATATATATATATATATATATATATATATATATATATATATATATATATGGGTGGCGGCATCCGGTTTCGGATTTGCCTGTCACTGTGGACAGCCACAGGGCGTCTGCGCCGACGGAGGGACCATGGATGGCTTGCGCTGCACTACACACAGCTCCATCAACACACCCCATATCCAGTGTAAACCCGAAGGAATAAGACCGGGAGGCATGCGGATGGGAGCCACGTTTCATCAACGGAGCCGGCCCACACTCCTTCACAGGTAGACACAAACACGCTGTATTCGGGGAATCAAGCGCACACAAGGCGGTGGCTGGACCGTAGTCCGCTCCACACTGAGTGCATGGAACCGCTTTTCGAGCCTAGCACGGCTACAAGGACCGTGCAACCCGTCCCCTCCAGCAACGACCAACTGTCTCGTGGAGTCAGTATAGACGAGGTAGTGGGTAATAGACAGGTAGGCACCTTGTCAACCGGCACATCAAGCGCAGCCACACCGGGGATGTCAAACAACAGCCAATCATTCGAAATGCCGATATCGCATAAAGTAAACGCATATGACGACACAAATACTCGCCAAATGAGCATATGGAAGAAAGTGGTTAAATGTGATTTCTCACCTTGCGTAACGTTTCGTCCATGTGTGTTGACCATGATAGATTCTGAGTTACATATACCGTAAGTTACTTAACGGTGGATGAACTGGCTACATTGCGGTCGCTCACGACAATGGGTGGGGGAGAGAAATGTTTGCTAGAGGCAAACGTTTGTCAGTGAGGAGGTAACAGAACGTTACATTGTGGTATTTGAAAGGTTTGCGAATCTAGGATCGGGAAAACGACCACTGCTATAAGTCATCCAACCCGCTTTGGATAGCCGTTGATGATTTAGCAGTTGGAAGAATGCTGCCTAGAGATACGTACTCAGCGTACTTACACACAATAAATTTGCGAGAAATTTGGAGCATCTCCATGTATAGGGAGAATAGAAGGGGAGAAAATACTGCTCCTTGTAAAATGCCTCAGTCATCACGAATAGAGGGGGATTTTTTCCGTTTAGCTGGGTGAAATGTGAGCGATTTGCAAAGTAGTTACTCCTCACGTTACATACCGCTGTTTGAATAACATTCGCAGATAGCTGATTAAGCAAGATTAACCCGTCGACACTTCCAAAAACGTTGGAGTACTCAAGGAAGAGCAGCCGCACAGTCACGCATTAAACGCAGATGCCATTGTGTGAACAAGGTATGCTAAGATATCCAATGTGGAACCTCAGGGTCTGTATGTAAACTGATACAACCACGGCCGGAGTGCTTGTTGAGATCCGAGGCACAATCAACCGCGCGAAGAGTTTAAGCGTGACATATGTACAAATGATCGGAAGGAATTTCATAGATCCCTTCTTTAGAACGGGCGCTATTCTAACAGACTAGCAAATGTCAGGAATAATTCTACCGTATAGACACCGATTAAAATGATCCGTCAAAGACATGGTGAGGGTATCAACAGACTCTTTCAAGACAACTGGTGTAAGAGCCTCGAGCCCAATAGCCTTCCTCGAGTTCAAATTTCTGAGTTCATGGTGTCGGAATGTAATTTTTTGGCCAGAGCCACAGAACGATGGTAAAGAAAATGAAGGGGAGGAAGATGCGTCCTGGGAGCAAGAAACGAACTCAGAATGGAGTTTATATCCATAGAACGGAGCTTCACATTGGGACTTCTACCGCACAGCTGCTTTAAAAGTCTTCCACAGACCTCGACAGTCGTGGTTGCATAAAAACGGCTTCAGTCATGAAATCACAGTTTTATTCCTAAAGAGTTGTTTGATACGAGCAGTCATTTGATATTTACAGGCCAGTTCTTTTTCTTTCTAAATTGTTTGAGAGATTGTTAGGAGAGTCTAACTATCCCCAAGCAGATGGGTTCGACCGGGCAGCTCAGATCGAAGCAAAAGTTGAGCTAGTCAGTGAGATGTTCACACTAAGCAGACAGATCGTGGGTGAAAACTGTACAATCAGCAGAAGTCAGCGTTCCCTGGATTCTCGCTTATTGGATACCGAACAATCTCGTCGCCTCGGCTTTAAAGGGATTATCAGCCAATGAACCGGAGTGAATAAACGACGGGGCACACTTATGATACAATGGTCGGATTTATCGAGTGGTGCAAGTTTTTGTACGGAAAACTGCCAAGCATGATTTGTGAAGACGAAATCTAATTTCGCTTCTAGTGTGGTCGGAAAGACCACTATGTTACTCAAATCAAATGCCGGATGAATGTGGTATCGCATTTATTGTAGCCCCTGATGAGGACACAGACTGAGCGGTCACTTTTCAGCAGTAACGTCGAGGATAGCTCATCTACACAAAATGGTATCTCTGACGCTGATGTGTCAGAGGATATGTATCCATTTCCAATAATAACAGAAAGAAAACCACTCAAAAACTTGCCTACCATTCAATCAAATGGCAAACGATTGTGATTGTTGAGCATCCCGCTCCTATCGCACATGCATCGCTTGTGTGGTAAACTCAAAAAGCTATTGAACAAGTATAAATGCTGGAACTGATCAGAAGAATGAAAGAAGTCATTTGAGAAGACGGCAGTTATGTCCCGACCTCCTGATGACACATTACGACCTTAACTAAAAACGGTGGAGGCCGCAGACGCCCCGAACTATGCATTAGTGCAGCCATAGGCCGCAAGTTCGCAAACGGTTCAAAAAAGGCAATTGCACATGCAGCCAGATCGCTGTCTTCCTCAGTACGAAATTGAGGCCAGATAGAGAAGCCTTGGCGATAGTCTCCGCAGTAAATAAATTACATATAATACTGTATGGAAGGAAGTTTACACTCTTTAATAACCAAAAGCCGCTGTTGCCAACTTTCGGTTCAAAGTCTGGCATTTCTGTCTATACGGTCAGTCGGTTGCAACGGTGGGTCACCACACTGCTCATCTACGACTGTGGTAAAGCACATTTTCATGAAGGATATCGGTCAAGCTGACGCACTGCCGGTTATCAAAAAACCACCAGCGCCAGAAAAAAAGCCGTTATTACAGCGATCTTTCTCGAGACGCAAATGAACCAGATATTGTTGGAAATGCTCAGAAGGCTTCTGACCACTTCTGTTATGGTGCGTGATGCATCGATGCGAGATCATCTTCTGTAACAGGCGGTCAAAATCCGTACAACATAGTGGCCGAAGGATAACCTAGCTGGAGAGTCGCAAAGTTTGTCCCGAAGGAAAGACTAACTGTCAATCGTCAAGGAATGTTTAATTCTGGTGGAAAGAGTTGTTATTCTCGGGGAGCTTTGCCAAGGAACTCTGCATCCGTTTCATCATGTACATCCTGGCATTAACGGAATGAAAACGCTCGTGCGAGGTTACGTTTACTGGCTAAATATTGACTCGGAGCTGG
Organism: Dicrocoelium dendriticum; assembly: GCA_944474145.2. Lineage (NCBI taxonomy): Eukaryota > Metazoa > Platyhelminthes > Trematoda > Plagiorchiida > Dicrocoeliidae > Dicrocoelium > Dicrocoelium dendriticum. Next base: position 74,607,266 of record OX104071.1, on the reverse strand, counting down.
AGCAGCAAAACCGGGACCAAAATGGGCGCTTGTCAGCGAAGCGCTCAGAAAAACGCAACTGTCAACGAAACCCTGCGAGCGAGTACACGCATATTTCGTTGATTGCAGCTATCTTCAGGAAGTGGCCTGAAGTGTTCTGCATAGAGCGTATGACAAGTGGCGCATCCTGAGAAGACTTTTCGCCCAGCATGTAATATCGGGGACCCTAATCACTGACAATGGTCCTCGATTCGCCTCTTCACAATATGCCGAGTATTGTACGCAGAACGGAAGTACACATCCAAGCTCGCAGCCGCTCCACCCTCAGTCTAATGAACAAACGGAGGGCTTAGTGGACACGTTTAAACGGACGCTACTGTAGATAAGGGAGGAAAGCAACCACAAATGAGATATTGGATGTTTTTCTTCTACTGCACAGATCAACTCCGAACCCCAAGTGTCAAATCAGCTGTCCCCAACAGAAACTCTAATGGGTAGAAAATTTCATTGCTTCCGAAGTGTGTCGCCCCATAAGAAAGGAAGGCGAGAATGGAAAAGTGCTACAATCAGTGACAGAGGACGCAATCACGTCTATTACACCCAGGAAAGCGTTGTAGTCCGAGACTAACGCACTGGGAAACCAGTGGACCACAGGCTCGATCGAGTGCAGACTTGGACAGGTGCTCTATAAAGTTCCAGTGGGTGCCATGATTTCGATCAGACAAGCAAACCAGCCGCGGCCAACCAGCATTCAGATAAGTACCAGAGAACAATCGCAAAAGTGTAAGGGGATAAGAAGAGAAGGCCTAAGCGGCGGCATCTTCACCTGTATCCACCCTGCCCAGTGAAGCAGGTAGGGTGCAGTTGGTCATCCTCTGCGTCCGCCACAGCAACAAGAAATGGATTGCAGATAAGGCACGCAAATCATCACACCATGTAAAGGCCCAGCCTTATTGTTACGGAGACGGTATAGTATTGTGACTGGGAAAAAATCTTTTTGAAACCTTTGGCTTTGTTAGCAATGGGTTGAGTGCCGCATTTCCACAGGACTCAATCAGCAGAGATTGTACAGGCTAGAGTACCGTAGAACACGCTACGAAATGCCTTCCGGTACATAAGTCTCTAGTGGCCTCAATGGGTATAGGATAAATGTATTTCAACTCTGAAACATGAAACCAACCTAAATACAGGAGTGTGAGGGAGAAATGGCTCGTTCAGTAAATCTAAAGTGCTAATGTACCAAAACCTTATTTTTGTCCACTTTTGACGGATCCTATCCATGCATTCTTGAAGCCGATCATTAAGTTGGTAAGTGCCTTTGAGATGACAAATTCCATACAAGAAATTCTTCTAAATCTTCCGGACGCATGGGGTAAGATCTACTTCGGGGTGAAACTGAACACCGTAAATCTTTTTCTCGTCATTCGCAATAGCAGATCCTTGATTTCTGGTATATATATATATATATATATACATGGCTGGCGGCATCCGGTTTCGGATATACCTGTCACTGTGGCCAGCCACAGGAGGCCTGTGCCTACAGATAGACCATGGGTGGCTTGCGCTGCACCACGCACAGCTCCAATCACACACCACATATCCAGTGTAAACCCAAAGGAATAAGACCGGGAGGCATGTGGATTGGAGCCACGTTTCATCAACGGAGTCGGCCCACACTCCTTCACAGGCAAACACAAGCATGCTGTATTTGGAAATCAAGCGCACATAAGACGGTGGCTGGACTGTAAACCGCTCCACTTGAGTGCATGGAACCGCTCTTCGAGCCTAGCACGACCACAAGCACCGTGGACGAGGTAGTCGGTAACAGACAGGTAGGCACCTTGTCAACATGCAAATCAAGCGCAGCCACACGTGGGGTGTCAAACAACAGTCAATCATTCGAAATACCGATATCAAATAATAGATATCGAATAAAGTAAACGGAATGATGACCTAAATACTCCCTAAATCGCATATGGAAGAAATTGGTTATACTTGAATCCGCGATAACTACAAAATGTCTGAAAGTTATTTAAAAAATACCAGGTGATAGTTACGCAAGTATACCACAATTAGCATGAATGACACGTGTAATTTAGGAGAAGATTATCAGGTACGCATAACAAACCAAACAGTGGAATGAACTTTATCCACATTAAATATACCAAGTTTAAGTGTAAGTTGGTTCAGCCCAACTGCAGTGACGAAGCATCATGAATGCAACATATATATATATATATATATATATATATATATATATATATATATATATATATATATAATACGCAGTCTGTGCTACAGGTATTGTGCCATCGGAATCATGGCTGAATAGGAGAACACTATGAATAATAAGAAAATAAGAAAAACAAAAGCTATTTTGTGCAGTTTGCCACACAATTGTTGAATATTTTTAGTTTGTTTTTTAGGGGGAGGAAGAAGGGACACCGCAACACACCGATGCACACGTCCGCCATTGACATCGATCTTGAGTCATAACTTCCAAGGTCTTCAGCCAGCAAGTATCCACATCTCTCGGACCCCAACCAGGTAGTCTACAACAACCGGCCGAGGTCAACTGTTTCGTCAGCTTTTTCATGCGGCTTCTCCATGTTGTAGGCTGTCCACCAGACCGTTTCTTCCAGCTCTGTCCAGCAACCGCAAACAACGCACGACGCGGGTAACGCTGGACAGGCATGCGCAATACGTGTACCAACCACCGCAGTTGATGCAGTGAGACCAGCTCCTCGAGTGAGTGGCTTTCGTGTCCCAAGACATGCTGACTAACTTTCACATTACTTACTTGGTGCAGCCACCACGCACGCGGAATGGGCCGCAGACAGGGTGCCCGAAAACGGATAGTCTGCGGAAGTCACTTTTACAAATGGGCCAGTTCTCGCTTCCGTACAACAGTACAGCATGAACAGTTGCACAATAGACCGGCTCTTTGATGGTGAGATGAATGTCGTGGCGATGCCACAAGTGCTTCAGCTTAGAAAAAGCGAGGCATGCTCTTGAGATGCGCATCGAAATCTCGTCTCCAACAGTCCTGTCAGCTGTGATGTAACTTCCGAAGTAGACAAAGCTCTCAACAACCTCCAGTGTCTCACCACCAAGAGGCAGTGCAGGCACAGACACCTGACGGTCTTGAGAGTCTTGCGCTTGAATGGAGAAAATTACATACCATACTATGATACTTGAATCGCCACGCGGTTTATTGCAAGTTGGACTGCGTGTGGATCGTCACCCAGCAAGACAATAACATCAGCATAATCCAACTCAACAACTTGACTACCTGGGAAGAGCTCAACGCCAGCGTTCAACGAATCCCCCAAAGCGTTCTTCAGGACATCCTCAATTGCAAAGATGTATAGGAACGGAGAGATAGGGCATCCTTGTCGAACTCCAGTGGAGATCACAAAAGTAGGCGAAAGCTTGCCATAAGCCCTAACGGTGCTCGAGGTCAGGCTATATAGAGCGCGCAGTATGAAGGCGAGCTTCTCGGATACACCATTCCTCAGCAGGCGGTGTCACAGTACAGTCCGACCGACAGAATCGAAGACTGTACGGACATCTAAGAGCACAGCAATCGTTGGCCTCTTATACACATGGCGGTACTCGAGGATCTGGCGGAGTGTGAAGATTTGATCGATGCATCCGCGACCAGAGCGAAACCCAGCCGACGGAGAAAGCATTCAGAATTGTTAGACGATGTAACGGCTAAAAAGGAAGCCACAAAGCGTCAATAAATCCTTTACGCAATTGTGCGAAGCATCCATGCGACACACTGACGTACAGTTGACAACTTCCGATAGGAAAGACTCAAGGCAGGCAATCTCAGCGGTTAATGTGCACACATGTGCGATTAAAGGGCACAGTCGTCACAGTATGTCGAATTCCAGTATAGTTGGAGGTAATACGGCTTGAGGAGATGAGTTCGATTTGTCAGTTGAACTGCAACTGTTGTCATGCACAATGGTGGCCGCAGAATACAAGTTCTCAATGTGGATCGGAGGTGAAGGGGGTATGGAGGTTTGCGGACAAATGAAGCGTTGATAGTAAACTACCATTCACCACCGTCCAATTGTATGCGCAGTGTGGAAACGAACTTTTCGAAGCGTCGTACTGGTAGATGCAGGATGAGAGTGAACTTTCATGCGGTATTGGTGATTTATATTCGACTCAGCCCAAAAATGATGATCCGGGTGTACATGTGTGGTGGATTCAGTTGCCATGGTAGCTACTGCCTCATTTGTGTGTCAAAAGCAAAACAAAAGTATGAGCTAAACCCTTTAATTGAGAGAATGGGTTTAGAAGCCCGAGTGCAAGAGTAGGTCAAAACAAACATTGATGCACCGATACGTCAAACATTCTCTTCGATATCAAGTAATCACCAGCGGTTGCATACGGGGGTTTGTCATAACGTAGTGTCGAACCGGTGACCTGTGTGCCTCAAGCAAGGCGCCTGAATAACTCAGTCACTGGACGTTTATGTGATTGAATGCCACCCACTTTCAACCCACAGCTTTCGAGAACGAGAAGCCTCAGTCGGTTGGATATGAGACGCAATCTGGTGGATTTCAACACTGAGTGTTCGCAAATCGTCGTGCCACGATGGGGTACAACAAAGTAACTGCGCTTTTCGAGTTTACTTTTCAGTTAAAAACATCTGCTAAGAGTACGCTTTGTCAATGGCTTATTTGACGTACTCAAACAATGCAGAAATGAGCAAAAACTGACGTATATATATATATATATATATATATATATATACGACTGGCGAATACCGCTTTCGGATCTAACTGAAGACTGGCTTACATAAGAGAATTTGAGCATCAGTGTGTAATGCAATGTGTTTGTGGGCTCGCGATTTAAACACGTGCGGGTGAATCTTCGTGGGTATCCGTTACGCTTGAACCAGTTGAATAGGTTCTTCTCTTTCCGTTTCGCTTCTGTAGCAATATAGTGAGATTTTATTCCGTGAAACAATGCCTGTACACGGCTCATTTTGTGACATTTTGGTCGTTAATGAGGTACAGAATTTGTTCTCTGTGTGTACCTTTCCTGTAAACCGATGGCTGTAGTTACCCGTCCGCTAACCGGACAAAGGGCAGAACAATCGGTGTGAATCAGCATGTTGTCTCCATGTCTCCGGTGGCATTCCAAATGCGAGAATCCCACCCACGTCAAAACAACACTTTTGTACTCTATGACAATTGTCCAAGGGAAGAGGAGATTCACAATGAGTAACCAATCAGAGGAAGCCAAAGTTGACAAATACAAAGGCCTAAATTAGAAATGGAGTAGTGGTTAAGGACACTTATGCTAAGACTCGCCTTCCAGCATCATTTGATACGAAACAGCTTACTCCTACACACTGGTGACGTCACTTCGACTGGGGAGGAATTGTTTGAAAGCAAATTGTTCAACACCCGGAAAGCCGCGGCTAATGAACGCACCTCCTCATACATATCATCACATACAGTGAACCTGGTGGAACAAAAACGAGGCGGCAATAAAGCGCAACCATTAATGACGCGAACACAAGCTATACCACCACTCTCGCAGACGTACATTCATAAGTCACCTTTCCTCGCCAAGACGCATCATCTGACCCGGATTCCGCTCGCGACACGTTCATGGACTACGGGTATCACGTGATGAAATATTCCCTGCTCATTTAACACCAACATCTCTGTTTCTACACGTTCCATTCTGATCGGCCTGGAGTCCATTGATAGCTCAGGAGTTACTTGACGGCGGATGTAGCACACGGCTTGTGGTCGATCCGGGAGGCTGCAATAACGGCGCTCTTGTTTACTTTGTTGCGTTCTTGACGAATACCAACTCCGTCCTGCCTGGCTCAGACTCACTACCGACGCCACTCGTGACCCGTTTTTCTCTCGTTCCGTCAGACCAGCATGGTTTCGTCTGCCGTCCCTCATTGCGCCTGTTCCTGTTTCCGTCCGCCCCCGTTTTCGTGATCTTTCTGTCCTCCGGGCAATCGCTGCCTACAACCTTCCTGCACGAGAACATACGAAATGGAGCCTAATGCTGGAGAGCAGTATTTAGTTAGGTAAGAGGAACACTTGATTCAGCCACATTTCGAGCAATTGTTCATAGATACAGTGTCTTATAGTTGTCAATTATTGGACCTTTTACTAACTGTTCAAATGTGCTGATTGGATTCTAGGGATGATTATTCATAGAGGCAAATCCTATTTTTTCTTTCAACACCATCCCAACATTTTATTGGTTATATCACATTACTGCTTATCTTAGTTGCACTCCTAGTGACGTCTTCATTACACTAGGTTCTGAGTAGAGTTGACAACTGTACGCTTTGTGGCACTTTTCTGCATTAACGCCCCATTTCTGTGTGAACGGCAGGGAGTTGCAACGCATATATATATATATATATATATATATATATATATATATATATATATATTGCCCCATGCTGAGGCCGATGTTGCATTCTTGATGCTTCTTCACCGCAGTTGGGCTAAACCAACTCACACTTAAACTAGATCATTTTAAGCTGGCTAAATTTCATTCCACTTTACTTGGTTTGCTCTGCCCACCTAAATACTCTTCTATTAAATGGCCACGCTGCTTACGTTATTTGGGCTTATGTTCGGTAACTTTGTTGCGTTTGTAGCATTTTTAACTAACTTGTGGGCATTTCTTACTTATCGCGGATTCGTTGCTAACCAACTTACTTCATATGCTTATTTAGCGAAGAGTTATGCCCCCGTATCTGTATGCATTATTGGACTTGTTTTATTTCATCTTGTCGTTCCAGTGATCGGCTGTTGCTTGTTATCCCCGGTGTGGCTGCGCTTGGTGTGCACGTTGATAAGTTGCCTACCTGTGCATTACCCACTCCTGGTCTATACTGGCTCCATGAGACAGTTGGTCGTTGCTGGAGGGGACGGGGTGCACGGTCCTTGTGGCCGTGTTAGGCTCAAAGAGCTGTTCCATGCACTCAGGGTGAAGCGGACTACGGTGAAGCCACCGCATTGTATTTGCGCTTGATTCCCAAATACAGCGTGCTTGTGTTTTTCTGTGAAGGAGGGTGGGCCGGCTCCGTTGATGAAACGTGGCTCCCATCCACATGCCTCCCGATCTTATTCCTTTGGGTTTACACTGGATATGTGGTGTGTGGTTGGAGCTGTGGGTGGTGCAGCGCAAGCCATCCATGGTCCCTCTGTAGGCGCAGGCCTCCTGTGGCTGGCCACAGTGACAGGCAAATCCGAACCCGGATGCCACCAACCATATATATATATATATATATATATATATATATATATATATATATATATATATATATATATATATATATATATATATATATATGTTCTTACTGCTATTTGTCGCACCTTTTCCCTGGAGTGGGTGGACGCAGTTCTCGTGACCAACGCAACCATCGGAACACCAGGAAACAAAAGTAGTGTTATCCCTACCGGAGTCTATGCTTCCCAACATTTCAGTTGTTTGATTAGGGACACCATTTCGTGCTTGGTGTTACTGCAATGCTGATGCCACAGCTTTTCTCGACTATTCAAGCACCTATCCATACCATTCAACTCACCCTACTACTCTTCTGTAAGCAGTACGTAGACCAAACTTCTTATCATGCCATAACTTAATTGGCAGTTTACGTTTGGTAAATTCGTGGCTTGATGTGGGGGCTGTCCTGTCCACTTCACCGTAGTAATATGTAAGTCAATGGATATTGAACTGCATTATATCATATTTAGTAATTTAGTGACGAAGATCGTTACCATCCCCGTCTCTCAGAGGTTCCAACTACGGAATGGCAGCAATGGAGTTACGGGTTCGATCCCCCAGGTGTTAGATGGAAGGCGAAATGCTGGGGATTATCGAAAGTATGCAACGGCCGTACAGTGTTTTTCTAGGCGTGTGATGGCTGTCTGACTGAGTCTGTATGTGAAGGATTTATATCTTATTAACATTTTATACCACTGCAGCACCATGTTGCGTCACCAAGTACCCTGAATAAATAAATAAATGGCATATTCTTCGGCGATGCGAGGTGCAGTCCAACTATGTGTTTTGATCAATGTGTACAACAGGATCGCAAAAAATAGTTAATTTGTTCACGCTTTATACAATGGATCCAAAAACGGATATTAAAGTGATTGGCAGATTTACGGTATTACAGAAATTAAAACGCCAGGAACAATAACAAATGCAGATTTAAACAAATGTTCAGGTAAAGTAACATGGCCACTCGTGGAACCGTCACCAGGGGACCTGTTTCCATGCAAGGCATTCCCTCGAAAGCTTTCCCCCGCACTTCCATGCTATACCTGGCCGCTTGTCGGTGTGGCATAGTAGCATATGAACCATCACCTGTTTATCATATGTTGTGTTGTTTTTATGGCTGCTTTTATACATGTACTATGGGCGATGAAGCCTCAGCCCGGTCCGACACGCAGATCAATTATGGCACATCTTTTGTACGCCAGTCAGTTGGTGACAATGTGCCTTGCGTAGGTAAAGTCTTTTATAATCTGGAAACTATAATCCTTCATCTCAGGAGATCAGCCCAGTAGTAGTCAACAATGATATAAGGAAGAATGTAAAGGAACCAAAATTATGTGAAAGAAGTACTATATCATTAATGCAAAACATAAGCAGGTATGTTTTACCTCAGCGTAAAAATGGATCGAGCCGATCATACGATGGAATTGTGCGGCGTGGCACCCAGAGACAGAAAACTGTACGTGTTGTCCATAGGTAAAAAGTCAAATAGCGGATCCTTTATTGACATAACTGAATTCCAGTATATGTTTCTGTACTGTTACCTACAGAAAAGAAGAGGAAATGATTAGTATTACAGAAGAAAGCTGATGAGGGAATCGCAAAACAAATCTTACGAATTAGTCAATTTGAGGGGAGGAATACGAAGGGAGTTCCTGGTCCCATACAAGTAAATAACTTTACTCCCGGTCTTAGATCAAAAGACAGTTGGCATAAAATAAGTTTGAAAGAAGTAAACCGCATAGGAGGTTGTATTAAAGAATAGCATAAAAAGCGGTTGTAACAGCTCAGCCTAGATGATTATGTTTGCTATGGTGCTTTTGTTGCATGTGTTTCGAGTAGATGTTCTCCGTTATCATACAAGCAGCTTTTCATCATTAAGTTGAATTTTTAAGATCCAGTTCACTTTGTCAGTTAATAGATAAATCTTATTCATTTTCTTGAACATGCAAAAATGTTCATTACATCTAATCACTTTTGGCAACTTACTCCATTTGGAGCCATAGCCAAGAAGGTAGAAATTCCACCTAAGGCTGGCCTTGAATTTAGTTAAAGAGAATATACATGCACTATCTCGCAGTTCAGAAATGGTATTATCCCGAAAATATAACTGATAGGTTCCAATATATGCTTTCCACCACGCGTTTGTGGAGGAAGCACAAATTTAGTTGCATTCTTCGTAACCACAGATGTTCGTGTTTCAGCTCTTTGCACCTATCTCTGTATGAAAGAGCGGTTGAATAACCAAATATGCGCTTCATGAAGGGGCACTGAAGGTTTTCAATCGCTCTCAAGTCACATTTGCGCAAGTTACTGAACGTAACACAGCAACATTCATGCGAAGGCTTGATACTGATTTTGAAAGCAAGTAGCCTGATTTCTTTCAAGGTTATCAAGTGGCATATAAGCCCGACCGACTGCTTAGCCATTTTCACGATATGACTTGCATGTTCGCTGAAGTTGAGCGAACTAGAGTATCGCAAACCTAAGTCAGGAACAGACCTGCTGATGGGGACGACTTCGTCTTGAAGCCTGAACAATTCTGCTGCTATTGAGCATCCATAAGCCAGAATGCTGAACTTCGATGTTGCAAACGTCATCTGCCACATACCAGCCCACCTCTCAATGGCTTTCAAGTCGCTTTGGACAGTGTTAAGTTCAGCGAAACGCTGAGAATCTAGGGAAATGTAAACCATCTTTAGCTCATCAGCAAACAAAGAAGGCTTGCCAAATGGTATAACAGAAACAAGGTCATTTATATACAGTCGGAAGAGTAACGGACCTAAGACACTGCCCTGACCACTCCACTGGTGACCAGACGAGGTGAAGAGATGTAACCCTTGACATCCACAATTTGCGACTGTCCTACTAGGTACGATTGGATGCAAGAGTGAAGCGGACTTGTAATACCATACTTACTTAATTTATATAGCCGCTTCTTGTGTGGGACTCTGTCAAACGCTTTTTACCTGTCCAGGAGGATGACAATGTACTAAAGACCTGAGTCAGTTGCTTCAGTTAGATGGTTAAGGAAGTTAACCTGACAGGTAACACATGAGCGCGACTTCAGAAAGTCATGCTGCCAAGGTGAGAGAAGTTTGTTCGATAATAGGAACGAAACCAAATGTTTCTTAACCAAACAGTCCTTAAATTAATTTCAAACGGAACACGGCATCTCGGTCCATTTAGTAAGTGCAGATTACCTGCCTTGGCCTCACCTACGTACAGCACTCTGCCTCCTTGTCAAGGCAATGCATATATATATATATATATATATATATATATATATATATATATATAGTCTAGGAAGAGATTTTGAGCCATCGAAAACCATGGAACACAAAAGAAGGTACAGAAATAGTAAAAGAAAACACAACATAGCAAAGTCCATGGTTTCGTCAGAGGGCAAGATACTACCCGGTTGCCCAAGCCGAAGTAGGGTGTTGACTTAGGGGACACCACCCCGAGCCTTTGGCTGAATAGCCTGTCCGCAAGGCAGTGGAGCGAATTCAGGGAATCGCGCCCATTGGGAGCCGGTGACAGATTGCTCAGTTCATACGTCTTTCGTTTGTTCCTTTGTCAAACAGGGGCCCAATGCACCCCAAAATTACAACACAAACTTGCTGGAATACAATGCTTCGCCAGGACGAAGCAAGGGTAGTGACTTTATTTAGTGGCGAGTCACGTCCGCCAAGTCACAGTGTTGTTAAACGGACATAAGTGGCTTTTTATAGGGAGAACGTTTGCCAGACGAAAACCCACCACGTCCTGCAACACTGCAGTCAAACCACTTGCTGGAACGGGAAAATCCCGAACCACCCAGCTGGCACCACGAGGAGGTTGTTCGGCAAGCCAGTCAAAGCTGTACCCCGCAACGGCGCTTCGCTGCCGCGCGAACACCACCAGTCGCGCGCGGGCTGAGTATACCGCGAGGACGACCACACTTAGGCGGATTCGAACCGGTGACCTTATGGTTGTAAACCAAACGCGCAGACCACTCGGCCATTGGCCGACTCACGGCAATGCACCGCGAATCCAGCGAGCCGCCTGAATTGACCATACCCAATGTTATGATGGTACGTGGAGTGAAATGGTAAATAGAATCATCTCACAGTTAGATGAAACATGTGCAGATTAAAGTCACCTTCAGTGCCCCATGAGCTAGGTCTTCGAACCTACATGTCTACCCAGCTTTAGGAATTCGAGAATTAGTCGGGGTTCTGTGTGCACGATTACTGTAGCAAAATGCGATAGGATGAGACATTTCGGTTACTATTCTGAGTACTGTAACAGTCTAAAACGGCATCAGACCAAAAGTTCGAAGCTGAAGCGGAAGCGTCTGGAAACTAGGTGTTGCGCATCCGGCAGGTAGAGTTATCAGGTTTGCACTCGCAGAGATTAAACAAGGTCGAAACGCGTAGTGGAGTATAGTGTTTTCAGGTGGGTAACGCCCAGTTTCCATACATTTCCTCTACTGTCTTGGTGAACGAATTTGTAAAGGTTGGCTACAATTCGAATCATGGTCCACAGAGAGATTGTGCGTCGCAATCCAATCACACGACGAATAATTCAAAAGGACTCCCCAATGATACAGGAGCCTCCAGCTAATACGAGACCTACCCTACTTGGGAAAACTAGTGCCACACGGAAAGTCAGGGATTGTCCGATACCAGCTGCATTATTGAACCAAGCAAGGCTTCAGCATTCGAAATAATTTCTGATGGATACGGATAGCTATTTCATCGTCGAACCAATCTGCCCACCCTTCGGGTTGTACTATCTCATAGAGCAGCTCACCTAGACTGTCAGGTATTCATTGTTTGCTGATTGACAGTGACAATACATGGTTTGTGATGTCGATTAAGTCAGAAAAAATCTGTAAGCAGTGAAACGGAACTGGGTAAGCGATGCCGAGCGACTTCCTACCGTTGCTGCCAACAAATGTCTGCCAGTTCCCAGTGAAAGCCTTGGTGTATAACGTGACGTGTTTTTAATGAAGCAAAAACCACCTCCACTTCCGCTTGTACCACCATCCTGCTGATTTGATTTTTTGCATGTAAAAGACTTACTTTTGTGCCTCTCGTTATAATGTACCTACGGAACTTGTTAAGCGAATCCATTTTCAACTGTCATAAATTATTGTTCCTTTGTGAATTAGTCGCGGAGTAGGTAATCATCCCAGGTGTGGCTGCGCGTGATGTGAATGTTGACAAGGTGTCTACCAGTCTATTACCCACTCCTCGTCCATGCTGGCTCCAGGAGACAGTTGGTCGTTGCTGGAGGGGACGGGGTGCACGGTCCTTCTGGTCGTGCTAGGCTGCAAGAGTGGTTCCATGCACTCAGTGTGGAGCGGACTACGGTCCAGCCACCGCTTTGTGTTCGCTTGATTCCTCAAATACAGCGTGTTTGTATTTGTCAGCGAAGAGGTGTGGGCCTGCTCCGTTGATGAAACGTGGCTCCCATCCACATGCCTCCCGATCTTATTCCTTCGGGTTTACACTGGATATGGGGTGTGTGGATGGGGCTGTGGGTGGTGCAGCGCAAGCCATCCATGGTCCCTCTGTAGGCGCAGGCGTCCTGTGGCTGGCCACAGTGACATGCAAATCCGAAACCGGATGCCTCTAACCATTGACTTTTGCGTTAACAGCAGGTACGGACAACATCGTAACTAGTAAATTAAACCTAACTCATTTTACGTCTCTATAAGGACTATTATATGACCACCTCTCTGGAGACTGAGAATGCTTCCGTTTGGGGAAGTGAATGTTATTCGGCGGCCTGAGTGTGTAGTTTGCGGAAACTCGGTCACCGGGCCATTAAGGTTACCGGTACAGTTCAAGAGGCCTTGAATGCTGGTTCGCTGTGGTCTGACAAGGAAGCTTCTGGGAAAGTTTTCCTAGCTGCATCTCTACCCGTCTTTAACGTATAACAAAGTTTTAGATTGGACTTGACTTGAAACAACCCTAAATCCTCGGCTATCAAAAAAGCTCCAATGCACAACCTGTGATTCACCTAGGTATTGAAGGCCAACTAGTTACGCAGTTGAAATAAGAAAATTTAGCCCATTGGGATTGATAAATCGTTGTACAAATGCTTGTAATTTCTGGTTCACGGCATGTACAAATTGCATGTGTTTTGTTCAGAAATATGATTTGGTCAACGCTTTGCACTTCTTCTCTAGTCTTGATATGTACAGTGAAGTGAAGAATCCCGTGTTATCGGTACTTTTGTTGGTTATCAGCATTGATAAAAACTTGGCCGAATGCTTTCTGATGGTAACGTTTAGATGATAACAAATGCGAGTGAACCAGCTGCCCAAGAGGATGATTACATGGTTGGCGGCATCCGGGTTCGGATTTGCATGTCACTGTGGCCAGCCACAGCACGCTTGCGCATGCAGAGGGACCACGGGTGGCTTGCGCTGCACCACCCACAGCTCCATCAACACACCCCATATCCAGTGTAAACCCAAAGGAATAAGATCGGGAGGCATGTGGATGGGAGCCACGTTTCATCAACGGAGCCGGCCCACACTCCTTCACACGCAAACACAAGCACCCTGTATTTGGGGAAATCAAGCGCACACAAGGCGGTGGCTGGACCGTAGTCCGCTCCACACTGAACGCATGGAACCACTCTTCGAGCCTAGCACGACCAAAATGAACGTCTCCTCCAGCAACGACCAACTAGCTCCTGGAACCAGTATGAACGAGGTAGTAGGTAATAGACAGGTAGGCACCTTGTCAACATTCACATCCAGCGGAGCCACACCGGGTATGTCAAACAACAACCAAGCACTTAAAATGACATTATCAAATAAAAGATATCTGACAAAGCATCCGGCTATGCAGATACTACTCTTCGATAAAGTAGCGTATGATATAAGTTAGTTATCAACGAATCTGCGATAAGTACAAAAGTTCCACAAGTTATTCAAAAAATACTACAAACACAATAAAGCTAACGAAGTTAACCATAATTAGCGTAAGCAACGTGGCCAATTAATAGAAGAATATTCAGGTACGCAGAACAAACCAAATAAAATGGAATGAACTTTATCCACATTAAATATACCTAGTTTAAGTGTAAGTTGATTTAGTCCAACTGCAGTGAAGTGGCTTCATGAATGCAATATCAGCCCTCAGCATGGGGCACACATTGTCGGCCCGGTGGTGTAGTGGTTATCACCTCTGCTTTAGTCGCAAAGTCAATACACGCCTACTAAGACACAACCAACCGACCTTGACGATGCGGCTTACCACATGGTGGCTACTATTAATTAGCTAGTAGTAGGCTACTTCTGCCCACTACTTCCATATCATGGTTGGTGTAGGCCAAATGTGCATTATTGCAGTCTGTTTAATGGTTTATTAGCAATCTAGCAATCGTCTTCATGCGAAACGCTGAGTAGTCTGTCTTATCATAAGCCACTCCTTATCCAGCGGGTGGCACATGTGTTCCGTGATTGGTGATTCAGAATTCCAAGACGCCAACCATTCATATGGAAGACCTCATCAAGCAGCGATAAATGAATCCCACTATTGTAATAACCGCACTATAACAGACTAAGCTCTGGACTGTAAGTAAACCCCTAAAGTCCCGTAACGAACTATCATTTATCTGGCACATTAGGACGCGGTACTTTCGCTTGAGGGGATTCACAGCTGGGTTTTCTTCTTGTATAGGAGGGTACCTTAAGCAGTTAACATGGTACAATCGTTACTCAAGCCTACTGACTATGCAGATCGATCTGGAAGATTGAATAATGTAACTCAGAAAGATGCACACTTGGATGTCCATGGTTAGCTGATGAGATAACACAGAACATCCATTTAGGAGCTGTCCGTCATCTACTCAACCCATTCCGTCATTGCTACCATCTCACCCGCTCCGACGCAGCTTCTCATTTACGGGAAAACTCCGTTTTGTTAGTCGACTGCACTTGTTAACCCGCTCGTTCTTCAGTGAGCGGACAAACTGGTCAGTGTAATAGGAACAAGCTGCTCAATTCGCTGCAATTGCGTTTCTATTCGTGTTTAGACTAGGCATTCTACGGAAACGTGTAGCCAAAGAATAGCGAATTAGCACAGATAGATAGGTATGCCTCTAACAAATTCCTCAGAAGGTTCGAAGTGGAAAATACAAAATCGAAACGATGGCTTACTAAGGGGCTAAGGAGCCAGTTCGTTAAATGCGCCGCTAAATGAAGGTTAGGTAAAAACAGTGTGAGAAAAGCGGAACTGCTCTTCCGGTGTCCACATGATTGATAAAGCCTGTAGGAATAGACCCGAAGTGCTTCTATACTACTTTAGGTTACGTAGCAAATGGTCAGCAGGCAATTGCAATATTTTATCGTTTTTTGAAGATATCCGAAGTTGGAGGAAATATCTGTGTTTAGGAAAGCATTCTAGGGTTTGCAGCCCAGAAGACAGAAGTAATTCTATCCGCCCTCGAGAAGGCTCCATTGTTCGCTTCGTTTCAGATGGTTACCTTTGTGGTTGGTGTACGGGATGGAGTGAAGCGACTGGTGGGAAATGTGATTGGGGTCACTTAAAATGTCGTACTCCAGAATGAGATATCCGCGTACCCATCGGTAGCGCCCGCTGTTAACAGCACTTTCAAGCCTTATTGATGATAATGGCTGCCGTACTTCGTTGCTGTGTTGCGATGTCTTTAGCACCTATAGGTCATGCTTTAGCCATGGTTGCCAAGCCTGGAAAGCTCATTCGGCGTGTTAGCATGTGCGTGTGGTGTACATTATCGGGAAGATAGGAGAATAAAACCACCAGTAGAAACTAGGCAACAGGCAGACGTACAATTTCGAACTGTTGTGGTCATTCTGTGTGAGAACACAAGGTAGTGCACTACGTAATATAGTAGGATTTTCTAAACTGATCAATCTGAATTCCATTCAACATAAGGATACAGATGTCGGTAGACATCCGCTGTCTCGATCGCTCCTCCTTTCGTGAGATCGTCCGGAAAACGTATGAAAGCAGAGGTAATCTCTCACTTTAAGTCGTCTTTGAAAGCCAAAAGTGAGGGATGCTCTTGCACGAGTATCGTGGTACGCTACATGCAGCTTTACTCACGTCGTACTAGGACTCACGGACTGTTATCTGCGAGCAACGTTTAGGTTGGTAATTAACCATGCAACTCAGAATTGGGTCCATAATGCCATAGTTATGGAGCTCGTGAAGCGCCATTCGATGTTCTGAACGATCAAGCGATTTTGAGATGTCCAAGTGGAGGACATCGATTAGCACTTCAGCGTCAAGTGCTTTGATCCCGCTATTGCGCGCAGTTAGTACGTTAGTAGTACATAAGCGATTTCGGCGGACACGATGTTGCTTCGGTGCTCCTAGGTGCAAGATTCCTAGCTTATATAGCAATGCATACGTAGTCTGGGATTCTATGTGTAGAAAACCCAGGAAATAATGTTACCGAGCAGTATTTTGCAATTGTAACGCACCAGCCTCCCATTATGGATATGGGTGATGATTTCGCATATCCGCCTTGGTGGAAATTCGATTCTAGGTAGTGCTGATAGCATATGGTGTGAGGTTGGGAAAGCTTGCTGACCGCTATCTTCAGAGTATTGGGGAAAAGTTGTTTACCACGGGAGAACTGGAGGTACGCAGCTCAACAACATTTCAGCACATCTCTTGCAGTGAGGAAGAGATTGATTAGGCCAAAATGTGAGGCAGTATAATATGGGATTTGCACCATTCCTTCGCCGAAATGTATGGGATAATGAGACTGCAAGGCACTGGTTGTTTCTTTCTCTTATCATGTATGACCGTCAATGGTAAATACTGGTAGGATCTTGTAGTGTTCCTTGTGAAAACGACGAACTTGATTGTATAAGAGATAGTGTTACTTGTAAGGTTGCTCCTGGCGAATAACTCTCGAACAGCAGTTACGATGTGCTCTGTATAAAGTCCAGGTCACAGCATGGAGAGATCATTGGTGGATTTACTAAGCCAAATAATCCAAAGGCTTGTATTTTCGTGTTCTGCTGCTTAGAAAAGACTTGGTTTTACTTTGACGACGCAAGAATTTGTGCTCTGATGCATGCACATCCGGGGCTATGAAAGCTTTTATGAATATTTCCCAGGCGTATTATTTAGAAATTTCAAAGAGGTCGCATTAACTAGTACGGATAACAACGAAGTGCTTGACAGCATATGCTTATCGTACTCTGTTTCGGGATATTCTACACAGCATATGTACCCAAAAAATATAATTACATGATTGCTACGACTCAAGGGATTGTTAGCGACTTAGTTTACACTAGAACATGGATAGCATCGTTTTCACCGTCTTGGCGCATTTATTGATTTCACTTACTTGAATAGAGGCGCAAAATTAAATGTGAAATTGCACGTGCAATGTAGCCACTTTTCTTGGTCCTTCAATCTCAGTTACTTAACGCCCGACACCAGTGTGGAAAAATGAGGGTAGGATGTTTTTGGCAATAATTCGGACAAAATGGGAGGAATCTAGTATGAAGACCCAAAAGTGCAACCGTTAAATGGAGTCTAGGAAGCAACCGAATGTGATCACTTGCAAGTATACCATTGGTGCTGCGACCACGTTACATTGGATAAACTTCAACTCAGCGTCAACTGCTCAAGAGACGATTTATTACAATGTTGCAGAGCTGTTTGTTAGGCTCTGTTTGCAGGAACTCTGTGTCACCCAGTGCATGTTCTCTCCAGTTACCAGTGGTTGCTGTAGAATCCCTGTTGTTTGACTACTAACCATCGTTAAAGATGTTGGTATGTCGCTGATTCGTTCAGCAAGATTAACCATGCAACAACTCAAAACACGATGTTTCGGAAAATCCATGACAAGTTAGGATCCGTTTTATCCATTCCTAACGTGTTGGATCCAGCGTTAACACACACAGTTAGAAGTACGAAACCATCAGCCATCATTCGTAAAATTTGGGGATGAGATGCGTCATATGGCAGCTAGTTTGTAAATTCCATCGGTTCGCCACTGTCCCCTGTGGTCCAGTGGTATACGTTGCTGTTTGGCCGTGTAAGCCGCTGGTGGTCATCGTTTCTATTCCTAGTGGATCCAATGGATGGGCACTACGGGTTGCAACTGCTGTCTAGTGCTTTTCGGGCGTGAGGGGAACCCATTTACTCGAGGGCTAATGCAAAGTAACCTCCAGTTCAAAATCTATACTCATGCGAAACTTTGTGCCAACTACTGAAGCCCCCGTCTGGCATGTAACACTACCGGGCTCGAGCAAAATTCTACCGCACCTTCTATAACTGGTATCCTATATCTTGCGTGTTCTCACTAGTTCCGGAAGGCTGGTCAGTCCTATTGCTAACTGACTGTCGGGTATTTCAACTCCACGTAGATGGTACCACGATCTTTGTTTCGAACAAACCGGTGAAGGCTTGAAGAATTCAGCGATCATTCGGCAGCCAATGTTAAACAGGATCTCGGTTCGAAAGACAAATTAAGGTCAAATGTTAATCCAGTTCATTGTTGGATCTGGGAGTACCCGTTCTGTGTTAATCCATGTCATGAACTTAGGTATAGTCATTAACTGTTCGTTTGGAGGGAAATTCGTCAAAGAGTAAGTGGGAATACGTGGGAAAAGACAGTGGTGGAGGAGCTCGTTGGATAGGTGTTGCTCAATGACTACCCATTGCAGCTGCTGAGCGCAGTCAAAGAGTACCTACCTTTAAATATGCATTGGTTCACAAATCTGATCAGAAAGGCAGTGGACAAAGGATCTAGTTTGGGAGTTTACTTTGACCTACCCGTAAGAACCCGTCTCAAGTCAAACATAAGCAAGCATGCTAGGTTCAGCGGGATTCTTATGTATGTTAGGCAGTTAATAAAGCTATTACGGTTTTTATGCTTAAAGTATGAATGCACATGTCTTATTTAGAACAAAACCCTTTCAGCAAAAATATAAGCAATTTTAGTTGACAAGTCATTGCTAATGTGAAACAAATTTAGTTATCCGGATGAACAGAATTCCGGTGTGCTGGTGACGATAAACCTGTGGAATGCGGTTATAGCAACTCATTTATTTTTAAAAAGTTCTCTTCCAGGTATCCAGGTGCTAGAAGAAGTGATACTCGGTAGGTGAGAAGTAGCGTGTATGAGGCAAATTCGTAAGCGAGCTAGTGCAACTTCCACAGAGTTGGTTGTTTGATCTTCGCCCAAGCACCATAGTGGAGAAAAAGTGACACCTTTCGGTTGACTATTGCCACGTATTGACACGTGTTAAAGTTTCATGCGTCTCGGTATTGTATTGACAAAATAGCTCCGCTGTAATGTTTTCTCCTAGAATCAGAGAGTTGTGAAATATCAGACCAACTACAGACCAACAAATATGCATTAAACATTGTTGGACATCATTTCGGTTTTGGGAAGTGGGAGCTTGTTTGTAGTCCAGTCGTTGAGAACTACGTCCTCGGTTACCGTAAAGGACCTACTTTTCATCCCAAGTCAAGAACAGGAAAAACAAAGGCAAACAACACTTTAAAACGACGATTTCTTTGCTTTTTATTCAATTTGTGCAACACAAATTTATCAAGCTTTTTCGACATGCTGTTCTTCCGTGACTGTCTGAACACTGTCAGATGCGATACTGCAAACACAGAAGAAAGAGGTGTAACAGAGTTATGCGGATTCGCTTCAACTAAGACCCTTGATTGATCGATGTTCAATAATTCAATAGTTCAGTAGTGCATGATGGGATAAAAAGCATAACTTTATAAGACTCACAGGATGAATCTGCAAAAGAAAATTAAAATCAGTGTTCCAACGTGGAACATGAAGTAACAGTGGTTAAACCATTGCACTTTATAAAACTGTTGGGTAGTGTTTATCACTAAGATGAAAGTCTAAGAGTATTTCGAATGTCGTCATGTCTGGTGCGTTCACCACATATTTTGCTAAAGCATTCCATTAAGAACAGATTCTAAGTGAGTAAAAATACTTTCTATAATTTAGACAGGAGTGTTGCGTCATTAGTCTCAGGTGGTTGCCTCAGCTTTGTTTGTGAGGGGTTAGGATCAACAGTGATGTACATGAATGCTAGTTTTCAGTTAGTATCCGGTATGTGAGAGCAACATCTCCGCGAAGTCATGGGTATTCTGATGAGAACACACCGAGTACACGAAGACGCAGTTCGTAACAGACAGGATAGTCCAAGCGTCGTCTTTGTGGCTCTTCTTTGGGGTTGTTCAGATAGGCGAATGTCTCGGTTTAACCATGGACACCAGACCTAAATGGTATGTACAACCTGAGGGCGAATATAGGAGTTAATTAGGAACGGTACTAGCCGTCGCTCAAAGGTGCCGAGAGCTCGACACCAAAGTCCCAAGTTCAGGTTCGCCTCACTTGCTGCTGTCGAACAGTGGAGCGAATTGTCAAGACTCTTTTGCACGATTATGCCTAATTCGCGTTCACTAGTCACTTGTTGCAAGACGTATTGCTCCAAAAGGTATGTTTTGACGAGGCTGCTGCGCACCGTTAGCAGGTGGCACTTTGCAGCGCTCAGTGGGAACTGGTTCCTTTCTACCCATTCGTTAATCCGAGTCAGATATTCCTGGAGGTAGACACGATCGGATGCTGAGTGAATTGTTCTCCATATTTTAGCATCACCTGCAAATATTTGCATCGGAGATGGAATGTCTGATGGAAGCTCACTAAGGTAGACTAAAAACAGTTGCGGGCCGAGGACAGATCCGTGTGGTACACCACTGGAGACGCACAGGCTTGCAGATTGTGTGTCGATTACTCTTACCTTGGTTACTCAGTCTTGTAAGTATTCTTCTAATCAGGTGAGCAGGGAACCGTTGATACCGTAGGCAGCAAGCTTTGTGTAGTATGGTCATTAGTGGTTTCATGACCAAAGACAATATTGACGTCACGAGTTGTTTCCGCTTTCGTTTGATCAAGTTCAAATTGGAAACTTGTGCGAATTTGTCCTTTGTCAGTGTTGTACTAAATGTTCCTCAAAGGTGTAGAAACGTATTTCTGAGCTAAGCTGTCACTATTGACAGAGCGAAAGCCTCTACTAAGGATGTACGAAATCAAAGCAGCTTACTAAAAACTTATTCAGCCATACAGTTTTTACAATTAAAATATCAAATACCCCAATGATTTTATGAATAACCTAGCGTTTGATCAGTTTCTCACAATATGCTTTGCCATCAAGGCCAGTCGCTGATTGTCATTCATGTGCCGACAACCTATTGTACTTGGATTGTTTGACTCCACATGGAAGCGTGTTTCCTGAATCCCAATGGACGTCTTCATCCAACTCTGAAAACGGGTGAAGTTGCACCTCCTGCACGAAGGATGTGCATGGTTTGGCCTTTGGCGTTTTGTCGCTTATGGGTGAGGTTGGCGAGGACTATCAGCTTTCTCTAAATCCATGTGAGTGGATGTCGAGACTGCGTTAGCTTAACCTACAGCCACAGATTTGCACAGCAAAGGAGAAGCGCTCAGTGGCTCATGAAAGTTCTCACTGTACAGACAAATCATTTAAACATATACAGCGGAATACACGCTCCGCTCCATAAAACACATGGATACATTTGAAATCTTAGCAATCCAAAGCATATGTTTCGAGAGTTACTATTCCGTCCCGATGATAGTACAGAACAAAAGTTTGGCTTGCCGTCAAAGTGGGTCACCTCACATACATTGCCTGTTCGACAATAAAAGAACCGATAATGGCATCGGAAGCAGCCGTCATAAGTGTTCTCCATGATGCACTCACACATTGGCCACTTCGGCACTACGATACATCAGTTTGCTTGACATTAACAATTGACAAGACAATTGACCAGATCGAGAAGGGGAATTCCGAGTGACCATCAACCCACCGCTTCAAAACAAATCTCGGTGTTTACTCTTCTAAATGGGGTGCAAGATTACAAGTGGGATTGGTTCAATGTAATCTCTCCTCGACATCCGTGCACGCCTATGTCAGTGTGATATCTAGAGCAACTCCTTAGGAGTCATTGGTCTACAGCACAACTACCGACGTCCCCTTTTACGTTCTTTGCGGTGGATAATTCAGTCAACACACCTCTGAGCATCACTGTCAAATTTACGATCAAGTGAGTGTCAAGAGTTCACACCTGATTGGCAAAGCATCGGATACTTCCACCATCTTTACAGCTGCGCATGGTCCCGACAAACTTCTCTTCAAGTCTTTCCATGATATCCATACCGAGTGTTTACGCTACATTGCTGCTGGTACCTACAAATCGTGCTGCCTTTTGTGCGAACCGTTGTAAAGAGATTGATGACGTACAGTACCGGTTTCCATGTTTGCAAGTGATCTACACTAAAGTAACCTGTCGTTGGTAGGATATCCAGTGTAAGTGAGACCTCGAGAACTAGGCGGAGAGATTATTGCTCTCCACTTCAACCGCTAACATGGGGACGCCTTAAAAACACACCATCAACGAGCTGTGGTGGAATCAATAGCAAACTCGGGGATGATGAGGTATGATGGTGGAATAATATTCTTCGATAGCAGCACTATCATCCATAAGAGAATGCGATATGAAATAGTTGTAAATATGCATAGCTCGTAGTGTGGATGCAGAGTCTGATTTGTTCTCTGAGTTGGCCAATTGGTTTAGCAGAAGTTTCGATGCCTAGCTAGGCAATAGCATCTGTACGGCTTCTTGAGGCAATTCCACATCCAAATGCCTGTTGATCTGGTCGTTTTTTGAATGCCAGGCGTCGATGGACTCAAATGCTTTCGGTCATTTTTGTTCTTCCGAAGTCCAGTCGTTGATGTTGGGCATTCATATACACTGACACCTGCGATTTCTGATTGTGACGGCAAATGGTCAAAATCTGTTCATGCGACCTTGTTCCAAGCTTTCTCCCTGTTTCAATTACGCGGTATCTGTCGCAGTTTCGGCAATATATCTCGTGTTTCATCTCAGCCGTTTCTTCCTTACTTTTTCTTTTACTATGTTTGTTTCGAATGGCCTCCGTTTGTTGTTGGACAACTTTGACTGCAGGGTGACAATAAAGAGTTCGCTGCTCTTCCGCAGATTTTCTTGATGTGTTGTAACGGCTGGATAAAATGTATTGATTGAGAAGTTATCGCGTAGTACATTTCCCGATGTATCGTGCACAGGATTATGCTCACTCCTTCTAAAGCGAGTTGGATTTATGCAGAGACATAATGTTGAACATCCGTAACGAGGAGGAACAAACAAGAAGGTTTAGAGCTCGTAGTCTGCGCCGTGCTTAGTATTGCATGGTATATAAAGTTGGCTATTTTGGAACTTAGTCGAATACTCCTCCGGACGATCCAGGTGTTACCTTTTGCAGGCAAACGCCTCTACATTCTGCTAAGAGATTGTCATTCACTTGGCTGTTAACAGAAGACTTACCTGTTGACGTCACAACTTACTCACTCCGGAGTATCCCAGCCTGACAACTCCTGGACGAACTTTCTATATGCTTTACACAACTAAGTTCGACATTATTAATCATTAAGCGAACATTGACGCAGACATGCTCATTACCTGGCGTTACTTGACATATGGGCGAAACCCACCTCAATAGTGGGTAGAGGTCGTGCTTCGGAAATGGAAGATGGAGTTTCGTTAGAAATGTTTACTTTCTGGCAAAGAAATTTCATCCCAAGCAATTGCTTTGGAGTTTCATGACCGAAATTCTGCATCTGAGAATTCACAAATCGGGCCACACATCAGCCACACATCTTCATCTTTTATACACTTACTTGTAGTTTCATCGGATTTCGTCGCGAGAAACTGAAAATAAACAACGTATCTAGCGACCCGTAGTTTTTCATGCGTTCTGATTTCCCTGCAGATTGTCGGTGCAACCCATCCCAAATACGACGCGATTCGGCCTATCAGTGCTGCTCCTTCGACCATTTTTTGGACTCCACTGACGGGCCTGTATTTGATGCAAGCACATCGCAAAAAAGCCTGACATGCACCACAACGCTAACTTGTCTATCGGGATCAGTCACTTCATACCCGTTCCTTTACGTACCACTCTTGTCCCTCTTTGTGACAATGAACGAACAACTTTTGATATTGCTGATCATCCTTTGATCCGTTATAGGCAAGACAACCCCTCCATGATCACTCTAACATCTACATGTCACACACCGCCGAGAATAAACTCTGTTTGACTGATTGCTTACAATGATGAAGGAATGCATAAATAGGCAGGTTAGTGTAGAGTCTGTAGCGCTCTGAAAGACACAATCTTTTATGTAGAATTTTATCGCTGATCAATTTTACGGTATTCTTGCTTGTTTCAACCCCTCATACACTACGACTATGTTAGGCTACATTCGGCTCGGCACTCCTCTACTTTGTGAACAACTGTGCTGACGCTTTCTTCTCTGTTGTCACATCTGTCCGCATTTTTTAGCCCGTCGAATCTAGTCCGCTGTGTCCGACTTCATTTGCCTTCTGATGTCTGCGATCGATTACGCGCGTCGTCTTAGGCTAGTAGTTACTAGTCCTACAAATTAGTGACCCCGATTCACACGCGCGAATTTATGTTTGCATGTCGTTTGTCTTTGTTGATGAGTCCATTCCTTTTAGTCAATTCTACGCGTGTATTTATTTGTTTATTGCCGATGTTTAATGGTTTCATCTAATTTTTTAACTCTTGCTCTTCTCTATTCACAACTCAAAGTAGTATTTGAGTCATTTTACAGCGTAGATATGCTTACTTTGCCTGTTCAAAGTTTCATGGCACACTTCCCAGATATTTACTTTGCCATCTCCGAGATCGAATTTAAAAATAAGGGCATTCAGATGGACCGATCGACCCACAACCAGCCTGTCCCACACTTTCCTTTGTCGGTAGTGACGCAACTATAAGACATTCCACTGTGCCCGTCGAAGGAGGCAAAGTAGGAGTCAATGAAGCGTACCATTTTAAAGAAGTTACATTCCAGCGCACAGGTTCAACTGGAACAACTCCATGGTCTCAAGTTGGGAAATCGTAAGCCGTCGACGTTGCGTGATGAAATTCAGCGCTTTGCTGGTCCTTTATTCTTAAGCGAGGAAAGGATAAAGGAGCTGTAACTTGGATGTCTTCCGGTGTAGTTGCCCGTAATGCCATCCACTTTTCTAGGTAAGCTCTTGAAAGAACTATCTATCACAGCAGACGCTGAGTTAGAAGGTCTTACGCCTCAGACAACCGGTAGTTTCTGTAACATTTTCGCAGCGATAAACAATGAGTGTCGCAGTTGCCCCTAGTCGCCAAGCGGAACTGACCCTAAAGAAGAGGAAAGTGCGCTAATTCGCAGTGCGCTAGCAGGAAAGCAGGCTTCTAAACAGGGTACACCATGGTCTGACGCTGATCATGTTTTGGCTACCGTTCATGGTAGCTCGTCTGTGCCTGCGCAAAGTGCATCTTGTTCAATACAGAAGCGCAAGGTTTCTTCTGCACGTTCCCAGTTCGGTGATACCAAACCCGTCGAAGAATTATGTTGGTATCGCCGTCAATATGACGGAAAAGCTAGACGTTGTCAAGCTTCCAGACACCACAGCTCGCAAGCTGGCACGACCAACGTATCCATCAATAAAAGATCACCTGTTTTACATTAAGGATCGATGTTCTCCCATTGCTTTCCTCATTGACACGGGAGCGGAGCTGAGCCTCATTCCTGCGAACATGAACGATAAGCACTCAAAGCCCACGTACGACCTTCGTATGGCCAACGGTTTAACGATAGCTTTATTCGATCGGCGCATGATGAACCTGGGTCTCAATCTCCACCGAGCTTTTCAGTGAGTTTTCACGATTGTGTCTGTACCCTCCGCAATTATAGGTATCAACTTTCTCCGCCATTTAGGATTGCTTGTTGATGCTAATGGCCACAGTCTTCTCAGACCACTGTACTGGAGCAGGGGTTGAATGCGTTACTTTAGGTGTCTCGATAATTAATCACTTTTTCGAATCGCCGACATGTCTTCAGAGTATGATAAAATACTCTCTGGATACCCGGGCTAGAGCGATCAGCTGCAGACCTTCCGCCAATCAAGACAGAGGTCACGCTCGGTCAATCAACGAGTGCCTGACCAAGGTGACTCACCACAGACAAGCGCGAGCTGAATTCGACCACATGATTTAGTTCGGTATCATCAGAGCATTCAACAGCCTAGGGGCATCACCTCTCCATACAGTCCCAAAGTAGGCCATGGGGGACTGGAGTCTTTGTATCGACCATCATGCCTTGAACACGGTTATTACACTTGATCGATATCCGATACCACTTATCGTGGATCTCACAGCCAGTCTGGAAGTTAAGAATGTTTTTATCAAAATTGATTTGGTATGCTAATACAACATAATTCCGGTAGCAGAAGCGGATATCGCTAAACCTGCTATGAGGACTCCATTTAGTTTGTTCGAGTTTCGCGCCATGAATGTGTCTTTAAAGTTACTTTTCTCCTCCACGACGGGGGAGAATTAATAGTCACAACTTTAGACCAGTCCTATACGGAGCATTCATTCTGAAGACCTGGGTTCCAGCTTAGCCGCAATACGAGCCCCGTCGATACGGGTCACTACACGTGAAATACATCATCCAGGCGTGGTACCCGTGCAGAATTACTATTTCACTGCCCTCGAGACTCCCCAAGGAAGGGCGTCCAAGAACGTTAGGAGTCTCTTCCATCTTCTGCCCTACCAGCTTAGCTTGAAGCCCATATGGGTATACAGTAGTGGATATCGAAGTTTGCCCAGACCACATTTACAGAATCATCATCAGCATTTAAAACTGAGCATAGAGCATAGCCGGCAAAATTCCGTCGAACTGTTCTTTTTCAACTTGAGTGTATAAATCGTATTACACTCTCCCAGCTCATTTCATTTAGGCCACGAAACTCACGATATTTAAAAAACGAATTAACGAATGGTCGTCTTGTTCGCATTTCGTTGTATAACTTCTGTTACCCAGGTTACATAACGCGACCAAACGGTGTTGCAAAAATTATACCCAGTGTATGCATATTTATTATCACGCGAATATCTCGGCTATTTTTAGCACGTCTAGTTGCGAGCGCTATGGTGAGTTCCGAAAGGCGCTTTCATTTTGCATCACAATTTCTTCTCAATTCTTTCCATCTTGAAGGGTTTGTTAGGCATTGCTTTTTAACCGCAAGGCACCATTGCTTTACTTTGATACTCGGTGGGACAGCATCTATTCGAATGGCGCAAAGAAGACAACATAGCTCAAGTGTTTACTTCACTGTGGTAGATAGTGGACACCTATTGCTGGCATTAATCTCTTTGTTATTCACTAAAATTCTTCATCCCCTTCTTTCCTACACCAAGTTTCCCTACTTTATTAGTTTAGTGCGGCGTACCGCAGAGTTCGGTACACTTGGGCTTCGCGTGTTTGTTGTCCTCCTTAAGGCTCTAGTGAAAAGTACAACTTCAAAACATCTACTTTTCATGGACAATGTTAAGGTTTGGCGGTAGATCAAAAGATTGTACGACAGCGAAATCCTTCAGCGTGGTCTCGATGTGGCTTGGAATTGGTCGCTTAAGTCGCTGTAAGATCCCATATGGACTAGGGCCGCGTTGCTCACGTTCGTCTTCGATATGCCGAAGTCTACATGCTTGAGGTGCAGGATCTGAAGACTACCTCACAAGAACATGTTCTTGGTATGCTGGTGCAGGGAGACCTCGGTATTCCCAGACAGGTCAAGGTCGCTTCAAAGATGTAGCCTGCAGGTTGGTCTCTTGCGGAGGACACACGGGAGTTTGGATCCACCTACCTTATCTCCGGAACTCAACACCTACGTGTCTTTCCACGTCGAGCACGTTATTCAGGCTTGGCAAATTTAGCCAAAGCGTGATGTCACAGCGCTGGAGATCCTAACGTTGTGTAACGAAAAATATCATGGGTTTGCGCCACCTTCCATACCAGGAACGACTGAAGAAACTCGGGGTGTTCAGTGGACGCTAGCGGCGGCTACTTGGAGACTTCATATTAGTATGCCAAATACTGGGCGATGCGGTTCACGTACGCTGAAGTATTTTGTAACTCAGTGCGATCATCAACCTGCGAGTCAATAGCTTGAAAGTGAGTCAACAGTACCGTCGCCTAGCTTGTCAAGGAACTTACTTCTCCCTCCGGATCCGCCAACCATGGAACGTTCTTCTAAACCAACTGTTTGAGTCCCCATTCTAGCGATGTGCAAAAAAATGCGATTGGATATCCCTCTGAGCCCCGTACACTTTGTCACATGACGGGATACACTAAGTGTATTCAGGCTAACTTGATTCTATGGGTGCTTAACCAACAGTGACGCAAATAAATCTGTGCAGAAGTTTGCAAAATCCGATAGTTATTCGCTATAAGCATTAGGGATGCCAAATTGTTATTCCGTTTTGCGTGGTACCATTTCATCCCCAACAAGCCTATTTCTTTATGCCATTACTCCATCGCTTCAACGATGCACACTTTATTTGGTCCACTTTGCAATTTCTTCCATTACCAAACTTCGGTAGGCTTTAAGCGTATGCCATTTTTCCCATCGTAAAACGTTGTTCCGTTATTATTCAAACCTGTCATGGACACTTTGCTGCTCTATGGAATGTGCTGTAAGCCTATGGCCCTACGATATCTAGCAAAAGTTGGGTGAAAACAACAACCAAATTCATCTAAGCTGCACAGCAATAGCTGCACTAAGGCACTTTCACCTGAGGTCGAGCACATGCCGACCTTGCGCAAACTCCACTGAGCTAAGGTGTGCTTTGACCAACTCCGGAGGGAAATTGGTCAGTTATCATGTGTCCTAGTTAAATTTTCCAAAACGTTTCCTCCTGATCCCATCTACTGACGGCCAAACGCCGGCCGTAAGCGACGTTTTGTGCGAAACCGACGACGAGCCGATCCACTGTCAACGTTCACTTATGCCTTGGACCGTGCGTTTTGAATAGCAGTTTAACTGGCTGGCAGCACCGGTGAACACTCACACGGGAATCCAGAATGCTGCCTGGTGTGTAAACACTTCACCACCATTTGAGACTGAGGTTGCTCGTGACATTTGCCTTTTAAAGCGCTACATAGCCCCTGGCCCAGGCGAATTCCGGCTGTTTCGAATATTGGTGTCCATCCCTTGTTCAGGAGTTAACTTCGCTTCCCCAAGCACTTTGGACCACCGAAGCAATCCCATCTGGTTGGAGCCCAGCGGACGTCGTGCCCCTCTTCTAAATGGGTGCTCGGATCGACTACTCTAATCAGAAAGAGATTAACCACATCTCTATTGCCTCTAAAGTGTTCGCCGCCCTGCTTTTAAGGGGGCCCAGCTTGGTACGCCAACACAGCATACGTGAAAAGGAAGCTGGGTTCCGCTGTGGCCGAGTTAATCGAGCACCTCTTTACAATCTGCCAAATACTCTACGTCAACAAGCGTTTGGCCGGTCAACGATCGTTGTCTTCTTAGACAAACGAGTTGCGTTTGACTCAGTTAACTGAGCTGCTCTCTAAAGTTGTCTTTTGAGCAGGGGAGTGTCTGTGGAGTACGTCCACATTCTTCGGATCGTCTCGCACCTCTGGCCGAGTGCGCGTGTACGGCAAACTTTCACCCCCTTTAGTTTCACCAGTGACCTGAGGCTGCGCTATCCATCATCCCTCTTTCTGTTCATTTTCATTATGGACTACATGCTGGGTGGGCTCTGGAGAACTGTGAACTCGGTGGAGTTGAGCTGCTCCTGTGGGACCGACTTCGCGATTTGGAGTATACAGATGACATCGCCGTAATTCGCGGTTATTCACAATCCGCCCAAACTGTCCTGTGTAGGCTAGTGATGTCGGCAACTGCGTTTGGAATGACCTTTGCCCCCTTCGAAGTGTAAGGTCTACGTACAGGAGAGGATAGGAGCTACTGCTGCCCTTACTTTTCCAGGTCATTCTCTCAGAAGCATCATCAGCGCTAACGGTTTAACGGACGAGGTCCCTTTGCTCGTCCCCGAAGACCGGGTTGCTTTTACCAAACTCTGAATCTCTGGTGTCTTTGCGACCTATGTCACTCCCTGAAGGACCGAATCTACAATTTGCGCGGTAAGAGATGTCCGGCTTTACGGTTGTGAGATTCATCCTGTTGGGACAAAGGACGTTAGAAGCTGTCCGTTTGTGATCACCGTTTCCTTCGGAGCATTACTGCTATAGCATGAACACATCACATGTTAATGAGGATGCAGGGGTGGCAGGTGGTGACGGAGGTTAAACTTGGAATAAATTACTACGAGCCATCTTACCCCGCCTGATCTCTTTTCGAAGGACAAGTCGTCCAAGCCATCCTTAGCAGTTTGGAATCGTTGGAAACGAACCTTCTGTGACGACCTTGAGCTTTTCCCAATTACACACTTCCACCTCAAACTTAGTGAAACCCAATCTATCAAACTACTGAGACAACACCTGAGTACAGCAGGTCAAAGGCATTTTGATGCATCGAGTTTGTACGCAAGCACATGGCTGACGGACTGCTTTAGCGCCCTGGATGACCTTTGGGGGCCGCGATAACATGATTTTACTGCGTGCCTGTTTTTCTCATTTACGACAGGGAGAAGAGGAGAGTGTGAATGAATTCATCAGTCGTATACAACAGTCGCTTCCTGACTGCCGTTCCAATGAAATTCCTGATAAAACATTCGAAGAGACGATGGCGATACAATTCTTTTTGGTTGGCATCCAAGATGATAAAGCTAGAGAACGCCTGTTGTCAGAAAACGAGATGAAACACACTTGGGAAACAGCCTGCGCACTGGTCAGACAAAATGAAAGTATTGTGTAACAATTAATTCAGTACCGAAGCGATCCTCCTTCAGATGCAGTCCATACTGTTAAATCTCGACTATCACCTGCCAACAAATGTTTCTTTCCGGTCCGCTGCTCTACCACTGAGCTACCGAGGGCTGACGATTAGGTGCGCATTTTAGTACGTAACTTCTGCTTGGTGCGCGACGTATTGCCAATGAGCTCACAGTATCTGTCCTGGTGTTGCAGATTGGCTGACTCACTCGTCACTTCCCAATGGACCGAAGTAACTCTCCTTCTGATGTCCAAAGGGCGATCGTATGTTTCTTGAAGGATGTTTGTGAGTAGCGTAAGATTCCTAGAAAGTAGAAGTCACGATTATACCCTACACAATAATCTGCCTCGACTGGGAATCGAACCCTACCATCGCCCTATGGATATCAGAAGGATAGTTACTTCGTTCTATGGGGAAGTGACGAGTGAGTGAGCCAATCTGCAACACCAGGACAGATACTGTGAGCTCATTGGCAATACCTCTCGCACCAAGCAGCAGTCATGTATTAAATTCTGCACCTAATCGTCAGCCCTCGGTAGCTCTTACGACGCTGTCAGATTAGCTATTAATAACGCTAACTTGTTAGTGAATTTTGACCCGAAAAGCCGACCACTCTCCGTTGCGATGCGTCAGCCACAGGGTTCGGGGCCGTACTGTCACATTAAATGGAAGACATGACCGAGCGATCAATAGTTTTTGCGTCAAGAAGTTTGGCACCAGTGAGAAAGTACTATGCGCAGCTCAACAGGGAAGCTTTAGCGGTCATCTTTAGAGTCAATCAATTCCACCAATATATGTGGGGAAGGAAATTCAAAATCTTTGTAAGTCACAAGCCTTTGTTAACCCTGCTTGGTGCGAAAAGAGGCATAAACCAGATGGCGTCACTTCGTATGCAACGCTAGGGTTTATTGCTCTCCGGTTACAGTTACAATATCGCCTATGTCTGTAGGAAAGCAAATAGGATCGCGGATGCTCGGAGCACTTTACCGTTGCATCCCCTACCAGATTGCGTACTTAAACCTGGGCAGCTTGTCCATCTGCTGCAACATTTGGGCGAAAATCCGGTGTCATATGCAGATATCCGTCAGGAGGCTGAACGTGATGCATTACTGACAGCTGTGAACCGCAACCACTGCCCTACTTTATCCGACGCACAGAGCTCAGTCCCGAGGCTGGGTGTTTGCTATGGGGATCTAGGGCAATCATACCGTCACGGTGGCGACAGAATGTCTTACAAGCATTTCACGAAACGCACCCAGGAATCACGAGAATGAAGACACTTGCGTGATCCTATGTGTGGTGGCCTAATTTTGCCAGAGATATCGAAGTATTGATCCGACACTTCGACGTGTGTCAAAGCACTCAGAGGAATACCCCACTTGTAACACATTGTCCTTGGAAATGGCCCAGCAAACCTTGAGAACATAAACAAGCAGACTTCTTTGGCCCGTTGGATAAAAAGATGTTTCTCCTCTTGATTGATGCTTACACGAAATGGATAGAAGTTTTTCCACTTGCACATGCCACCTATGAGACGTCCGTTTCCTGCACGCGGACATGTTTCAGTACTTTAGGTATACCACATACGCTGGTAACAGACAACGGTTCCGTAGTTATTGGTCAAAAATTTCAAGAGTTCCTCAAATGCAACGGCATCCATCATGTACAATCAGCCCCCTACCACTACGCTTCAAACGGTTTGGCTGAAAGATCCGTCCAGACGGTCAAGAACGGGTTACGTAAACAAGCCTCTGCTCCACTGTGAACAAAGTCGGACAAATTTTGTTTTGGCTACCGCACCACGCCAAACGGAACTACTGGGAAGAGCTCAGGCGAGTTGATGTTCGGACGGAGGATGAGAACACGACTGGATTTTCTGTTTCCTGACCAGGGGCTAGGTGTCGAGGCTAAGCAAGTTGAATCTAAGGCAGAGTACGATCAGAAGGCTTCGGATTAATGATCTTGCGAGAATGAAGCGGTCTACGTCAAGTTGCCCAATGAAATGACCTGGCAGCCTGGAGAGTTGCGCGAAGTTGCAGGACAACATACGGAGATGGATTCACCTGACGGCAGAGTAGTTACTCGGCCGAAGGATCACGTCCGTCATCATTCGGTTTCAACTCCGCCAGATGATGCGTCCTCAAATCAGCAAACTGAGTTGACAAACACGCAGAACTGTCAAAACTCTGACCAATCGAAAGCTCAGCAATATCGCCGTTCCACACGGCTACGCCAACCCGTCGACCGACACCAAGCTAGCTGGAGTGGTCCAAACTAAAAGGAGAAGGAATGTAACATCCTCAAGGACAATGTACTAAGTCCTTTATATTCGTTGCCTGTATCCGCTGGCGTGTGTCAGTAGCCCGCTCACCTACTTTAAAATAGTGGGTCAATGCGTTGTACAACATGCCGGTTGGAATGCAATTTTGCCTTCTATGTGCCTGACGTGTTTTGCTTTGCGATAATTCGGCTAAGAGCCAGCCACTGTGCGTTAGTTCCACAGCTTGGATTTTACGCTTTTGCAACATCAAACTACAGTAGGGGTATAAAATTTTGCTGCCGGTTTATAGGCCAGCGGCGGGTGCTAGCGCAGGCGGACAGACAATGGACGAGCATGCAACTTCTCAAATTAATACGCATCCGTGGCAATTCGTCTACCTAGTGCGCCGGCATAAGGCACGTATGTTATATAACTACTAATAATAGAAAATAATTCCATTTCAGCTTCCGGATACAGTACTTACCAGGTAGCTCTTAATTCTACCCTGGGTTGGTTGTATTGGCCACTCTCTCTGTGCACATGTCGAGCAAACAGGGACGAAAGGCTGACTTGCATCGGTAGAGATTGTTCATCCACATACGTCTGCCTGTGAACTCAAGACAGAGAGCGCACTCAAAATCGGTAACCATGGTACCGAAGACAATCTTTGCAGCCTATTCTATTGTTGTGCTGCTAATTGTTGCACATTATCTCGGGGGTTCTGTCGTTCATCACTGGTAAATAGTCTCACTGATGTTCAACCGGGTGCGCTACTTGGAGTGAAGTTATTCGGCTTTCCCTGAGCAGCAATGCACACACACACACACACGGACATGAGAAAGCTTTAGTCAAAATGTGGCCATATTCGGCTGCATGCTATCACACAAGTGTATAGACGACATGGTTGGCAAAATTGGTGCGTGTTCTTCGTTGACTACTGTCAACACTACCCCCAGATATGTTTAGCAGTTAAGTATCAATGAGCAGACAACAACGCTGATATTAAAACACACATATTATCATCTTATCATCATCATCTTGGTCGATAGCCAAATGCTGTTACTGCATTTAGCCCAAAGCAGCTGCAACGTCCTATCGTCTTATCACAAGTGGGGAGTGCAGTGATCCGTGGGATGGATGCGATTCGTAGGGTGTGGCAAAATGACAAGACTCGGTTGCAATTATTGTCCAACAATCTTGGCCGTGTGTGTACGCGTTACAGTACAATCGGAAAGAAAATCTTTCCATGATCTGTTAATGGGACAAATTCGCAGCCTTGGTGCTACTAATGATCGTTCCAGCCTCATCTAACATATCCCTCTGCGCTGAATACAACTACCGACCAGATGTGTTAAGCGATTGCGGGGGTGTTAGGGTTTTACCGTTTGCGTCTACTCGGGTGGACGGCGATGTATTGTGAGCAGAGTATGCCATATCATTTCCTAACCCCGTTACACACAAGATGTCTCGCATTACATGGGGTTAATGTCGAAGGACGAATCAGCGCATATCCTCTTATTTGCTTTGACAAACTATTTAAGACGTGTTGTTCCTTGGTGAACTCGTTAAAAGCCCATAAAGTGGAAAGAGGAAATCCCTGAATTGGCTAACGGGCCATGCACTAGATAGTCAACAGGGGCATTCGTATGTAGTATAGAGTACCGACGGAGTGTATGGACCCATAGTGTGAGATACTCTGTCAGTGTATGGCTGCATGTTCATACTTGTTCCTTGATACTTGCCAACGTGGCCAATTGCAAAGTCGTAAGCATACGCCATCAGCTTATCTATGAATATCGACTTGGGGACCAGCAGTTACAACGTGCTTCCCAAGGAAACGACCTCGGGGTGATCGTGCAATATGATCTCGAGACAGGCTCGAGATAAGCTGAAAAGGCATCAAAAAGAGCCAGCCAACATCTTGGACGCATACGTAGGGATTTCGGCAATTTTGAGCCATCAATCTATCCGCAAATGCTGGACTCCTAAGTGAGGCCTCACGTGGAATGTGCGATCCAGCCCTGACGTACTTGGCGCAAGCGCGACGTCGATGCACTTGAAGCTCCAAAAGCTAGAGCTGCCAAACTCGTTAGATGATTCATTCATCTCTCCTACCAATGCAGAATGCAGTCCCTGAGATTGTACAGTGGTGAATAACGACGTCAGCGAAGAGACCTAATCATGCTTTACTTAATACTGACGAACCTAACTCACCCATGTCGCATTCTGTTGCAGCTGAGCCGAAATACCAACCTGAGAGGTCATCAGCTCAAACTGGCTACGCACTACAGTCGACTTGATTGTCAACGAAACGTTTTCTCCCTCCGTGTGCCCCGTGCCTGGAATGCCCTTCTGGCTCACATTATCCTTGCCCCTACATTAACGCTATTCAAAAAAAACATTGATGAAACGCTTTCCAAGCTGCATTACTTGATGTTGTTCGTTCCACTTGGAGGACGAAATAACACAAACCTAACCAAGTGCTTAACGGCCCTCTCCGCAATGTGACGGTGAGGATACATGCAGAAGTGTCCATGTGAGTAGCCTGGATTAACACTTCACATCTGTCAAATGAAGCA
Source organism: Dicrocoelium dendriticum (assembly GCA_944474145.2). Classification (NCBI taxonomy): domain Eukaryota; kingdom Metazoa; phylum Platyhelminthes; class Trematoda; order Plagiorchiida; family Dicrocoeliidae; genus Dicrocoelium; species Dicrocoelium dendriticum. The sequence continues at coordinate 74,571,324 of OX104071.1, read as the reverse complement.
ACACACGAGTGAGCGTTGTCGTTTCCATTTTTCTTTCTCACTTGTTTACTGAACTATAACGGCACTTTATACCATTTGGTATGCGTACATCGCATTCCCACTTCAAACTATCTTTATGCAGTAGTGCGTTTAACTCGGTGGACGCTTAAAATAACGATTTACTGATTCCCTGATCCTTTCAAGTTTACTTTTTACTCTAAGTATTCTACGGGGCTTGTCAAGCACATGCTTTTTACTCGTGATAAATCATTCTTTATTGTTTCTTGTTCAACTGGGTCTCGATCACTTACTCTTTTAAACCACTGAACTTACCCGCTTTCCTTCACCGCGGAACGCAGTTCGGTTTTACGAGCACCGCAGCGATTTCTGACGTGATCCCGACCATAAGAAAGGGTGGCCTAGTCTGTTGTTGCGTATATCTCCGATGACACCTTGAAGCAAGTTTGAACAATCCATCATGCCCCAAAACCGAGAGCGGTGATTATTCTGTGTTATGTCGGAATGGAAGGATTCGCCACTATGGCAGGGATTCTTCCCTGAACTGGTTAGGCCGGTCACGGCACGCCCAGTTTTTTGTTACAACATGCAGAATTACGATAGACGGGGACGGGAACCCAGATCGTTCTACCTCTTCAGAGGCCAGTCCAGTGAAACGACGGAAGCACACGGATCGGGCTGTTTGTAGCACTTGTCGAGCAACTTTGTTATTGAAGTCTAGACTACTGGCCTCAACTTTGTACATGACCGTTGTTCGAGACGACTGCGGTTTTAGTTAACATATGAGTAATGCCACTATTCTGATGTCAGATGTGACCACGGACAAAACTTCGACACTAACCGGACCCCGCTGCATCCCACTTGTGGTTACCGTCTCTCAACTAAACTGCCTTTGCTGAAGAATTCAACCTCATCCAAATGTTGACGCTCTCTTTATGTCAAGCTGCACCAATGAGCTTGAGAGGACGAAAAACTGAGTTGCATTTGGAGCATCCGCCGTATGGTTAGATTACGGTGCGCAATCTTTATTGGGACGTCGGTTTATGTTGAAGTAGACCACGGTCATTCCGATCACCAACACCGCATCCGAAATGGAGGGGTCTCGATCACGCGCGTCCCAACACCGGCTCTTCACGACAGATTTCGAGGTCTTTTGAACTCGTCCGATAAAGACAGCTTGAGTTGTGCAAGCGTCACTCAAGGATTTCAGTGGCGTAGTGAGCAAGGCGTCAGCCATTAAACATTAGGCCCTAAGTTCCACTCTCAACTTAGTTTATCACTTCCTGGTGAGTTCAAAAGCAGATGAAACCCATCATGGGGTGTCACTGTTGGGAGTAGCAACACCCAAACCCATCTAGGACCGGTATCAAGTGGACTACCATCATGTGTTTGTGCGCGTCTGTGCGTGATTGATCAATGATAGGACAACAGCCGGTTGGCAGAACGAAGACAGTAATATGTACGTAGAGCAACCTACAGACTCATTACTGTTTGACTCGGATGCAGTGAGTCTGTCTTCAACGGTTGCTTCATCTCATGGAGTCAAGCAGTTCTTCGTTTTCGGCATCCTCTTATGTGTGGTTGGAATGCAGTCCAACTTGCTACCAACACTAAGCATGCTAGGCTGTAGCCACGAAGTACATTAAACATTCCAGCATGAGCATGTCGTGTGTGCTGGTAACCCTTTTGGTGATCAACGTGACACTGACCATGTCATGGTAGGGGCCACAATTCACCTAATTGTGGGTATCACACACACACACACTCTACATTCAACACCCAAGGTGGCGACCAGTTTGCCCCTGATCACACATCGGAGGGAGACGGAATTCGAGGCGGTCTCCGCCACTTCGACATCGACTCAATGGGGCTTACTTCAGTGCTCTTGCAGTGCATATAAATACTGAAATACTACTTCTATAACTTCCATCCTCACTTCCACTACCACCGCAACAATAGCAGTGAAAGCAGTCACAATTGCAACTAATACTGCACATATTGCTAGTATTACCAGTAACAGTATTGTTAGGAGTGGGAGTCAAGACAGGCAACGTCCGGAATGAGCTTTAGGCACTCAGAACGGGTAAGATATTCACCTGTGATACAAACGCGTTCAGCCTTATAAAACGTAGGAGGTTTAACACATGCATAAGAGGAAGGGTGCTGCTCATCCCTTTGGGCCGTTCATCAAAACCCTGTGTGTACCCTCGATTCCGGCATGCATAACTTGCCACCATCCCAACCACTCTGTGTGAGCATGTGGTAATCCGAGTTTCGGTCTTACTCTTAGTTTACAATCGGCGCACCAATGCGCTTTACGACAGTGTTCTTACATGAACCCACCCCATTTGAATATATCAATGCATTAGCCCACAACGCGTCGCTATCGTGTTTGATAATATCGTGTCCTTTTTTGCCTTTGTTACTCTGAAAGTTGTTCCGTATGACCCATGAGATGCTTTCGCGTATCAAGCCTCCCCCTACCATGTTTGACGCTTACATCTCGTTTGCCCGTTGATCTACGTGCAACAAATGTAGCGTCTACATTGCACACACAGCCCGGTGCGACTTGACTTCACTGCAGTTACTCAGTCCCATTGGTTCCTTGATTCACGCCTCGGGAGGCGCAGTAACTTGTACGGTCACCGTTTGAAGCGCCGCTTTTTCGCTATTGAGGCGAACTGTCGATTGTCGTATTACTGTTGACAGTGGAAGCCTACTTGTTAGGTACCTCAGTCTAGTTCCGGTCTTGTTCTTTAGTTTGTAGCCTGTGGAATGGCATCTACGCGGACAGAGCAATAAGTTTCCGGATACGCAGTACACGGATTAGGTGCAAATGACCTGGCAAGAAAAATGTGAGCTGTGATCCATCCTAAACACGGTTCAGTGTTCACCGAGGCTCCTCTACGTTCCTCTACGCTACTGCACGCGTGAACTACGCACTGATGATGTCACTTCGATTGATGACGACACGTTTGCAATCAAATTGCCAAGCTGAGCGAACAGTTCAACCGCCAACCGTTCAGTGATTTCACCTCACAGAACCCTATATCAGCAGCCCGGCACAGTTCAAGTAGCATAAGAGTCCTTATGTTCTGACTGTAAGGGCGATGAGTTTCCATGACTGAAAATGTGGTTTAAAGCGGTACCAGTGTTGAGCGATTGTGTGTTGGGTATGATGATGATGCTCCTTCAAGAACCACCGCGTTTGAGTGGTTTTCAGAATCCAAGTGTAGCAGGCGGTACCTGGATAATAAGGCCTGTGAAAGTCACCACCGCTGACAACCAGCTGTTGTGCAAGCGATGTTGGAGGAGAACGCGCAGGCAACTGTGGTACAGCTGGGGAAACCCACCGGTATCTCATCGGGATCAATCCGCACCGTTCTACATGAGAAGTTCGGCATCAGAAAGGTTTGGACACGCTGGGTACCACATCAGCTCAGTGAGGACAAAAAAGCAGTTCAGAGGAATCGATGTCCCACCATGCTGGCCAGGTTTGATGGTGGACGTTCCAGTGCTGTTTGGGAGATTCTCAGTTGTGATGAGATCTGAGTGTACAGTTTCGTCCAAGAGACCAAAAAACAATCGACTGTGGACATTCGTTTATGGGGACCGCTTCAGAAATTCCGGCGTGAACAAAATGTGACCAAGCAAATGATGGCTGTGTATATAGCGAAGACTGGTTATGTGGCTACTGTACAGCTGGTACGGCAGCGCACAGTCACCGAAGACTGACATGCCACCCACTGTCTGCCACAAGTGCTGAGTGCAGTAACCAGGCGTCGTCCAAGGACTCGAGCACAAGGGATCTTGCTGCATCGGAACAGCGCATTTGCACACAGCTCCCATATTGTCGTAGATTTGCTGGCCACAGAATGTATCCAGGAATTTGGTAACTCACTCTCCGTCAATGGGACAAAACGATGATATCATTCGATGTCCAGTCGCTGTTCACAAATATTCCATTGCTCGAAACGGTCGATTACGTATGCGAGCTTAGTGGGCAACTGTCCATATACGCAACTTTTCCGGAGAATTTGCTAAAGGTGGTGTTACTTCGTTGCGCGCTGAATGTTCAGTTTACGTTCAGTGGTGAAATGTACCATCAGGTTGACGGAGTGGTCATGGGATCTCCTTTGGGGCCGCTGCTGGCTGATATTTTCATGGCGAAATTGGAACACGGCCCACTTACAAAGCACATCGGTGGGACCGAAATTTACGTGCAATATATTGACGACACCTTTGTACTTTCCAAATCCGAAAGGGATGCGGAACATTTGCTGAAAGCTTTCAATGACGCACACGAAAATCTCCACCTCATCTGTAACACGAATTCTGAAACCGGTTACCTTCCCTGGATGCAGAAGTTATCCATAACTCGGCCGGATCATGCAGCAGAAAGGTATGCCGAAAGCACACATGGATTAGGCAGTACACTAATATCCACAGCACAGTGCCTGTACAGTAGAAGAGGAGTTTAATCAGATCTCTCGTCTTCAAGAGGTGCAGTTGTTGTACACCGGATACCGTCAATGAAGAACTACAGAGAATCAGCGACGCTTTTCGGGAAAATGGTTATCCTGATAAAATTATCATGGAGCATTGGAAGGAACGCAATCGGAAGCCACCTAAGAGCATTGCTCCTAAGAAGCAGCTTTTATACATATATCATTTAAAGGCGATTCTACAGCTGATTTGTTATTCAAATGCCTGAAAGATGCTGTTGTGGAAACTTAGTTTGCAGCTCGCCTGAGAACTGTTTATCACAACAAGCCGTTGTTTACAAAACCGTTGAAAGATAGACTGTCGAAGTTGACCCCGTCAATGATCCTTTGTCAGTCAGTACTTGTGCTCCTGTGGTGCATGATACGTCAGTCGCACAAAGAGACGCCCATCTCAGAGGATTCGCGAGCACATCCCGGCACGGTTTTACTGCGTCGAAATGAGGTCCTCAGACAGCTCAATCATGTCGCACCACCTTGAATGTGGCCCCACAGCTTCAGAGAATGACTTCAAAGCCATCTACTCACTATCTAAGCACTTTTCTCAAGGATTCCGCAAACAACTCTTATTCATCGCCGAGGCTATCTACATCCACCGTCTGAAGCCGGAATTATGTGTACAAAAACGATTCATAGGGCAGATACTACCACCTTGGCCAACTGATACTGGTACTTCCTTATTTGGTTGTCATCTTACCTACTTAATTACCTCTGACTACTGAGCTTTGCGTAGGTATGTTTTTTAGTTTACTTGGTTTGCCATCTCTAGCCCTGTCTCAAATTATGGATTTTGATGGTTCAAACGACCCAGCAGTCAAGCCCAGCCTGAGTTGACTCCCCACAATCAGTGTTATGTAAACCTTTGGGTCTGATGATAATTTACCGAACAGAATTCTTTACTCTCAAGTGCCTTTTTATTTTGATCCAAAATCTACCTGTAGAAAACCCGTATTCCTTTCCTACTCGGATACTGCTCACTAATGCGGATTTTGAGCAGTTCTCCGAGCTGGATAATTATTTTGCAGACGTTTTGTTGCCTAGTCAGGCAACAAAACGTCTGCAAAATAATTATCCAGCTCGGAGAACTGCTCAAAATCCGCATCCACACCCCGAGCTACAGATATTCTCATTTATTTCAAAACTGCTCACTAATGTACTCCACTCCGGGAAGAATGATAGATCATCAATAGAAAATTTGTAGCACTACTTTACGAAGCGCCCAGTGATAAACTCTGATGATCTTGCTTACTATGTCCTTTGCTGTGATGTGAACATTATACCCATCTGTTTAAGGAGACTAAAGCTCAACCTGAACCTCATGTATGACGTAATCCACAGACGCGTCTTTACTTCAGACGTTGAGGTTGTACTTCAAGCTTCCCTCTAGTACAATATAAGGAATGGACATAACACGTTACAAATCGAAAAGACATGAACTAGCTTATGAGCAAATTTCTTTCTTAACCACTATGCTGTTATGTGGAACAAACTACCGCAGCATCTGAGAACTTGTGACTCAAAGAGTATTTTTCGCACTTTAGTTAACAGGGAATTGACAGTGAATAAAGTGTGGGATATGCTCAACCTAGACGCGAGTATAGCTTAGTTGTATGAGGAAGGGCCCAGTCATACAGCAAATGAGAAAATTCTCTGATTCGAACTCAACCTACCTCTACCATATTATTATTTATAAAACAACCTTTTTCTGCACTTCCAATTAACTCCCGGTTCTGTCCAGAGGAATCAACGAATAAATTGCGGAGTAATTACCGAAACCCGTCTATATCACTCCCCACACACCTCGGTTGCCCAGTATGGGTGAATCGCTGAAGCATTGACTCGTGAACAATTTTCTTAGGAACGGATTGAACGCAAACCGTTCTTGACGATTCCATTACAAATGTCATCGGATTAACCACACGGTCCATGTCTCGCACTACTGAGTTATAAACTATACATTTGCTTTTGTTTACTAATGACTAAGCTTTTACACTCCTACTGTAGTGTTAAATATTGCTTTTCTTGTCCCGGAGGCGACAGCCCAGGAACAGAGAACAAGTCTCATTGCTCAGCGCTATCAATTCCTGTACTTTTCGAACGCAAGCAAATGATGATGAATCTGAAAATTATTTGCAGAACTGTCTAGCATATCGATACTTCGAGCAGTCACCCATTTTCGACACTTCTCCTGTACACTTTAGTTGATCGGCCTTACTTGTTTACATATTTTAAACTCTTGGCCATGACTGGGTCGATCTCCTTAGGTGATGAATTTAAGCCTCCAACGCTAAGAATTATACCCATGCAAGCCGCATTGCCATTGGTTCCCTGGCGATAAAAAGTGTTTTACTCAAAAACCCGTTAATGGTACGGGCTAGGTGACTTGACTGCCCACATTGGTACACAGAAATACAGACCTAAAGATGAGTTACCTAAGTGATGGCTTACCTGCTTTAAATGCCACACCGGCACATGGTCAGATGGAGCATGGATATGCGGGTGAAATCCATCAAGAGAATAACGCGCACGGAATCAGGTCCCCAGTAGTCGGTTCCATGAATGGCATTATTACTTGTTATACGAGTTATTTATCTACACTTATTATTTTTTAAATCCTCATTACTTATCCGAAAAATTCGACCGACCAATTAGCCATGTCCTCCAAAAAGCTTGGGGACTGTTTTGGAAAATTCGAAACTGATAACATCTGCTCCTTGCGACTCTGCTGTACGCCACGCATCATAACCTCCAGTTAGACGGTACCTCGCACAGACGAGGCACATACGGTTGCTTTTATTCGTCACAACTTTACCTTACCCATGCTAGAGCATGGTACTACTTATACACATTTAATCTGTGCCAAATATGGACGCAGCTTCTAATGTAAAGAGCAAGATACCCATTATTGTTTTCCAGATTTGAGATTTAATTCCCTTTGTCCGTAATCCTGAAGGTTGGAGCCTTTGCAAAGTTGCTTCCGAATAACGGCAGTGTTCTGTTTCCAATTCATGGTAAATCACGATGTCCTCTTCATACACGGCTACGTGCTCTAACCCATCCAGCGAGTGGAGCATCGAACGTCGGAAAGCGCACGGGGCACCAGACAATGCAGAAGGCATCCTTTTAAATTAGTAGTGCTTCCCGCCAACTGTAAAGTCGATCTTTTCCCGATGCCGTCACTGAGATTTCACATAATAAACTTGTTCTCCTCTCTCACAGAGTTTCACGTCTTCCATTTCGCTTAGCGCCTGCACCATATACCCATTCCAAGTGGATTAACCATCGGTGTTATTGGACATAATTTTACGGAATTATTTCCTGCGGAAAGTGCTTTTTGCTACCCAGGTTGTTTTGGCGCGTTTCGCGCTTCTATCCAGACGTGCCACCTAGTTGTTGTTAGCAATTTTCACTGCTGCGACACTGCGAGCGATCAGGGATTTTCTGGGCTATCCGATGGTCTAAGAATTACATTCATAGGGTCATTTGTAACGAACCCATGACTCAATCTGTGATTCCAACTGTAATCGCCAGGCCGCGGCACTTCTGGCTGACATCCAGCAAATACAAGGTAAATCGAACTGTGTTGTCCTGCAGCAACCAGTGTGAGGCAATAAGCTAGCCAAACGCTGTGTACGTGCGTCCTCGTCGTGACACACTTACCTACGGTAACCGACATCAAACGTGCGACTGGGACAAAGAACTTGAGCATCGCTAGCCCACAACTTCACGTGAGCAGACAAGGGAAGCGCTGGTGCGCAACAGCGGCCTTCAACGGAATTTATTCCATATAACAGCAAATGTGATGAGCAGAAATGTGCACGAGGAGTCAGAACGGAAAATACTTGTGCAAATTGCGGCTTTGCGTCCCCCCGTTGTAAAGGTTTAAGTCAACTAGAATGTGAGTGACAAATCCATCTGACTGATACGCTCTGGCTTTGCCAAACATGCAGGGCAATGTCAGTGGTCCCTTGTATAATATCGCTTGTCAAAAAGCATGAAAAACGGACTGAAACAGTCCAGCAGATGGCGCATTTCAGGGCTTTGCTGTTATAATTTAACTACACCGATCTTGTTCTAAGCAAACCCCTCAGAGCTCTGTCCCTAAGTCGAAGGCAATTGTCAGTCTTACTAGCCGCTTAAAGGCATCTGCGCCACCTAATCCGACAATTACTAACCATTTAAGTAGTCAAGCCACCTCCGGCGTGACTGTTATTAACTCATTTCTAGATGCCATATCTCAAGAGTTGGTCACAACATCGACAGTCCAGAGTCGGGTAACCTAAGCAGCGATCGCCTCAATAAAAAGCCGGTAGAGACACACGTACGTCAATTTTCTGGAACAAGCACAAGCGCTGCGACGCTGTTTGCACAACATTTTTAGTGCCCAATCCAAGTTACCAGCCACAAGACAAACCGACATCCGCCAGACAGATTCACAGTGTGCTAACAGTCGTGGACACTAAGGTTCCTGAGTCCAGGTCTGGCACAATAAAGAGAAAGTTGGTAGATCATCGCAAGCAGTGGACTTCCATCTGCGATGCGATTGGTGATGGGGTTGGACCCGCTGCGCTATGACGCGTAGCGCCTCACCCAACTGTAGTGCACCACGGCAAACTCCGATTTCTTCGCGCAATATTGAACTCAACTGTGGAGACAGAGAAGCCTAATCTCAGCAGTTAACCTTCACAACCCATCGCACAGGATACCCGAAGGGCTGTCAAAGGAAAAAGAAAAACATTGCGGCCCTTATGTGAAAGAAAGAGAACCATATTTGTACATGGTGTTCCTGAACTACCGGGTTCTCCTGGTCAGGCAACCTAAAAACATGGCAGAGATCAGTGGTGCTACATCCGCGAAGCCCTCTCTCTGGACGACGTTATCGCTAAATCACTACCGAGAATTGCTTCATCTCCAAACTACAAGGGCTGCGGTACAAATATTGAAACTCGTGCTACACCCCAAAAAGAATGACAGAAGTCCTTTTGCATAGCTTGTTGAAGCCTCGCTCCAGGTTACCTATCGAGATTAGGCTATAATATATCAGGTGCACGGCCAGTAGTTTTCAGCACTTCATTGGAACATGCAACCTCAATAAAATATCTGCATCCACAATGCTGCAGATTGATAGACGCAATAGCATTCGCGGCACCTGACAGAGGAGACACGAGAGAACATCTTTCTATGAAATGCTCTGTGCTATCATGCAACCTGCCCGAAATTCGATAAACAACGACCCACGCAAAAAAGATTAGCGGCCAACCGATGAACGGTCGGCTCAAAACTAAACACGAAGTTCTGAGACGAAGGCTGCCTTCCGATACTATTAAACTTCTTGATGGACTAGTAACACGAGATGACACGAAATGCTCGCATCTACCAATGTTCATCTTCTTTCTGTGCTATGCAAATGCAAGACTGCCAGAGAGAAAATGCGAATTCGTTTCCTGTCTGTGTGCAAACGCAACTTTTGATATCCTCGACAGTTTTGAGGTGACTTCGACGAAAGTAGCTGAGACCTAGCAACACGAACTTGAAGCGACTCGCTAACTCTTATTTGGAGGAGGTTAGTAGAACTCTTTCTCAATTGATGAAGATTCATCAACGCCGTGTGGCCATCACTGACTAGCTTCCATTGATTTGCTGTACAAAGTTCACGAACTTTTGAAATACCGTCGTTGACAGGATGAAGAAGGGGCTAGCCAAGGCACAACAGAGATCCTATGAAAATACAGAAGATGAACCCATGTTTTCTGGCGAATTACAGAGGCATGTGAACAACTTATCGTTAGTACTCTTGGATAGAAAGTAGGTGAAAGCGTTATCACTGGGTATGGAATTCAAAATACCGCCTAAGCAGGTATTTCGAATCCATATTGAGGCCCAATTCGAAAACCTAAACGATCAACCGTCTAAATTGAACCCGACGACCCAGGAACACTACAACTGGCTTACCGTTAACCTCGTCGACATCGCGCACCGTTACATGATGGCCTAGATCCACCAACCCTACAGTCTAGATAACAGTCACATTAAAGCCTCACTTGATCTGAAAGCCAGATGGGTTGATTTTAAAACTAGACAAGGGTACAGGAGTTGTTGTTACGGATAAGTAAGATTATGAAAGCAAGATGTATGATATCCTGAAGGATAAATCCAAATTTCAGGAGGACGAAAGCTGAACCACAGCAACGCAAATTGCAAAGAGGGTGAGCAAGCAACTAAACTTGTTCATTCAGCATAATATGATATCAGACAAGGTTTATGATTCCCTTAAACCCATAGGTATATGCGCCCCTCAAATATACTGCCTGCCAAAGATCCACATGGCTAACATACCATTAAGGCCGATATTCTCCATGTGCAACTCCCCGTACCACAAGTTGGTACGGTGGCTAGTCTACATGATTGCACCAGTGAGACAAATGATAACGATCCACACCACGAAAGACACATTTGATCTGATTGTTGGTGTGCATAACATGAATATTGCCGACAAAGTTATGTGTCCTATGGACGTAGAACTTTGTTCACCAACATCCCACTAAAAGAAACAGTGGATTTCTTGTGCAAGTTTATCATGAATAAAAAAGTAGCCTTGCGCATTCTAGTGAAATATCTCAGGGATTTACTGCTCTTATGTACAGAAAATGTACACTTCTTATTCAGTGGGCAAGTTTATCGACAGGTAACTGGTGTGGCTATGGGAAGTCTGCTTGACCCGGTATTGGCTGGCCTGTTTATGGCAATGGTCCAATCGCGGTGTGAATCCTACCTAAACCAGATGTGCCTATACAGGCGATATATGGATGACACATTAGTGATTGTCCCAACTATTGAGGTTGTTCAATCTCTTCTCAGTGTTCTCAACAATGCAGATCCCAACACCCGTTTCACCTGTGAGCTAGAAGAGAACGACTGTCTTGATTTTCTGGACAAGGCGAGAGGATGGCTCAAGAAAACGCTCTGTTTACAGGAAAACTACATGGACAGGCCAATATAAGAACTTCAACAGCTTTACGCCCGTCCAATACAAATGTTGCCTTGTCAAGGCGACGTTCGATTGAGCCCGTATAATATGCAGTGCTGACTGTGTGGAGTTTGAATTGTCGGTCATCACACAGACACTACAGGCCAATGGATATCCGGAGGCATTCATCAGATTTCACAGTCATCCGAGGGAAAGCGAACCAAGAGTAATTTTTGTGCCCAAAATGCCCGTGTATTTGCAACTACCCTTCAAAGGCAATGTGGCGACGACGCAAATTGAACGACGGGTGAACACAGCTATTCGCTATACATTCAACGCTGGCAAACTCTGTCCTATCAGTCTTACCTGCCCCCAATCAAACCTACTCAGCCGGTCTCCGCTACAACTTATTGTGTTTACCAATTCGTCTGTAACTGCAGAAGCAGTTACATTGGCAGAACAGATCGTTGTCTGAGTAAGCGGGTTGGAGAACACATTCCGAAGCGAATTGTTGGGCACAACAAACAACCCGACAAGCGGCAGCAGGCAAACAGCCGGCATCATCCATTGCTAGACATCAAGTCAGTACAGGTATTCAAGTTGACCCTGGGTCAACTTTTATGGTTATCTACCAAAACGAGAACGACAGGGTGCTGAAGTTTGCCGAGGCTGTGTCCCTAAATCGTTAGCGTCCCACTCTTTGTGTGCAAAAACAACTGACAGTATTCCGTAAGCTTCCTTGGGGTTCATGATCTTAGCCCCAGCTACTGTTTGTGGTTGTGTGCATTTCTGCTGACCGGTTTAAAACGATCATTTTCTTCTCTTACGTGATCTATGTACGTTGTTAGTTTGCAAGTGATCAAATAAAACAAAATGCTGCCATCTTGCACTGCTCGTTATCTGAATGTTTTGTTCAGACTGATACAGGGAACTCAATGCTTTAAATACGAATATGTTGTCCACCCACACCATTCTAATATCTACAACACTATCCTGTTTGCATAAAACGCTCAAAGTCTTCTTATTAAGTTGGCCGAACTTAGAGATCGCCAGGCGTCACAACCGCTGGATCTCATGACGATTACGGAGACCTGGTTAAGCCTTGAGATAACAGATTCTGAGGTCAATTTGCCTGGTATGTCGCTGCTTCGGAATGATAGAGTTGGGAGAGACGTTGGCGCAAGTTTATATTACAAGGCTAAGTTCAGATGTGAACATACTGACCATCCAGAAATCCGTGCCCAACTTTCGCTTTGGTGCTAGCTATGGTTACGGAACAAAGACACGTCTCATAGCTGTGATTTACCGTCCACCAAACTCTACGTGTGGAATGGACTCCAAACTGAACCACGTTCTTCAGGTTGCTTTGAGCAAGTCATGTAGTCACATTCTCATCGTAGGCAACTTTGATACACACAACCTGGAAATATTGGCGACCGATAATATGCAGTTTGAAGCCTGTTTACAAGAGGTAATTCCCAGCTACCCACTTTAAAACCACGTGACGTTTCATACCAGATTGTGAATTGCTAACAACCCGTGGATACTTGATCTTGTGCTCACCAACGAAGAACCCATGGACGATGGAATAATCACAAGCATATCACTGGGTCGCAGTAGGCCTGCCACTCTGTTTAACTATATATGTTATGCAGAATATCCTGGGGAAGAGGATGATAACATGTATACGGGCACGTACTACAACGTGTTATCCGCGCTTGTTTAGGAAGTATCTTGGACCTACTTAACTGAATGCCCCCAGAAATCATCTGGGACACTTTCACAAGAACATTTGCTACAGTAGTACCGCACGCGTCTTAGCAGAAATCCTTCCGTCGTCAAAGGAGAGCAAGCAGCCATATGTCTTTGAGGGACATAGCATGAATAGCTCATAAGGACTCCCCGAATTCCAAAAACCGGACTGCCTAAGTGGCTCGGCTTATGTTTGGTGTGAACATGATCCGCGAGGACTAGGTGACACATCAGCAGGAGTTAGTGAAGAGATTCTGTACGAACCGCAAACTCCTATACAGGTATGTTAATGGTCTTCGTAAGGTGCAACGCGGGATTCCAGCACTGATCACGACTGACGGGTGCACGCGATCAGCGACGGTAGCAGCCGATCTCTTACGGTTCCATTACTCACAAAGGTTCCAGGGAGTAACGGGCCAGAAGGTTGTCCCTGTTTCTATTGTCCCACCATCCGATTTTACTGCAGAAAGTGTGACAATGAAACTGTTGTCCCTGCATATCCACGGCTCTCCTGATGTCAATAACATTCAACCGAAGGCTTTACAGACAGCATCCACTGATCTGGCGGAACCTCTGGCAATACTCTATCAGTTATGTATGGAGGAGAATCATATTCCAACAGCATGGAAGCGAGGGGTCATCACTCCTCTTCATAAGAGAGGTAGTCACACTGACCCAACCAATTATCGTCCTATGACGCTACTCCATGTGCTTTCCAAGGTTGTGGACTCAATCGTCGCTGATGCACTCATGCAGTATCTGGAAAAGCACAAAATGATAGTAACAGAGTAACAAGGCTTCCGACAAAGGCCTTCATGCACTACAAACCTGCTAATTGCACGCAATAGCTGGACTGAAACAGTTGATGGTGGAGCAGAAGTCGATATCATTTACCTGGACTTCACAAAAACATTTGGTCACTTAAACCACCGAATTCTCCTCCATAAACTTCAGTTCTATGGCGTTGGTAACACACTGCTGGGTTGGACAGATAATTTCTTGCACGAACTTTGGTTGGATGTGAGAGTACGAGAATCCCTGTCCGACGCAACTGAGGTGGTGTGCGGTGTACCATAAGGCTCAGTGCTAGGGCCCCGTCTATTCTTGATTTTCATAAACGATCTGGCGAAGGAAGTTAATTCCGTTTTCTAATTCCTGGCGGCTGCTATCAAGTTATACCGATCAATCGGAGAACCGAACTATCACGAAAAGTTCCAGCGTGACCTCAAGACGATTTCGAACTGGTCAGTTCAGAATACACTACCGTTCAACGTGGAAAGATATCACGTTGTTCAATTGCGTCATAGTCATGACTAATTGTATAGGCTTGGGTCAGGTGCATTTCAAACAGCTTCTCTTGAACGCGACCTTGGTGTGCTTATTCAAAGTGATCTTAACTGTTCGAAGCAGGCAGAGGCAGTTGCGAAGAGAGCCAAAAGACACCTCGGCTTGCTGCGGAGAGCATTCGGAAGTTTCGATCCATCCACCTTCATCATGATGCACAATTCTTACGAGCGCCCACTAGTTGAATACGCAATCCCAGCTTGGCAACATTGGTTGAAGCGTGCCTTAGAATTATTAGAGAAACCACAACGCAGGGCCACAAAGAACCTCAAGGGCCTAGGAAATCTGTCCTACCAACAAAGGCCGATGTCACTGAGTTTTCAGTGGCCACTACAGAAGGCTGCGCGGCGATCTCATATTAGTCTGCCAAATATTGAGTGATCCTATTCACGTATGCCGTCACTTGCTGAAACGCAGCCGTAACGCCGATCTCACAGGTAACCCTCTGCAATTGTGTTCACAGTATAGTCGCCTAGAATGCCGGCGGAATTAATTTTCTCTTCGGGTTTGTCAACCCTGGAACTTTCTCCCAAACTTCGATGCTTCCTCCCTTACCTTGGATATATTTTAAAAAACGATTGGATCTCTATCTTTGCCCCCAACACTTCGTTGCCAAAATTGCGCTACTTTGGAATATATTTACTATCCTTTTAGGCCAGATTAATATTCCGCATAAACCTGAGTAGGCGGTACAGAAGTGAGTACTGTTCTTTTCTTTACTTTTCTCACGGATACATCAACTATAACTGCCCCATGTTGCCACATCGTTCGTATTCAATTCCCCTTACACTACTATTATTCAGCAGCGTATTTGGTCGATAAATGCTCAAACAGACATTTCACATACATTTTAATATTGTGGTTGTACCCCAACCATCCTGCGGGACTTGTCCAGCAACTACCTTTGTACCCGGCCTAAATCATTGTTCATTGTTCCTGTTTGATCGCCAGCTGCTAGAAACCAGATCTCAAATCCAATACAGTGAGTATGTTGGAATTCTGCAGTTTGACGAAGATGACTGCAACTGATGACACCGGGACAATACTACTCAGCAAGATCGTGTGCAGCCTTCTGAAGTCCACGCAAAAGAGTATTTTCCGTTGGCCTTCTTCACCAAAACGACTGAGGAGTTATAGGGGCTGTGAGCCTCTTCGATTACACCCGCATTCAACATCTCCTCAAGCTGCCTTTTAACCTCGGCCACCAGGTGGATTGGTATTCTTCTGGGTCCATGCGGCCGATACGGCTGCTGCGAAAGCGGAATTGTGTGTTCAAGCCAATCACAAAACCCGTAGGGGCCGTTATCGTCTGTGAAGATAAGTTAGTATTTGCCGACAAGCGATTGCAGAGCTATACTAGTGTGTAAAAAGGCAAAGGATGGGCACGCCCGTGTGGATCCTACTCTAAGAGCGGAGGGCATAGACCCGTATCTCGCCAACAGCTTTCCTCGTTTCAGGTCGATGATGGCCCCATTAGCTTGGAGAAAGTCTGGTCCTAAATGGTCTGTTTTGTGTCCAGCGGCATGACGAAGAGATGGTTGACTTAGTGACTCCCGATCCCAACCAGGTGCTCCTCCATACCATTTATGCGTATATCGTAAGCACGGACGGCTTTCACCGCCATAGAACACGATTGGGTTTTCACTCCATCTCGATGGTTGATCAAGGAGATTGCAGCTCCTGTATTCTTTAAACACCACTCTGTTTCTCCATTCACCTCCACCATCGTTTCAATGGCACCTTTGTTCAGAGCCCCAAGTGTGCACTCTCTAACACGAGAACAATACTGCTTGTAACATTTATTCGATACAAAGAGTGCAGTGCAACTTGATAGGCGTTGCCGCTTCCAGTGTCCCAGTTTCCCACAAAAGCGGCATCGTCTACTTTCCTCGTCCTCTGACGGGTAATTCGAAGTGCTCTGAGGCCTTGCGTAATCTGTTTCCACTTCTCTTCTAACCTGTCCAATCGCTCGTTGTCTTTTTGCTCTTCGATTCTCAATGCTGCTTCCGGTTCATGTGCCAATTCACTTGCCACTCAAGCGAGTGTCACCACGCCCTTTCTCTGGGTGGCGTTCACAATCCGCAATCGATCCGCCATCGTTGGAGGTAGACCGTCCAGAAACTGCTCCACTAACAGTTGCTGTCTTGACGCGTCGTCAAAATTCACCAGCGTCCGATCTAATAAGCTGCCAAGATGGACCGCAAACGCGACCGGATTCGCTTCTAGCCCAAGCCGGGCCGCCTTGAATCGTCGCATCGCATCCTGGCGGTCGGCCGGACTATCGAACCCCGCGATTAGCGCCTCCTTCACGGCTGTCCACTCCAACTTGGCTGGGCCTCTTCTTGCCGCCAAGGGAATCGTCTTCGTCCATCGCTTGAGTAGACTCCGAAGCGCAACCAGCTTCGCCAGCTCCTGCTTCACCCCGACTGCTTCGGCGACGTCTTCGAAATCCTCCAAGAACCTCCATACATACACATATTCAAATGGTTCTGGCTACGAAATCTTTATCCTCACATCCGGCTGGTCACGGCACCAAAGGTGAAGCGTGGTGACTCGGACGAGTTGTACCTCAGAGAACGAAAGTATACATGCTATAACGTTTCGAACGTAGAACAGTCGAACTCATTTACGCCCTTCCTTCGAAGTTCCACTTGGTTCTACGCTGTGCCATGTGCGATCAACTCAGCTTGTCGTGACGGTACGGTATAGGTGCAACGCCTCAGTGCCATCCAATTTCAGGGCACTACGCGCTGGTCGTCCACGGTGATGCATTATTCGCTCCTGCTAGTTTCACCATACTACTCATTAGTAGTGCACCATAAAACCACTGCTGCTACTAACAATGCTATTTTCCTTATGATTAGCAATGCAATTATTATTGTTGCCATGACAATAACCCAAGGTTCACATCCACTTTGTATGTCATATTCAGCAGCGTAGCGGCAACAAATCAGACCTAACACTAGCTGGTATATTTCTTCCTGCGAACTGACTCTGCTGCGAATATGAGCGCTGCCGCTACTTGGAATATCTTGTCAGCTCCACAAATTGGTCGTCTCTGTGAAAATTCACTGGAGGCCTTCCGGATAGAATATGCTCGCAGTTTCAGTAGTCTGATAGAAGACGCTTCAGTACTGGGCGGTTGCAACCAGATCAAAATGGTTTCTTTCTCGGGAAGCAGAGCAACTGAATGTGTGGTAATACCTGAGGTAGCTTGGCGAGCGTATAGATTATCTTCAACACTAGATACTATGTAGCCAAGTGAAAGTCCTGCACTCAATGTCTTGGAAGAGCCAAATACGTTGTCAATCATAAGCTAATATATAAACCCGTTACTTGCTTTAGAAAGATGAGGTAGGGACTTCCTCCGTCCCACACATTTGACGGCTGAACAAGAACAGCCACTAAATCAGCCAACGCACTGAGGATGCAATTGGTCACGCATCTCGGTGGCTTTTGTCGTGACACGACCTCCCTACGTTTGCTGTCCAGCCGTCGGGACTCGGCTACATCTGCTGCACCACTGAAGTTTTACTGAGAAAGCAGAGGATTTCGGGTGGCCACAGGTCTCCTGGAGTGGGAACTGCGTACAAAGACTCTAGAAGCCGTAATCAGGGAATTGGCACAATATTTGGTAGTTACTTCAGCGTCAATTAGTTGGAAATATGATTCCTGCCAAATGGAGGTTTAGGACACTATTTCGAATCCACAAAGAAAAAGCACCGCTTGAACGTCCAAAGGCCACCCAGCATGTCTTCCTCCGGTACTGTTCGCAGCGACGGAATCCATCGTTATGAATAATTTAGCGGTCTAATTAATAAACTGTGACAACAGATCGATGCAACTTGTGCGCAAGGAATTTACTAATGAGTTGGAGCGGTTGAACTGGGCTAGCGGATGCCAGAAAAGGCTAAATGGGATCTACCTGGATTTGTGAAAACATGCGACTATCTAGTTGAGTGCTAACCAACTTTTTGGTTCATGAACCACCGAAAGTGTCTGAAATTATTTGCGGCACACCTGAGTGTACAAAGTGTTATGGTTGTATAATGCACACAACAAAACAAATTATGGATTTACGAAATTTATTCAACGGGAGGTTCGAACTGTTTTCTTGAACACATTATGTCAAAATGAGGTTCCAAAGTGACCAGACATGTTCGCATCTCATCGTCAATTTTGGAAGTCTTTCTCGCTTTTCGGACCTGATTTCCGTCAATTCCACAAATCTCACCACAAGACCATAAAGACGCGAGCGACAGAAGAACTGTACTAGTTGTCAACTTGGCTGCAGAGTACAACATGTTGACAGAAAGCCAAAACTCATCCAATATTTTTCGGAGTATGTTGAACTGTAAAACCGTTTTTTTAATATAAATGAGCTAATTTTTATGTTGCCAAATTTGGCATCTTACAAATTGCGAATGGCTTGATTAATAACTCATATTCGTCGAGTGAAAACGAATGTATTTAGATTTGCAGTGGGGTTTGAATTTCGTCAGTGATGCTAATAACTTCGTCCACAATTACTGCTATCGACTGAGATTCATTGACTCCTGGAAAGTGAACACAAATCTTTTTGATATCACATATTTCAGCCGTTGCTATTTCTTTAAATGACTTCAGATTTATGTTGTCTTAATGATATTCACGGATAAACCTTAATACTGTGATTCATAGCATTAAGCTTTGCATGCAAGTCCTAAATAAACTGAAACTTAAGCTACCAAATCTCATCATGGAGAGAAAATTCAAAGATACGTGTGCCCCATTCAGGAACAAAATCACCACTACTTTTTCACAGTAAACCAAGGCTTTAAATACTATATTCTAAAAGCTCAAATATGTCTGTTTTTATCGTCTTGCTCTTCAAACCATTGTGGGATAGATATTCATTTATGAATTTTCATCTTTAACTAAAGGAGTGAAATCAAACAGCTATGCCTTTTCGTTGGCATCTGTGAATTCATAAATTTGAAGTGACAAAACTTCACTGCCTTGTGATTCAAAACTCTCGATAACTTTTTTTAAACGTTTGAACATAAATCATCCTTTCTGCGGGATATGTCATTAGATAATGGACTGTTTAACCTTCTTTGTCTCTACCTTCCCTAGGATTGCTTCCACATTGATATCTAATGCGGACGCAATAATAGACTTGCAATCGGTGTGTGATTCATGCGTGAAGCTATTAATTGTGCAACTTTGCATGTGATAATCAACCCCGTTTCTAACATCATTTTATTCAAAACTTTTCGCTGTTTTAGTTTGCCGCTAACGAAAATAAAGCGACAAACAGTAAGTAATCATCACTCGGCATAAAGCCAAACCCAACGATCACCCGCCCTTGCATTTCAACAAAAATTGGTCCAACAATAACTTCCTGACTGTCGTGTGCATAAATGCCCCCGAATCTACCGCCATCACATTGCGCGGTAAATTGTCTGAGGACCAAGACCAGTGGAACTCACTGTGCATTTTAATGAATGTAAAAGCCAAACCAACATACTTACTGAGACTTACTCATCACCCGAACAGTGCTCACTATGGCGAACCCAGAATTATTAAATAAATAAATAAATAGTTTCTTCTCTCACGCTGCGACTTGAAGTCCGTCGACAACACCAACAAACTGTATCGAAACGGACTGCGCATGCTCTGGGCGCTGAAACGCAGTTTCTGCACTTGGTCTGAGGACGTCGCCACTCGCCTCTTCTCTTCCATCATCAGACCAATGGTAGAGTACGGCTCGCCTGCATACCGTCCGATCACTCGCGGCGAAGCGCAAAAGATCGAACGAGTACAACATGTCGCCACCAAGTTGATCCCCAGCTTGAGAGGCTTATCGTATGAAAACCGGTGCATGAAACTTGGGCTCTACACCTTGTCATATCGCCGTGTTCGAGTGGATCTTATCATAACCTACCGTATTTTACATCTCCGTCATTTGGAAATTATAGTGTTGCTCACCCCAACACTGGCACCCGAAGACCGCGGTTTCGTCCTGGTTGGGACTCATCCGTTCGAGATAGCCTGAGTTGGGCCGGAACGCAGAGTCTAGTGGCTCATGGTTGACACCATAAGCACTATGCCACTGAGATCCACGAGCAACGCTTGGTCTCGCTTTGATCTCGGTCATTTCCCCATGCTAAGGTTTTTTACTCCACTTGCGAGTACCATGCACCACACGTGGGCACAGGTACAAACTCGTGGTACCTGATCTGAAGAAAATCCCACACCCCCTGTGTTTCGAGCGGAGGGTTGTGCACGCCTGGAACAGTCTGCCAGAACACGTCGTCGAGGCTGAATCAGTGCAGAAATTCAAATCTTTGTTGGATTTACACTTCGCTAACATACGTTTCAGAGAACGGTTGCCACTTGACAACGATATCACCCACTTGTGACTCACTGTGTAAACAAGCATTTTATGTGCTACAGAAGGAGTGGCTGAACCATCTCAGGATAACCACCGGACGTGTTTATTTTTTTAAAATGTTTTTTGATTATCACCTGATGGAGTTGTACAGAATTATTTTCTACTTGCTCCAAATACAGTATTCAGTATTCGTCATTGCGAGGCACACCATCAAGGGCGTGATGTTGGTAATACAGACATGTATGGTCCGCAGTTGCACAAATTAGTATATTTTGAAAAATAGCATAGGAATGTATGTGTCTGTTGATATGTAAAAGTATGTTTATGTCTGTATTTGGAAGTAGTCATGTTGTGTGATTACATAAATGTGACTGTTTTTTCGTTGGGTTCTCCATCAAAGGGGGAAATCAATGGAAATTTCCGAATCGGATGACGTTCGTGATGTGTGAATGATCCTCCGGAAAAAGGAAGAGGCAGTGACTTTAGTTGGTGGCGAGTCACATCCGCCACGTCACAGTGTTGTTAAACAGATATCTGTGGTTTTTTATAGGGAGAAGGCTTGCCAGGCGAAATCCCACCACATCCTGGAACACAGCCGCCGAACCATTTGCTGGAACGTGATTTACCCGAACCACCCAGCTGACACCACGGGGAGGTTGTTCGGCTAGCCAGGCGGGCATTGATCTAGAAAATGTTTTACTCTCTGCAAGTGTGCTACAACACGGGCCTTGTAAGGCACGCATTTATCTTGAGGCCCCTTGGAACAAGTGACAAAGGAAAATAAACATCACAGATTGACATGGCAAGCTGGATTATCTAAGTACCATATTTACATATGACATGCCAGAACTTGCTTCCCACAATAGTCATGAGGCCGGTAATCAAGATTTGGAACAGTGGCGCTTTATTCATGAAACACTGCTTGGACAACGTTGTGACGCGATCGCCCAAACGCTCGCCAAAGGCGAGCATGCGGCAAATAATCGTAAAACTCGTGGTTCAATCCGAGTAGACAGCGAAGGAAGTGTTGAAACGTTGACGGAGACTTCGGAAAAGTCTTCCATCTGAACTTCAGTCAGAAGCTGCTGTAGCCTTGCAAACACCAGATATGAGCCCACCTGAAGAAGAAAACCTTCCGGTGATTATGCAAGTGCATCACTTTACCGCTCGGTCACACGATTCTGTAGTGTGCCCGGACGAGGAATGGGACGTAACTTAGTGAGTAGTATGGGGATTTATTTGACTTTTGTTGTGGATCCGGCGAAGGTAGACTTAGACAGACAGCCACCACGCATCCAGAGAAGCGCTAGACTGTCGTTTCGTCCTACTGAGACCTGCCAGTACCGCGCTCCCTCCTAATCCTGCCGGATTCGAACCCATGAGTTTACTCTTCCGAGTCAGCGACTTATGCCACTGAACCATGTGGGATGGCAGCGCACTGCCGTAACTGATATCCAGCAGCCATATAGCACTGCTCATCCTCCGTTGTCGTGCATGTTAGGAACGTGCAGTGGACAGGGCTAGCCCACAGAGTAACGACTTTCTTGGCAAGCCGCCACCAATCGAGGTGGAACTTAAGCTTCTAAGGCGACTACTGATAATTAGCGCGTAAGAGAGGGATTATCTGGGCTTTTGGTGAAGGTCCCTCGCAGGTAGACTCAGGCAGGTAGCCACCACACATCGGATGACTGGTGTCGGTGCCAGTGGCTTTGGTAGGATTTGGCTCCAACAGCAGTGAAATTATTTGGCCTCTGATACGAAGATAGTGGTTACTAGAGATCCAGCCGGAACTTTCTCCTTTAAATCGATAGGTCTTAAAAGGGTCTCTGGGACGAACGTCCTCCAATACTGTTCACCAAGAAGACAGGACTTGTCGTACTCAATGTGTGCGGTAACCCAACTGGGTCTGTGCAACACCGGGATCCGTGAATTAGCACGCCCTCGTCTTCTGACGTAAGCGAAAAACCGCCTCGATTTGGAGTACACTTTTTGTGAGTGCGTTGCGTCGAGCAACCTCAATGTGGACCGCGATTCACATTGAAGTGAACCTTGGTCACAGCGATCACTGGGACCGTAGCCGGTTTGGTTGAAGTTGTTTGCTAATTCCGTTTCATAACGGAGTCGAGCGCCCTTTAGATGCTACTCACATGCATTCCGTACGGTTTGATATCACCGTAAGGCACCGTCTGATTGAGTCAAAATACAACTCTGCCAACACGTAGAATGTCTGTTCAACGGTTGACCTACAGTTAGGTCAAACTAGAGTGGTTGGCGTTTTCTTTCTTCCCAACTTAAAGCGGAATGTGGGGGACAGCTATGAAAGGAATGTTTTGAACTTTTCCCAAGCCGTCTGGATATCGACTGTTGACAAAATGGTGCACGGTGACAGGGTAGCACCGGATCTCATTACACGAAAATCAGCACACCAGACGTTCAGACCCTTGCCGCACGTTTCTCTTGGACCCCATTAAGAGCACAGTCGAATGAGACTCAGATGTGATCACTAGCTCCAAGTGGCTCCTTGTAAACGATCTTACTTACGAAGTCGATTGACTTTGCGAACATAAGTTCAAGAATGGATGGGACTTGTCCCTCCAGGAACAGCGTGGGCTGTTCAAACTGATGTAGGGGGTCAGCAACGTCAACTCCACTAGTGCGGCTGCTAAGCCTGCGTTCACAGTCACGCAAGGGATGTTGCGTCAGTCTATCACCGGAAAGTTAAAGTCACTCATCACCAAACACCGGTTTGTGGAGTGATCGCGAATGAAATCGGTAAAGCCTCTGGAACCGCTACCAGGGCTCCTATGCACTAACACGAGTTTAATCTGCGAAGGCAAGGTGTACATTTCAACCGAAAGTGCTTCAACAGTCCTATCCGTTGAGTGGAACTTATATGTTTTGGAAACAGCTAAACATGGGTTTAGGTAGAGTACAACTGCACCTCCGCGACGGCTGCAAGGACAATCTGATCTCAGTAGTGCGTAGTCAGGTAGGAATATTTTATTGGCCATGAGCTCCGAAGATAATCAAGTTTCAGTAAAAACGATGACATCTGGATGAGAGTGGCCCACAAGAGCGCCATCTTTACACATCTTGTTACGCAGGCTACATACATTACTGAGTACTACGGAAAAGGTATTGGTATGGTGAGTTCTGGGTGGTGCGCCGCCAGAATAGGCTCTGGCATGGCGGAAGTGGACCGTCGACACACCACCCGAAAACCCACTAAACGCAGACCGCTTTCTCCTGCGGCGCGAGCTTACTTGAGGTCCTGGATAACTGCCTTTCGTTTCACCCTGCTCACTAGAGGAAGGGTAGGCTGTATGCTGACTGCAGAACCTTTTAATTTAAAAGCAAATCGCATAAGAGCTTGGCTCTTCTCCGGTGTGGTAGGAATCACTCGTAGAAAGCGAGGCCCAGGGTTGGGGCAGCTGACTGACACACCTCCACACTGGTTAACTTACGCACGGGCACTCCAGGGTATCCAGACGGGAGGAGTCTAGTAACGCGAATTTTAAACCATTCGAGATAATGTAACATACTTTCCATAGGGAATGAGGAGATGGATTCAATAACATTTCTAAAGATTACGCTGCTCTCCGTATAAAGTCGCCCCGACGTGGGGTGTTTACAACGCGTGTTACAGCACCACTGGATGCGACACATGCAACATATGCGTTTGTGTAGAGTTGGTGGCTGTATAAGACGGATCACGTGGAGCTTGTGGAACGATGACTGGACTCAGTTCCGGTGGTGTACACAGGGGACTAGCCGTATACGCTGCATCGCCGTTCGCTTGCACTTTAAGTGAAAGTACTGCCTTCTTAGTCTTTCTTAGCCTACATTTCACAGACACAGGAGCATGCAAATCATGCTTATTTAGAACGGTCAGAAACACCACCTGACGGGTCGTCATCAACAGAAGACATGCTCAGAAAAAGTGATAAGATAGTCAAACTGGTCGTGTCCGAAGAGTTGCACAAACCATTGATGTTTCGCAGGTCAGATACATCTGTATTTTCAAGGCTAGTTACAATTTCACTTGCTTTCCCGTCCAGGTCAGGCAACAAGGAAAGAGGGTTAGCCTATTTTCTAACCTGTCAACCACAGTCAAAAATCTCGCATCCGAAAGCGGACCCCGCTGAATTTCGTGCTTGCGACAAGTAGGACAAATAAAGAGAAAACTCACTGTTCGCCATAACACCATATGATGCTGGGCTCAAAACAGTGCATCTTTCGTGAAACCAACGATTGCAGATGTCACACTGGATTCCGCCAGTTGAGTCCGTCACTGGTTCTGAGCACTTAATCTTATCGCATTGTCATTGAGTTAGCTGGCGGTCGACTGCAGGGCGACGTAGAAACAATAGAAGAATGGTTTATTACGGGTAAAAAAGCATTGCGTAACAAGTCCCGTGGGATGGAACTTTTTGCGAAAAGTGAATTGAATGATAAAGTGAAAAGCGTTTTGATGGACTCACCATAGACTTATGTAGAATAGCAGAGACGTTCGTGTATTAAACGTATAAATCCATAAATCCATTGTTTGGGAGTTTGGCAAGACACCGTTTGATTGTGTTTTGTAGCCCCTGGCTAACTAGTCATAAAATGAAATGTAAATGAGACAATGCATCGTCAACACGTTATTTAAATATCGCCAAATTGGGAGCAGAGACGACATAATTAGGGAGGGCGTTCCGAGGCTGGTACACGCGGAGGGAAGAGAAATGTTTACGGCATTCAAGCCTGCTATACTGAATTGTCAGTTTCAGAGGATGACCTCTTAGGTTAGTGTTGTGGTTCAATTTTAGCAGCGGACGAGAACATTGCACTACTATGACGCGTTTCGATGTTGTTACCTTTCATCAGATAGCGTTAGCAGGCATCGAACCCGGGACCATTGGGATGTTAGTTGTGACCTCTACCCCTAAGCCACCGGGGACAGACTCCTTTAAACATTACAAGGGGAAAAGTAGGCAATAGATAAAGGAAAAGGATGACTTAAACCAGTTTGCAGTAGCCTACTAAGCAACGAATGAGAACTTCGATCGGACCTTACCAGAAGTGATTCGTTCACACGGATTTGGACTCATCAAGCGTAAAAGGTAGGAATCCAGATGGTAAAGAGCTTGCTAGCGATGTAGCATCATCAGTCATCATTATACACGCCAGCTAGAGGTAGGAAACACCTCAGCTACTGTGCCGCAATACATAAATGAAAAAGGAAAATAAACACAAAAGTTGCATGCCAGCTGAGCTACCAGCAACGGATAGGCATCGTTCCGGTAAGCTACCAGCTGGCTACTAGGCAAAAAGAAAAAAGTTATTATTTTTACGCTAAGAAATGAGATCGTAGGTGGAGGGGAGGCTAAAAGGGATGGGGATGGACAAAGAAACTCACAGCAGGAACGCCACTGAGGTCGGCTCCTTGCCATGTCAGCAAGTGTATCCAGCCAAACGTGTTCACCATCTTTTGGACCCCAACCAGGGAGCCGTGACTCTCCAACCGAGCCCAGTACAGAAGTGACTGCCTTCATTCCTCTTGACCAAGTCATCACTTGGCCGCCTCTCCTCTTCTTCCATCCACATCCCCGGTGAGCAAACAACGCACGTCGCGGGAGTCGGTGGGCTGGCATGCGCAACACGTGGCCCAGCCATCGGAGTCTGGTGCGTGAAATAACGGTGCTGAGCGGTTCAGTTTATTTTGCTGTGCCGTAAACAAGGCGTCGATCACGCTCGTTACTCACGGGGTGTTCCCACCAGATGTGAGCCAAACTGCGAAGGCACCGATGGTTGAACGTAACTAGCCTCTTCATGTCCGCCGATCTTAGGGGCCAGGTTTCGCAACCGTACAGTAAGGTCGAACGCACCGCCGCATAGTACATTCTACCCTTCAGGGCGAGAGTAATGTCGCGCCGCCGCCATAGATGGCGAAGGTTAGCAAAAGCACTTCGAGCTTTTGCTATACGGTTCGTGATCTCGTCTTCGATCCCAAGCAATGTAGCAAACAGTCCTCTCGGGATAGAGAGGCGATGACAATGCGTGGTGAAAAGTTCTGCAGTGGAATCAACAAGAGAACGGCAAAGTCGATCAGAGTGAGAAGTCCGTATGATCAAGTAAGCGATTTGTTCATGGATCGCAAAAACACGGACAATAGGCCTCCCGGTACTTGGCAGGCACGACGCGGGTGAAAATCAATCCAAACAGTACTGAATCGGTGAGAAACCGATAGGATCCGAGTTCGTTAGGAGCGGAGCGACGTACCAAAGCTTTAAGTTCCCGAAAGCAAATGGCAGGTAACTGTAAGACAAGCAGCAGGAAGCATGCAGATGCTGGATTCCGAGTAAGCAGTGACTTTAAAAACCTTTTGAATCCCAAGAGAAACTGATAATGTCAACTCTTCTGATCAGTGTTATACAACCACTGTTCCCACCGAAGGTTTTTCAAAAAAATGCCCCAAACGGTGAAACACGATAAGCACGCAGTGACCTTGACAAAAGCGGACCAATCAAATAGACTGTTAGGAGCTTGCTGCAAAGCAAGGGAGCCACCAGGGTCGCTCACCGTGTACCAGAACTTCACGTAGTCTTCGAAAATGAGTGTGGGCACCTCCAGCACTTACAGCAGTTCGTTAACATACACAGAAAACAGCAGAGGACCACGGACGTAAGCCTGTGAGACGCTGATCTGAACAACCTGTCGGAAGAAAAGACTAGCAAGTTAGCGACTTTGCAACTTCCTATATTGCGCTTCGAGAGCCCAAAAGTCGAGCCACCTTAGCCGTAGTGTATTCGAGAACATAAAACGGGCCGACGCTGGACGAAAACACATCGGTACCGTGCGAATTACAGTTGAGTGCTCGTGTGCCTTTATAGGTCTCAAAGAATCAGGGGACGTATGAGTAGTGGGCAACTAGCACCAGTAACAAAGGTTCTGTAATACGGAATACACTAATCGGATTATAACTGAGGTTGTTCTCATACAAAGCACACAGTTGGTTGTGAAAAACTGCATACCTAACTTTCTGAACAAGTCAATGTGTTTCGTTTCTGTGAGCATTTGACTTTGGTCTGTATGGTTTTCTGTGTTTTCACGCAAGTTGGAAGACTCGACCTGAATCGATGGTGCCAAATCGCTTTGGTCTTCAGCTAGTGAAATTGTCCTCGGATTGGCTGTTGTAGTCAAAACACCTGCTCCGTGTTGAAAGTATTGTATCTGTAGTTGTATAGGTCTTCCGTCGACCTGCATGGGTTGCACGAATGTTCTTAATATTTTGTCCTTATTTGTTTTTCAGGTTCGGTCCGTGCCACGAGTTGATTATCCTATCTGGTCGATAGGCTTGGCTGCAACGTGCATAACAATTCATTGAAATCAAATCCGTTGGTGCCGCGAGTCTTCGGGATCATTGTCAAACGCGGTCGCGGTTGGTTGACATGGCGGACCCATACTGCGACCATTGATCCTTCATTACTCTGCCACGTCGTCCCACGACTTGATTTGGCATCCAGCTGATTCGACGCCCACGATGACAGACAGCAAACACTGGGTCTCCAACATCAAAGTGCCTGTGCCGTGATCCATACCATCTGTTTTACTGGGGTCCCATCGCGGAATTCATACGACGTATCGATAGGCTTTGTGGAGCCATCAAATCTAGGGTGGATCACAGTCTTCTACTCATGAGAGCTTCAGCAGGTTACTTCCCAGCTGATGCATTGGGATTCGGAGTAACTTGGTAAATCAACAAGGTTTCCTATATTTCATCCAGCTTCCCCTCTCTCTTCACCTTTAACAATGCTGATTCCAGAGTAACAACATACCTTCCCGCTTGACCATTTGATTAGAGACGATATGCTGCAGTCCTCTTGCGTTCGATTCCATTTTGTACGCATAACTTAGCGAACTGATAGAAAGTCCACTGTGATCCGTTATCCGATACGATTGTTTCTCGCAGGTTGTACTAACTGACAACATTCTTCAATGCAAAGACTGTATTGTTTCTGACATATTTCGCATCGCAATTACTTCAGGCCAATTACTGTAGGCGTCGAAAGTTATGAGGAAGAACGTTCCATCACCTGGTCATACAAAATTGTCACGGAAGCGAAACGGCTGACTACGATGGTGTACTCTAGCAGGCCACAACCTAAGAACGTGACACGATTTCGAGACGTCTCCGTGTGACATGGTTCCCTGCCCGACCGACGGTAGTACGACTGAGTCACGCTGGAAGCTGATGAAATCAAACCGCCCTCATCCCACGGGTTGCTACGTTACAGGACGCGACAACAACTGGTCAGGGCGGACCGCAAGCAGGGTTGAAATGTGTCCAGGGCAAGTGGTTTGAGTCAGCTCAGGAAATTACAAAAGATGAAAGACTGTGACCCATAAAATGAACCGTGTTCTGTGCTTAATACACTTCGGTCTAGCAGGATTCGGTGATCTGTTTTTCCCCGGATGGGTTGGCAGTGCAGAGAGCAGAGATGAGGGCAGCGTTGCAACAAAAATCTACATGTATCCGCGACCAGGATGAATAGGGATTCTGTCAAGTTTGCAATGTACGCACCGATCACTTGGAAAACTGCATCATTTAGGACAGCATCGTCCAATGGGTAAAAACATGTAACTCCGCGCCAATTCCTTCATTTGGGCGATTCCTGGGTGGCCATTATGCAATTACCTAAGCAAGCGGTGCCTGATTACTTCTGGAATAACAAGGCGATCTGCGAAAAACTGACAGGCATAGACTTAAGACAAAGTGTCGCGCCGAGTAAAAGATCGTACGACAGACAGGTTAGGGCACTTCTTTGGCCAACCTTGTATAAGTCAATACTTCCTGTAGCTATGCTTCTTGGTTCGTGGCCTGTTGTACCATTCTTGCATTGATCGGTAAGGTACTCCCGGTTTCAGGTATCATGTAGTTGATATACGTGTCGGTTGTAATTGAAGCCATGACTGCATCCTCAGTCTCATGTCTACTAGTATCGTGTAATCTGGACAGATCGTCCGCTTGCCCTATAGAGTCAGTTGAAGAATACCTCATGTTGAAACGGTGTCCTAAGAGTAAAGTGGAACATCACTAAAGTCGACTGGCCGTGTACTCCGGAATACCTTTTTTGGATCCAAAGATTGTGATTACTGCTTTGTGATCTGTCACTAGGGCGAAACGCCGACAGTAAATCAGCTCCTGGAATTTTTGAATGGCAAATACCATGAACAATGCTTCTTTCTCAATTTGGCTGTAGTTCTCAGAGTTTGTCAGGGCTTGCGCAGCATGCGCTACGGCCATTTCTGAACCGTCTGGAAAGCGGTGTGAAATGACTGCGCCGGTTCCATAGCTGGAAGCATCTATGACTCCTGATTCGGATTGTACTGCGTAAGTAACAGGGCTGATTTCAGCAGAGATTTCAGTTTCTCGAATACTTGTTGCTACTGCCTGGACCATTTCCATTCGACGTCTTTCATTAGCAGATGATTCGACGGGTGGAGTAAGCAATGTATAGTTGGTAAAAATGCGCTATAGTAACTTATCATTTCAAAGAACGATCGCAGGATTGTGACATCCGCTGGTGCAGGGGATCCATATAGCGTTTCAATGTTCTCGGAGTCGGGATGTCGGCCACATTCATTAATCACGAATCCAAGCAACTCAAAGGATTTCAAGAAAAATATGCATTTGTCCTCTTGTAAACGGAATACCTCATCTTTGATTTGCATCATCAAGTCATCCAGTTGTTGAAATAAATCCTCCTGTGTGGTGCCCATTATGATGATGTCATCCAGATAGGCTTCAGCTCCAGTTACTCAACTCAGCATGACATCCATGACTTGGTGAAAAAGTGCCGGTGCTGTTTTAACTCCAAATGGCAAAGGATTTTATTGGTATAGACCACGATGAGCGTTGATCGTGGGAAGGTTTCTGCTACCAGCTTCGACTTCTATCTGTAAATAGGTAACTGCAATATCCAGAGTAGCGAAACAGTCATCCTAGTTCGGACTCGTGAATAGGTCGTCAGGAAGTGGAACTGGAACTGAATCATTCAGACCATTTGAAAAATCTGCACACAAGCGATGATGGTGAGAAATTTATTCGCTCGATCACGCCAGCTTGCTGCAATCGGTCAAGAAATTGTGATGAATAACGAACCGGGACCCTGGCTCGAAACTCCGGAGTAGCATCAGGTAACAGAGTAAACCTTACCTGCATCTTCCTACAATGTCCAAGTTCAGACTGGAAAAGACAAGCATAATTCCTCTGAAGCTGTTCAGGAATGGTTTGATTTGGATTAGTTGATACGGCTGCATGATGCATCATGATGTTCGTTTCAGTAAGCGCATGATTCCATCTTTCGATCCAATCAATTCCAGGAAGATTAATGTTGATACCAGTAACTAAGTGGATGGTTCCACGATGGTTCAGATTATTGAATTTAATTTCTCTTGTAAAGTGGTTCCCAGGATGTCATTTGGGCCATCAGAGTTGTGCGCTTCAGTGACTGTATGCCAAGTTTTGTCCATGTCGATCCAGCAATGATAGCAATAGCAGACGCCGTAGCCAGCTGCAACCATCCGGAGACATCATTGATTTCCACGGTTAGATCCTTTCGCTTGCCTGTAAGTTCTGTGCGACAGACTACGAGAACTAATTTTTCCTTTGCGCTCTGAAACGGCTCCTTTGTGAATTTAGAGTTCGCATACAGTTTTGGGGTAGGGACACTCCTCGAATGGTACGTTGTGTGACAATGTGATTCTTTGTGACCCAGACGTTGGCACAGACGTTGTAATTACAGAAGCGCAAGGAAAGCCATCCACCACAGTTCCAGCAGAAGGTCAGGGGTTTCCGATTGTGTACTATATGGCCCTCAGTTGTACCTCGAAAAGCGGCGCGGTAAATTTACGCTCCACTCCCTGGGGTCAGCATTTTTAATCATTTTGGTACCATGCTTCACGTTAATCAGTATCTGGCATTCAGTAGCAATCTACTGTAGTGTCAAATTGGGTTCCTGTTCTAACTTATAAAGTATGCGTGTGTGCACATCAGCATCGCCATGCGATTGAAAACTGCAAACAAATATGAGGCTTTTGAACTTATCGGGCGTCATGGTACCCAGTTTGAAACGTTCACACTCTATGTTCACAACTCCAGCATGTGTTGTAAATCATGGCTATCATGTTTGGCCAACTTTGAACAATAGTAACGGTACTGAAAAAGATGCTTGCTTACCGAAAATCTTCGTCAATGTTTCCAGTTTCATCAAAGCGTAAGTCTATTGCATTTTTCACAGCACAAATTTGGTGTACCGTTCATGCTTGACTGCACCATGCTTAAACAACAACAACTGGACATTCTATGCACCATCTTGTGTCGTCAACTCAACACGGAAAATAGTTTCATATTTATTAAACTAGAATTCAAAAGTTAATCCGTTCGATTTATAAAAAACCGTCATGGATGCTGTGTCCGCCGAAGTCCGGTAACCAGCACCCTGGGACACTGGTTGAACATTCAGCATCTGTGCAAATAACTTAAAAAATTGCTTCTGGGATTTCTCGAATTGTGCCTGCTGTTGATGGAGGAGATTCTGGATCTGAACAAATGAAATGGCCATTATTGTCTACAACCTTCGTCACCAGCATCTATCGTTTCCTCAGGGTTAAAAATTAGCAAGTTCCTATGTTGCGGTCCGAGAGCCCAAAAGTCAAGCCACCGGACCAGTAGTGTATTTGAGAACATAAAACAGGCCGACGCTGGACGAAAACACACTGATATCGTACAAATCACAGTAGGGTGCTCGTTTGAATTTATAGGTCTCAAATAATCAAGCGATGTGTGAGTAGTGTGAAACTAGCGCCAGTAACAATTGTAATACGGAAAAACACCAGTCAGATTGTAACTGAGGTTGTTCTGATATAAATCACACAATTGGTTGTGGATTATTGCGCACTTAACTTCTTGTACAAGTCAATGTGTTTCGTTTCTGTGAGCATTTGACTTTGATCTGTATGGGATTCTGTTTTTTCACGCAAGTTGGAAGATTCGGCCTGAATCAGTGGTGTCAACTCGCCTTGGTTTTCAGCTAGTGAAATTTCCATTGGATTGGGCTGCTGTAGTCCTAACGGTACTACTGGTTGTCACTATTTTCCAACAGCAACCACGTGGATGCCCACTTAGTTTTTACATCGAAGCAAACCGCATTATGATTATTAAGAGAATAGCTATTAGACATTCATTTTTCGTGAACGAGCTTAATAGCCATTCTTTATTCTTCCTATGTTCTACTTCTTAACTGTTGTTTAATCGCTCCATTGTGTTAGCCCGATCGGTACACACACGTCATTGTTAATGTACACACGTCTCCGTGTCCTTTTCAGTAGTACCATTCGCAAGAACATTTTCCAGTGGTTTTTCTCCGCATCACTGTTCTATTTGGTTATCTCAAAGGAATATTTAGTTGTCACATGATTATTGTACTAGTTTTTAATTTTGATCTGCACTTCTTATTCTCGTTTGGTTCGTGACATTTGTTTAAACGCTACATTTCGTTATTCTGATTTGCCAGCGCCCGTCACTGTAAATAGATGTTCACTTTACGCTTGGGGTCCCATGATGCTATTCTTAAGGACATATGCGATTCGCCTTTGAGTACATGGTTGCTTATTCGCCGTTGCATTTGACGTTTTCCTTCTGTTGGTTGGCTCAAGTGTAATTTAGTAGCTTCCCTTCATTTTGCCTTCAAAACTATGTAAGCAAATGTGAATTCATGTATACAAGTCACTTTCTGGCTCGTCTTTGGACTTCTTCTTGCGGTCGTGGGGCGAAGACGTCAGTAGCGACACAACAATGATCAGTGCTTCTAGACTAGTAGTGGTATCTACCAGCAACCAAGCTTTCTGTTTTAACCCCCCTGACCGGTATCCGTACACGAACCATGTTAATCCATGTACCTTAGCTAGGCCGTGTTAATCCTAGCCTGAGAAGAACTCTGCTCTGTATCACCCGCCGGCACTCTACAGCATGTTGCAAGCAAGTGCGTGGTGGCTGGGATGGTCCAATTGAAACGGAACAGGAGAGCCTGTGGAGGATATCCGCCGCATAACTAGACACAGATGCGGTGAAAGGAAACAATGACCAAACGGCGTCTTCGGTCGTGTGTACCGTTGTCGACTGCCAAGAGCAGCTCCTGTGCACCCATTGGAGAAGCAGTAACCATCACAAGTGGAATGCATGTGTTGCATTCCCCCTCGTATTGGTCGGGTCAAATACGACCACAGCCAGTGGGATTAAATGGTTAGCTGGTCACTGGAGTAGCCGCTAGGGGCTTTCCAACTTGGGGTGGGAAGTGGTGAGGCAGGGACTAAGACTTATGCTTTGTCACTATATGAGACAACCAGTGTTTTTCGCCAGTCAATACTGCAGCGATTGTAGTGGCGTTTCCGATGGATGTACTTAGCAAAGATTGATCAGGCAGGTATACGTGTTACAAGAGACGGGTGTTACTCGATGCCCAGATATACCTGGTGGGTCCTGAAGGTGTATGGACCAGTATATCGCGATATCGTGGAACGTGATCCCCCATATAGTGACGCCGTGACTGTTGCAGCGGCTACTGTAACTAGTGTGCTCTAGACTCACTGTGGGTCCCAGTTGTACTCCTTGACTGGATTCGCTGACTTTAACTCGAATGACTTCTCCAAGTAGAGTCAGTTTTGGCGGTGGTCGTGCAATGACATCCGCCTGGTTTGGTGAATTAAACGCAGTAGTGTAATCCAAATGATGTTTTGCAGATGCTGATGCGGACTGTAGAAAAATGCAGCCTGTTCACAGGAGTGAAGCTGTAAACGATTCCACCTTGGGAAGCTTGTCATCCATCGCAACATTTGGAATCCCTTTGGAACTCCTAATGAACTTGTTCGAAAGTGGAAGTATATCACTCGTTTCTTCGGTAACAGCAAATGGGTCTATTATTGTTACCTGAATGGGAAATTCAGATAGGTTTATTTAGAAGTTGATGAACGTGGACACGCATTTTGTTAAACTCATAGTCTAGTTTTTGCCTTCATGTATCATTTGTGCTGTTTCTTTATCTTTCAAAAGTCTGTGCTATTGATGGCAGAACACAGACTCCCCGGACGTGAGCGTACGTTCCTACATCTGGTTGACAGTATCCGAATGGTGCTTATCTGGTTGCTTCCTTTTGGCTTTGCTCAGTTGTATAGTTTTCGGTGCCCTGATTGCTTTTGGAAGTTCAGCTGTTGCTGTGTTCACTGAGCTGGGTAATTTACTTGCAAACGTTTCATCCTAGTTTCTGCCTTTTTAAACTGTTCTTTGCGAAATGCTATGTTCCTGCCCATCTTGTTGTTCACGATAACGGTGGGCGAGGAAGCGGCCAGAGAGATGACAAAACACTAAATCGTGCTTCAGAGGTAATCGAGTGAACAGGCAAGATAGTTTTCCAACGTGTCTGCACACGTGTGTGTATCTCAGGTAGGTTAGATAAAACTGGAGCTGTATTATTATTCGGGCCCGATGAGCTGACAAATATTCATCACACAACCAGAAGTTGCTCCGTGGGTAAGCCCCCACGCCACACCCAATTAATTCGCCATCGTGCCCCTCCTCGTGCAGTTCGCCATCCTATCAGATTGTCGTATAACAAACTCCCAGTTAAGTGCTTGCAATTACAATTCGTTCCGCTGCAGTAACATCTACCACAATGAGTCCCATCTCTGTGCATCATATGTACCACTAACAGGTCACCAGTCTGATGATCTATAAGCCCTCGTCGTAGGTCTCCGAATTCTTGCAGTGGCTACTTCACCTCACCCCCATTAACCTACTCCATCACCGGCTGATGATGTCCACCGATTTCCGTCAGCGTTCCCAGACAAGAAGCGGGTGATAAGTGGTCAAAACACTAAAACGGTCTAATTCGTACGTCCCGTCGTTACTGCTGTCACCATCTGCGGATGTGTGCGCATTTGTATCATGTTTATTGTTTTCTCTATCAGTTCCGCAGCCTATAATCTGCAGACCACGCGGAGCGGAGGCGAAGAAGCAAGCTCTGTCTGAGTTGATGGACCGAGAGAACAGGCGGCAGATGGATCACAAATAGTCGGAGTAGATGACACAGTTAGAACCTCTGTGACACTCACACACTGCACTACAATTGGCCATCGAACGTGCACATTAGAATTTCTGTGAGTGAAAACAAGGTTATGGTCGAACTAGAAGCATGGAAATGGAACTGTTTGGCTTCAAACAGTTGACGTAGCTATCAACTGGTCAATCAGTTACAGTCCCGGTTGAGCAACTGTGGTGTGGAGTGGACTCGGCTATTCGTCCTGACGAAGTGTCCGTTACCTAATCATTCGTGTCGAAGAACAATCTGCAATGAACGGAGCACTGCGTCATAACTGTAGATCAATCCCTCTAACGCATTTGACCTGTGAATTGGCCTGAGAATTGTCCAACCGCCCATTTGAGCGGCTGAACTGATTCCCAAACGTATAGCTGCCTGTGGACGAAGAGGGATATGGGATTTCACGCTGCCCGACTACTCTATATTTGTTCAAAGGCTAGAACACCGGAGCCACTGCATCTCAATGCGATTGTTTCGATGCACTGATATTGGACTGATATAACAGGACATTGTTATGGTTGCCCGTGAGAAGCTCGTGACAGCGTTCCGTTACCATGCAACCGGCTCACGGGTCGTTAGGCTTATGAGGGATGGTGTTGTACGCTATCCTTTTTCTCTTCTTCTTCTTCTGGTCATACAAAGTAGATAATCTGCTTACAGTGAATTGGGTGAGTGCGAGGATAACAAGCCCATACGGACAAACCCAGAAAGCATCTGGAACCTCATTGCATCTATTGAGGTGACTTGTCCATCATGGAGGTTCTCAGAATGAAGCGTAACTATGCAACAGGACCCAGTGATCGCAGCTATGGTCCGTCAGCGCCGGGACACTGAAATATGGGTAAACTCGTCGAACAACATCCCCGTTTTCCATCTGGATGGTTCTGGTAAATATCGTTTCAGCAAACGCTTCGGCGGACATGTTTTCGGGCGTGGTGGATTTCCGCCTGGCATGCCTTCTAGCTATAAAAGGTCACAAATATTTGTTTAACCACACTGCCACGGCGGACGTGACTCGCCACTAACTAAAGTCACTACATTCTGCACATTAAGATGATCCTACTCTCTCCACGGAGTTCAGTCATACACTTCGAAGAGTTCCTGCGATCCCCTCTTGCACTGGCGACTCGGTCAGACACACGTGCAACGTTACACTGACAGATTCATTCGACGTGGTCACATTCACACTTACCTGGTTGGCGGCATCTGGTTTCGGATTTGCCTGTCACTGTGGCCAGCCACAGAACTCGTGCGCCTACAGAGGGATCATGGATGATTTGCGCTGCACCATACACAGCTCCAACCACACACCCCATATTCAGTGTAAACCCGAAGGAATAAGACCGGGAGGCATGTGGATGGGAGCCACGTTTCATCAACGGAGCCGCAACACACTCTTTCACAGGCAAACACAAGCATGCTGTATTTGGGCAATCAATCGCACACACGGCGGTGGCTAGACCGTAGACCGCTCCACACTGAGTGCATGGAACCACTCTTCGAGCCTAACACGGCAGCAAGGATCGTAGACCCCTTCCCCTGCAGCAACGACCAACTGTCACCTGGAGCCAGTATAGACGAGGTAGTGGGCAATCGACAGGTAGACAACTTGTAAACCTGCATATCAAGCGCAGCCGCTCCGGGGATATTAAGCAACTGCCAATCACTTGAAATAACATTATAAAATAAAATATATCTGTAAAGGTATACGGCTATATCGACAATACTCCTCGCCAAACTAGCATATGAAACAAGTTGGTTGGCAACGAATCTGCAATAAGTACAAATTGTCCACAAGTTACTCGAAATATGCTACAAACGCAATAAAGTTAACGGAGATAAGCGCAATTAGCGTAAGTTTTGCAAGTCAATTGAAGAATATTCAGGTAGGCAGAACAAACTAAATAAAGTGGAATGAAATTTATCCAGCTTGAAATGGCCTAGTTTAAGTGTAAGTTGGTTTAGCTCAACGGCGGTGAAGAAGCATCATTAATGCAACATCGGCCTCAGCTTGGGGCACCACACTTGCCTACATATACACTACGCAGAGAAATCCAGTTTGCAACTGGTTAACTAGTAATATTTTGGTATAATTACTGATCTTTCGTGTTGCTATTGCTATGGTCACGTCTTCGAGGCGCACCTCGCATTGCTGAGAATGAAAATTAATTTATGGGATTATGCAATGCAGTTCCAAAAATATCGAACAAGGTTTGAAGGGCGGCCTACCCGCGTCGATGGGGCTAAGCAGCTTCAAAGGTCAGTTAACGGACATAGGATATAGTTCATTCATGTCTGCAGATTGACGCAAAACACGTTGGCAGCGGTCCACTCAAATCAGTAACCATGACAATGCTATGGACATCTCGCGTATTGTGCTCCATCATTGTGCTAAAACTAACCTCTTGTCCCATCGCAGGATTCCGTCATTTCCTACAGCCAACTGGACTCACAGATGTGTGTGTGTGTGTGTTTATTTAAACGCAGATGCAAACAGGCGTTGTTTCAAACGCCTTTCTGGGAATCTCAATACACACATATCACAAGTGAGCATTATACGAAATGTGGGCACATGCGCTTGCATGCAGCCAATAACTTTACATAAAACACGGTTGACACGATTGACGCATCTGTCTTACCGATGCTAATTCTCAGCATCACTCGTGTGCGTCTGTGTCGGTGGGCAAGATGTCTGATGAGCTGGGTGTGTCTTGAGAACACCGGTATCCACGCCCACTGTTAAGCTGCCTTCTTGTTCGATACTCAACTGCTGTCGCTGCGCTCAGCCCAATGTTGTCTTATATCCAGTGGAGAACGTGGTGAACGAGAGAGTGAGGCGATGGGCATGTGACGAATTTGTGACGAATTGGCACAACCTGGTTACAATCATCGGTCAACCATTTTGATGGCATGCGTACAGGACGCAGTGCAATGGAAGACCTTCAATATCGCACTAATCAGGGCGACCTGCTGCGTCAGTGTTAGCAATGTTAATTCCATCTCCACGCAGTTTTCCCCACGTAATTTATGTCAACCTCGACAAGGGCTTTAAGGAACGTGCGTGAGAGTCGTCGTTTTACCCAACCCAAGAATTCCGGGATAGTTCGCAGCCCAGGGGTTTGGTGATACAAGGCAAATTTGCACAGTTTTAGCTAGGTGTCTGCTCTATGCTTTTCAGCAGCCAGCTCCTAAAATGCCCGTGAAAGGAATGGACAGGGTATTCTTTGTCTGCTTTACTAGACGATATCTAGCCAAGTGTCCGGGGAATCGTACACAACACACATCAACGAACTGGTGGTGTAGGCTGTTGAACCGTTACCTGTCTAATTGTTCTTGCGTGCAAATGCACATTCTACTCCTGGGTTCAAACCAAATGCCAGCATCAACATTGCATTGCTATCCCAAATCCCTTCAACTCGAGACACCACCCCAACCTAGTTTCGTTACCGTG
The DNA here is from genome assembly GCA_944474145.2 of Dicrocoelium dendriticum. Lineage (NCBI taxonomy): Eukaryota > Metazoa > Platyhelminthes > Trematoda > Plagiorchiida > Dicrocoeliidae > Dicrocoelium > Dicrocoelium dendriticum. The sequence continues at coordinate 74,531,795 of OX104071.1, read as the reverse complement.
TCAGCTTCTTCGTTATCGCACTCATCTCAGGCAGTGTTACAAGAGTAACCGGCCGCCTGAGAAGTTGTAAACTGCCCCTGAAATGAGATAGACCAGCAGTGAGTGACCCCTTTGCATCACATTCCCTCCTTCTAAATGCACCATATCCAATGCACAACCTTACGTTGCTTTCCATCACATTTTCTTAGTTACTCGGCGGTTTTCTACTATGCTCCCAACTGCATCTACTGCATCAGTCAACATGGCTTCATCAAGTTCACTTTGGAGCTGCGATTGCTGGAGTTTGACTCTCATCCTCTCATTCACGCAACTGATATACTGAAAGCGCTTCGAGTAATCCATGCATCTACCTGTTTGGAAGCAGCGTTTAAACACTCAGCAATCTTGGGTGGTGAGAAGTTTCACCAAACTGGATGCACATCTCAGCGCAATGCTATTTCAGTTCGTCTTCCAGATAGACTACAGCCAAAACAAGATGAGCACAGGTGACGTCCTATGCCATCCAACGTCGCGTTGACATGAACTAATTCATTCTATTTGCACGGCGACAGCGGAACACGAATCCACCTCGTTGCTGTGCCCCTTGACAGAATGCATAATGAAGAGGTCGCGCATTGGTTCTCCATTGCACGCGACCTTTGTTTGAGATGACCACAGTTATGGTTGCCCTGCGACGCACGTCACTATTACAATATACTTGTCAAATGTAACCACTTCGGACACATCATACGGCAATCAATGCGCCCCACCACATCCCACCCCATCATACTCGCGACTATGGACACTCATACAATCTCGCTTCAGTTCACAACCCCTGCCTGAGGTGAACTTCGACGTTGGCTGTGGGTGGTCGCGTTGAAACAACGAGGTTTGTAGGAGGGAATACTGGACTGGATGCGCTAGAACGGAAACTTAAAACCGAAACTGTTTCTGTGCATGCGTAATAAGTCGAAAGGATAGAACCACAGCCACTACTAAATGAGGACGTTACTGTCAAAGCCAACTGGTGTTCAGTCGACACATTTGTGGCGAATCGAGTGGTTGTGGTATTCTAGCTAGCTGTTTCCTCAAGAGCAATAAACCAGCAGTTTGTATTACTAGTTTGCATCGTAGCGTACCTGTTTTCTGACCCCGTCTATGCGTTCGGCCCGCAATCGACCTTGACGCGTTCGTGAGCCCTAGCAGTTAGAAAATGGAGCGGACTCGTGTTAAGGAAGAGAGTTGGATGAACAGAACCGCTTTGACTGAATCGACACGGTGGCACTGCTTTCACCGATTAAGGGCCTGTGCTATTAATTCCCTGCCTCTGATTTCACATCAGACTCAAGTGTTAACATAAATACACTGGGCTGCGATAGCATAGTGGGGGTCGAAACTGGGGCTCGCCAATTTCGGCGCCATCTCGACAAAGACACTCAAAGTACAAGCAGTAATTACACACATATAGACTCAGTCAGACGGCCATCACACGCCCGGACAAACACTGTACGGCCGTTCCACATTTTCGGGAATCGTCAGCAATGCATAGCCCATCTGACTCCTATGTGACTCGATCTTACAGTTCGACTGTTTGCAGTCTGTGGTTAAGACCGTGGTGCCTAAGTTACCAGATGTGATATAGCGCCGCTCACTATCCACTGACTTGCATTTACTGTCGTGCAAAAGACAGGGTAACCCCTTACCAACAGTCGAGTCGGGGGTTCCTGCAGCACAGAGATCAAGTGGATTGTGCACTGACGACAATTTGCGAAAGGTTAACACGGCCACGCAGTGGTTTACCGGGTCTTTGATGATTGTTTGACTTAGTTTAATTTCCAGGTATGGAATCATAACCCCCTTCGTACCCAAATTGTATTGTGATTCAAATTGAGTCTGCGGGTCACAATGCATTCTCAAAATCAAAAGTCCTTACTGATGTAAAAAGAAACCTAGCGGTGGTGTAAGGTTTTACCCACAGTGCTCGGTAGTGCGATATTACAGGAAGGTGTCCACTAACCCTGCTCCCCGAGGTTGGAAGACTAACTAGGACAAGGCCTACGTGGCGATGCTAGGGAGGAATGAAAGCGGTCGCTGCGCATACTGATAGGGACGAGCAGAAACCGATATTTATCTGCCTTGGGTTCACTCTAACTGTTCGAATCGATCGATACTGGTTTCAGTGTAACTTCAGCGCTTGTAACTATTTTATCATTGGCTGTTGAACTGTTCGCTGAGCTTGGCAATTTTGTTGCACTCTCACCGAGGCTCCTCTACGCTACTCTACGCTATTGCACGCCACTCCACTACGCACTGATGATGTCACCTCGATTGGTGACGAAACGTTTGCAACAAAATTCCCAAGCTCAGCGAACAGTTCAACAGCCATCTGAACAACCTGAGCTACCAGCCTTCAATTATTTTATCATCACTGCGATTATTAAAATAACTCTGACTGTTTATTCGATGGCTGGCGGTCCAAATTTGCTTTGCATATCGCAACCAATGCATGCGACGGGCAACGCAGAAGCTCCATATTGGTAGAATGAAGCCTGCAAAATGATGCGACCACCTGAACTCACCCTAGAATTTGCCTTGTTATTAGTTAGTCAACCGAATTTCGCACATGGGTACAAAACCAATATCTGTGACGGCATCGTCATTGTAGTGCTCAACCACAGACAGTGCGCCGATTAACTGCTATCTCCCACCGGTTGTTAAAAACACCAGCCAGCCTCCAAATGGGGTACTACGCTGCTTGTGTTTGAGAACGAGCCCAGCTGGTGAATAACTAAGGGCGAATCATGACGGATTACCCACCACTCCGCAATCGAACTTCAGCGGCGTGTATGAGCTGGTAGGCTTTTCGTCTTCTTCTCTGAACATCCTCGCCAAACATACTGCCCATGGTTGGAAGAATGATCCTGGAGTTCTGGAGCAGCTGGGATTGTCCAGCGACAAAGCGTCTGTGGGCACACATAGACGCACACACACGCACGCACACATACAAGGTGTCATCACCACAAGACCTGTTTTGTGATTCCAGTAGAATCACATTCCCTCGTTTGGTCTATCTGTAAAGAACAAACACAGAGAACGCTTATCAGTCAGGACGGTGACGATCGTTTGAACTTGTTGAATCATCTAAAAGTTGGACAATTCTTGAACTGACCTCAAACTCATTAAATATTCCAGGTTGGTTAGCGTGGTGCAACAGCGAATCCATTAGGCTAAATTGTGGGAGACATTGCGTTCATATAAGGCCAGTCAACTTGCTGTGAACGCATGGGTTCCATTATTTGTAAGCAGGAACCTGCTTGCGTTGATCGACCCAACGAGGCTCAGCAGATAGGACTGATCAAACACCAAGTGAGAGATATCTACAAGGAAAAACAGCAAAGCCGACCATACATGACAGATTGTTTGCGTCTGCATGTTGTAAATATATCTTCCGGAATATGAACTTAGTGGAAACTATAGATGGTTTTGAAGTTGGGGAGCGGGGGAAACAACACCAGATTCTACGAGTGCCAGTGAGCGCAAGCGGAATCGCATGTTAGAACACACTTTCACGAAATAACTGTCGCACGGTTGATCTGAAGCTGCAGCTTAGACCACACTAACTATGTTTTCCGTGTATCTGGCCTGTATAACAGACGTCTGACGACATTTTTACGGGGTTGGCTTAAAAGCGACTGCCTACCATCGTAGCGGTAATTCGGCCATGCAACAAAACTCTTCCCCTGATCAATGCAATGTAGACTCTTCTTTATCAAGAGGTTGCTGCTTATACGTCAGCATTGCGATCGCTACCGATATATTTTCAAAGTGGGAGGATACGATGATGACCAGCGTGCACGGATTGTTCAGTGTTAGATGAGTGCAGTCGGCTTTATTGAACCAGCTGTCAGCAATGTTGTATCAGTTGTTTAGTGTTCGAGAGACAAGACTGATACTGCTTGAAACATTTACTCGCACAATCGGAAATTAAACCCGAATCATGGAACACAGCTCACACTGGCCCATGTTCAAACACGCTCGCTCGATACTATTGGATTTTCATGTGCCATCTGACTGGATGAAAGTTCAACACTTGTTTTACACATGTGATCACTCTAACAGACAAGATGGTTATAAATAAATAATTAACAAATGGGTATATTTCCCGACGGGCGGGATACGTTCTCCAACATTGTTGTAAACGCCCGTATTACCTCTCTGGACCATAGCAGTCCATGAGTTTCGATGACACCTGTCCTCTGTTAATTGCAAAAGGAACCCGGACTATTGGTTTGAATTTGTGTCAAGCATCACTTTTCACGATCAAGGATATCATCTAGATCGCAGTGCCTGCAATTAAATTGGTTGTTTGCAGTATCCAGAACGTTCAGCACATTTACATTCAGACACGCCGTATTCTTTTATTTAACCTTGTCGCTTGACTGAATGTTCAAACGGTTTCACCCATCTTCTCCCCTAGCAACGGGTTTATTAGACCGCTGTGATGGTGATGCTCCAGCTGAGAGGAGACGCGACAGTTGATGAAGTGTACCGATGTGAAACTGTCTTTCGCAAGTCTCCTCATCACCCTTTCAGCTTCGCCTGAGGTCGTGGGTGTCAAGCGTCAATGTAAATGGTGCCCAAATTAAAGAAAGCAGACAACGATGGATCGCGCCTCAGTCCGAGCACGGCTGTCGACATCGTCGATCAGACTCGGCACATTCAGTGGATCAACAGCATCCGTTATGGTTGGGATGTGTGTGCACGCACACACCAATGTGTACAGCATTGACACAAACACCAACACGATAATCACCACCATATGTGCAATTAAGTGTGTGCATACATTTGGAGGAAATAAGATGGAACCGTTCCGGCAATACTTTTTAGGTTACACGCTACCTGTTACCAGCAACTCGACTATCTGGAGAAGCACCCAACAGTAGAATGACGCAACTGAGCATGTGCTCCTGCTTCGTATAGCAACAAACTCTTACGTCGGACTAACAAGGGATGTGGTAGCCGGAGGGAAGGAAGGTTTTGCAAAACGATCATCCAATGCCGCGAAATCATCGCGAGTGAGCGAGCATGGGGCCATGTTGAGCAGGATACCTCTTGGCCCACCATCATAGTGAACGATCAAGACGCGAACTTGAGCTCTATGAGCAACGAAGCGCTTTGGATACAGTCACTATATGTCCGTGGGCACAGTTTCAGTTTCCCAAAGAACGAGATGACTGCGTACTTGTGGTTAATTTCGCCCGATTCTCAGTCGTTAACAACATGACCAATTAGTTTCAATCAGAGCTGAAGTAGAACCGGTAAAATTCAGTGCATATGTAGCAGAAAATCTAGCACGTTTTAACCATACGTAACTGGGTGTATGTGTTGTGATTAATATGCTGTTCCAAATGTAAGGTTACCTAGCAGATTCAATAATATCGATCACGTAGCAAGCTGGCAACATTTAGTAGCAAGCTCGCAAGTCACTTTGACCTAAATGTCCGCACAAAAAGCAATAAGGGAGTGGTTATTTTTCACATTATAGGCGATAAAAATAAAATTATAGCAAGTACAACGCTTACTCGTGTGCAGCTATCTTCGGTCGACAGGATACAGAAATCCAGTTTCTATAATAGTAACGTTTATCAAATTTCGTGCAAGACGTTTGGAGTGACTCATTCTCGAGTAGGGTTATGGCACTATCCCCTGTCTGTTTTTCATTAGTGTCAGCATCTGATGGTCATGAGTTATAGCACGTAATGTAAATGTGAGAGAGTATCGTCAAGGCGTTTGTTGTAAAGGGATAGGTTGGGAGCATTAATTACATGTTCCGGGAGGGCATTCCAATGCTGTGCCACTAGAAGGCAGAAATAGTTTTGCCGACATTCCAGGTGGCTGTCCTGTGTGACTAACTTAAACTGGTGACCTCTTAGCGGGGTGTATTGACTGAGTATCAGAAGGGAATGGCATGGGTGGTTGGGGTTTCTCAGGATCAGGTACACCGTTATGAGATCGCCCCTTAGACGCCGATAAGGTCCACTGTATATTTTTAGGGTCTTCAGCCTGGAGGCTGGTCAAACCTCTGACGCTCTTTGTTGCCCTACGTTGTGCAGTATCGAGCGCCCTGAGATGGTGCTTGAGTCAGGGTTGCGACGCTTGAGTAGCGTATTCCGCGTGCCGCCTCACGTACGCGCTCAGCATTTTTGGAAAGATCGAAGGATCAAACTTCCCGAAAGCTCTGCGAAGAAGGCCGAGGTATTGGATCGCTCTCTTAGTTGCCTTTTCAGTCTGCCTCGAACAACCGAGGTCATCTTGAACTGTCACGCCGAGATGGCACTCGTAAGAAGCTCGCTGTAGAATGTGTGGTCCTAGGCGGTACTTGTGCAAACTCCTGTGCCGTATACTGAGAACCTTGCACTTGGTGACGTTGAAAAACAGCATGTTGTCAATGGACCATGTGCACGCTTTGTCCAGGTTCTCCCGTAAGACTGTGTGATCCTCCACTGTTTCTATAGTGCGCCATACCTTTAGGTCAACAGCAAATAGCAAACAGTTAAAAGACAGCACACTCGCGAGATCATTTATGAAAACCAGGAACAGGCGGGGTCCAAGTACCGAGCCTTGAGGTACGCGGAACTGAACTTCGATGGATTCTGAGAGGTTGCTTCGAACCCTCACATTCAAGTGACGTCGCACAAGAAAGTCTCCTATCCAGCCCAGAACAGGATCGGCGATTCCATATTTCTGGAGTTTGTGGAGGAGCATGCGATAGCCTATACGGTCGAATGCCTTTGAGAAATCCAAGTAGGCCGCGTTGACTCCTACACCAGCGTCCACAGATTCCGTCCAGTTTGCACGAGCAATCAAGAGATTAGTTGTACAGGAGCGATTTCTGCAAAATCCATGCTGTTCCGGAACGAGAATTTGGTTGTTCTCCAGGTACCCCATCAAAGCCTCAGCTACAATGGACTCCATAACCTTGGAGATCACAGGCAGTAGGGTTATCGGACGATAATTTGTTGGTTCAGCATGGCTACCACTTTTGTAGATAGGCGTGATGATTTCGTGCTTCCACATGGTGGGGACGTGCATTTTGTTCAGACATCGTTGAAAGAAAATTGCTAGTGGTCCTGCCAAACTCATGGCAGCAACTTTCAACGCCTTCGGTCGAATGCCCTACGCACCCGGGAGCTGAAGTCGCGCAGAGACCTCAGCCTCTTCAGTACAGCTGCGGAGGTGAACGATATGTGATTAAACCCTGATGGCGTCGTTATCTACTTAGGCAGGATATATGATGACTGCGCGCTTTGGAAGGTACGGCCAAATTGTTGTCCAAGGGCGTTGGCCGCCTCTTTTACGGATTGGGCTAAGCCGCATGCTGTGTGCAGACCAGGAATACCTCGCTTAGCACGGCGCAAATTGTTTACTTGTCTGTATAGCAGTTTGGGATTGGAGATAAACGTTTCCACTAGACCTTGTTGGTTCTTAAGTGTATCCTCCCGGACGAGTTTGACACAGTGTTTCCTTTGTATTGCGTAGATATCCCAGGAATAGTCGTTCGGAAAGGCTATATAGGTGTGCCATGCCAGGTCCCTTAATACCATGAACTTACGTGTCCTGCTCCTTACGAAGGACTTCATCCTTTTAGGCTGGCAGCGTTTGGTTTCAGGTGTCCTTGCCACGAGCCTGGTGAATATGTTGACGAATTCACCGCAGGCCACCTCATGGGTTAATTCAGCTAAGAACGACCATCTGTTTGCATCAGTCAGGTCGGACAGGTCTTCATAGTTGGTTACGACATGATGTTCCTCGGCATGCTCTTATGACAATCCGCGTAGCACATGTAATGAAACACTAGCGTCGCATGATCACTGCGGCCCAAATGAGTATCGATTATCACTCTTTCGACCATCAGTTCTTCATTCGTGAATATTCGGTCCAACACGGATGACCCGTCAGTTCCCCTGAACGTGGTGGGCGTAGTGACGTGGACATAAAGAGGGAGGTCTGAAACCAGATCTTACAAATCTGCTTTGAATTGCTCTCCTGGTGTGGTTTGGGATTCGTGGGCATGTAAGTTGAAGTCACCGGTGACTAGAATGTGACTGTACTTCCTGTTTATCAATTGCCTCAAAGCAGCCATCAAATTGAAGTCCATCTCAGGAGTAGACGATGGTGGGCGGTAAACAACAACCAGTAGACCAAGATCGTTTCTTCTCAGCCGGAAATTACACCAAATGGCGTCAGGTACGTCGGTTTCCGAATTGTTTATGGGTTCGCATTGCGTGTTGTTACGGAAGTAAAGGGCTACCCCACCACCTTTGCTGGTTTGATCCTTCCGGACAACGGATAAGCCCGTTAGCGTGATTTCAGCATCCGTTATCGCGCAGCGCAACCACGTTTCGGTGACAGCGATGAGATCCCAAGCTGCTGACGCGTGTCGGTCTTAATTTCAGCTAATTTGCTGAGTGGACCTTGGGCATTTTTGTACAGGCATGAGAGCATCTCGGCGATCAAAATGTGTTCGATTGGATGGAGGAAGCGAACGAGTTTACGCCGACAGTTAAAGGGTCGGCGACTAATCGTTTTTTGTTTGGGTTGTATACTCTCGAGAAGTATGATAAATAAGCAGGTATCAGATGCGCCGGATCCCGGTGTTTGCTCGTGCTCTGCTGTTTCCCCCCGGATATTATGGCTACTCTTGAAACTGTCCCGGAGTCGGGCCACACAGTTGGCGTTTTCATTAAGAGTTGTGCCTCTACTGAACCGGCATTAGAAGGTGTTGGTGTTCCTGCTGCCTTCAGACGATTTTTTTTGGCAATCTGCAACGGAATTTAACCCAGTTCGCTAGTACGGTTTATGCCATTAGTTCTGACTGTAACACAAGTTTTAACAGCCTGGGACCGCATCCCTTATAGTTTGGTGATATGGGGGTCCTTGTCAACGAGGTGACCACGACCTTTGCGAAAGGAAGAGCCTCCCAGATGTAGTGCCATTGCTCGCGGTCGTGCATTTGATTATAGTCGGAAGAGGAATCAATAAGCGAAGGAACACCGTGAGCAATCATTGTTTTCTTATCTTGACTTTTCTGTACCTATCTTTGTTAGCGCGATCCCTTGAACTTTCTTTCTACAGGATTTCGGGTAGTATGAGCACTCCATCTGAGTCGTTGCGGAGACGATTCGCAGAAAGCAGAACGGCGTCAGTCTCGTCCGCCGAGTTTAGTGTTACCCGAAGTAACCGGGGTTCGCCGTAGTGCAACGCGTTTGGGTGGCGCGAGATTCTTTTTAATGTCGTGGGATTAGCATGGACACCGATCGACGTACAGATGGAACCCCACTGATTTCGATCGTCCGTCAACATGGCCTTAATTGTGTTGGATTCGGATTGGGGGACATTTGTGCAGACAATGTTTAGGGCATCATGGTTGCGCCTGATGGCTACTGGTTTTGGATTTGGAGGCTTAGTTTCCGGTGTTTATGGTGAATTTGTGAACGGCACTGGTGTGTGCCATCCGTGCTGCGGCAGTTTTGTTTCCTCTTGTCCGGACATAAGTGTTACCGGTTCTCTTTCCGGTGTTTGCTTGGCGACAACCGACGCGTACGTAGCCGGGTTGTTAACTATTGCTGGTCGACTGTAGCTTACAGTCTCGAATGTAGCGAACAGACTACTAGGTGCCGCACACAGTACAGAAGTTGAGGCATGCGCGGTGCAGACACGGTTTTTACTTATAGGAGGGAGAGAGGATGGAGTTGATACTGCTTGAGGCTGATTCGTTGGGGTTCGGTTGGGACGCCTGGCTCGCTTCTTCGGCCTGACTAGGGAATTTGGGGTATTATTTTCAGTCACAAGTGCAGGTCCGTTTCCTTCCATGGGTGTAACTCTGGCGCTCACACGTTGCTCGACAGCTTCGGTTAATCTTTCACACCTCTTCAGTAGCACAGATAGACAGCTAACAAATGGAATAGACTTGCATACTTGGCAGAACCAAAACGCCTCTGCGGTGTTTGCTTTCGTCGACCCCTTCCCAAGGCAGGTAGTGTGATAGGGTTTCAACCACATGGTAAACATCAGATCACATTTTACCACTTTAGCACATGATTCGCATTTGCTCTTCATACGAGACATGTTCACCGTAGGGGGTGATGTTTTAGGGGGTAGCAAGAGGAGAGAGATACTGATGCACCGTTGCGTGGCTATCGGCGCTGGTTTGAGGTCAGCGGGTTCAGGCGTGTCGCGGCCAGATGAGCCACACATGCCTTAGGCGACGCGCGTGCTAACCATCCAGCCGGCAGTGAGTAGACGGGATCGATAGCACGCACGTCGTCTGTCTACCCTAAGGAACGTGTGACTCATCTGGCCGCGACACGCCTGAACCAGCTGACCTCAAACCAGCAGCGATAGCCACGCAACGGTGCATCAGTATCTCTATCCTCTTGCTACCTCTTAAAATGGATGGTTATTCAATACCGTGTACATTCATCAAAACTGCTTCAACGACTGGTGGTAAAAGGGAAGTACTATAATCATATTGTGACCATGATGAAATCGGTATTACCATCGTTGGTATCCGGGCAAAAAAGAGCGATATTGACAGCATGAATGTGTCACATGTGCACTGAAGCTCAGGCCCTAACCCACTCATTTGGATTAACAACACACACAAACACACGCACATACACACATACACACACCAATCTTATCGTATCCCATGCAATTCATGCTAGACGTTCTGTCAGTTGTAAATTACAGTGTCCTGCCCAGACTTGTTCTCGATACCGTGGGCTTTGAGCCAAATGGAGCATACGCTCTCGTACATTTATTTACTGTGACTAATACGTATCATTTGGTGACGGTTATTACCATGTCATTCGTGAATGTACCCAGGCAGTTCTGGTTATGCGCTACAGAAAAACCATCTATAGGCAGTTGGAATAGTTGACTGAACGTCTTCTCTGACTACTTGGAATTACTTCCAATCCTGAATCCATTAGTCTCGCTTACAAAGAAACACAAGACCAAACTACTGCGACAGTTCCTGAGTGATGAAGGCCAGCGATACTTTGATGCTCTGCGGCTTGACGACGTCTGTGTAACCGCAACCAATGCCTTGGATACGTTCAGTACCCTCTGGGGTTTTCGACAAAGCGTGTTTACAGCCAGGTACTATTTTTCCAAACTCTGCCAGAAGCTGGAAGAAAGTGTAACTGCATTCCTCGCTCGTTGACACCAGCCCCCCCAACTGCAAATAACATGAAGTTGATTCGGCGAAATTCGAAGAAACAATGTTACTTCAATGCCTGTTAGTTGGCATATCAGATCAGAATACCAGGGAAAAACTCCTCTCACAGAATGACAATACGCTTACTTGGGAGACGACTTGTTTACTAGCCTATCAAAGAAAGCATCTAAAGCAACCATTGTCCGCATTTACTTAGCCAGCTCCATCTGGACGTCTACAGTTGGTGCTAATCACACTTCACAAGGATGTTCGTAGACGTAAAACCGTTAATATGTTACCGACTTGGTAATCAACACGGATTTGCATTTGAATGTCGAGACCAGAAAACAGCGTGCTGGAGTTGTGGGAAGATGGGTCACTTTGTGCAAGTATGCAGGTCAGTCAAGCTGCATCGGGAACCGCATAAACTACGGGCAAAAGCAATCAAAACAGTTGCTTGCGATGAAGAGAACCAACCAGAATTACATTCGGTATGGCTGAATACTGTGTCCAATCTACGTTCCGCGTCATACACTGTGGAGCTCCACATCCAAGGACAGAAGGTACTGATGAAGATAGATACGGGATCATCGGTGACAATAATTAGAGCGAATGTCGTGAAGCACCTACTTCCTCTGTCAACATGCACTTCCAACCTTCGTAGGTACACAGGCGAACCGATTCCTGTTCTCCGTAAATGCTTTGTTCAGGCACAATATGGCACTGAGACACAAACTTCCTGTCTACCTTATATCGGAAGATCGACCGAATCCATTCCGGAGGGACTGGATAGAAACATTTCTTAATAAAGTAAATGTCCTGAAAACAGTTGCTGAAATAGTTGTACTAGTGGAAATTCTGAACCAAAACGCAGTTTTTCCGGAAAAGTTGCGGAAGCTGAAAAGGTTTCAAGCGGCAATAAGATTGAAGGAAATTGCCCAGCCCGAATTTATCAAACCAAGAATACTACATATGCTATAAGGCCTAAGGTTGAAGAAGAATTAAACCGCTTAAAACACATGGCATTGAAACACCAATGCAATGTTCCAGCTGCGGAACGCCAATCGTACCGGGGACCAAACTGGATGCCGCCGTGCGAATTTGCGGCGACTACCAAACGACTGCCAACCAGTCTTCTATGGTAGTCAGACATCCATTGCCTCGCATTGAAGACTTGTATGCCATACTTGCAGGTGGTGAAAAATTCATCAAACTTAATCTCAGTCACGCATATTCACAAAGCAATCAACACTCAACCACAGCAGTACATCAGCCATTTGGACTGATGCTTCGCTGCCATACAAGTATGATGATCTAGGAAATAAAGAATAATAAGAGGGAGAGAAGAGGGACTTACCTGAAAACCTTAATGCCCTAAGCAACCATTCAGGGTCAAGATGCTTACACCGTGTATTAACAACCTGCCGTCACAAACCGATGGCCATTGTGCAAAGATAAGGCGGGATCGGAGAGACAGCTTACTTGCGGCTTTCACTGTCCCGCTTCATAATCAACCATTACTCTGCAGATAACTCAGCACCAAACACACTTAAAAACAGGCAACCCGATTAGGAGACGGCAGCAGACGCGCCACTGGTGTCTACTGTGGGCCATGTCCTGTGAAGTCTCGAGCCAAGCACAAGATGAGTCATATGGACTCCAGCCCGGAAGGCGAGACGGACCAACGGCACCCAGTTTCGTCGTCAGTGACTTCATTTCCCGCTGCCAAGTCAATTTCTGTCCACTTCGAACCTTGTGTCAGCCTACACCTGGCAGACTAAACAAGGTCATCCTAGGTAAGCGGTGACCAGGCATACGTAACACGTGCCCGAGCCAACGCAACTTATTCAGTGCTATCTGTTGTTCTAGGGAGCTAGCATGATTATCACTACCTAGTGCTCGCCTACGCACATCATCGTTGCGGACACACTGGTGCCATCCGACACTAGCAATACTTCGCAGACAACGATGATCAAAGACTTGAAAGCGCCTCAGATCTTCAGACCGAAGAGGCCAAGTCTCACTACCATAGACCAGAACGGCCCTCACTGTGGCCTTGTATACACGGCCTTTCAGACGGAGGGAAACTCCTTTCTGTCGCCAAAGCTGCCGCAAGTTAAAGAAGGCAGCTCTGGCCTTTGCAATGCGTGAGCTGACGTCCGTTTCTATGTGCCCGTTGTTGCTGATACAGCTGCCAAGATAAGTGAATTTATCACACACCTCGAGTTCCTCGTTAGCAAGCCTCCAGGGGTTATCAGGTGGCTGGTGGTCCTGCAGCAACACTGCACTTTGAAGGTGCGAAGTGCATACCAAATAATGGGACCACTCTAGACAAGCTACTCAGGGTTAATTGTGCCGCCGCAACATCGTCGAAAATCCAGACGATATCGTCCGCATAATCAAGATCAAGTAACCTTACACCAGGAAGCACTTCAACGCCTATATCTTGAGCTTCCGTAAGGGAACACTGCATGATAGAATCCACGACGAAATTGAACAAAAATGGGGAAATGAGACAACTCTAACGAACGCCACTTGTGGTCGGAAAGCTATCCTACAGCCTAGCGTAGACCCTGACGCGCCCTGTAGTGTTCGAGTACAGAGCAAGTAGGATGGTCACATATTTCGTGGGAACACCTTTCCGAGCAAATATTTCGAATAAAATGGATCGATTGACTGAATTGAACGCATTCTCGAAATCAAGGTATGCGTGGCGCTGCTCTAGCATATACAGCAAAGTGAATATATCATCTATACAGCCACGTCATGGGCGGAAACCGCCTGCTCTTCCCTAATCCGAGATTCCCGTTCCGCAGAGAGGCGACGGAGGAGAATCGAGGCCAGTAATTTTGTCACAACTGGCGTTAGGCTAGTACCCATATGGTTGGCACAGTCTGTGAGACTTCGCTTCTTGTATGTTGCCACTATAATCGATTCGCTCCAATAATCCGGGACACTCTCTTTCATCCAGAAACGTTCGAATAGGGAGGTCAGTGCTTTGCAGAGGACCTCACCTCCATCCTTAAATAGTGCAGGTAGGATAGAATCCGGTTCATCGGCACGAAAATGATTGAAGGCTATGAAAGCGTTTCGAACTTCGGCCTCCGATGGTGGCTCTAGACTAACCGTCCATGGCTCGTCCTGCATCACTTGAGTAGGAAGAGGTCCGGGAGCAGGAGGCCAGTTGAACTGATCTTGAAAGTGTTCCGCCCAACGAGCCATACGGCGTTCCTTATTGTGTATCTGCGCACCCGCATTGTCTCTGATTGTCTCACTGACGCCTGGTTTTCTGGGACCAGTGGTGAGGATTATCTGGAAGAGCTTGCGGTAATTGCCTACTGCTCCTGCCTCCTCCATTTCTTGAGCCCTACTGGTCCACCACGCTTCCTTATCAGCAAGTAGGTTGCGCTTTAGTTCGCGGCTTATGACCCGTCTGGTCACATTGTGTTCAGAGCCAGCTGGGAGGTTTCTTTTAGATTCCAACAAGTTCACCGACCTCTCGGATATCCAGTGACTAATGCGGTGATGGTAGTGTCACAAGCAGATGCTCCTGCGTCGTGCATGGTGGTCGAGATCCTATTCCACTGAAGCTCAGTGTTATTAGGACAAGACAGCGGAAGTTCGGTACACAGTGAGTCTTTATAGGCTGGCCTGAGCGAGGGCTGAGACAATTTCTCAGTTGCCATTCAGAGTGGACCCTTGGTGTGCCTCCCGGTAAAGTTCATGGAGAAACCACAGCGTACCTAGGCATGATCAGAGTCGATGCTGGTATTTCAGTACGAGCGGAACCACGCCACCTGTAACTTATGGCTATGTGGTCAATTTGAGTCCATCGCTGGCCAGCTACAGCAGCACGCCAAGTGACAATTCGGCGCCCACAGTGTATAAAAGTATTGCTATTAAGAAACAACTGGTGCTCCGCACACAGTTGCAGCAAACGCTCACCGTTGTCAGTGCGTTCGGAGTTAAGCCCATAGTTACCATCCAGCTGACCTGAAGTGCTCATAAGACCAACCTGGGCGTTCATATCCCCGGCAAGTACGATAATATCTGAACTAGTAGCACTGGGTATTAGCGCGTGCAATTCGTGATAGAATGTGTCCTTGATTGCATTGGAACTGCAGTCGGTGGAAGCATAAACGGAAAGCACAAACAAACAGCGTTTTGTACTACTTCGTGAATCAACCTTAACTGATATCGTCAGACGGGCTGCATATAAAAGGCTGTTCACCGGAATCCAATCAACCGAAGATGGCTTAGTCTTTGAACTTCAAATAATACCTACCCCAGATTGACCCGTGAATGTTGCATCGGCGTCTCCGGATGAGTGCAACCAATAACGGGAGGATAAGACGGGTGCAGTTACTTCAACAACCCATTAGAGTCATTGATCCTAGTTTCGGACAAACAACACATCGGTACCCAGTGTGTCCAAGGTGCTTGCGAGTGCAACCAGTTGACCTACTTGTCTTAGAGTGCGAACGTTGAACTTCGCCATGGAAACTGGATAGCGTGGCCTTATAAGGGACTTTTGCCAACCAACTGTCTCCTAGAGCCAGTATGGACGAGGTAGTGGGTAATAGACAGGTAGGCACCTTGCCAACATGCACTTCAAGCGCAGCCACACTGGGGATATCAAGAAACAGCCAATCACTTGAAACGACAAGACGAAATAACATAAATCGAATAATGCATAGAGATACGGTGGCATAACTCTTCGCTAAATTACCATATGAAGTAAGTTGGTTAGCAACGAAACCGCGATAAGGAAAAATGTTCACAAGTTACTTACAAATGCTACAAAAGCAACAAAATTACCGAAGATAAACGCAATTAGCGTAAGCAACGTGGCCAGTTAATAGGAGATTATTCAGGTAGGCAGAACAAACCAAATAAAGTGGAATGAAATTTATCCACCGTAAAAAGACCAAGTTTAAGTGTAAGTTGGTTTAGCCCAACCGCGGTGAAGAAGCATCAATAATGCAACATCAGCCTCAGCATGGGGAGTATATATATATATATATATATATATATATATATATATATATATATATATATATATATATATATATATATATATATATATATATATATATATATATATATGATTCAAACGAAAACGCTGAGAAATAATCCAATGGTCTATGTGCACTAACATCTTCCACTAAGTGGATGAGCGAATGCACGTTGAAAGTCAGTTCATCAGCGCCATACAAAGTGTGATATCGTCTGACGAAAACTCTCAACGCATACTCAGCAAATTCACTGTGTAAATTGCTAAGTGGTAGATGGCATAATATGTATATCCCCAAGTGCAAGTCCATGAAGTTCTTGTACAAAGAAAACCGAGGTACGTGTCTTAAAACTACTGGACCGGAGTATAACAAAAACTGACGGAATTCCGCGGCTTTCCAATAACGATATACTGAAACACGTCTACAGTGCCTGGTGAAGTCTTTCGTCGACCGGCTGTTATTACACAGCATAGCTTTGATTCAGGTCACTGAGTTGTTCGTTGGTTAGCCAAAGGGATATCATCCTGCACATTACACCCAAACAGACCGCACGCATATAGTCTGTGGGGTACGCTTTAACCATGTCAATTGGCAAACACTCAAATGGTGAAACAGTTTTGTGTCTTCTCGCCCCAAAGCTCCTGTTGGTGCGCGCACAGGATGTAGTCAAGGGCAGCATTACCCTACTATTAACATATTCACCAGGTTGGCTACACTTATGGCAGCTGCGGGATCCGGAATGGCCTTTCGTTTTCTTTACATATGCACGAATTGGAGCGTCGCACATTACTGATGCTAGGGACACGGCATTGGAAAAAGAGTTGCATGGGAAGGTTAACTTTTTCTCACACAAGACCGTTAATTCTAGCAAAAGTGCTGCCATATAGTGGTGAACATCGGCAGGCTTACCTGGCCCATAGTACAAGCCTACAGGGAACACGACGTCTACAGTGAGCGAAATGAAGCGGAAAAGAATAGGCCGTAACTGCACTGGGGACGAGCAAAATGGCATGAAATCATCTACATGCAGTTATATGCGCACTACTGTATCACGTGATAAGTTGTTCCCCATAATCATCTTTAACAAACCCAGCTCTAATCCTAGGTGACTGTACGTCTCGGGCAGCATGTTTTCCGTTATTGTAAATCGGAGTGTTTTCAGCGTTAGACAATCTCTGGGCATGTCTGGATGACAATGGCGAAATGTTGACAATAGAGAATTTACAGAGAAACCTGGTATGCGGCATCGTATGAGCCATTGTTGAAGATTCTCGCGAAGTTGGTCGGTTGTAAAAGCCAAAGTACTGCTTCCTGCCAGTTGCATAATACAGGGATCTGTTGCGCAGGACTCATCTCTTGTACAGACGTAGGTAAGGGAAAAACCCTCACTTCCATTTGATGTACATCTAACGTCAACTAAGTCATGCGCCTCTGATGTTGGGATAATCGCACTTACAACGAAATTTTTACTAGCTGACAAATGAATTCAGCTCGCTGGCACAGTACCTGAGTCTGCTACCCTGTTGGATGTGGAAGCTGCGCAGTCTATTAAGCAGGATACGGCTGTCTGAGATTCATCGCCGCTTGACTGCGCGATGGACAACATTCGACACCAATGTCTTACAGTGCGACTGCTCGGCGCATTGAAAGAGCAAAGTCGGTAATTTCTGCGCATGCCTATTATACGTGAAACATAAATATGATACTTAGCAACAAAACAACGTCGACCCACACTCCTTCACAGGCAAACACAAGCACCCTGCATTTGGGGAATCAGTCGCACACAAGGCGGTGGCTGGACCGTAGACCGCTCCACACTGAGTGCATGGAACCACTCTTCGAGCCTAGCACGACCACAAGGACCGTGCAACCCGTCCCCTGCAGCAACGACCAACTGTCTCCTGGAGCCAGATGGACGAGGTAGTGGGTAATAGACAGGTAGGCACCTTGTCAACATGCACATCCAGCGCTGCCACACCGGGGATGTCAAACAACAGCCAATCATTCGAAATGCCACTATCGAATAAAGTAAACGGATGTGACGACATAAATACTCGCTAAATTAGCATATGGAGTAAATTGGTTAGAAGCGAACGCGCGAAAGGCACAAAATGTCCAAAAGTTCTGTAAAAAATACCACGCGATGAAATTATGCAACTTTACCACAACTGGCATGAGCTACGTTTGCAGGTTAGGAGAGGATTATCAGGTACGCAGAACAAACCAAATTTAGTGCAATGTAATTTATCCACCTTAAAAAGACCCAGTTTAAGTGTAAGTTGGTCTTACCCAACCGCGGTAATAAATCGTCAGTAATGAAACATCAGCCTAAACATGGGGCATATATATATATATATATATATATATATATATATATATATATGACCATCAAAGTATCGTTTATCGGGCCACAGACGTGCTTGCGTAGGGCCGCTGTCTGACTTTCCCGATTTATGTGACACTCTGCTTGTGCCTGCAGAAGCCGATGCGTAGTCTAATCTGTGTACAATTGCCGTCTCACTAAGTGGGACGGCGTGCTGACAGCTGTAACGCAAATTTGGCTGCAAGCTGATTCAGTGAGGAGAAAGTCCATCAGTTGTATCACGGACGACACGCTCTAACATGTATAGATGAGACAAGGTGTTAGTTGAACTTCCAAACAACCGAGTTTCATGTGGACAAATGCCTGTATCCAAAGGTGAGCTTTCACGCGCACACACCAGACATAGATTTGGATCATACAAATGAGAGCGACTGTACGCCAGACAGCTTATGTTTAACCATTCACGTGCATTGCGAGTTGTCAAGCCGTGTGTTGCATGTACCGCCCGTGGTGCATCAGCTTGTACGGGGTTCGCTAGAGTGGAAGCAAATTGAACTTATTGTGTGTCTGAAACAATTAGATCCTTTTAGTAATTCGACTAAGGCCGTAAGAAGACGAACACTGGCAAATGTCAACATTTCGTATTGTCTTTTCAGTGCCAAGGCAATAACATGAAAATAAATGAGACGACAGGCAGAGTGAGACCGGAACAAGTTAGAACAGGGTAAGGGGCAGACATGACACCCCTACGCCCAGGGCAGCCGTAGGCTTACGAACTACTGTTTCTGCACACAGAGTGCGGGTTTCATACGGCTGATCGCCACTGACTGTGCGAAATGTAGCAAACAGGCGTTAGCATGTTTTAACACGATTGTAAACATTTTGACCGGATCAAACTGATGACAGTTGGTCAGTAAATGCCTTCCTATGAATGAAGCAGGTGACTTACGTGAAGAGGGTGGTATGAGCAACCGACGACTGGGTGATTTGATGCTGCAACCATTTAGGTACATGTTCCCTTATTCTGGAGTTCAACGATCTATTGGTATGGCCGATGTAGCGTATATCACAACTACAAGTAAATTGGTAAATGCAATGTGAGTTGGCGCCAAAAGACTGCCTTTCCGTCATTGGGGAAACAGGTATTCGATAAGTCGGGTTGATAAGAACAGTTTCAACAGCAAAATAGGTCATCTGGACTGCGTAAATTACGCGCTTCCTTGTCCTCATATTGACAAAATCACCCTTAAATGGTAGCTTGATGTAGACCTTCTTTTTAGACATGGTCGAAACTTCCTAATGGCATTTGGTGTACCCGCTGTGGGGTTGGACTGCGACTAGCAATCTCTATTCTGTCCCGGCACCCTCGCCTCACTATGTTTGTCGATGAATCTGCTTAGATAGCCATTTTCAATAGCGTATCCTTGAGCGAGTTTATCTTATCATCTAAGCTGTCGGCAGTGCGTATTTTTTCTTGCACCGTTAATTAGTGTCTTGAGAAGTTGGTAAAGTGCAGGTACTGCCCTGATCAAGTCGGCTTTCGGTAAACCTCTATATTGACAGACCCATCTGCGCTTCGGCAAATCAACACGTCCAGATATGGGAGGCAATTGCTTTCCTCTGTTTCGCTGGTTACTTTCAGATTCGTATGCAAGTTATTCAGGCAATCGGTCAGACGCGCGATGTGCTCCTCTGATGAGCTAAACACTAAAATATCATCCACATACCGCTTATAGTAGGAAAGAAGCAATATTTCTACACTCAACTTCGTTTCAATCATCGATATGAAAAAATCTGCTATCACTGGACCCAACGGACTACCCATTGCCACCCATGTATCTGGCGATAAGGAATGTTTTGGAATCGGAAACCGATGTTCTCAGTGCCTAGTAGTAGGCTGACCTTCAATACTTCGCCTGGCATTAGAAGAGTTAAATCGGAGCCTTCTACCAGTTCACATACATACTCAACTGGTTCATGTAGCGGAACATTGGTGAAAACCGATTGTATATCCAATGTGGCCATGAATTTATCGAAAAGGTAAAATTCATCTAAAGCCTCGGTATGCTCGAAAGACTCCTTCAGACGGTGTGGGATAGACTGCCGCTTCAACGGCTCAAGAACTTCCACCAGCCAACGAGCCAACTTATGTTGTGCCGAGTTTGCCATTGACAAGATTGGTCTAAGCGGTATACCACATTTATGGGTCTTCGGAAACCCGTATAGCTGAGGTACCTTGGACTCTCCCGGTTGTAGGCTGTGATATACCTCATCATCAATCCCACGCTGTAAGAGGAGCAACTTTAGGTGTTTCGTGATGCATCTTTCCACTTCACTAACATCCTCTGTTCTTGTAAGGAGTTAAATTTGCTATCATCACTCAGTAAATCTTGCATTTTTGTGTGTATTCTTCCTCGTACATAATGATGGCCCCTAAACCTTTGTCTGGCTTAAGTGCAATAATCCCCTTCGTCCTCAGTTCTCGTAGTGCATGAAGGTGACGGCTAGTAAGCAAAAACTTCTCACGCACTGGCGTCATTGTGACCTCGTGGGCAATATTCGTTGATTTGTTTCTAAACCAGTTTGACACATCTGGACTAGACGCCTGTAATCCTGTTAACTGGTCATAAAAATTTTCAAACTGTGCCTCTATGAACAAGCGGTTTGGCTTACCAGGTGGGACTTTGTAATCCATTCCGAGCGATAATGCTTCCAGTTGTAAGGCATCAAGGGGAACATTTGGCAGGTTTAAAACGAGTGTATTGGGGTCACGATAAGCACGCTCCTTCTGTTTGTCAACTAGTGAATTCAGCCAACGGACCTTGCATTTCTCCTTTGTACGATCATAAGTAAATTTGCAGAAGTTAGTCAACACAATCCTGCAACACAACGATAAGTCATCCAGGATTGGCATTAAGCGGGAATGCGTCTCGAGTAGCGCAGTGAGTCGAGTCTGAGCAGCCTCCAATTGAGCAGGCCATGCGCCGGAGATTGCCGTTGGACGGCTTTAGCTTACTTTTAGGCAAAACCTTCCAAATCGAGCGTGGATATTGACGTAGGATGATAGAGCTGGAGAGAACAGCTATTTCCGAATGACAGCAAACAAGTTTGAAACTCAGCTTAACCATACTGCGTAGCTGCCTGAGGAAATCAACAGGAATTCGTCTTTTGAGCAATTTGAAACAATTAGATCCCTTTAGTAATTTGTGTGTCTGTCAAACTTTCCAGTCCGCCTTCAACATGAATTACGGCTCACACACAAACGCACAGAATCACCACCAGTTAAGCACTCCCATTGTCGTCCTACTTACTCCCATCTACTATCCGGTGTCGCACAAACTTTTCTGTACGTGGCAAACGCCAGTAAATACAGACGGTGTCAGGACTAGTACACTCGGTTCTTTAGCCACCCGTCGTTCGGTTGCCACCATGAATAATGGTCATCGGAACCAGTCGGAACCGTTATGACCTCCACATGTGATATCCGATTGAAGATCCATTCTGTGAAACTGGCAACGGGTCAAAAGTTTCACTGCTGATGGAAAATGGGGTGGTGTAGCAGTCGATCTGTTTTAGATGTGATGGCTTTCATGTCAAAGATGCTTCAACCGTTTATTGGGAAGAAATGTGCCGGTCAAATCTTCCTGGTGGATTCGTTTGCCTAGCTGGTGTTGTGTTGGTGCATCAGAATTCAAGAGCAGCAATGCAAGTTCTGAGTGTCGATGTGAATTCCCGTATTCCAGAAGCATCACTTCTAGCTAACCGTTACTGCATGCTTATTGGAAGCGCGTTCGATCAATTACATGGATATCAGTCAAAGTAGATTGTTCCCTAGAATTGAAGTAGAATATCCCTCAGTTACATCGCCGCTAACTATAGCTTGAAACTCGATCGGGCTATGAAATCTATCGTGAACCATCGAGAGCAGTAGAACGGTAAGTGTAAAGAAATCGCGGGCGTGCACTTCGAAAGTACTGCGTGTAAAACGGCCGAATAATACCCACTACTGATGCACAGAAGCTTGGTACACACTTGCTAACTTGGTTGTTATGTGATTATCGTACCATATATCCAACAGGATGTTCACAAGACTGTACATGAAGACAGGTGTTATCCATTCAAACAGGAACAGTTTGTAAACTTTTGCCAGAGGAATCATGTTTGCCACGCCGAGGAACGATGGAAGTACTGCTCTCGAATTGGGATGAACTAGACCGTCATCACCCTGACTGTATGCATCCGGAGTGAACATGGATCAGATTCGATCAGCTGTGCACGTTCCGCAGTAAACCGCAGCAGTCTAATCTAGATGAAGTTACATCAGTGGTTGTATGGGTAAGTTGCGTTGTTCCGGTCATCAGCGTAGGCTTCAGCAATCGTGGTAACTGAAACTCCATACTACTTTATAGCTTAGTTGCTACACGCCTAACCCCTATACTTGCGGTTCTGTTGAATGTTCTCCACTCGTAAATAAAAAACTTTTTATTATCGACAGTGCGAGGCATGACTTCATAGGCATGGTTATGGTAATACCAAAACGAAGGACCGGCAAAGTTACAAAAAGGTTGCAAGTGAACCAGTTACTAACCGGAACTGTGCGCGTGTAAGTGTGTGTGTGCCTCGTGCTATGGTTACTGTTGCATACACCATGCTACACCGACTCACACACTAGATTTTCATCGCCTGGATAAAAAATATTCCACTTCATTCGATTTGCTCAGTTCTGTAATTACTCTGAGTATCCCGCTTCACTTTTGCGCATTTATGTTACTACGAATGCTCATTGGTTGTTTGATGTCTCCGGTGTGGCTACGCTTGACGTGAATGCTGACAAGGTGCCTACCTGTCAAAAACACCACCACGATTACTGGTTCCAGGGGAATATGAGTCTTTACCGAGGTGGACGTGATACAAGTCCGTGGCCGCGCTAGGCTCAAAAAGTGGTTCCACCCAGTGTGGAGCGGACTACGGCCCAGCCACTGCATTGTGTTTATTACACATGATTCCCAGATTAGATAGAAAGGAATGCTGCTGCTTTGCATGTTAAATGAGTGTAGGCCGGCTCCGTTGATGAAACCTGTCTCCCATCCACCTGCACATCGATCTTATTCCTTCTGGTTTACCGTGGATATGGGGTATGTGGATGGAGCTGTGTGGTGCAGCGGAAGCCACCAATGGTCTCCCATTTGAGGCGGGAGTCCCGCGGCTGTTGCTTTGGAGGCTGCAGTGACAGGCCAATCCGGAATCGGATTCTTGCCAACCATGTGTTTAAGTAGCCAAGTCGATTGAATTGGTTTGTGCGACTGCGTATTGGTATGCATAATCTGACCGCCAGTTCAAGAAGGGTTCACAGAAACTCTGCGAAGTGGATGACATATATACGTGGAACGGGCAAGATGCAGTGACTTTATTTAGTGTCGAGTCACACTGGCCAAGTAGTAGTGTTGTTAAACAGACATTTGTAAATTTTCTAGGGAGAACGCTTGCGAGGTGGAAACCCTACGCGTCCTGAACTACTACTGACAATCGTTAGCTGGAACCAGATGTACCCGACCCACCCAGCTGGAACCGTGGGGAGTTTGTTCGGCGAGAATGGCTTTCGGTGCTGCTCCCTCCCAACCCTGAAATACCACAATCAGTTTCGCCTTCGCGTGGACACATTAGGTAGATCTAGACTGAGCTAGGTGTCAGACTCGGGGCTAATGGTTAACGCCGGAGTCTTTGATCACTAGGACCTGCGATTGGTGAGCATATAGGACAGCGGTTTGGGATTGGATGTCTAGTTTCGAACAATTACCTTGTGGTTGGATTGCGACACACAGTGACTAGTTAAAATTCACTTTACGTTGAACCTTGTGGGGTGTCAATGTGTGTGGGAGCAATAGTGCAACCTCCCTACTTCGGTTACAATCCGGGTGATCGGGATGACCAAGGTCTACCAAAAATAACTCGATGTTTCTATAGGCATTGAGTGTCGCAATTCAACTAGGTCGTAAATGCATTTGATTCCGGCACAGCCTCGTTCAAAGCACACCGATTCCGCCAAGCTTAGGCCCCCCAAAAATAATCTCAGCTTGCTTAGGTGCTTTACTGGCCATAAAACATATACCCAGTTGGCAATCATTCTCCTGACTCAGAGACCACCAGTATAAGCTCTCGAACTAGGAAACATCGTCCTTTACGTGCTTGCAACTACCAGGACTCCAGGGGGATTGGGGACAACGATATCGTCACAAATATGAGACTGCGAGAACAAGTGGAGTTGCTCAAATGAAAATGCTTACACGGTAGCTTTCCAGAGTCAGTTGCTGCAAGTATGACGCTGTACGCGCGCGAGCAAGTGGCTGGTTCTTCAAACTTAGCTGACATTTCTAACAAGTCAGTTGTTACAATGTAAGTTGGTATATTCACAGCTTGAAGAGACAAGGCTTATCTGCGCTGGTTCCATCGTAAGATACAAATAAAATGCAAACTGTATACATTTTATAGTGTTGCTCATCCCAACACTGGCACCCCAAGACCGCGATTTCGTCCTGGTTGGGACTCATCAATTGGAGATAGCCTGAGTTGGGCTGGAACTCAGAGCCTAGTGGCTCATGGTTAACACCATGCGCACGATGACACTGAGATCCGCGAGCAACGCTTGATACAGCGGAAACGAATACAAAGGTGGACTTGGAGAATCCGCTGGTGCTTGGGTTGCTACAAGCAACCTCTATAACTATAAAATGTATATTTTACTTACGGTCTGTAAGATCGGAATGGCCGAGGTCCACCTCAAGTGAACCGAGGTCTCAATAGAGGTTGCTTGTAGCAACCCAAGCACCAGCGGATACTCCAAGTCCACCTTTGAAATCGTTTTCGCTGAACCAAGCGTTGCTCGCGGATCTCAGTGTCATAGTGCTCATGGTGTTAACCATGAGCCACTAGGCTCTGAGTTCCAGCCCAACTCAGGCCATCTCCAACTGATGAGTCCCAACCAGGACGAAACCGCGGTCTTGGGGTGCCAGTGTTGGGATGAGCAACACTATAAAGCGTATATTTTACTTACGGTCTCTAAGACCGGAATGGCTGAGATCCACCTCAAGTGAACCGAGGTCTCATTAGAGGTTGCTTGTAGCAATCCAAGCACCAGCGGATACTCCAAGTCCACCTTTGAAAATGCAAACGAATTGTACAGGACTGCTGTATAAAAACAATTGTGGTTTCACTTTCTTTGATTCTTGCACAGTTGATTAAGATTCATAAATCTTCGGAATGGACGACAGTTCCAAATATTTCAGATACTTTTAGGCGGATGGTTGTAAAAAGAAAGTAAGATAACAAGGTTTTAGGAGTTGAGTGACAATATGCGTATGAAAAATGTATTTCCAAAAATGTATAACTTTGGTATATAACAAGAAATTTAAAACTAATGTTACCGTGTGTGAGACAAGATAGCGCTATAATGGTAAACGATTAAACTGATCACCGTCGCTACCATGAACCATATAAACCAATTAGAAAGAACAACGTGCCTCACACAGTGGGTTGGATATAATAACACATGACAAAGGAATTACGAACATAAATTGCGTGGGTTAGTTGAAGGGCATCAATCGTTTACCCTTTTAGTAGGTCCAAGCCTTGCAGGCAACCATGTCTTTTAACTAGCTGTGAAGGAAAGGAAGTACTACATGGAGTTCTAGTTGATTAGCCCAACTGCAGTCTGTGTCCGCCATCTTGGATTCGTTTTACAGTAATCGGTCATCATGACGATCATACCGGCAACCCGAACCGAAGTAACGTTTTGATTTGTTCTCCGAGCTGAATAATTTAATGACAAAAGTTTCACCTCCAGCAACTTACAGATAGCTAAAGCAAATGTCAGAGAACGTCTGAACAATGGAGGACAAACGACTGGGAAGCTAACAACTGAAAGCATATGCAGGCTCCTCGACTTGTGTCTTGCTACTTACTTCAAATTCATCGGAGTGTTCTACGAGCAAGTTAGAGGAGCTCCAATGAGACCCCCGAGATTTGGACTTATTGAGGAAGTCGTTGTGCAGAGGTTGGAAGAGGATATACTCCCAGTCATTAGTCCGAAATTATGGGTGCGATACGTTGACGATAGGTTTGTGATTCTTCAATGAAATCTGCTACAGACCGCACAAGACTTAACAATGCAATGGAAGGCATTCGTTTTTACCATGGAAGAGGAGGTGGAAAACCACCTACGATTTCTGGATGTGCTTGTTACCAGAACAGTGGAAAGCGAAGTACAAACATCAGTTTAAAGAAAAGCAACACACATCGACCAAATCCTGAACTTTAACAGCAATCACCCTAAGTGTCACAAAATAAACTGTATACGGACCCTGTTTCGTAGGATAGAATCGCATTGCAATACTGCAGAGGCAAAACGTAAGGAAGAAGAACATCTGTTTATGTCTTTCATTCGTAACGGCTACCCACGCAGTTTCATCCGGAGACACATAAAGCGAAGCAGCACAACTACCGCATCTGTACCAACAACGGCGAAACACGTCGCTTTGCCGTACATCAAAAACATATCGGAAAAGACAGCCAGACTCCTCAAACCGCACAACCTGATGATAGCTCGTATACCAACTGCGATTTTGAAAAGAATATTGTCTAGACCTAAAGAAAGGCTGGAGGCACAAAAACACCAAAATGTCATCTACAGGATAAAATGCGAGAACTGTGACAAAGACTATGTAGGTCAAACCGGGAGAAAACTATCCACGACAATAAAAGAGCACAAACGTGCATGTCGATATCATCATGTATCGTCACAGATCTCAGCACACCTCGATGAGGAAGGACACAATGTTAACTGGGACAAAACAGAAATTCTGGCGCACGGAGGGACAAGAAAAGGAAGGGAATTCCTTGAGGCATGGCTCTCTACGGAGAATGCACTGAACCTTCGCATTGACTTCGATCAAGTGTACATACTGCTGAGAAAGCATGAAACTGGACGGCCAAATATCGAACAAACAGAAGTCACGGGACACGGATTGAGGAGGCTAATTTCAAACGCTACTTCCCGATGACACTTTCTGTGGGATTTTCTCTACGGAACAGTGCACTGAAGATGCCACTGAGGGAAGTGGTGAAACGTTTGTCATTAAATTACTCAGCTTGCAGAACGAAGCAAAACGTTAACTACAGACCCAAGCTACAGGTATTCCGAATCAGTTCAAACGAACCGAAGTATTTTGTCCTAATCAGACTTATGCTAAGGCGGTAAAAGGACGGTTGACTTGTACAAATTGCCACGAACGGTACCATTCGAAGTGCGGCAACTTCTGTAGAACCGGCTTAGTGAAGTAAAAATGGCCGGGGTCACTTTGGTTTTGTCCGTAGTGCACGAAGATTCCACTAGTAAAATACGTATCAGCTTTAACAGAAAAGTACGACAGCCTAGTCAACAAAACTGAACATCGTTTGAATGCGGCAATTGCTTCACTCGAAGCGACAATAGCGCATCTTGCACCACACCCATCTGCCACAATTGCTACCACGAAACCAAGGAAAAGAGCCAGGCGTTCACATGGTCACACAGGTTTAGAAACCTTGCGAACCACAAACCAAGTCGTCCTCGCGACTGATGAAAGCATGTCTAGCCCCACCGCCCACATGCACTTGTTCAATGTATCGATTACTGAAACATCGGTAACACCCACCTTTCCAATTGCCCAACGAAATTTGAAGAGTTCTAAAGATCGACTGCTAGCATGTCAGCAGCAGTAGAACAAAATCCATGGCTTCGCATCCGATTGTGTGCTCACCAAACGCAGATACAGGCATGCTCTAGCCAAAATAAATTGCCGATTGGACAGCCTGACAAGCATTACGGACGCTAATTCTTTCCTATATGCGCTTAAGTGCTTACCGGTCATGACTCAAACGCGGAAAGATGGTAACATTTCGGACTTACTGAAGAATCCTTGCGGATCATTAACCAACTACTCGCCGTGACCGATAGAAGCTTGCTTAGCCCCATCGCTCACATCCTCTTAGCTAATGTATCGACTGATGCAACATCGGTAACACCCACTCTTCCGACTGAGCAACAAAATCCGAAGCGCTCTGAAAACCGATCCACCTGTGCAACCGCTGCTGCTCAGTGTAATCAAAGTGCGACCAAGGTAACCTCACCCAGTACAGCCACAAAACGGGTGAAGGACCAGGTGCAACCTGCAGAGACGTCACTAAATCCCTCGTTAAACGTGCTTCCCATATCACCGAAGAACAGGCGGGACTACGGGGTCTTGACACTTATATGCACCAACGTTCCTGAGTCCAAGGCAAAGTCCTTAAGGAGCAAACAGATACATGAATTAAGTAATGGAATTTCCTTTACGATAATATCGGAGATCAAGCCAGTCCGACTAACTTAATGCGAATCACTAGACATCCAACCTCGATTAATTACGTGGAGTCACGGCTATTACGCGTAACATTCGGATCGACAGATGTTGGCGAGACGGTACTTTTGTCGGCATACCGCCCGTAGACTGAAAACAGTGCAACACGCCTATTTCTGTATGTTGCATGGAGCGAACGCCAGCGGGACAAAAATAATTCAAATCACCATCACATGGAGAGTAGCAAAAGCATTATTTTCCTTCATGGCGTGCCCGAGCTACCGACATCTAGCAACGAAGAAGCCCACGCTCATGACCTGCAAGAATACGGTTACATCCGTTAAGCTCTCTGTACGGGCGACGTCATACTTCAGTCGATTGCACCGTTACCCGTATCGCCAAACTGCAGAGGCAGTGACCCGAGGATATCGGAAACTAACGGTGCAGCCACAACCGATGGCTGTGAACTTAATCAGTAGCTAGCAGTTACTACTCAACACACTTCCTTCGGAATTACGACTGAAGCCAGCAGTTAGAGAACCTCAGCCACTTGCTGTATTTGCGGAAACCACACCACCCGTGACTCTATATAAATACAACAGCGACTCTGAAATATGTGCGCTAAGACCCGTAGCTATTGAGAAGGCCGTCAATGGACTACATATCGCACCTGCAAGAGAGAACACAAACCGATTGCATCCAAATCGAGATTTGGCACTTCACACAAAAACGATTAGGTGTCGGCCTCTCATCGGTCGGAACAAATCCACATCATTCATGTGCTCCAAGTCAACAGCTTTTGAGATTCCAGAAGCTTTCCTGTATGTACACCAGCACGCAAGGCTTACTGCGTAAACTTTCCGAAGTGCGGCCGCGTCAAGGATCAAACGCCTGCGACCTCATCACTATAACGTAGATTTGGTTGCGCCCTGACATAAGTGACATGGAGATCGCGCTGACAGGCATGTTCGCTGTTCGGCACGACCGACCCAGCAAAGGTGGAGGGGTCGCTCTGCACTTCCGCAATGACCACCAACGTGAGCTCATAGAGGATCCTGTCAGCAAGGTACAGAATTCCCTATGGTGCCGTCTAAGTTTAAAAGGATCCACCTGCTTAGTGGTGGTCATATATCACTCTCCTTCCTCCACGTCCGATATTGACTTCTATCTTGCATCCGCAATAAGGAGTGTGATAAACACAACTTACAGTCACATTCTCAGTACTGGCCAATTCAACATCCATGCTCTGGAATACCAAGCAGCTTCCGGAGAACAGTTTAAGGCCGATCTACAAGAGTTTGTCTCCAGTTACCCGCTGTATGGCCACATCCGAGAACAAGATAAGCCATAGATACTGAATTACATATTCACCGACGAAGAACTGATTGTCGAGAGGGTGATTGTCGATGTCCCCTTGGCTTGCAGCGCTCGTGTAGCCTTACTCTTGGAATACATTTGCTATACAGAATATCCGGTGGTAAATGCCGACACAACAAGAACGATTATACGCTACGACATATTAGCACGATTAGGTGCAACGGCCAAGTGGGCATTTCTGGCAGACGAGACACCAGCTAATGCATGGGAACACTTCGTCAGCTAGTTTAACTGCATGGTTGCCAAAGCATCTGCGGCTAAGACTACCCGCCAGAGAAAGTTGGTCTTATTTCTACGAAGCAGGACATGCATGTGTAGCGATGCGAGATTCCATTTGGAATCTCTACAAACTCTCCAAACACCGAGAACTGGATGGAAGATGCAACCCAACGAAACCACTGTACTCAGCTTATTCGGGAGGATAGAATTACGTACCAGCAGAAGTTGGTAATGCGTATGCCTTCAACTCAAAAGTTTCTGTATCAAGGCGTTAACCGTTTAGGTAATTGGAAACGAGGAATTCCTCCTCTTCAAACAGCAGGCGGATCCACTCTGACACCGAAGGAGGCGGCGCGGATGTTGCGCCTACAACATGCTGCCACATTTCAATGCAATCACTGGCCAGATAACCCTATGACTATGGTCGCTTTGCCCCACAACTCACTCACATCTCCTTCACAATAGAAGCAACACTAAAAAGCTGTTGAGTATGCACAAGCACAGCTCTCCTGGAGTTGATAATATACCAACGAAGTCGTTAGCGGCAGTAGGATAGAATTTAACTGAGCATTTGCCTAGACTCTTCCAAGGATATTTGAAAAAATGCACATGCCCGACATGTGAAAACACGGGATGATTGTTCATATTCACAAGGGAGGAATTCAATCCAATCCAGCCAACTACCGACCTATAATACTACTGGTTCTTTCAAAGGTCATGGAAGCTATTATTTCTGATGCGCTAACGGTGTACTCAGAAGAATTTAACTACAACGCACCGAAACAGCATGGATTCCGACGAAATCGATCGTGCACTACAACTCTTCTGTTAGCACGATCCAGCTGGACTGAAGCAATTGACTCTGCCAGACGAGTTGATGTAGTCGTTCTCGAATTCTCAAAGACATTCGACCGGTTAGACCATAATATCCTGCTCCTCAAACTCCAGACCTTTGGTATTGGTACTCCTCTCTTAGGATGGATCAGAAGTTTTCGTCTACACGGGCGCCTGGAAGTACGTGTGCGTGAATAGCTGTCAGATCCCATCCGAGTTGAATGCGGAGTACCACATGGACAGCGATTATTTTTGACGCATAGTAACGATATCACACGCCTCATAACCTCAAACTGCCTGCTTTATGCCGATGAGATCAAGGTGTGCAGGGCGATTAATATACCAAATGATATCACAGATTCTATCACACTTGGTCAATCCCGAATCTACTTCGATTCAATGTGGACAAATATAGAGTGTTGTATCTACTGCACAAGTTGGTGTACGCCTACGAACTCGGCAACCAGCAGCTTCGTAGGTCTCCTAGAGAGAAGGGTCTGGGAGTTTTGTCCAGGTCGACCTTGGATGGTTGGATCGGGCTGCAATGGCGTCAAGGCGGGGCATCCAAACCTGCAGCTCCCTGAAGCGCGTATGCGAACGATTCTCCCATACGATTTTTCTACCAATTCTTGGCACCTACATACGTCCACATGTGGAATACGCAATATAGACCTGGCAACTGTGACTGCAGAGAGATCTCATCGCTTTGGAGATATCCGAACGTCGGGCAACCAAGAATGTCAAGTGTCTGTATACTTTGCCATATGAATGAAGGATTCAAGTGATCGGGGTCTTCAGCGGACACTATCGGCAATTGCGCGGGTATCTCATTTTGACTTACAGGGTTTTGAGAGATCCCAAGCACATTTGCCGCTACTTACTAGAGCTGCGTCACAACAGCAAGTAGAGAGGCCACCATCTCAAACTGGAATGCCGTCGGAATTTCTTTTTCCTACTTGTTTGTAGAACGTGAAATGCCTCACCGGAATCTGTCATACTTGTTCCCACGCTGGCAGAGTTCAAAGCCCGAGATGACCGTGCACTTATTTCGCTGCACCATCTTACATAACCCATGACCTGTGAATAAGCACAAGTGTCTGTAAGCGATTTCACTGGCGGTCACAGCACAGATTTCGTTCCATATGTTTCACCTCCTCTTTATGTACACCAGAAAGTAACGTGAATTTTACCAACCTTTCATTCGCCGTCATTTCTTATGTATTTACCTTGCATTTACAGTTTATCCTATGTATCCTTCAGTGAGTTCCTTGGTGCAAGTTCAATTTTGCTAACAACTTTTTATATTTTGTAGTTTTATTATAAGCATCCTACGGGGCCTGTTAGGCATTAGCTTATTTACCCGTAGAAAACCATTGTTCCGTTTTTCCTTGGAGGCTACGGAAGAAGACTACTTATACAACCCGCCAATGTGTGCATGCTTTCAAATGCCATCAGTGGGTCCTCAAGCTAAACAAGTGCACAGTAAGAATCAGTGCAGATGAAGAGAGCAATCAAAGGTAACTTCCATCTATCTAACTCCTCGATGTGCCCATGTTTTCAAAGGTTACCAATCAGCCATGATTCTGAGTAGCACAAAGAATATAGCAGTATTAAAGAAGAGCAAATCAACTGCAGATCGCATTTGTCCAACTTATCCATGTGTCTCTGTTTTCGTTCGCCATCGGTGAGTCATCATTTTGAGTTATATTGAAGGATTGGAGAATGTAGAAGGAAAGAACGTGAGACGAAGCTAATTGCCATAGCAACGAACCCCTTAGAACAGAACAACGTAGCTCACGTTTTATAGACATCTGTACTTTTGTATTGAGAATTGCGTAACTACTTAAATGTTATCAGGCCCGTTCGCATTCGCCTAGTCTTCTGTGCGCCTGACGAGTAACATTCATACTTTTCTTAACGGGTAAGTACTCTTTTATTTGCATCTTAAGTGTTTGAAGCGAAGATGTACTTCCGCTGGTCTGAAGCAATCTATTCCATAACGTGGGATAGTTGTGTGCGAAGCTGTTGGACCGCAGACGTGTACGGCGACGAGGTATTTTTATCACATAGGCTTGGTTTCTTAGGTCATACGGTGTAGATTCTTGGAACACCGGCTGATAGTAAGTAGTGTATGTCAATCGATGGACAATTCTGAATAATAGACCATAATTCAGTCTTAATCTTCGAAGCCATAGCAGTTCGAGTTTTAACAAATAGCATCTATCTTTATAAGTAAGGTTAGAAGTGTAGCCCATGATTCAGGTGGAACCAAGCATCTAGAGCGCATAATGCTGAATTTATGTCGAAAATTATATGAAAGATCTGACATACCATTCTTCCAGTAAAGCAAGGTCACTTTGGATCTCAGTTATGAGACAAGTTGAGACTTTAATATGATCTGCAAACAAATAAAGTTTACCATACCATTTTGCAGGGAAAATCTCGTTTACCTATATCAGAAAGTAGGTGGCCGAGCACACAACCTTAAGCACTTCACTAGTAAAGTCTCCGACAGATACCACTGTGCAAATTTTCTTTACGTATAATGTGTGCCATGCCAATGTCCCTAGCTTATAGAATACACTCCACTTATTGTATTCGGTTACGTAGCACATCGGCTTACATTGTTATATGCAAAGGAATATTTTCAATTATGTCAACGGTACGTCGGAGGAAGTATATGTAAATATACTGAGTCAAAAGACATACAGAATTCATTTGTGTGGCAAATACCTTTAAAACATCACTGTAACACTCGCCCGTAACTACTGGATGCAGGTTGGCACTGGGACATGACGACTTCGCCGAGATCGTTGCTTGTATGATCTTGCTCCCTCAAGCTGCAGAAATCAGCAAAAGTCACCTATAATAGAAGGCGTGTACTTGCCATTGTAACGCTGCTCCATGACTGAAATGTTCTGGTAAAATAATAACAATAAATAATGTGTCAGCTGTATGCGCTAACGGCGCTTCGCTGCCGTAGGACCACCACTAGTCGCACGCGGGCCGAGTATACCGCGAGGACGCCCACCCCTACGAGGATTCGAACCCACGCCGCAAGATTACGAGGCAAACTCATTACCTCTAGGCTACGGGAAAAAAGTCAAGGTGCTTATGCAAAAGTGCATCTCGAGTGGCATGCGAGTATTTAATGGCGTATGACGCCAACCCGTGATCCCGGTCATCATGCACGCAAAAATTTATGAATGACGAAAGGGCTGAGTGGCTTGAGTAACTAGCTCACCAAAAAATTGCCCAAATGATGAATAACAGCCGTACTGGCTAACCTGCTTTTAAACCACACTGCTATATGACCAAATGGGTCGTGGAGGTGCGGGTGAAACCTCTCGAGGGACTACCCCGCATGGAAACAGATCCTCAAGAGACGGTTCCACGAATGACCGTATTACTTCACTTGTTCTTTCTGACCGCACTACATTCTGCAATGAATCTGTTGTGCTTCTGGTTCCTAGTTACTACATTTCTACCTACTGTCTTACCTATATTTCTCGTTAACTTAGTACTTAGACCATATGCTTGACCTTAGTTGTGGTACCTTTCTTCTCCACCTCTACGCCAAAAATGGGTTAACTACTGCGTACATTTTTAATCACCCAGTCTTTGGTGTCTACGAGACTACTAGCCACTAAATAAGTCCTGACTTCACAGTGAATAGGCGTTTATTTCTTTGTCTAGTTATCTGTTTAATCCTCCTTTTTTTGACAAAATATTTTCCTTGCATAGTCACACACGCCCTAAATATTCACCTATAAGTGAAGGCTGAAAAGAATGCAACTGAGATCACCCAGCATCTCATGCACACAGCGGCTCAAAGCACATCTTGATTAAGTCAATACCATAATTAGACCTAAGAATGTCTAGACACCACGCTATGCCTTAACTCCCTACGGTGCGAATACTGTCTAGATTATCCTGATAAAGCAATTTGAGTTTGACGATCCACCAATCTTAATGTAGTGATGTTCTCATTTTCGCAACTCCTTAACTTGCTACTCTCAACCAGTTCCAACTGTATTACTCTGGTCTATTAAGTAAGATTGTGTATTACTCATCTGATTTTGATTGGTGACTATAACTGCTTCATTCTTTTCATACTACCCCCCCCCATCAAACCGCAGCCATCATTACACCACCAAGCTGCACCGAAAACAACCACATGAGGTTGCCCGTAATCGGCGGCCGCGGCATAAGAACGTGACACGGTTTTGAGACGGCCATCATGGGGACGCGGGCATCTACCCGACAGGCGGTAACAAAGCTGAGTCACGCCGGAAACTGATGCAATCAGATCAGCATCATCATACGGCTTACTACCCGGCCTGCGGTACCAAGACTGTCACGCCGGAAGCTGAGGAACTCAGACCGTCATCAAGAAACAGGTTGTTACGGGAGATGATAGATTGTGACCTATAAAAGGAACCATGATCTGTGCCTAATATACTAGGATCTAGCAGGTTTCAGTGTTCTGTTTTGTCCCCGGCTAGGTTGGCGTAAGAGAGAGCAGAGGGAAAGCAACGTTACGACAGCCCGCAAACTGTCAGCATACGACGACAAAAGTAACAAATGAAAATATTCGCTGAAACCCCTACCGTAGCTCTGTAAAATCCCAAACCGTTGACAACCTCACATGCCTGAGCATGTTGCACATGTAAATATGATCCGTTCCTTTATGAGCACGGTTTCGTGGTACCACGAGAAACCTATGTTACTATTAGTAGTCCGCAATGAGCTCTTTGGTGATGTCTTTGTTGCTATATGCTTTTGTTCTACCTAAAAGTACTGTACAAAAAGCTTGCCTTGAATGACCGCAACGCTTCTAACTCAAATGAAGTCAACTGGCATTCGAAGCACTGGCTGCAATTATCCGGCGAATATCAGGCCCAATAAATATCCCTTCTTTGATCTTCACATCACTGATCTTCGGAAACACGTGTTTCAGGTACTGGAAAGTAAAACTATCTCGCGTAAGGGCCTAGACGAAGTATTTAATCAAACCAAGCCCGATATGCAGGGGTGGTAGATAGATATGATCAGTGTATGCTTTACACTCAGTTTACCTGAAGCATACTCGGTCCGCTTTGACCACTTTTCTGTTGTGTAGTGCTGTTGAGTTGCTATACTGTCTCATAAGTACAAGAAACCAGCATTTCGTGAAGCCTCCTTGTATACCCAGTAGGAGTTCAATGATTTTGGACTCAGCACAGATGTTCCAACAGTACTTATCGTAGTTCGGGGCATCGAGTATTTGTTGCATACTTTCATAAGTCTCCTTCATATTGGCGGCATGCAGCGAAGGCACAGTGGGGCACACATTTCCATTGTGGAGCAGTATGGTCTTAAGACTACTCTTGAACGAGTCAATGAACAAACGCCATTCATCACTGCTATGCCTCACGCCAGGCTTCTTTATCAGTCCTTCCACGTCTGAACAGTAACAGAATTTTCTCTCATGTCATAGAAACCAGACAGTTTAACACTTCGTTTTCTGTGTTCAGTAGCCTTAGGGTTTGCAGCAAACAAGTGCCACTACTGCAGCCGAGATGCCAGCAACCCGACCTTATCTTTAGGCAAACCCAGGTCACGTAGCGTCATTCAGCTTTGATTGTTCAATAAGATGTGGGTTGACAACATCAACTGCAAAGTTTTCACAGATGTTAGAATAAGGGAAGTTTGAGATGCGGAATCACTACTCCTCATGAGTGACATGTTCACTGGAGGAATTGCAATGTGTAAGTGGTAATCATGAAAGAGCGGGGTAGTGAATTTAGTCATTTTTTCGACTGGACATTACAATGACATTGGTTAGGCAAAAGTAGTAGTCTATCGTATGATCATTCGGCTCTATCCACACCATGGGGATTTCAAAGTGTATCTTGCCTTTGCCCTTGAGCCACTGAGTCAGATGAAGATTGCACGACACACAAACAATATGTGACGCCCACTTCTTATCATAAGCTCCCGGTGTCATCCCGTAATATGCGTGGTAGGCAGACTACAGTAGTAAAGAAATGGGTCTGTACTGCAAACTGTCCATAGAACTAACCAAAATGATTTCAGTCATTGATACAGCAGCCTCTTTCAGCCATGATCAATAGATCGATTACGGAAATAAAGCTCTCAGTCGATTTTCAGTATTATGTGGATACCATGGCCAGGAGGACTTCTTTTCCATGATTACAGGGAGTCAATAGACCAATCACACGCGAGCATTCGAGGCATGAAACGCAACGCTTAGCTGAAATGAAAAATTAAATGAAAAAAGCCCGAAGTAGTGGAAACATTTAGTCTGCGTATTCGTAATCAGCTCACTTGGTACTAATAGAAATACCCTATTTCGTTTCTGTTATAAAATGATGTTGCACAGTCTATTCAACTATCTTGACTGTGTGCTTTTGAGCAGTAAAGTAACCATGATAGTTGTGAGCATGCGATTCCACTAGAGGGAAGTTTATGGTTAAGCTACTCTGTGAAGCTTTTTCGAGGGTTTTGAAGGTCTGAGTGAAATACCATACAGACCTTACCAGAGTCAGTCGATTTCGTTAATAGATCAAATGAAACTAGTTTCCAAGTGGCACTTAAACGCTTTTGAAGAAATCCATGCTCCAAATGCCACAAGGATTGTCCGATATTAGGAATTTAGCGATGTAATTTTTAACGCGACGCTCCACTTTTTTAGAAATTATAGCTATCTGATTTAACGTAACGTCCAGGCGCGGTTTTATGCCGAGGTGTCACTGTTGCCCTTTTTCATTGATCGGGATAAAACAGATGTCATTAAAGTGGCAACCAAGTTCAGTATTAAGCAGGCGACCTCATACCCACCTTACTTTAGAATTACTGGCGGGATTCCATCTGGACTTGAATGAAACGTAATCTTTATAGCATTAATTTGACGCTCGATAGAACCAGTGCCGAAACCTAAGTTACAAAATACGTAACCCACTGTACTATGAGAGGATTCTAATGTGTGTCGTTGACAATGGTAGTAGAGTCGGTAAAATGCTTGTTAAGATCTTCAGCTACAGCTGAAGGAATATCGATAATGACACCCTCAGGCGTGATGCAGCTGCGGATTTTGTTGTGTCTAGCTCCGCATTTTTGGCAATCTTGTTATTTCAAGTACTGGATTAGCGCTCTGTATGATATCAGTCTTTTCTTTCTTGAGACGAAGGATTTACTGGTTTATTTTTTATCAACAGTGTGAAGGGTGAGTAGAGCTGTAAACTTACTAGTTTGTTGAAATTGTTTGGAAAGAACACTTATCTTAACTTCGTGCCGCTTTTCCTGTAGGTTTAACGGGTTCCGTGTGCAAGTTATAGTGGGCGAGAGTGTTTTGATGCATGCATTTATATCTCCATTAAAATGCTTGAAAAGACACACTTAGGTTAGAAGACAAAAAGAGATTAATCAAGCCAGACGTATGCATATGGGTAGCAAACTTTGTTCAGTTTATTCTACCAAAATAACACACGTGTCTCAACAGAACTCTAGGTATACATGATATGTCCCAAAACTCTGGTCCCTCTACTCTGTTAATGCGGGACAAAGAGTCCCTCCTTCGGGTGTGAGGTAGAGCGCACTAAATTGCCAACTGTCTAGTAGTAGATATTGGTCTATCTCAAAATGTCTCACCCTGCCACACGGGTAGGAACGACCAGTATGCATGTATTTGGGTACTTGTGTACTTGCCAGTGTGGTGTGCCGGAAAACATGTTCGTTCAGTATTTTGCAACATTGGATTTTACGGTTGTTTTAACCTTCCAAACGTCCACTTCTTTTACTGACTGCACGTCCGTACACAAAGCGTTTTGATGAGTACCTTGCTGCAACGTTTCTCGCTCTGGTTGATTCGCTTTCTATTTTTGTAGCCTGCACAATATACGTTGGGTTCAGTCGCCTCTAACTTCTATCCGGTCCCGTATTTGACACGTCTTTTATGTGTCATTGAATACCGACTAGTATCCCAGGCTCCACCCAACACCAGTCTCGTCCATCGTGAAAACGCTGGATGGCGCAGATGGTTGAGTTGGAGTCAATCTACCGCACGCCACAAGGTAAATTTACCGATCGATACATACTGTGTGTCGGGCTGGTTGGAACGGAGACAGGCGTGCAAAGTCAAAACCTCAGTACCCCATTACCTGGCTACTGCGGTAGAATCGTGGTAACACTTACGCAGGCGTTCATTTTGCAGCGGACAGCAGTATGGTCACTACCGAGTGAACAGTCCAGTAAGTCGATAACAGCAACCATTGGTCCGGCGGATAATATGAGGTCGAGGGTATTATGCAATCTTAAGGGGGATGTTGCATACTGCGCCCAACCTCCGTCAAGCGGGCGATTCAAGATGTTAACTTGCTTTCTTATGCCTTTGCACTCGATCTATGAAACGCTTTGTAAGCTGGCATCTCCTCCAACTACCTTAAGGCGAATAGGTAATGCAGTGACAAAGCCTCAAGGTGTTCTGAAACAATCCTTCTTCAAGGAAGCTGGAGTTCCGTAGTAAATTTACACAACTTACCAGTTTTCTATTATTTCTAAGGTTTTTTTATTAGTTCCTAAGAATATCCTTATCCAAATGGACTAATTGTGGGGGTGAGAACTGCACTTCACTGCATTGTGAAGCATCTACATTGTTCATGGTTGGCTGTATCCGGTTCCGGATTTGTCTGTCACTGCGGCCTCCACGGCAACAGCCACAGGACTCCCGCACCTAATGAGGGACCATAGATGCTTTGCGCTGCATCACACACTGCTCCATCCACATACCCCATATCCAAGGTAAACGCGAAGGAGTAAGACCAATATGCAGGTGGATGGGAGCCACATTTCATCAACAGAGCCAGCCCACACTCCTTCAACATGCACAGCAGGAGCATTCCTGTTTACCTATTTAAGGAATCATGCGTACCAGACGTACGCAGTGCAGTGTCTGGGTCGTAGTCCGCTTGACACTGGATGGAACCACTTTTTGATCCTGGCAAGGCCCCCGTCCCCCAGCAAACAGTTACAGTCTCCTGGAGCCAGTATAGCCCAGGTAAGGGTTAACAAACAGGTAGGCACCTTTATCAACATCCACATCAAACGTAGCCAAACCGGAGCATTAAAAACCAACACAGAATATGAATGAAAATAAGTGCGCAAAATTGACATGGTATATAAAACAGAATAACAGAACTGGGCAAATCGACTAAAGAGGAACACATTATGTCTCGGTTAAGAAGATTTAGTCCGTGAGTCAGTGTAGCCTAAGCGCAATGAAGTAGCATGATGTATTCAACATCAACCTCACGCGGTAAAAGATACAGCCATCTCCCCAACCAGGACAGCGGTCCTATTTAAAGAAATAATAACAATGGATAGCAATAAGATGATCCGCATTCTCACCTTTACACTACGATCTAGTCATACGAAAGATATGAGGTTGATGAAGTGTGACAAAGCAGCGAAGCAAGTGGATGTCTTGAATTTTGTTATTTAGGCACTCATGCGGTGAGCAGTGTGTAGCAGACAGGCAACGTACAACCATTGTGACCCCCAACACCACGTGAAATAACAGCAATTACGGTTGCTGGCTGCTCCCGTGGATCACATGATCATTTGGGATGTTCCTGGGACAACTTGATGGTTTTGTGGTGGAAAAACCAAACCCAAAGTCTTAACTACATAAAAGAACACTCAGTCTACAAGGTAAGAATGTTAGACCTGTCCTTCGGTAAGGCGAGATTCTCGGTAAGCCAGCAATTAGTCGCACAATCCGATACGAAAAGGAAACTTTAGTCAGTACAATAATTTGGCACGGTTAATCCGATGATCGATGACCAAGGCAAATCGACCTACGAGAGAGAGAGAGAGAGAGAGAGCACAACTCGAGTTGCCGAAATCAGAAGACGAATCGAAATTCAAAGTGTTTATCGGTTTCTGGTCAGTTATAACAAACGGAACAATAAATAATGGGTACCAGATTAGGAAAATACAATTGGAAACGTGGAATTGTACAATCGCCACATAACTTCCCTATAGAGTGTGATTCACTGAGGTGAATGCTCAATACTTGTGTCACGTTTATTGTAGATCAATAGTCTGGAAGGGTGAGCAACTGTACTTCCGAAACGTGTTCGATGATAAGAGTTCGAGTTTGTGTCGTGATTCGCTTGGGGTGTAGAAGAGGGAACATAGGTGCGACACATCGGCTGAGTAGCATGGTACTTGGGTAGGTGGGCTGGTCGGTGACAGAAATGTCTGTGGGTTTCGGAAGTGGTCGCGTCTCGACGTTACAGACATCAGCAGTACGCCGTTACACAGTACCGACGCTTTGCTGTCGCGTAAACACCACTAGTAACACGTGCGTTGAGGATACTGCGAGGATCGCCCGGTCCCTACGCATGCTCGAATCCTCGCCCTCGGATTACAAGACAGGCTTGTGATCCTTAAGACTACGGGTGTCCAAGTAGGTTGGTTTCAAAGGTTCACCATTCCCAGTATACTGGTAACCACTTCTATCCAGCACAAAATACTTCTGCTTACGGGTGACGACCTTGAAGAGGCCCTCGTAAGGTGGGGTCAGAGGTTTATGGAAGCAGTCGACCCGCAGGAGAACGAAGATGTAAGTGCGCAAATCCGGGCGTACTTGTTGACTCCTAGGGCTGACACGAGGTGGCGTTGGACGAACTCATCTGAACTGCTGCCTCAGCCGTGTGGCGTACAAGGTCGAATCAAATTCTCTAGTCACTCTTGAGTCTAGCGCCCATTCTCCGGGAAGTCTGAGAGTAGTGCCAATGATCAAATCAGCGGACACAACAGACAATGGTTTCTTTAATGCTGCTATGAATACTAAGCAAGATGATTGGCAGACCCATTGACCATTGTGCGTTCGGCTGAGAAGCAGTTATTGTGACTTTAAGTGGATGATGGACGCGTTCAACGATGTCATTGGCAGCTGCGTGATAAGCGGTACTCCCTAGGTAAGAACAACCAAACAAGCGGTTCAAGTCACGAAACAATGCTGCGTTGAATTGGGGTCCTCTATCCATTGTAAGAGGGGGGGTGGGTCAAAATAGGGAATTAAATTTTCCATGAAAGTTCGCGCCACAGTCTGCTTCGGAAGATCTCGTTAAGTCTCAGAAAGTGGCCAACGCGTATAACGAGCAACACATGTCAATGAGTAGACAAAACTGTTGGATAGAGGGTGGGTTCAAATGAAGTCAAGTTGAACATGTTTGAAACGAGCGTCGAGAAGTGCAAATGTGCCGTTGACCGTAACCGCGTGACCTAGAATCTTGCTGGTTTGACAAGTGATACACTGCTGGATCTCGGTGTGCCCGTGGTGCCAGATGAAGCGATCAGCTTGACGGTGGCTGGGATGCTGGGGATTTGCGCTTCCCTGTGGGTGGTCCAAAGCAAATCGGCTGTACTGCTGAGGGACGTAAGGCTGGGGCTTGCCGGTAGACATATCACAGTAAGCTTTGGGGTCTGAGTTAAGGATTGGCAGCTGCCCCAGTTTAAACGATGGATTTGATCTTTGTTGCACAAACTCAGGATGTCCTTCTTGATGAGCTGCTATGTCTTATAAGTTGATCGTCTGGCGTGTAACGTTCTGAAGGCAGATACGTGACATGGCATCGGCGACAACGTTGTTGATGGAATCAACGGTCGAAGGAACTACGAAAAGCAAGAGTAAGGGGTATAGGGTCTGTGAGAATGGTAAATGTGCGACCTTCAAGCAGATGCCGAAAATTTTTAATGGTGAGGCAGATAGCTAAACTTCCTGAACAAAGATTATGTATCGAGTTTGTGCGGGTTGAAGTTTGCGAGAGAAAAAGGATAAAGGATCAGGTTGACCACTGATTACCTGCTGCGGTACAGCCCCAAAGGCGGTCTGAGATGCATCAGAATTGAGCAAAAGAATGGTATCAACATCAATCCTCGAATAACTAAGTGCAGCATCATTGGATAACTCGTGCGTTATCTTGTCAAATGCAATACTTTTTTCCTGACTGGGCTCCAACTCTTGTAACTTGCCTTTAAGCAAATCAGATAATGGCTGCGGTAACCCAGAGGAATCTGGTATGAAACGGTTGGAGTAATTTATCATGCCGAGAAATCGACGCAGACTTTTAAAGGATTGCAGTTTGGGCTAATCTGTGATCGCTTGTATTTTCTCTGGAAGTGAACTAATGCCGTTGCAATCAATTCGGTGGCCTAACAATGCAACAGAAATTTGGCCAAAAGCACACTTGTTGACATTGATCGCAACGCCGTGCTGAGTGCAGTTTTTGAAAATCCATCGAAAGTTTGATCCTCATCATGGAACTGGTTATAAGAATCTCGTCAATGTAGGCGAAGACGAGGACAAGTCCTCTAAGAATTTGACCGATGGACCATGGGGGGCTTTGTGCGGCGTTTCGCAGACCAAACGGCATGAGAACGAATTCAGAATGATCAAATAGGGTGGTTGTAGCAGTCTTCGGAATATCGGCGGAGGCAACCGGGATTTGATAGCAGGCATGCACTAAGTCTACCTTGCAGAAACTCGTCTTTTCATGTAAACCAAGTGAAAAATCATGGATGTGTGAAACCAAAAATCTCTGGTGCTTAGTGGCATCATGTGATGCCCGGCAATCTCCACAGGACCTACAGTCGCCACTGAACTGTTGGGAACCGTATGAAGCGGGGACGACCATGGACTCTTGGAAGGACGAACGATGCCGATACGAAGCATATGTTCGAACTCTGCCTTAGCAGTGGCGAACTTGTCTGGAGACAGTCGTCGCGGTCGGGCAATTAGTGGTGGTCTGTGCTCTAAGATGTGGTGTGTAATTTCATGGTTAGGCGCAGGAACGTCGTTAGACGACTGATAAAGAGCAGGAAAGTGAAGAAGCACCTCAGTGAACAAGTTGTCGGCGGGTGATGTCATGCAAAGACCGATCGAGCTGATCGAAGTGACCAAACCCGAAACGAACGGTCAGGACGGTCAGCTTGTGGTGCAGTTTTCGGTTACTCAGATCCAAGATGAGGCCGAACTTGGTATGCAAATTAATGTCAAGCATAAGGCGTTGAATCTCAGCGATGAGAAAACAAATGGAAAAGTTCGACGGGGCCAAGGTGCAAAGTGAGCATTTTCTAGCTGCGTGTACGAATTTTCGTACTTTTTGGCCGCCTGCATTGTCAGCCCTTCGGAAATAGGTTGGGAATTCCTGCAGCACGAAGCACAACGTTATCCTCGGCACCAGTGTCGATCATGAACTGCAAATTGGTTGAGGGGTCGGAGACGCAAAGCAGGCAACTATAAAAGCCGTCAGACGTTGCCGTTGTTGTTACTGACTGGCGTGATTTCATTGCTGCCATTTTGTAGAATGCTTCTGGATACTTAGAATCGAGTCGACAGTTTCTAGCGTAGTGTCCAAAACGTGATGGTACCAACAGAACTTGCGCGTCGAACTCCTGGTGGGAATAGGTCTACTTCGGGAGGTGTGTCTAGGGCTTCTACCATGGTAGCGATTGATACAGGAGATGGCGAGCTCCAGTTTCCATAACTTCTCGCAAATCGATTCAGTTGGGTCATTCTTATGA
Source organism: Dicrocoelium dendriticum (assembly GCA_944474145.2). Classification (NCBI taxonomy): domain Eukaryota; kingdom Metazoa; phylum Platyhelminthes; class Trematoda; order Plagiorchiida; family Dicrocoeliidae; genus Dicrocoelium; species Dicrocoelium dendriticum. The sequence continues at coordinate 74,486,861 of OX104071.1, read as the reverse complement.
TCAGCATTAGCCATTGCTTCAATGAAGTGATACGCTGCGTTTTTAAAGAGCACTCGTGAGACTTATTTGAGATCCAAAGAGAGATCACCTGCGAATGCGGCAGACAGAGCTGAGATGTTCGTTAGGAGCCATTTCCTCTACAGCTGTCGCCGTCTAGTTTCGTCGGAAGCCGTGGTGCGCTTTAAAACAGTGACTTTGAGCTTATCGTAAGGCGCGTCGGCCGGAATCGGATCGAGCAGATATATGTGAGGTCAGTTTCGCTACGGGTAGGAAGCAGTGCAGTAAGATGTGGGAACATCAGCGATTGCGAGCTACTGGGACGGATACGAAGAGTGGCTTCCAGTTGTAAAAGTCATTTGTGAGGACTGGATGAATCGAAGACAGACAACGAAATAACAATAAAATCTAAAATGTCAGTGAAGGGAACGTGGTCCGACATTACAGATGCACAGAAAGGAGTTCCGAGCTTTCAAAAAAGGAAAACGGGGTCACCTAGTATATGGTAGAAAAACCAAACCCACAAGTCTTAACTACATAACAGAACTCTCAGTCTATAGGGTAAGAATATTAAATTTGTCCTTGGATGAAGTACGATCCTCGGTAGGCCGGCAATTAGTCGCACAATCCGATACGAAAGACGATAATTTAGCGCGGTCGGTCCGATGATCGATGACGAGGCAAGCAGACCTACGAGAGAGGTCACAACACCCGTAGACGAAACCAGAAAGTGAATCGCACTACGAAGGAGTGCTTATCGAGTTTTGGTCAGTTGGAACAAACTGTACCATAAATAATGGAAACGAGAATAGGAAGGTACAGTTAGAAGTATAGAATTGTGTAATCGCTACAGGTTGAGTTTCGCTCCAACGAATTCATTAGGGCCGCGGTAGCTCGACGACTGGGACGTACATAGTCAAACCCTGCCTTCCTACCACGTATCATCATCACTCTAAGCAGCGATACCTGAAAGTGACAACCTACGCCATTTGAGTAGGTGAGCTTACACCATTTACGCTCACCTTCACGCACTGCTAGCGGTCTGGTTAGCAACTGAAGGAGCTCCACGTGCGGTGTCTACTCTTACTCAGACCCGCCTTAGCCAAGTTGCTGAAGCGCAAACGTCAACGACACTATCAAACCACGTACCAAATTCTGTCGTTCGCCTCGGATTAACTAAGTGCGTCTCCCCCGTCCGTTTCCTTCACACTAAATTGCTGTGTATAGTTTCACATCTTGACACAGGAGAAGTGTGTGAAGAAGGACACAAGTGTAACTAGGGCATGTATCGACAACTACAGTGCTGCTTAGCTGACCTTTTAAACTGCGACAATTCTGAAAAACATTAGTTATTTTCATCTGTCAACTTTCAGTTAAACGGTTAAGTTTAAGTTGTCAGTGCTGACAGTGAAAACAGCTTGAACGATATTTTGTTTTGGCTGAGTTTAGAACAGTTGTCAACGCGTTGCTTGTGAGTTGCATGAGCTTATAGGTGATAAGCTCATATGCGTAGCTGCTATTTACTGCGAATGGGAAGGTGCGCTTGGTCGTACCTACTGAACCGTCCAACAGGATTAAGAAAACATACCGAGGTAGTTTTGGCACTGGATGGAACGTACGCACCCAACTGAGTAGGTGGGTCTCAATAGTGACATGTGATTTACGGATCTCATGAATGGTCAATACTCTACTAGCTGGGCAGTAGATCTCGTGTTTACCGGTTGGATCAGAATCGCTGGGCATCATGCGCAACCTCTAAGGTGAGCCTGTCGCCCAAGGAAAAGGCAACAGTATCAGTCGGTTTCGTTTTCTCAAAAGGACATCAAACCACGGAGAAATCAAGGTAAAATAAACTTTGGTTATGCGTACGGGTGCGTTTCAACATTTGACATTATCAACTCCGAATGAATTCAAGCTGAAAAATTTCACTAATGGAAAATACGATTGGAAATGAGTGCACAGATGTCACTCGAGGAAACAGTGCTGCATCTTTGAATAACAATCGCGTATTTCCGAGCAGAATTAGGAGGATTATTATCCGGTTGACGTAGTAAAGTTTTACTAAAATGCTCCTTGACAACTGGTTTCATTTTGCCAAAAAATAACAAATTATGTACCAGGCTTAGTAGCTTGATGTATATTTTAGAGTGATCAGCGGCGTAAAACGGTCTCCGTGACGTTGGAAATAGTTAAGACAAAGAATTTGTCAAACTTTTCCTACAAAATTGATGTATCCCCAGTAGACTGCGTAAAAACGATGTTTCAGCCAAAACGAAAACAGCCACTTTAAAAGCCTCGACCTCAGACAGTGAGACGAATCGTTGAATTAGAGGCAACTGCCCGCTCCTTTCTTTTGACGATAGAGTGACTAGCTTTGGTCAGTAGTGAATAAGAGCCTGTTGCACTCGTCACAATGCAGTTCGTCAACTATTGACGCAGGGATTTACTGGAGCCACATGCTAATCACGCCGACACTGTAGAACGAGACTAACTGCTACCAGTCTACGTTAAAAAGCATCATGCTCCGTTGATTACAAATATCCAGTAGCCACCTCAATCATTTACCTTCATGTCATGTGCAGGACGGGAACGGTTGCGTCACGAACAATGAAAGCTTTCAGTTACGATGCTGCGATTCCATCTATTAGCGGCTTCCTTCACAGAGCAGGGCCCAAGTAATTACTATACAGTGGTCACAGGTGGCAGGGTGAGTTAATCCAGACTAGAGAGTTCAGTTCGAATTTCGCAGATTAACCGGAAGTCTAGGCAAGAAATATGCTAGTCAGCTCGTTGATCCCACGGACAAGTTTTGTGTGGAACACTGGAAACATGCAGTACTTGAGGCTCCAGAGCTTTACCACTGAGATGAACGAAACACTATCCCTTTTGCATAATGGTTTAGAACTGGGGTTGTGTGGTTGCAAACCTCAAATATTTATTTGTAACTGTGGTGTAAATCTGCCGACTGACTATGTTCTTCTTGTTAGTACGGATTTTCTCTCTTGGTCTGTGGGTATATTACCTTCTCGTCTCTGTTGTCAGTCATAGACCCCAATACGACCACGCCCTGTGGTCGTTCATGTGATTCACCAGCTACTAGTCTGGGGTTGCTGGGTGTAAATGATAGCGAAAGCTTATGAGTAAAGGCTGTATGAAGATACCAAGAACACGGTTCACACAATTGGCGCTGGCTTAATAACTTCGGCCGGCAGCGACTGCAGATTTAGCCAGCATTTACCTTCCTCCAACCAACGTTCTATGAGTTCGCTCAGGATCAAGCTTATTTAGTGTGATACGTAGAGTTACAGAAAACTACTTCACCTTTAACATCATTAAATATGTTTGGAATCGATCTAGGGTTCATGGTTCCAGAAGGGTTGGAGAACTACGTTTCACTTTTGACACAAAGCCTGAGAATAATCAAGTAACGATGGCAATTATTATCAAATTTCAGCTGCGGGGTGGAACTGAAGATTGCACCACAGGAAAGTGTCCCTTTAATTGCTCTAAGGAGAGAAGCGAGCATTAATACCACGAAAACCGATAAGTGCAAAACCACAGCGATTAGGAATAAGTATGGTTAGTTGGAAGATGGGGCAGGATCTAGTAACAAGTAAACTATCACGTCGGTGATGTGTAAGAAAAAGACGGAGATTGGCGATTAATTAAAGAACATGAAGGATGATCTGCGGTCTGGTAAATGGTACAATATACACCGAAATCAAGATTGTCACCGAGGGTGTACGGTTTATCGGAAATACCTAAACCTGACGTACCCATCCGTCATAGGTTCCTCACGCCTGAATTAGCTAGATATCTGGCCAACCTATGTAGCCGTTGATAGGGCGAACGAATAGGTTCGCAAAGAACTCCTTTGAATTCACACAAGCGTCGATAAATCTTTCCATTGAGTTAAATGGAATGATCAGTTTCGACGTTAGTTCCCTTCTCCCCAATGTGCCAAACGGCGACGCGTTGGAGATACCGTGATACTGTTTGACTGGGAACAAGTACGTTGGAGAGAAGACGAAGCTTACGGTAGTTCAACTAATCGTAGAAAGTACACTGTCTTAGCATATCTTGTCCCCCATTCCAATGCAGACTCCACATGCAAGAAAAAGGTCTTGCCATGGGATCACAATATATCCCGGGTGTTGGCCAATTGGTATATAGAAGCTTTTGCAAAGTGGACGTTGGCGTCCTCAGTGGCTGCAACCCCGGTTCATATCTTGGTCCATTCTTCAAGGAGTCAACGAACTCTTTGTGTTAGTGGCGTTTGGCGTAGCATTCCATCTGCGTTGCCTTCTCCGTCCACTATGCATTTTTAATGCGACGGAGCTCTCGAGTCAGTCGCCATCGAATTCTGCGCAACTGACTATTCTTCCCTAAGTCACTGAGGTCTGTCACCTGTACATCAAATGCTGCGTTCTTTTCACACACCAATGCGCCAATCGTCGCATTGTTCTCATCAAACCAGTCGGCCCACTTACAGTTTGCGTGCTCGATGGTCCCCTCGTCAGCAGATGTCACCTGGTCGCGAATGTGGTGCCACAGATCGCGCACCGTCGTTATGTGTTTCACATCACACAGGCTTGCTTTCATCGCCTTCTCCAGCTCAATACACTTCAGCATAGTGCTGAGGGGGATAATGTTAATTGTATACCGGTTCACGGCCGAATTGTAATACCTAGATTTACTAAACATATGTACAGTTTGGTCTGAATCAATGTGTAATCATTGCCACACTCAGCTCCGCGCAATAAACCTGTCACGCGCACTTCACGCGTGTCACGCTGACGTATGATGATATAGTCGAGCAGGTGAGCGTAACCACTCCATGGTTGCGTCCAACTTGCTGCATCACTCGTAACCAGTGCAGACGGGGTGTAGGTGATTGTCAGGTCGTGAGTGGCACTGAGCATATAACAGAAGAATCAGCACGCGCCGATCAACAGCCACGTATTGTAACTCCGGTTGCGGCTAAGTCGCCGACAACTGTGCATCACCGTGCTCCATCGCTGAGACACTGTTCCAAAAGAGGAACCATTTTCCGAATATGGAATGTGGTCTGTCCGTCCACAGACTAAGTGCACACGTTTCAATCCGCAGAGCGATTACCTGAAGTCTGCACCCATATGGTCTATCCCCTTGGGGTAGAGGGTCTGCACGCGCGCCGATAAACGGAAATACGTTCGTGTGGGCATTCGCTGTTGCGACGTTACGCTTTTTGGCCCCGTATTCACAATGGCACTGCACTGAGCCTGATGATGTGGCCTAGCACACATTGGCTGCTTTTAACCAGTTAGTACTAAGAGAATTCCGTCTACTACCAGTATTTCAACGCAGGAGGTTTGGATCTTGTGGACACATTTGTTTCGTTTCGGGATAAATTTTAAGGTTAGTAATCGTTTCCTTATACTAATAACTGAGCAGCCACTCTTAGCGCATTTGCATCGGAGCAGTTTATCGTCATGACAGCCGATAACTTTGAAAATGCTGCTTTCAACTATTTGTACGGGAGCTCCAACAACTTGCAAAATGCTTGGGACTGATAGAGAACTCATGATTTCAGAAAGGTTCAAAATCAACGGGTTGGTATATTTTGTAAGTAACGTTTTTTTGTCACGAAATCCTCGTCAGGCCGGGTGAACAAGCCGAGGATTGATATAGCGATTATAGCGAATAAACGAACAACCAAGCCGATATGCCTGTAACGCAAGTAATGTCGAAACTGCAAGCACTCGACTTTTCGCTCTATTCGCCGTTGAAACGATCTCGCTGCCGACGAAGATACCCTTCGTTCCTACAGAACACCGAGTTGGCATCTACGAGTATGTATCATGGTGTGATAAAGGGGAAAGTGCATGACATACCCACAACCACATCAAAATGCATCTGAGGTATCTGAATGGGCAGGAGACTATCTGGCTGCAACCAGTTCGACGACAACACACAGAGCAGCGGTACATAATAACAAACCGCACAGCAGAAAACGCTAGAGAAACAAGCTACTACAGCTTGTGGAGACTAGCCTGCGTTGGCCATCAGTAGTGAGGAAAGCACCAACAAGAGCCGAATCCGGAATCTGTCTCACCGGCTACGTACTCATATAGAAACAGATAAACTCTGGTCAAGGTCTAGAATACAGTTAAAAGATGCGACAAGCACAGGTTGTTGTGTTTGAAAACGCTTCCCAAAGTCCGTTGGAATTGGTGAATAAACTCGGAAGCAACTAATGGGCACAGTCCTTGAAGCCATGCTGCAGTATAAACAATACGACCCGCTGATTAGAATAAACTGAGGTGATCAATGGCACTGAAATCAGAAGAAGTAATCGTTATCCTACCTGCGGACGATGTAACAGTGTCAGTCTTAGTAGATAACGTAGATCACCATGCGGAAGTAAAGCTGCTTCTGAACGATTCAAACTCATTGCATATAAACACAATAAACAGGACATCAAAAAGATTTAGCGCTTGAATAAAATAACAAAAAAGGAAATTAATGGACTCTGGACCTGTATACGGACAGTCGAAAATGCACAGAGATGGTATTCCGTTGAGATCGTTTGTTAATTCTAGACACGCCCACTCAGCACAGTCTAGCAGGGGAAGCGTGAGGACGCCTCAAACGCCTAGCTGGCCCTTGTACCGGTCTGTTTGTAACCTTGTCCCTAGTCGGTAAGAGTGACAGGGTGCTTACGGGCCGAAGCCCAAATGCGCGAGCCCAAACGCTAAGCACACGAAGCATCTGAACCAAAAAGAAGTGAAGGCAGTCATTAACCGGACGTACTTTTAAGATACAACGAAAGAAGAATAAAAGATTTCGCAACATCGATGGTCCATCGAGACTGAAAACACGTGTGCTATTCACATAGATCAATACGTAGTAAGTTCAATGCTGGACTCGCGAACTCACGTAGGCGCGTATCCGATTCTGACGTAAAGAAAGAGGGGGCGTAGGGTGTGAGTACTGGACTTGTACAATCTTGTGTGAACATGCGTCTCCAGAGTATACCGTTTAAGTAGCAAAAGTCGGTATTGTTCTGGGCTGGTCATATGGTTTCGCCCCTCAGAGGATGGGCGTTGTCCAGCGTTGACCATAGTACATACGTGGAGTTAGTTGAGAAGAATGCACAGATACAATTTATCCACCCACCCAGCTGAACGGTTGGCAGCATCCGGCTTCGGATTTACGTGTGACTGTGGCCAGCTACAGCACGCCTGAGCTTACAGAGGGACTATGGATGGCTTGCGCTGCATCACCCACAGCTCTATCCACCCACCCCATATCTAGTGTAAACCCGAAAGAATAAGACCGGAAGGCATGTGGATGGGAGCCAAGTTTCCAACAACGGAGCCGGTCACACTCCTTCACAAGCGAACACCAGCACACTGTATTTGGGGAATCAAATGCACAAGACGGTGGCTGG
>OX104071.1:74444845-74479390 GCA_944474145.2 Dicrocoelium dendriticum | reverse complement strand
TTTGGTGATGAAACTGGACTTGGACTGGTACTCTAGTAGCGAAGCTGCTGCTACTGGTAAAGACGGTGGGTTGTACTAGCGGCTCTTCGGTTGGGGCTATCGCTTCGAATCTGGTGTTCAACTTTCGACCCATCATTGCTTCAGAGAGAGACTATCCTGCAGAAGATGCTGGGTTCGGTGCGGTTAGATAAGCGAACAAGGTCGCCTGGATAGTAGACTTTACGATCCCCTCCCCACGAGCTTACAACAGTGCTGGTTTAGATATGTCAACGAAATGAACCGATCGACCGTTGAACTGCGGATGGAAGGGCGGGAAGAGGTGCTGAATGCAGTGACGGTGACGGAACTCTTCAAACATTGGACACCAAAATGGAATACCATTTTCAGACATTAAGAAGCCAGTAAATCCTTGTTCAATGAAGATTTGTTTGAACTATGTCAGTGAGACGGTTGTGCTGTGGTAGATAACGAACAAAAATGCAGAACATTTGAAATGGACGTTAGTGAGAACCTGTTTGGCTATGCTGTTGAGTGAACAGGCGTCACCTATGTGTACGCGAGATCATCGTTTTTACGCTGACTGCCAGGGAATCGATGGTGGACGCGATGGCGTTTTAGTTGGTTGTTGTCATCGTGCACCAGTGAGAAACAAGCTCCCAATCTCTCTATTGTTATTAGACCAGTAGACATAACTGTGAGCTGTTGTGTGCATTCTGTTCGTACTAAGTTGAGCAGAATGGAACTGAGGTCATGCTGCTTGTCAAGGGTACACGTAGTCGGCAACTCGATAGGGGCAATCACAAGCTAGGTCTGGACTACAGATATAGTAAACTGAGATAGTTGTTTGTGTTCCTCAGATGGGTAAGTTGTATATCGACGCTTCCGAACGTAACTAGCGGCTTGGTGGGGGGCAGCGTCCACTGTAGTGATACGACGTTCGTTGCAACAGTAAAAGAAGACTGCGCATAACATTCAATTGGTGGTGGTAGGGATCTTCTTGCTCAGCAGCCACAACAGTGTCTTCCTCCACAAAGTACTTGGAAGTGAATTGCAAGATTGCCGGCTTGCTCAGAAGCTAGCTTGAAGCATAAGGGGACTTGGAAATTTTAACCAAGGAAAATGACAGTCCATCGTTGGGTTTCTTTGGCTGAGTATAGCAGGATGCCCTTCCTGAAACCAGAGATTAACAGTAACGGCCAGTGCTCGTTTAGCAAGCTGAAGTACAAATCATGCAACATGTTGTGAAACTTCTTGGTGGCGAACATGATAACCAGCGTCTCCTTCTTGATTATTCTGCTGTTCCTTTCCTTGGACGTCAGCTTGAGTGAGCTGTGTATGACCACTTTCTCAGAATCGTCTGGAAAGCAGTGGGAGATAACTAGTGCAGTTTCTCAATTAGAGACAGCAGGGGCGACCAAAATTTGCAAAACAGTGGGTGCTCAGAATTTGGCATGTATTTCAAGAGTATGGAAGCCGTTTTGCACGCGGCGACCGACGCTAATGAACGTCCTTCAGCAACAACTGATCAAGCATTAGCAGAATTAAGCCATTACCCAAAGTGATGGCGTTCTTCGAATTGCTAGTACTCACCAACAACCAACGTTTTCTTAAATCCGATCAAGTACTATCTCTTGTGTATTGCACAGATATGCGTAAACTTGTTAATTAAGCGGGCCTTCATCCATGCATAATTTAGTACAATGGGAGCTTCAAGCGTGAATCCAACGCTTGCTGTCTTGACTGCATGATCCGCAATCGGTGGGGAAGATCTATCTGGGGTGCGTAACTTCAGCATTCCGCGGTGAGCCGCTCCGAGTCTTCCGGAAGCAGGTCTGGAAGTTTCAGTACGATCTGCGCGTAAACTTCGCCAATATCCTATGATGCCATTTACAAACAAGGTCAACGGATGGTTACTACTACCTGTATGTCGCCAGCTAAGTGTATGTGAGCTCCTCGACTTGAAGTGGAAATTGCCTTGCAGGTGCAGAATGGGTTTCCACATCCATTGTCAGAAACAGACCAAGTCGAATGTACACTAGACTACTAGCCGATGGTACAGAACAGCGTCAGTGATTTTGCTCGATCACAGACTTCTCTACAAAATCGCCAATAGGCTTCGTGTGGCACAGTGTGGAATTCCGCCATTCACTATGGTTGGTGCGTATCGCACACAATAAAAGTGTCCGCCAATGCTTAACGGAAGCAGTACCGACCTACATTCCAAGGAGTACAAGGTTCGAACATCATTCCTGCTTCGAGTACTCTACCATCAGGGATAAGCTGCGTCGTATTCACTTCAGAAGGGCTGCTAAAAATGCTGCTGTCCATGCGCATACACAGCTCTCTTGGAGTGACTAACCTTCACCCTAGACCACTGCAGGTGGCAGCCATGGACATGGCTCAGCCACTAGCTGGATTCTTCCAGCGTTGTCTGGACATAGTTTCGTCAATGTGGAAACGGAGTATTCTCACTCCCATTCACAAGGGAAGAAGTTGATCTGATCCTGCCAAGTAATGCCAAGTAATGCCAGGTAACCCTTTTCCCTGATTTCTCCAAGGTAATGGAAGCGCTCATTGCAGACACAATAAAGGACTACAGCCCCAGCACGCTGGAGCAGCATGGGTTTCAACCTCATTGAACATGTACCACCAGCCTACTGACAACACGCGACAACTCCAACGAAACAGGACTAGGGGACAGGAATCGATGAAATCATCTTAGGTTTCTCAAAAGCATTCGATCGCTTAGATCATCGTATACTTTTCACCATGGCATCGGAGATCCAGTATTGGGATAGATCGGTGACATTCTCTGTGAACAGCAAGTAATGCCTAGGATCAGCACATCTTCTTTTGACCCGATTCGAGTGGAAGGCAGTGTACCGCAGGGTTCGGTACTTGGATCTCGCCTACTCTTACTTTTCGCTAACGATCTAGTGAGAATTAAAACTACATCTTTACTCTTTGCGGACGATGTTAAGCTTTGACGACCAATCAAGAGATTGGACGACAGCAAGGTCCTACAGTATTGTTGTATCCCGAAAAGGCAGCAGACAAGAGCAGCACCGAAACATATGTATGGAGGAAACTGTCCGCAAACATGCGCAGTACAATTAAATCGATGGAGGTTCCCATTGCAACCATTCAACTGCAAGATCATATGATAGGCCAACGAGTGCAAAATAGAAGTGTGAATGGATAGGAGAATCGAAGGCAAAAACAAAGCAAAGTATTTGAACACGACAAGTGTGACATCGACGAAGCCTGGAATTGGGTTGTGGGGAACGTGCTGACATTCAATATGGGCGAGTGCCGCGTTGTCAGCATCCGCCATCGACACATCTACATCTGCAGGAAGTGGCTCATGATCTGAAAACCACTTAACAAGAACTTCGGTGTGCTGGTACAGGACAACCTTGGTTGTTCCAGACCGTCAGTGTTCTCGTCAAAAAGTGGCAACCAGCATGCTGGTCCCTAGCGGTGAGCACTCGAGAGTTCGGATCCATCAATCTACACTCCGATGTTAAATGCCTACTTCTGTCTCCACGTCGGATACGAAACCCAACCCAAAACCCAAAAGTGTGATCTCGCAGCGCTCGAGACTCCCTGACGTTGAGCCACATGAATTGTCGAGTGTTTGAACCACTTTCCTTACCAGGAATGGCGGAGGAAACTCGGGGTGTTCAGTAGACGCTGCCTGCGGCTGCGTGGAGTTCTTAGATTAGTATAACAAATACTGTGAGACGCCAGACGCATGTGCCACCACCTTTTAAAACGCAGCCTGAACACTAAGCTGAGAGGCAATAACCATCAACTGAGTCAGTAATACACTCTTCTGAATTGCCGATGAACTTACTTCTCCCTTCGTTTCTGCCAACCCTGGAGTATCCTCTCGAATTCAGTTGTCTGTGTACCCACCATGGCCATTTTCAAAAGGAGAGGTTTGGATATCGCATTGCGCTCGCTGCAGTTTGTTACTTGAACACATACACTGTAATACCTACCAGCTAATTAGCTTCATTGACAATATAACCCAAAATGACGCAAATACATCTGTACTGATGTGCAAGCAATCCGATTCTTATTTGCAGTAATCATAAAACATGACCAAGTGTTATGCCGTTGTGCGTGGTACCACTTAATTCCAACGACTTATTTATCGCTTCACGGATGAGCATTTTATATTTGGTTTGTTTATGTGGGACTCGAATTTTAATCTCCTGTCTGGGATATTTTTACCCACCATAAAATGTTGTTCAGACATGGGAGGAACGGTAGTCGCTGTACAGTAACGTTACTGGACCACAAAGGTAAAAGACGCATCGCAGTATGATATTTGGACAAACCCATACCAATTTTACCATGCTTAACATGATACGAACCGACATTTAAATTGTGCAGATAGGAAATCCTGGAAGCCGTACCGTCTTGCTTCGTGCTGCATAAACCGCGGAGAAGGTAACTTCTCCATCACACACTGTAACGGACAAAGTAACGTTTTTAACCTATCTAGAGATTTCTCCTACAGTTTGTCCAAAAACGACCAATCACTATCTCTTGATTGCTTAGTGGATTTTGCATGATAACACCTCAGTTACTTTGTTTCTCGTTCACATTTGGACCTTGATTAACCACTTGAGTATTACATAGCTCAACGGTTAAACTTGCTACTCCCGCGTTCTGTCTTACTCCTTGTGCGCCTTACACGGCCCAGTTACACACTCAGCTTTATTAGTCTGTACTGGTCCCGTCCCACTTCCTTTGTTTGCCTGACCGAACCCTCATCCGGACATTCACATTTACTCTCATCCAGGACACATGCTATTGCTAGACTTGCTCACTACACTCGGGTTCCATGTGCACTGCTCATTGGCTGATCGATTGACGATGGACCACCTTGCTTTAAACCACGCTGACATTAGGACCACTTTGCTTCATTGTGCTTATCTGTGGACCATTGCTGTTGACGGCAGGTTGCAAATGAGAGCCCGAATTATTGCACACATTTGATCTGGAGGTTTGAATTTTGAGGTTTGTTATTAACTTGTTGTCTAACCATATGTAAATAGCACCTTAGCTCGTCCGGCTTTGACTTTTGGAGTGACACGGTTGCGCTAGAAGTTGCGCAGATTCCAAGACCGATTTCGCTAACGAAGCAGGCTGTTTCACTAACTGCACTCTTCCACTCAACTTGGCGTGCCTATAGTTAACTTCACCGCTACCTTAGTCCCCGTACCAGTGCAGTCGGCGGCGAGCACTTGATCTCACGTCGCGAATGCAGTCAGTGAGTATGGTTCATACAAGTGCACAACTGCGACGTGTCACATGAGGCACGTGATGCAGCTTCAAGCGATTCAATGAATTGCGAAATTGTGTAATTGCCGTAACAAGACCTGCTTACAGCTCAAATGCGAGACGTCACTCAAACCGCCGAATAAACTATGGTGGATGTGATGATGCATGTTCATCATATCTAAAACTTATGCCATCGCCCTGGGTTAGTGTTTGTAAGCGTTCTACGATTGTGCATTTAAGTGATTGTCAATCAAGCCCACTGAATTATCAGTAGACTCACCATCCGCCGATATCAAATGGACATAAAATCGGGGAACTCAATCATGAATCACCGTCACAGCTCAATGAATTGTTCGATGCCAAATGCGAGTCTGTGACTTCAGCTAGTGGTAGTATACGATAATTGCGCTGGACATTTTCGCCAAGACACAGTTGGGCGTTACTGTCATTTTTATGACCACATAGCTATTGTGAATCCCGCACCCTTCTGGTGATGAACTGGATGAAACTTCCACCTCACCCCTTTAAACATCCAGACAAAATCTGCTTGGTTCTTCCCATGCATGCCACCCCCGCATTTCATGCCACCATTCTGCTGGGGCTGGTAACCTTGATGGTGGTGCTTGTAGTGTAGTATCTAATGCCGGACACTGTTTGTTTCTCCATTAGCAGGTGAAGATGAGCAAAACAAGACACAAATGAAGTGAGGACCAAAGTGTGCAATGATTAGAAAATCAGGTGGATGCTTTAATTGCTCCCCGCCTAAACATGATATCCCGAGTGTAAAAGTATCGATTACCGGAAGCGTAGTCTTAAGTAGATGGGAAGCAGGATGGATGACAAGATAAGAGAATCCCACAGCACCCATCGGCCAGTAGCATTGTTCAAAAACAGAGCCAGATGCTTTGTAGTTGGTGAAGTGTACGCGATGTTTTAGCAGACAGATACGTTGAACGATTTCCCGATAACTACTAGATTTGTTTAACTCTGAAAACTTAAATGAACGCTTCCCCTTTTGACCAGCGGCACAATAAACTATTCCCACGGACAATCCTGTTCAGAAATATGTGCATTTTCAAGTACATTTTCGTTCGTGTATTTTCATGTCTCCAAATGTACTTCTACTATTATTTGGGTACTCGGAGCCATTGCTATGTTCAAATGCCACTGACGATTGACTCAAATATAGTGATACCGCCGTGTATGACCGTGAAATATCTGTACTCATAAGACAGCGCGTTCAGAGCCGACAGAGAGAGTCAGACGTTCACTGGTTGCAGCCCAGTTCACCAGTGACATCTGCTTGCACGTGACTCGTTAACGGGTACGCAGTTTGATCGCCGGTCAGATGAAATGTATGTATGGTAAAACGTAAGATGCTAGGTTTTCTTGCGCGTGAACGCCTACCGCTTTGGTAACCAAGTAAACGCAGATTTACAGGCAAGGAAGACCTACAAGCTCCAAGCAATTCAACCGCATTTGCTCCCGCCAAATAAATTAGAATAGCAGTGCAACATCAAAATGGCAAGAAAGAACAACACTTTTACAGGACAAGCTGAATTTAGCACTTTAGTGCATTCTCCACAGCCGTTTACCACCGTTAGTGGAATGGCTAGATAGCATACAGTAACAATTAGTGTAACCTCATGGGTGGATCGATGACGGTCGAAGTTTATCTGACGCTGGCCATCATTCCGCTTAGAGGAATGTGGCCACCTGTCTCGTCACGATAAGGCGAGAGTGGCGACGAACTGTCTATTTACAAGAAGTTGGCTTCAGCCGCCTAATTGTCGAGACCCCAGCAAACTGAAGCAGGCGTGCGGCGCTCTGTCCATTCACTGTCCTAACTAATCCACGTGGGTTTTCACATGTGAGGTAGCCAACTATGTGTAGGGCGATCGCAATGGCGAGCACCTGCGGACCATTCGCAACCAGGTTTCGCGGAATAGCCTCTAAAAATGAAGATTTCCCCCCATGACCCCATGTATTTTCAGTAGGCGCCTTTCCACTACTGTTCCTCGCGTCATGAAACAAATCCTATTTATGACAGTAGTGGACGAGACAACATACACATAACCACGGATTAAGTCAATAAAGTTCAACCTCCGCAAGACAACCGCCAGGACCCATTCATCGGCGATTATCCAGGCGGCAAAGTCGGCTAGCTATCACATGAAGATACTGATGGCACTGACCCATGTCCACACGTTGGCTCCGCCGATTCACACAACCGCTGCAGAAAGTGAGATGTAATTGTACGGGACAGCATTGTGTCTAATCCACTGAATCCGGTTTCTACTAAATGGAAGTTGAGAACAGACTTGGTCATTATAAGATACAGTGTGTTGCCTGGGGTGAGTAATGAAGTTGTAAAGTGCAAACCGAACGTTAGTTTCTTCCTCAAAGTGGATTATCTATTTGAGTGGCATATGCATATCCCCGAACCCTTCTACTAATCCCATATCGAATTTTACTCATTTGTAATTCAAATATTTACATTTTTAAACATTGCACATTTTTTCTTTGTGGTTTTAGCACATCCTTGATGCTTCATGATTAATGCATTGCATCTTCGACAGACTGTTGATAAGCGAACTGTCACCCTGTACCCTTTTTTACATGCCGCTGTATGTCCTACTGAGTCTGTGATTTTCAGTACAATGGCAAACCTACTTTTGTGTTATCTGCTGTATTTGAATTTGCTTTATAAACAACAGATCCAGGAATAACTTTTATTTCTTCTGCCCAAACTCTGCGTAAATTTCAGGTCTGCCGGTCTGTAATTTTCTGATTTCCGTTTCTTACGGCATGGTTGGTATAGGTTGCATATTGGATCAGCTGGCTTGCCGAACTAGCTCCTCGTGGTTCCAGCTGGGTCGTTCGGGTGTAACCTATTCCAGCGAAGTGTTCGGTCACCATGTTCCACCTCGGTGGGGCAGTGTAATCCAGCAATTGTGTTGATTTCATGGGGAGTATTGGGCCCCTGTTTGATGATCCACCAAGCAAAGCCGCTTGAACTGAACATTCAGTCAACGTCCCCCAATGGACGCGATTCCCTAAATTCACCCCGTTGCCTTGCGAGTAGATTATTTAGCCAAAGGCTCGAGGTGGAGTCCCCTATGTCAACTCCCCACTTCGGCTTGGGCTACCGGGTAGTATCACGCCCTCTCACAAACCATGGACGGTACTACAACCTGCTCATCAGCTAAGATTTCTGCTTCTCACATTCACGCAACTTCATCACACGTCAATTGTTTGTCTGCTAACAATTCTTACTTTCCGTTATCCGATTCATCTGTTCAACAATCTGGTTGCGATTCCGGTTGCGCCGCGGACCAGGGAGTTCAACCTATGGCTCTCCTTCATCCCCGATCCTCGTTCCGTCTGGCGTGCTTCAACCTTCGGACACACATGCATATTGGACAGCAATCCGGTCTAGCGCGCACCCTAGTGTCCCTAGACGACGACGTCTGCTACCTTCCAGAAACCCGGTTGCAAGATCCCAGCACTGTGCCTACATTAACATCCCCCACTGAGTACGAAGCCAGATATCACCTGCGTCTTTCTGGAGATGCAGAAGCAGCCTCAGCCGTTTTGGCTGGTGTAGGTATAGCACTAGGTGGCACTACTGGACCGGTTCCCGATTGACAGCCGACTACCTGCAGTTCGGCTTCGGGGTTCATGTAGAATCAACAAGCACCGCGAAGAGAGACGCAACTTGTTTACGATCTCAGTGTTCGCTCCAACTGATTGCAGTAACGGCCCAGTCAAGGACATATTCTACCGGGATCTACATCAGCACTTGACTAATGCTAACATGTCGGATGTCGTTGTCCTTGCTGGGGATTTTAGTGCACGGGTTGGCCGCCTGTTACCGTCTGAACGCCATCTTGGTGGTCATCACGCGCTCGATGAGAACCGCTCTGATAACGGAGAGAGGCTTCTGACTTTGTACGAAGACAAGCAACCGTTTCTCTCGAGCACTAACTTCAGGCGTACGAAGAAGCGTTCCGCAACGTGACGTCCCCCTACACCAACACAACCATGGTCTCAAATTGATCACATTGCAATTAGCTTCAGATGGCGCGGTAGCGTACTGGACTGCAGGTCCTTTTGGTCCACATTCTTTGACTCAGCTCATTCACTGCTCTGCGCGAAAATCTGTATGTGTTTTGGGGGTCCCAAAACACGATGCACTGCGAGGTTGATGTAAACCGATTAACTGATTCCTTTGTCCAGACGAGCTCTCAGTATTCACTGGCGAATGCACTCCGTTGCAATCCACCGCAAGACGTAGAGCAACACTGGACTTGTATACAGAAAGTGATGACCATTTCCGGACAGTCAAGCTGCGGTCTAGCTCGATGACCCTTAAAGGCTGGCATCTCTGCTCCTTTTCTGAAGCTGTAAGAACGCCACAAAGATATCCCGGTGGAATCAGATTACCGCGATCAGCGCCGTTCTGCCAACCGGCTACTCAAACGAAGCCTACACAAGAATCGCGAGGCATGGTGGTCTGAGCGTGCTTTAGAGATGGAGACCGCTGCCCTCTCTGGCAACACTCGCAAGCTTTTCCAACTCATTCGGTTCACTGGCCTCAGAAAGCGTGGTGTCAGTGAGGTCAGTTGCGAGGTGGATGAATTTCAGATCACCAACCAACAGAGGCCTATGAACCACTGGGCCGAGCAGTTTCACTGGCAGTTCAACTGGCCTCCACCATCCATCAGTACATGCAGTACAGCTTGTTGTCCACCCTGGCTCGTCCCACTGAATCCACCCAGTGAAGCGGAAGTCTGCCACGAGATTCGAAGCTTGAAATGGTTCAAGGCCGCCGGCTCAGACGGTCTTCCGCCGGAGCTGTTCAAGTACGGCGGTGTGACGACCATTAACCACCTGACTTCGCTATTCGCAAAATGCTGGCATGAAGAGAAAGTGCCTTCCTCTTGGGGTGAATCAGTTATTGGCCCGATTTTCAAGCAAGACGCTCGCACCTCATGTGTAAAGCATTGCGGGATTCCACTTATTTCTATTGCCTCCAAGCTGTTGACATCCATTCTGCTCCGTAGATTATCTCCAATACATGAATCATCCTACCGTGAAGAACAAGCTGGTTTACTTCCCGGCCGCGGATGCGTGGATCAAATCTCTTTACGCTCCGCCGGCTCCTCGAACATCGCCACATTTATCACAGGTCCACTATCGTTGCATCCCTAGATATAGGTGCCGCTTTTGACTCCGTTGATCGACCTGCTTTATGGCGTTCCTTGCTAAAGAAGGGGGTGCTAGAGAAATATATCGCCATCTTACGAGCACTTTACGTTCATACATCCGGTATAGTGAGGGTCTATGGCAAGATTTCCTCACAATTCGCTGTCAATAGCAGTGTGCGACAGGGCTGCCCCATGTCTCCATTCCTCTCCAACTTCGCAATCGAAGACGTTCTGTTGAATGCTCTAGAAGGTTTCCAACATTTTGGCCTAGAGCTTCTACCGGTGAGATAGCGCGACCGACTTAAAGTGTGCTGATGATATCACCTTACTTGGTGACGATCCTCAGGGTATGCAACTCATTCTGGATCGTTTGGCGGTTGAAGCGTCTAAGTATGGCATGAGCTTTACCCCATCGAAGTGCAAAGTACTGCTCAAGGATTGGCTTTCACCTGCTCCCGTGCTGACTCTCGAAGGTGCACAATTTAAACCGGTAAATAGTTTCGTCTACCTTGGGAGCTGTGTTTCTGCTGACGGCACTATCAGCAAGGAAATTTCTCTTTGCATCGCTAAAGCTCGATCAGCATTTGTGAATCTGACGCACTTGTGGCGTCGTCGTGACGTCTCAATATCATTAAAAGTCCGCGTTTACAGTGCATCAGTTCGCTCAGTATTGTTGTATGGGAGCGAGTCCTGGCCCATTCGCGTGGAAGACATGCGTCATTTTCTGCTCATGATAATGACTGCTTTATGAGGATTGCTCGTGTTTGGTAGCAACATCGAGTTAATAGTAATGACGTTCGATGTCGCATCTTGGGTAAGGCGCGTATTCCCTTCAACCAACAGGTTTTGCTGCGCCAGTTGAGATGGCTCGGTCACATCCTACGCATGGGACCTGAACTTCTACCGAGTCGCCCTCTAATCGCTCGTCAAGGATCTGGCTAGAGGAGACCGCGTGGTGGTCAAGCTTCCACTTGGCGATAGCACCTAAAATTGATGACATCGTGTCTAGCCGCTGTTGGATCCGTACCCCTTCCAGGATGGGAACTCAAAGATGCGGAGTGTCAATTGCTTATCATGCTTGAAGACATGGTCTCCAAATGGAATCAGTGGAAGAATTGTGTACAGTAATGCATTGTTTCACATGTGTAATACTTCAAACATTGAAAATGACAAAATAAGCGAAAAATCAGCGTGTGAAAAACAAATTAAAAATGTGTTCTGCTACCTTTTGTCGTAAGTTTCTGTTCTTCCTGCGGCATATTAGCTGGAGTGTGTTGCTCACCTTCAACTGCCATTCCACGATGATTATGACGCGGTGACTTTCCCTCATCTGCTAATCTGCATGGCTTTGTTGGCTCCATGTATACTTGCTAGGCTGTTGAGATTACATGCATACATACAGCAAAAGTCTAGGTATTTTGGTATGCATCTCATCAAGGCCTTGATTGTGTCTTATCACGTACACTCTTGGCCACATGACGAATTTACCCCGGGCCTGTGGCTATAGTGAAAACTGTGTCCAATGGAACAATAGTTTATTACGGGCAAAATGCATTGCTTAACTAGTCCCGTAGGATGGAAATTATTGTGAAAATCAATTGCATGATAAACTGAAAAGTTTTTTGGTGGACTCACCATAAACTTATGTAGAATAGCGAAGATGTTCGCGTATTAAACATATAAATCCATAAATCCATTAGTTAGTCATTTGACAAGACACCGTTTGATTGCGTTTTATAGCCCCTGGCTAACAAGTCATAAAATGGAATGTAAGTGAGACAACGCCTCGTCAACAGGTTTTTTAAATATTGCCAGATTGGGAGCAGAGACGACATAATTATGGAGGGTGTTACAAGGCTGACACACGCGGAAGGAAAAGAAATTTCTACGGCATTCAAGCCGGCTATACAGAATTGTAAATTTTAGAGGGTGACCTCTTAGTTTAGTGTTGGGGTTCACTTACAGCAGCGGACGGCAAATGTGGTTTGAATTCTTCAGAATTTGGGAAACCATTATGAGATCCCCCCCCAAAAGCCGATATCGACTGCTGTACATTCTTAGAGATTTCAGTCTAAGCTGATAGGTCAGATGAAAGAGGCCCCTGACCTTCTTGGTTGCCCATCGTTGAGGAGTCTCGAGAGCAACGAGATCCTGTTTCTGCCACGGCTGCCACGCCTGAATAGCATATTCCACGTGAGGTCGCACGTAGGCGTTAAGTATTTGGGGAAAGATTGAGGGTTCAAACCGACCGAAGGCACTTCGAAGAAGGCAGAAGTGTTGATTTCCGGTTCTCTTCGCCTTCTCTGCTTGTTTTGAACACCCGAGATCTTTCTGTACCAATATACCCAGGTCACGCTCCTGAGAAACCTACTCCAAGATGTGGTCTCCAAGATTGAAAGTGCTTACCAGCTGTTGACGCAGATGCATTACTTTGAATTTAGCTATGTTCAATTGAAGCTTGTTCCTCTTTGACCATTCGCAAATGCAATCTACGTCATGTTGGAGCAGATCGTGATCTGGCTTGTTACTAATCGCCCGCCATATCTTGACGTCATCGGCGAAAAGCAGGAAATTTGAGGAGATAACTCTTGCCAGGTCATTGATAAAGAATAAGCGCGGTCCCAGCACTGAGCCTTGTGGGACACCACATTTCACCTCAATTGGGTTAGAGAGTGATCCCCTAACACGTACTTGAAGCTTCGGTTAGTGAAGGAAGTTGCCAATCCAACCAAGTACAGGATCTCCGCTTTCGTAGCTCTATAGCTGTTAAAGTATGATGCGGTGATCCAGGCGGTCGAAAGCTTTGGAAAGTCCAGATAGATGACATCAACTCCGACCCCATCATCAGCCACTTCCGTCCAACTACCTCGTGCAATCAGTAGGTTGGTGGTGCATGACCGGTGTTGACGGAAGCCATGCTGTTCCGGTACCAAGATGTTGCATTTTTCCAGGTAGTTCATTAAAACCTCAGCGATGACTGCTTCCATCACCTTCACGAGCACAGGGAGGAGAGTCACTGGGTGATAGTTTGTAGGATCTGAACGGCTACCGCCTTTAAAAATTGAGATGATAATGCCACACTTCCACATGGTGGGGACTTGTTGTTCAGCAAAGCACCTTTGGAAGAACTGTGACGGTGGTTCAGCTAGCTTGTTGGCTACAACTTTCAGTGATTTCGGGCGGATGTTGTCTGCTCCCGGAGAACTATGTTCACGCAGTGAGGGTAACTTCCTTAGCACAATTGATGGGTTGAAAACTACATTTGTAAACAAAGGTGTCGGTAATGTGCTTGATATTATGGGACAGGTAGAGGTTGCGAGATCAAAAATTGGGGCGTATTGCGGTCGCAGGGCATTAGCTGCTTCTTCGACACGTTGTACTCCACTGCCTGTCGTGAAAGTGGAGGGATTCCAAACTTCACTTTGCGAAGATTATTGACATGCTTATACAGCAGTTTGTTGTTTGCCATGAACTTTTGGCTAGGCACTGCTGATAAGTTACTTTGTCCTCACGGACAAGTGCAGTGTAATGGCTGCGATGGGTTAGGAAATTGTCCCAAGTCTCTGAATCGGGGTTAATCTTGTAATCACGCCATGCTGAATCCCTTATCGCCAGGCATTTTCGAGTCCTGCTCCTTAGAATTGAATGCATTTTTGCGGGACGAAGGGGCTTGGTCTCTAATGCTCTGTTGACGATGTCGCTGAATCTGTTAACGAACTCTGTGCAAACGTTGTCAAGGGGACTGTTGTTTGAGAATTTCCAAGCAGCTGCGTCTGCGAGTTCTTTCAATACGTTGTAGCGTGTGATGGCATGAGTTACTTCCGAGTGTTCATTTGGATACTCTGCATAACACACATAGTTAAACGTTATTACTACATGGTCACTGATACCTAATGGACTATCCATCAATAATTTGTCAACCATGAGCTCTTCATTCGTAAGCACAGGGTCCAGTATGGACGGTTTGTTTACTGTCCTGAATCTAGTGGGCATGGTGACATGATGGTACAAGGGAATATTGACGACCAATTCATGCAAGTCTGCTTTGAATTGCTCACTGGGCGATGTCGGAACCTCCAGCTTGTGTAGATTTATGTCCCCGGAGATGAGAATGTGGCTGTACCTAGTGCGTGTTACTCTGTTTAAGCCACGGATCAAGCAGGAACCCATTTCCGGAGTGGACGTTGGGGGGCGGTAAACGATAGCTATGAGACATGTGTCGTTGTGTCTTTGTCGGAGACGGCACCAGAGTGAGTCGCTAACGTGTGTATCCAGATCAGCAACTATGGTACATTGTAAATAGCTGCGGTAGAAGAGTAGGACGTCATCTCCTCTGCTGGGGCGGTCGTTCCGGATGAGCGACATTCCGGCTATCTCAGCCTCAGCATCAGCCACTTCTGGGTGTAACCAAGTTTCGGTAGTAGAAATTAGGTCCCAAGCATTCGCAACCTGACCTAGTCGAAGTTCGTTAATTTTACTGAGGAGCCCTTGGGTGTTAGTGTACATACATGAAGTTTCTCAGATTTAAGCAATGTTTCGCTGGTTGTACAACTCATGTGTGAAGTTTCGCCGACCAGTGTGTGGCCGGGTGTCATAAGGTAAAGTAGCGACAAAGAGCTTAGCAAACATCGGCTTTGATGGTGCACTTCTACCTAACGCTGCAATTCAATTTACCCTGAAAGGTTGTTTTGTTTTCCAAGCTGGGTATTGTTGTAGCAGACGTTTCCTTACCAACCTAAGTAATAGCATCAGGGCGGCTTTCAAGGTCTGAATCGCTCAGCCTCGTGAGTCACTTCCGGATCCGAGTGATCATTGCTCGTTTTCTGCTTTGATTATCAGCCGTCGATCAACTCATATGAGTCGGCCAAGTGCTCGCTCTTTTGCCCTATCGATCTGTAGCTCATTGTCGACTTAATCTGTATAGTTTCGTAGAGACTCTCTAGCTCTCTGGTCCGAATGCAAGCCTCGAGAAACACACGCGCCATGCTTCTCTTTACTCTTCCAGGTATCTTGATGTTTTCCAGATCGAATTGGTAGTCTTCGGCATCCCTATGTATTGACATTAACGAATTCTCATCGTGGAGCCGGATAGATAGGGTATGCTAGTGAAGGCTTGTACCGAGTTTCCTTCTTGTCTGATCCACATCGTTCTTGTCACTCATCTTGCACGAAATCTTATAAATTATCGCTGATGGTTATTTCTAACCAATTCTGTCCTTTATCTTAAAAAGCTTGCTTCAGTTGTTTCATTTGCAACCTCTATCCCGTGATGCAACAAAAAGTTTGCATCGATGCATAGATGTTTCCGTTGGGGAAGTCGTATTGATAAGGGCGAGACCTTAAACCACACTAAATAAGCACTCAAAACCGACATAAACTGCCTCACGATTGCACCAAGTGTGCATCCTTCACTACTGAAGTGGTCAATCCTGACATGAAGACTCTGGTTTTATTGACAACACAAACTGCGGATTTATAGTGGGGATGAAGAGCTGCAGCTCGACGTACGAATGGAGGGTTCAACGGTATTCGAACCGACGTCATGCACCATTGTAGCCGGATATCCCACCTTGCCAAGATAACAGCACTTATTCCGCTGAAATCTTATTGGCAAAGTGGATAGACCTGTGTCACCCAGTAAAAATAACCAGACCTGTTCCCTTCCTCAACTAGAGTATTCTGTACATTGACCTCAGCAGCCATGAAATTAATGCGATACTCCTGCATTACAACCTTCAGATTTTCTGGGTATCTCCAGTGAACACTGATTCCATGATCGTCCTCCGTAGTCCTCTTATGTTATCAAGAATGGTGTAGTGGTTCACTCGACAGCCTGCATGATAATCCTCCCTAGTGGGCCTATACAGTGATTTATACTGCTGTTGTGTAACGTGGACAAGGTACCTACATGTCTAACACCCTGCACCATGCTTACTGGCCCCAGGGGACTGTGAATCGTTGCTGGAGGGGACGGAGTGCACGGTTCTGGTGGCCGTGTTTGGTACAAAAAGTGGTTCCATCCAGCGTGGAGCGGACTATGGTCCAGCCAACGCCTTGGGTCCGTCTGGTACGCATGATTCCCTGCATAGATAGACAGGAATGCTGCTGTTGCTGTGCATGTTGCAAGAGTGCGGGCCGACTCCGTTGGTGAAACGTCGCTCCCATCCACATGCATCCCAGTCTTATTCCTTCGGGTTTACACTGGATATATGGTGTGTGGTTGGAGCTGTGCGTGGTGCGGCGCCAGCCACCCATGGTCCCTCTGAGGCCACAGGCGACCTGTGGCTGCCATATGAAGGTCGTAGTGACAGGCAAATCCGGAACCGGATGCTTCCAACCATGGTTGGCGGCATCCGGTTTCGGATTTGCCTGTCACTGTGGCCAGCCACAGGATGCCTGCGCCTACAGAGAGAACATGGGTGGCTTGCGCTGCACCACCCACAGCTCCACCCACACACCCCATATCCAGTGTAAACCCGAAGGTATAAGACATGGAGGCATGTGAATGGGAGTCACGTTTCATCAACGGAGCCGGCCCACACTCCTTCACAGACAAACACAAGCACGCTGTATTTGGGGAATCAAGCGCACACAAGGCGGTGGCTGGACCGTAGTCCGCTCCACACTCATTGCATGGAACCACTCTTCGAGCCTAGCACGACCACAAGGACCGTGCACCCCGTCCCCTCCAGCAACGACTAACTGTCTCCTGGAGCCAGTATGGACGAGGTAGTGGGTAATAGACAGGTAGGCACCTTGTCAACATGCACATCAAGCGCAGCCACACCTGGGATGTCAAACAACAGCCAATCACTCGAAATGCCAATATCGGTTAAAGT
Organism: Dicrocoelium dendriticum; assembly: GCA_944474145.2. NCBI lineage: Eukaryota > Metazoa > Platyhelminthes > Trematoda > Plagiorchiida > Dicrocoeliidae > Dicrocoelium > Dicrocoelium dendriticum. Next base: position 74,462,046 of record OX104071.1, on the reverse strand, counting down.
AAACGCATATGACGACATAAATACTCACTAAATGAGCATATAGAAGAAATTGGTTATAAGTGAATCCGTGATAAGTACAAAATGTCCGAAAGTTATTTAAAAAATACCACGCGATAAAATTACGCAAGTTTACCACAGTTTGCGTGAGCGACGTGTACAGGTAAGGAGAAGATTATCAAGTACGCAGAACAAACCAAATAACGTAACGAATTGTGTCCACATTAAAAAGACCTAGTTTAAGTGTAAGTTGGTCTAGCCCAACTGCGGTGAAGAAGCATCATGAATGCAACATCAGCCTCAGCATACATACTGTTCCTACGATTTGGCGCCGTTGGGGTCAACCGCTCCATCTGATCTCCAAACAAGTAGCACTAGCTCTGACTCGTCAACATGCCGTTTTTGCGCTTTTTGCATCTGCACGCATCAGCTGAGAAGTGGCGGGCGCGTGCGAATTTTGGACATCGTATAAGACAACCAATCAAAATTGATAGCACAGCTGCAACTGCAGGTTGATCCAAGTACAAGCAGAATTACATCCACACGATCTTCTTCACCCTGCATCTTGCGGTCCCCTCTGTGACCGCATGTTTCTACCACAAGTCCAACTTACTAACCACAAACCCCTGAAGGAACAATGTAGGAGCATTGACCCTATAGTACTCGTGTGCACAAGTTCTGCTCAGGTAATCAGAATGCTTCAGCGCGCAAATTCCCTGAGATCCAAACACTCTACTCAACTATGCATTACGCAAATATCTGGTAGTCATGAGCTTCCCGTACTGCAATCAATTGGCACAAATGTATAAAACACAACTTCGTTTATGCTAATTTCGTGTACCGGTGTGACTGGCCGATAGAGTCCAGCGAATGCAATCGTGGATTCGCTATCTTGCTAACCCACATCATTGGCCACTGAATGCCACCCTGTTGGCTCACAAGTATCCCCTTGCGAACCGAACGTTAAGTGACCACAATCGGCACATACTCGCCAGTATACATGAATCCGTAGCGAAGGATCCAATTTGGTCCTAGACAAATTATTAAGCTGACGATTCATAAATATTCGGAATAGATTAGCACGAATATATTTCAAGTGCAACAGCGCACTACATCGGCGAGGCTATATCGGGATGCTCCGGTGTCACATGTGTAAGTTTGAAACTCAAAACGAGTAAACAGGGTGGTGGGAAAGAGGGAAAGATAAATCTTTAGTGAGCTGCATGTTTGCCAACATTAAGTGTAGCTCCATATTTTCTCTCAAATGTATCTACCGGAATGTGTACTCAGAATGTCGGACAGATTTGGTTATCCACAGATGCGTGCGAGTCTTCGGCTGCTCGCCAGGCAACATCAAACGAAGTGATCCGACCGCGACAACTGATGGACCAGTCCCTATTGCAAGCACTTCGCTTGTGCTATCATCCCGTTATAGGTTTCAAATAATTCGGCACCTAGTAGCGTAATACAAGCAAAGATGAAGAAGCTTGTGCTTCCTACCTACTCACCGGTCGCTTCTGGACAATACAAGCGAAAACTGCTCCGATACACCGTGTAACGTAGGTCACTCTCATTGAGAACCTGCCTAACAAAATGTATGTAACTCACCACGGAGCACCATCCACCATCCAACTGGTCTTTGGATACACGAGGAACCGAGGGTCTCGGGCTTCGATCTCAAAGTCAACGCATTGCCTCCAGCCATTATTCGAGTGTTGAACGAACTGGGACGAATAATGGAATAATGGAAGTCTTATCGGCACAAAAACAGGTGGTTAGCGAACACTCTGGGTGCAAAGTAGAAAAAATCTTTGTCAATAAACCCACCTTGCAGTTCACGTGCATGTACCATTTATTTGTGCCATGTCGTGGCCCAAATAACACGGACTAAATAGCGTGCTTCAGTTTGGTCAGTGTATCATGAGATTGTTCCTTGAATACGTAAAACGCCACAGTGGAAATGACTGGAGGTGGAACCGTATTTCATGGTTCACACGCGGAAGAGGTACAAAGTTCCGGCGGTGGTTCAACCGGCAGTATTATGTGGCTCCAATCTCACTGGTTGCCTGGCGAGCTGGCATTATGGTTGCTTCACATTTGACATTCTTTTCGGTTTAGGTCCAGGTGGATCTGATATCCATCGTAAGACCGCTCTCAGACACCAGTGTATAACGGAAACTTCCAGAACTTTCGATCTAAGAATGTGAGGAAGATGAAGCGAATCTTTCTTAATTATGATCGCTTACTGGCTTGGAAACTCAATCACAGTGAGACCATGCTGTCGAGCAAGTTGGTGTTTCAAGATGGTATATTCCACATGGTGCTTAGCATTTTCGGGACTATAATATATTATATATTATTCAGCACCTGACCAATATACACTTGGCATTGCCACGACACATAGTTAACAACAAGAACAAAAAGGGAAAAACAGGTAGACAGTGGAAAGGTTTGGAAGGTTTACAAGCTTAGTGTGTTGTGCTGGCAGAGATCTTCCCGGTTTCCCAGGTCGAGGAAGTGGGTTAATTTAAGGGGCCCCACCCCGAGCCTTTGGTCTTAAAGATCTGACCCGCAAGGCAGCGGGACGATTAACGGAGACCGCTGATATCCGGGTATCTCATTTGCCTTCTTTGTGCGCCGTAGCAGTCCACAGAGAAGCCGGTGGCCAACCAGGTTGTTCATCGGCGCTCCGATAGCTACACACTTCTGGTTACCAAAGTGAGTGGTCAGTGATTCTATAGCCGGTCACATTGGCATTGACACAGCGCCGTACGAGCTCTTATAGTATTTACTGAAGAACCAGGTGACCAGCCCAGAACTCCTCACGCTGTGAGACGCTGCCACTGATGGTCCGGGACTGTTTATTCATCTCGCATGCAAGGCAAACGAGACTTATTCATAGTGACCTCCACAAGGAAGGCTTTTCCCGATCCACAACCTGGAGACGCACCACATAGCGTACAGCTTCGCCACGGGAATGTGATTGGGTAGCAATACTAAAACGTTCAAAACAAAAAAACTAAATCTTCGCTATTTCTCCTTACTGCTTCTTCGAACTCCCATGAGTAAAATACAGGACATCCTACGCAACATTGTAGATTGTCCTAGTGAGTGGTGCACGGCTAATACTGCTGTCTGAGTGGATTCCTGTAGATTTGTAGCAGTGTGTGGACAACAAGTTGCGTTTCGGGTCGGCGACTCATGTGGTCGTCTATTACTTTACTAACCCACTGTATATTAGAACTGGCGTGGAAGAAAAGTTGAGATTGTTCTCGAGAGCGCATGTATGAAGACGAGGAACACGTGTAGCACTATTACCGATTGTTGAAGAACGTCTCAAGACGCCTTCGTCGGATTAGACAATATGGTGCGAACTCTGTCATTCCATTGAGATTTGAGGAGGAACGAAGTATGCAACCCAGAATAAAAGCACCGGTCGGAAAATTTCGGAAGCTTGTAAACAGTAGTAGATAGTATATCGATAGGGTGGAACAACCACAGCCATGAACCATGTCGCACTGTCGGCATACTAACGGAAGGTGAGGTGAGTCATGGTCAGCTCGGAAACGGTTACCATGGTATCATACAACAACACCTGGCGTACTCAACTTGATGTTGCGCTTCTAATCGTCGCCTGTCACATTTTTCTATCCCATCGTTCGGCCCTACTAGTAAATTGTCCCACGAACTGTGTGAGCATTCGTAACTTGGAGTTGTTTCACTCGGTCATCCTAGAGACGTAATACACACACACGCACACACACATCACACTGGTGCATATGAGCGGAACTACAACCACATTCGCTAACATGGGGCCGCACAAATGTACAGACGTGACGGATGGTACGAATGGCTTACGCTTATTGTGGGCCAAATGTCAACGTTGGCAGCATTCTTAAGTTCTTGTTGCTGCTGCTGCTCATGTGCTGGTGTGCGGATGCGTTAGGGAACGCTACCTTCTAAACACACACACACACACACACCTGTACGCACTGGTACGTCACCTTTTTGGTCGATACCTAAATGCTGCTACTGTGCTCAGCCCAACGTAGCTGCTACCTGTCAACCTCTTATGTCCGGTGAGAAATGGAGTGAGCAGTGGGCAGAAGTAACTCACAAATTGTGATGAATTGATACCATCCGGTTGCAATCACCGCCCCACGATCTTAATGGCATCCCACTTTCTTAACGAGGCTAACGTGCACCTTCAGCGCCTCTAATATTTGTGCCAACTTCGTTCAGCTTGTCCCCTTTATAACAAAATGCAAACACCGACATCTCCTGTTATAAGCGAGTGTTGGATGTTGTCGTTAGAAGTGCAGGTGATGTGGGCCCACTATGCTACATCAAATTCCCATCTAACTCATCCAAGATGGTTTGTCGTCCATGGAAATGGAGGACGAGAACAACTATGCCCATGATTGTATCGTAAATTTTACAAAAACCTGAAACACATTGTTTGATAGAATACAGTGAAAATGCACTCGATAGTGAGTGAACAAGGAGTTAATGGTTTGCGGATGAGATTAATGTGCCTGTAGAACAATTCTCGTAGGATGGTTGGGGTGAGAATTGCAAAGACAAAGAACATAACTTCGCACAAAATAAAACACGTGTCACTGAACCAAAGGCATCTTGAAAGAACGAATTGCCGTAAGCTAGATAAGCGAAGCTGGCAGCTATACATGACAGCGGATGTGTGAACTGATAGCGTAATGGGCAGTCACTAGCTGCATGTATATCCAACCGTGTATAGCTGGGTCACAAATGCTCACAACCATCAACGTTGTCTCGTTGCCGCACATTCGTTTCGTGAGGCACATCCTTCAATAAACCTGAGCGGCCGACTGAGTTACTTCGCCGTCCTAAGCATTCCGGTCACTGCGCTCTACATCCTACGCATGGGACCTGAGCGTCTACCGCGTCGCGCTGTATTCGCTTTTCAAGGACCTGGCTGGAGGCGACCGCGTGGTGGTCAGGCTTCCATTTGGCGACAGCATCTTAAATCGCTGACGTCGTGTCTAGCCGTTGTTGGATCCGTACGACTTCCAGGATGGGAACTCAATGATGCGGATTGCCAATTGCTTAACACGCTTGAAGACATGGTCTCCAAATGGAATCAGTTGAAGATTTGTGTACAGTATTGTATTGTTTCACATGCGTAATACTTCAAACATTGAAACTGACAAAAAGCGAAACATAGGCGTGTAAAAAACACTAAAGATGTGTTGTTTTATTTTGTGTTAAAATGTTCGGTTGTTCCTGCGGCATATTAGCTGAAGTGTGTTGCTCACTTTCAACTACTATGCCACTTTGTTTATGATGTGGTGACTTCCCCTTTTCTGCTAAGCTGCATGGCTTCGTTAGCTTAATGTTTAGTTGCTAGACTGTTGAGATTACAGACGTACCTAGATTGGCGACATCCGTATCCGGATTTTCCTGTCATTGTGGCCTCCACGGGGGCAACCAGACGACGCATGTGCCTACAGAGCGACTATGGGTGGCCTGCGATACACCATCCACACACCCCATATCCAGTGTAAACCAGAAGGAATAAGACCGGTAGGCATGTGGATGGGAGCCACGTTTCGGCAACGGAGCCGGCCCACACTCCTTCAACACGCACAGCAGCAGCATTCGTTAGTCTAATTGGGGAATCATGCATATCAGTTGTACACAGGGCGATGGCTGGGCACTAGCCCACTCCACTGGATGCAACATTGATATAGAATGTACAGCTGAATAACAGAATCATACAAACCAAATAAAGTGGAATGATTTTTATTTGTTTAGTCCAGCTGCGATGAAGAAGTATAGCGAATGCAACATCAACCACAGCATGGGGCACAAGTGTACACTCATATATATATATATATATATATATATATATATATATATATATATATATATATATATATATATATAAGCCTACGATTAGACATAGAGCCATCAGAAACCATGGGACTCAAAAAGGTACAGAAATAGTAAAAGCAAAAACAACTTATGGCGCTAAAGCTAAAGAAGATCCTCAGCTCAAGCTGATACACAGAGACAGTAATACACTCCAAACTGTTGAATTTACACTTAATGACATATGTCGCCAACTCAGATTAGTTCCGGCGTCATGCTCATCAGGCCCTGGACAACATCCCGCCACTTCTAGTCAAGCACGGAGGTCCAGACATCCCCCTGTTTTGCTTAATGTATTTGCACTTTCCATCCTCAATGGGGAGTATCCTATACACTGAAAACAATCAGTGGCATAAGTCGCTGACTCGCAAGACTAAGGTTGTGGGTTCAAACCCGGCAGGATTCGGCGGGTGCGCGCTACTGACAAGTCCCAATAGGACGAAACGGCCGTCTAGCGCTTTCCTGGATGTGTGATGGCTGTCTGTCTGTGTCTAACTGCGACGAAGCTACACAAAAACTATAATACCGCAACACAAAAGCGGATCTATGCAAGACGTAACAAATTCCCTCCCAATCCATCACACATCTATTATCTTTAGCATCATGGAGACGTTAATTAAAGAATGCAGAACAGAATATTTGAGTTCCATGAGCCTTCTCAGTAAACATCATCACAGTTTTTCGAACGGTAGGTCATGCACTACCTGTCAGTTAGATTACCTTGATTATGTGACTAGAGCAAGAGACGCCGGAAGTGCCATCATCATAATATTCCTTGACATTCAAAAGCTTTTGACCGTGTCCCACACAATTTATTGTTGCGGAAGCCTATGTCATATGGTATCACCAATTCGCTTCTATTTTGGTTGTCCTCCTACGTCTTGAGTAGAAAGCAAGTAGTCAATATCGGTAACTATACATCTGAAGCCACTACAACCTCTAGTGGAGTGATTCAAGGTAGTATGCCAGCCCCGCTTTTATTCTTAATCTATTTCAACGATCTCTTTGATGACATCTTGTACGGGAAGCCATTCCTCCAAAAGGACGGATATAGTCATTCTTGCCGGAGACTTTAACGCACGGGTTGGCCGCCTTCTACCAAGCGAGCACCACATTGGGGGTAGTTTTGTTCTCGGTGGCAGTCGATCAGACAATGGAGGCAGACTGCTTGCTCTTTGCTCTGATCATCGCTTGTTTCTTTCGAGCACTAGTTTTCGACACTCGAGGAGACACACTGCTACCCGGCGCCCGCCCTCACAAACGCAAGAGTGCTCTCAGCTTGACTACATAGCAATCAGCTACAGATGGCGCAGAAGCGTAACGGACTGCCGATCGTACTGGTCAACTTTTCTAGACTCTGATCACGCATCGGTTCGTGCTAAGGTTTGCACGCGTTTCGAAGGATCACCTAAGCGCGCCCACTACCGACCGGACGTCGCGAATCTACAAAACGCTGCGATGTTAACCAGGTACCAAGCCTCACTGTCAACTTTGCTTGGCTCAACTATTGACGGTGATCTCGATTTGCAGTGGGCGCATATCAAAGATGCTTTAGTTTCCGCCAGTATCGACACTTGTGGAGTTACCCGTCACCCACCGAAGCATTGGATTTCCGCCGACTCCTTGTCGCTGATGGACAGACGCCGCTTGATCCCATCGGATTCCAGACACAGTGAGGAACGCAAATCCGTGGGTTGAGAGTTACGCAGGAGTCTCCGAATGGAACGCGAAGCTTAGTAGTGTGAAGGTGCTAAGGAGATGGAGCTTGCGAGTCTCTCTGCTAATACCGCAAAACTTGCCCATCTACTTCGAGTCACCGAAGGTGTTCGATCTGGTATAAGTGAAACAATATGCGAAGAGGATGGCACCTTAATCACCAATCTTCAACGACGGTTGGAGCGATGGGCCGTAAATTTTGGCTCGCAGTTTTGCTGGCCCCCAGCTTCATCTACTACCTCTGACGCTCGCGCTGGGGCCGAGTGGTCTACTCCAACAGACCCTCCCTCTTCCCAGGAAATCGAGCAGGAGCTCCGGCACATGAAGCGTTATAAAGCCCCCGGCCCTGATGGTCTTCACCCAGCTATATTTAAAGATAGTGGCGCATCGCTGGTCCGAGAACTCACCGCTTTGTTCTCGAAAATTTGGTCGAAAGCAAAAGTTCCATCATCTTGGGGTGAATCGATAGTTGTCCCCATCTTCAAAAAGGGCCTGCGCACAATCTGCTCCAACTACAGAGGAATAAGCTTAGTCCCCGTCGTTTGCAAGCTGCTGGTGTCCATCATACTACGCAGGCTATCCCAAACACGCGAATCGTTGCAACGAGAAGAACAAGCTGGGTTTCGCCCTGGTAGCGGCTGCATCGATCAAATCTTCACACCTCGCCAGATCCTCGAGCTCCGCCATGTGTATCAGAGGCCAGCGATTGCTGTGTTCCTTGATATCCGTGCAGCCTTCGATTCTGTCAATCGTACAGTACTGTGGCATTGCCTTCTGAGGAACGGTGTCCCCGAGAAGTTCGTCTCCATACTGCGCGCTCTATATAGTCTGACCTCGGGCAGGGTTAAGGCTTATGGCAAGCTTTCGCCTTCATTTGTGGTCTCCAGTGGAGTTCGACAAGGATGCCCATCTCTCCGTTCCTATTCAACTTTGCCATTAAGGATGTCCTGAAGAACGTTCTGAGCGATTCGTTGAACGCTTGCGTTGAGCTCCTCCCAGGTAGTCGAGTTGTTGATTTGGATTATGCTGATGATATCGTCTTACTGGGTGACGATCCACAGGTCGTCCAACTTGCATTAAACCGCTTGGCGATTGTAGCATCAAAGTACGGTATGTACTTTTCGCCATCCAAATACAAGGCTCTCCTTCAAGACTGGCAGGTGCCTCTGCCTGCACTCACGCTTGCTGGTGAGACACTGGAGGTTGTGGAGAGCTTTATCTACTTGGGAAGTTGCATCACTGCTGGCGGAGCTGCTGGAGACGAGATTTCGATGCGCATCTCGAGAGCAGGCCTCGCTTTTTCTAGGTTGAGACATTTGTGGCGTCGCCACGACATTCGACTCTCCATCAAAGGGTGGGTCTATTGTGCAAATGTTCTTGCTCTACTGTTGTACGGATGCGAGACCTGGCCCATTCGTAAAGATGACTTGGGCAGGCTATCCGTCTTCGAGCACTGCTGTCTGCGGTCCATTGCCCGTGTGTGATGGCAGCACCGCGCAAGCAATGTCGAAGTTAGACAGCGTGTCTTGGGACGTGGAAGCCACTCGCTCGAGGAGCTCATCTCACTGCATCAACTGCGGTGGTTGGGACACGTATTGCGCATGCCTGTCCAGCGTTACCCCCGTCGTGCGTTGTTTGCACTTGCTGGACAGGGCTGGAAGAGACGGACTTGTGGACAGCCTACAACATGGAGAAGCGGCATGAAAAAGTTGACGAAACAGTTGGCCTCGGCCGGTTGTTTTCGACTACCTGGTTGGGGTCCGAGAGATGAGGATATTTGCTGGTTGAAAACCTTGGAAGTTATGGCTCAAGATCGATGTCAATGGTGGACGTGTGCATCAGTGTGTTGCGGTGTCCCTTCTTCTTCCCCCTAAAAAAGAACAAACTGAAAAAAAACTTTTCAAAAACTGTGAGTGGTAAACTTGACAAAAAACATTTCTTGTTGCTCTTTTCTTATTATTCATATTGTTTTCCCATTCAGCCATGATTCCGATGGCACACTATCTGTACCACAGATTGTGCGTAATATATAAATAAATATGATGTTAAAATTGCGTATTGTTCCGCCCCTGGGCAACGTACTCCTAATTTAGCTTGTATTCATTCTGACTTGTCTGCACTGGAGCACTGGAGTAACTCCTGGAAGTTGCACTTTATCGCTGACAAGAGTAATCTATTGTACCAAGGCTAGGACCCTTCCCCAAACATCCTTACATTAAACGAGACCCCTACCCCTGTGTGTGGCGCAATTCGAGACCTTGGTCTAAGAGATTCTGCATCACTTAGCTTTTTAGAGCAAATGATCTTTTTGCAGGATTCTGCCAGAAAAGTGATCGCCTACATAAGTCGAACTCTTAACTTGAGAGATTCCAGGATTCAAGCCTTTAAAATATGTGTTAGGCCAAAGCTTGCGTACTGTATGGTAGTGCATAGTAATCTGAGAAAAGTGGACTTCATAGCACTAGAAAACATTCAACGATCATTCACAAAAAGGTTTTCGAACATGCCTACTACGATGACATACCGTGAGCGTTGCGAGGCGCTAAATCTGGAGCCGCTATGGCTACGCGAACTCAAACTTAATCTGCGCCTTCCATACCGCTTACCATTCAGGTTAAGCTTCACTGCTCAGTCATCATCATCATCATCATCATAATACATGTCAGCTAGAGATGGTAAAACACCTCCGCTATTGTACCGCAATACATAAAGGAAATACATACATACATACAATACATAAAGGAAAAATAAATACGACAATTGAATGCCAGCTGAGCTACCAGCAACGGATACGCATCGTTCCGGTAAGCTAGTAGCCGGCTACTAGGCAAAAACAAAAATTTAATTACGTTTTACCCTACGAAATAAGATCGTAGATGGAGGGGGAGGTTAAAGGTACGGGGAGGGACAAAGAAACTCACAGCAGGAACGCCACTGAGGTCGGCTCCTTGCCATATCAGCAAGTGTATCCAGCCAAACGTGTTCATCGTCTTTCGGACCCCAACCAGGGAGCCGTGAAGCTCCAACTGAGGCCAGCTCCGAAGTGAGGACCTTCATTCCTCTGGACCAAGTCATCGCTTGGCCACCTCTCCTCTTCTTCCACCCACATCCCCGGTGAGCAAACAACGCACGTCGCGGGAGTCGGTGGGCTGGCATGCGCAACACGTGGCCCAGCCATCGGAGCCTGGTGAGTGAAATGACAGTGCTGAGCGGTTCATTCCCTTGTCCTAGGCCGTAAACAAGGCGTCGAACACGCTCGTTCCTCACGCGATGTTCCCACCAGATGTGAGCCAAACTGCGAAGGCACCGATGGTCGAACGTAACTAGCCTCTTCATGTCCACCGATTTTAAGAGCCAGGTTTCGCAACCGTACAGTAAGGTGGAACGTACCGCTGCATTGTACACTCTACCCTTCAGGGCGAGAGTAATGTCGCGCCCTCGCCATAGGTGGCGAAGGTTAGCAAAAGCACATCGAGCTTTCGCTACGCGGTTCGTGATCTCGTCTTCGATCCCAAGGGCGCTGATACAACTTCCCAGGTAATTGAATTTCTGAACGACTTCTAGCTGATCCCCACCAAGGGTCAGCACAGGGGGCGAACCCTGCCAATCCTGGAGGAACGCTTTGCACTTCGGTGGTGCAAAGCAAAGCCCGAAGCGACTGACAGCCAGTGCTAATCTGTCCAGCGCGGCTTGACACGTCTGGGAGCTGTCACAGATGAGGGCAATGTCGTCTGCATACTCTAAGTCAAGAAGTCGTTCTCATGGGAGTAGCTCCACACCTTCCAAGTCATGTCTTGTAAATGCAATCTCCATGACTTCGTCAATAGCGAAGTTGAATAGGAAAGGTGACAGCGGGCATCCTTGTCTCACACCGCTGGAGATATTGAAGGGTGGCGACAGCTTGCCGTAAGCCCTCACTCTGCCCGTGCTACGCGCATATAATGCTTGGATAATATTTACATATTTCTCGGGCACACCTTTCCTGAGTAGACAATTCCAAAGGGCACATCGATCAACCGAATCGAAGGCACCTTTGATGTCGAGGAACACGACTACGGTGGGCCGCCAATATGTGTGACGGTGCTCCAACAACTGACGCAAGGTGAAGATGTGGTTGATGCAGCCACGACCCCGACGAAACCCGGCTTGCTCCTCACGAATCTGGCTTTCACGAGCGCCAGTCAGTCTGTGGAGAATTATGGACGCGAGTAATTTGGAGGCGATGGAGATCAGACTGATTCCTCTATGGTTGCCGCATTCCGAGCGCGAGCCGCCTTTGAAGATGGGAACAATAACGGAGCGGCTCCAGTCGGTTGGGACAATCTCCTGCTCCCACAGTTTCACTAGTAATTCACGCAAAGCATAAACAAGAGCAGAGCCTCCAAATTTGAAGAGGGCTGGAGGAAGATCATCTGGTCCTGCGGCTTTGTTCAACTTCAACAGTCCGATATCACGTTCGACTTCTGAGCGAGAGGGTGGATCCAAAGGGACAGCCCACGGAGCGGGGCGATCAGTGACCGGCGAATCGAACAATTCTTGCCGATTAACTTGCTTCTCAAAATGCTCAGCCCAACGCTCCATGCCTTGTGACAAATTGTGGATAGGCTGTCCACTCTCGTCACGTATAGTTTCACTAACACCAGTTCTCCTACTTCCCGTTTCCCGTATCAGACGGAATAACTTACGATGGTTACCCAGGGCAGCGGCCACTTCCATCTCTGACGCACGATGAGACCACCAAGATTCGCGGTCTCTCTTTAGGCTAGCACGGAGTTTTGCCCGGAGTTCTTTGCGAGTTTCATTGTGCTCGCTTCCAGCCGGGATTTGCCGGCAAGCATCTATAAGTTCCAGAGACTGCGAAGAGACCCAATGTCCATGTTGTCTATTAGACATACCACATGAGGATTTGCCTGCTGCTAGTAAGGTCTGGTGAACATGTGACCAGTGAGCATCAATTGTCTCCTGTGAGCGCTTGCTCAACTCGCATGTTAGCGTACTTCGATACGCATTCAGAACAGCTGGTTTTGTCAGTTGGCTGGTGTCAATACGCTCACGGCGTCGTCGTGGGCGTCCGCCAAAACGCGTCCGCATGCCAGCACATACAAGTGCATGATCGGTATCCACACATGTGCTCCAAATCGAGCGACAATTCTGGATGCAGCCTCTCCAGCGGTAACTTATCGCAATGTGATCGATCTGCGTGCAAGGCTGGTTCGAGGTTGGTGGGCGCCAAGTCACCCTTCGGCGGGTGCTGTGTCGGAAATTAGTGCTCGCAAGAAATAAGCGAGCATCTTCACACAAATGAAGTAACCGCTCACCGTTATCATTACGGGAGCCTACACCGCGTTGACCGCCCAGATGCAGTTCATCAGTGGACAACTTTCCAACTTGTGCGTTCATATCCCCCGCCAGCACAACAGTGTCCGTGCTTCTTCTGTGGCGAAGGAGCTGGGTCAGTTGGCGGTAGAAGTCGTTCTTTACCGAATCATCGCTACAGTTTGTGGGCGCGTAGGCAGCGATGATGAATAGACATCTATTAGTCCCGCGGGATTTCGAAGCTTTAAACGAGCCAGCCAATCGGACCGCACACATCCGGCTACTGATTGGAATCCAATCAACCAGTGCAGCTTCAGCCCGGGGACTCAGGGCAATGCCAACACCAGCTTGGCCGGTGCTCGAAGCTGCATTGTCACCGGATAGGCGCAAGGAGAAAATACTGCTTGCGTCACCTGAAGGGGATCGCAGAGTGAGCACAGTGCTCGAGCCTTGCAGGCGAGTCTCTGATAAGCAGCAGATATCGATCGAGAGGGTCTCCAATGTTCGGGCAAGTGCTGCCTGTTGACCGATTTGTAGCAGTGTGCGTACATTGAGGCATGCCAATCTGAAGGATGATCGAGGGCTCCAAATGGAAGCCGATGAACTGGATTGGACCGCTTGGTTGGACATGGGCTTGTCGACAGGAGAGGAGTGACGCTCCGCGTTCACATGTGAGTTGAAATTAGAAGGTAAATGCCTAGCAAAGCATGTTGGGGGAGGGCCAAGAATCGGGGGGTTGAAAACTGGGGGGATATAAGTGAAGTTGGAATGGGACGGTAAGAGTGAAAAAGCGTAAGAGGGGGAATAAGAAGACGGGAAGGCTTGAGCAGTAGCATCCAAACCCCTATCCACCCTGCTCGATGCAGCAGATAGCACATCGTTGATTATCCTCTGCGGTGGCCAGAGCATCAAGAAATTGTTTGCAGGAAAATTCATAGTATTGCGTGGGCAGAATACTGTCAGGTTGCCCAGGCCTAGACAGGAGAACTATTAGGGTTCTCAACCAAAGCCTTTGGTTCAAAAACCTGACCGCAAGGCAGGGGGTTTGGCGTTGGGCTACAAGGAGTCCATTTTAAGGAATAAGGTGCCACCCTCATTCCAACCCCCAACCTGGAGGACCAGGAGGCTGAGTTTGTCTGGCCTCTAACCATTGACCAATCTGGTATGAGTGACTATGAAGGTGCAAAAGCACCACCCAGCGTAGCTCAATGGATCGCTGAGGCACACAAACCATTGCACCACGGTAAGGTCCAGCCTCAGCCATAACTCGAGTTTCAGACTCGTATGCGCTGTGAACTAAGAAACAGCGAGCATACATTGCAAATACAAAAGTCTCGCACAAAGCTCCACTCAACTTTTTCTCCGTAAAATATGCATTAATATGGAGCAAACTTCCATCAAGTATTAGAAATTGCACTACCTACCCGCAATTCAGACGCATGATTAATATTCACCTGACTGTTGCAAATATCTGGTCAACACTAAGCCAGAAAGGTCCTGGATACATATGAAAGTCGCCATATCCTCTATTCGTTTCAATAATATAAGATTACCTTCATATAGTTGAATTCTTGAGTACATATTTGAAAACGAGCTTACTCCTACCAATCCGTCTAACCAATTCTGCTTTCTCCTATGACGCACTGGTTCGTAGATGCACTATGCCTTCCAGGCTGAGGTCTCTGTACCATCGTCGTTACTCGCCAAGATTTTCCATCAAATTGTGATTGGCCTATCGGCAAGCCTTTGTATTCATAATTATGTTTTAAAATTCCTCATACTTTATCTTCTTCTTTGTTGCACCGTTGGTCATGAGTGGGCTGATCTCTTGAGATGACGGATTACAGCTTCCAAAATAATGAAGTACACCCATGCAAATCATATTACTACTGACTCGCTGGCTTAAAACAAAAAAGTGCCATGCTTGATTGATCCGCATGACAGAACGGGCTGAGGCTTCATCGCCTATAATGTATGCATAAAACAGCCCTAAAATAGACATTTGATACCTAGTTCTGATGGCCTATTTACTATCTTGCCACACCGGCACAGAGCCAATCAAAGCATGGAAGTGCGGGTGAAACCCATCGTGGGAATACCCTGCATGGAAGCAAGTCCCTTGGGGACAGTTCCATAGATGACCGTATTACTTTACTTGAACCTCCCGTGAAATTTCATCATCATCATCATCATCATCATCATCATCATCATCATCATCATCATCATCATCATCATCATCATCATCATCATCATCATCATCATCATCATCATCATCATCATCATCATCATCATCATCATCATCATCATCATCATCATCATCATCATCATCATCATCATCATCATCATCATCATCATCACCATCATCATCATCATCATCATCATCATCATCATCAGCATCATCATCATCATCATCAGCATCATCATCATCATCATCACCATCATCATCATCATCATCATCATCATCATCATCACCATCATCATCATCATCATCATCATCATCATCATCATCATCATCATCATCATCATCATCATCATACATGTCAGCTAGAGGGGGTAAAACCTCCGCTATTGTACCCCAATCCATAAAGGTTGGCGGCATCCAGTTTCGGATTTGCTTGTCACTGAGGCAAGCCACAGGATGCCTGCGCCTACAGAGGGACCATGGGTGGCTTGCGCTGCACCACACACAGCTCCATCCACACACCCCATATCCAGTGTAAACCCGAAGGAATAAGACCGGGAGGCATGTGGATGGGAGTCTTGTTTCATCAACGGAGCCGGCCCACACTCCTTCACAGGCAAACACAAGCACACTGTATTTGGGAATCAAGCGCACACAAAGCGGTGGCTGGACCGTAGTCCGCTCCACAATGAGTGCATGGAACCACTCTTTAAGCCTAGCACGGCCACAAGGACCGTGCACCCTGTCCCCTCCAGCAACGACCAACTGTCTCCTGGAGCCAGTATGGACGAGGTAGTGGGTAATAGACAGGTAGGCACTTTGTCAACATGCACATTAAGCGCAGCCACACCGGAGATATCAAACAACAGCCAAAAACTTGAGAGAGAAAGAAAAAGAGAAAAACTCGATTAATGCATAAGGAAATGGTGATATAAACCTTAATTAAATAGCATATGTAATAAGTTGTTTACAAACAAATCCTAGCTAAGTGCACGAGGTCAGGAAATATAGTTCACGGAATGCCGCGAACACAAATATGCTACGGAAATCGAATACAATTGGCTTAGGCGAGGTGTGCAAGTTAATGGAATAGAGTACTGGTAGACATTTATAAGAGAAAGAAAAGCATTAAGGTAAAAACTGTAAACCCACCACCTGAAATAAAGAGAATTAGCATGCAAGCACGCGGTTAGTAAATCGAATTCAGCGTGCCTACAAACGCTGCGCTGGCTCGTCGTAATTCTATGCAGGACCCGTTGTCGCTTCTGTAGTGGCAACAAAGGACCTAGCTCATGGCCCACTAGACATTTATATGAGAAAGAAAGGCATTAGGAGAGAATCGCAAACCAACCACCTGAAATAAAGAGACTTAGCAGGTAAGTATGCGGTTAGTAAATCGAATTCAGCGTGCCTACAAACGCTGCGCCGGTGCTGCCTACGTTCACTGCGGGACCCGTCGGCGCTTCGGCAGTTGTCCCGAGTGACCTCTCTCATGGCTCACTAGGCCTGCCTGGCTAAGGCACTCGCGACCGCATGTTCTACAGCACAATGCGCTCGATGTCGATGGAGTACAATTCATTAGTGCTTGCCGCTTCCGCACTTGCCGCTTCTTCTCTGCATGCATGAGGGCTTTCTCCCGCACTTCAGCAACTGCCTTCGTGATTAGATCGCGCCATGCACCACGATCAACCGCCTTCGATTCCCATGATCTGCAATCTCGATTAGAACGTGTGAGGCTCACTTTAATCATGTCCTGGTAACGTAACTTGGGTTTTCCAGCATGCCGCTTCCCTATACTCAGCTGACCGTATAAAAGTTGTTTCGGTATTCGCGTCGAATCCATACGGCTCAGATGACCGAGCCATCTCAGGTGTCGCAGTAAAAGTATGCAGTCCACTGCATACATCCCACTTCGGCGCAACACTTCCGTGTCTGCAACTCTGGCGCCCCAGCCGATGCGCAAAATTCGTCGCACACACTGCTGATGGAACCGCTCGAGATATCGCACATCCCGCCGGTACACCGTCCACGTTTCACTGCCGTACAGAATAACGGAAAGTACCATGGATTTGTACACTAT
>OX104071.1:74187006-74444345 GCA_944474145.2 Dicrocoelium dendriticum | reverse complement strand
TACAAGGCTGGTGTCGTTCTCTGCACTTCTCTTGCAACTGAGGAGCCGCAAACACCATATCTAGAGTGCTGCGACCCGAACGAAATCCACCTTGCTCTTCCGCCAGGTTAGGTTCCACAACCTGACTCACGAGGCGGTTGAGCAGGATTCGGGCAATCACCTTGCCCACACAACTCAGCAAGTTGTTGCCATGTTCGTGCAACATTGCTTGCTCCCTTTGCCCTTGTACAGTGGTAGCACAAGGGCATCCTTCAACTCAGGAGGCACCTCCTCCTCAATCCATACACGTTGCACCAAGTGGTGAAGCGCAGTCAACAACGCGGGTCCACCGTGTTTCAATACTTCAGGTGGGATCCCGTCACCTCCGGCACATTTGCCGTTTCGCAGCTGAGCAAGGGCTCTCTGCGTCTCATCCAGTGTCGGCGTGTCCGCCAGACTGGCCTTCACATCGTGCTGCTCCAGGAGGTTCAAAGTAAGTCAGTCGATCTCTGAACGGTTGTTCAAGAGACAGTCAAAGTGTTTCCGCCAGTCCTGCATTATGTCTGCAGTCTGGGTGCAGGTAGCGCCTGAACTACCATCGATCAGTGTCCTCAGCGGCTCCAATCTCGGTCCATACACCGCCTTCAAGGAGTCAAAGAATTCCTTGTGTTGACGGCGTTCGGCGTAGCATTCCATCTGCTTCGCCTTCTCCGTCCACCATGCATTTTTAATGCGACGGAGCTCTCGGGTCAGTCGCCGTCGAAGTTTGCGAAACTGACTACTCTTCCCCAAGTCACTGGGTCTGCCACATGTGCAGCAAATGCTACATTCTTCTCTGACACCAATGCGTCAATCGTCACATTGTTGTTATCAAACCAATCAGGCCGCTTACAGTTTGCGCGCCCGATGGTCTCCTCGGCAGCAGCTGTCACCTGGTCGCGAATGTGGTGCCACAGGTCGCCCACTGTGGCTATACAGTCCACATCACCACACAGGCGTGCAGCCATCGCCTTCTCCAGCTCAGTATGTTTCGCCACAGTACCGAGGGAGAGAATGTTAAATTTACGCCGATTCACGGCGGGAGTGCAATACATCGATTTCCGAAAATATATGTACAGTTTGGTCCGGACCAACTTGTGATCAGTACCACACTCAGCTCCACACAGTACACGTGTCCTGAGCACTTCACGCATATCAAGCTGACGTACGATGACATGGTCGAACTGGTGAGGGTGACCACTCCGTGGATGCGTCCAAGTTGCTATATCACTCGCACTCAGTGCAAACCGAGTTTTCGTGATCGTCAGGCCGTGAGTGGCACATAGTGAGAACAGCCTGTCACCGTTCGCATTCGCTGAACCAATGCCATGCGCACCGATAACATCTGTCCATGCTGATGCATCACGCCCAACGCGCGCGTTGAAATCACCCAGAAGAAATAGTCGGTCGCTCCTCGGCACAGACCGTATCACGGAGGATAGCTCAGAGTAGAACTGATCACGCGTGTCATCAGGATAACACATGGTCGGACCGTAGTGCTTATAAAAGTAGCAAACTTACCTCTTCCGAGTCGTAGGCGAACAGTCATCAGTCGCGCGCTGATGCCCGTTGGTTCACCCACCAGCTGGCCATTCAGGCGGTCGGATATTGCAAGTCCGACCCCATGTTCACGTGGTGCTGAGGCGGCGTTCCCCACCCAGTAGAATGTGTAGCCAGCACCTGCTTCATGTAACCTACCTTGCTCAGCGAGCCGCGTTTCACTGAGCGCCGCAATATCGATGTGGTAGCGCGCCAGCTCCATTGCGACCAGTGCAGTGCGTCGTTCCGGGCGCTCGCTGGAGTTCCGGTCCAGTAGTGTGCGCACGTTCCAGCACCCGATGCTGAGTGCTTTGCGCGCAGGCATACGATTGCATTGGTGGGCAATCGCACGCGAGGTGGTCGTTGTGCTTCGGAGGTTTGCTTGAGGGACTCCACCCGGAGCCTTTGGCTCAATAGCCTTACCCACAAGGCAGTGGGTGGTTTGGAGGTTTGCTTGAGGGACTCCGCCCGGAGCCTTTGGCTCAATAGCCTGACCCACAAGGCAGTGGAGAGCAGATCCAGCTCGGGAATGTGATTGCAGAGACAGATTGGGATCTGGTTGACGGCCGTCACACGCAGCCTCTGAGGTTCTGGAACAATTATCATATGTTTTGCGACCGTAATTGGATACGCACCTGCGACCACGGCCAGACGCAGGTGGGTTTTTGGCGGGTTTGCACCAATTTGACCAGGCGCTGCCTGGCTTGAGGCGGGCAGTAGCAAACCATTGAACACCCGGAGGTGTCCTCCCACCGTCAGAGACAATGCGTGGCCCTCGTGCTCTACGCCAACCGAGCATTGAGAATATCACCCGTAAACCTGTTGTCTCCCATGGCTAGGTTTTACGGGAAGTGGGCCATCGACCACTTCCTAACCTCCAGAGGGCATGGACTAGGATACTGCCAGGGCGCCCAATCCTGACAGGAGAACGACTCGGGTCCTCAGCCAAAGCCTTCGATTAAATGAACACCCGAAAGGCAGCGGGTCTAGCACATGGTCAGTTAGCTGACTCATGCGGATTGGTGTCCTGGATCTTAGCAGTGAGAAGGGCGAAACCTAACTCCCACCCAGCGGTCGCCACGTGGAGGCGCCCAGGACATGAGACTATGGCGCAACAGTAGCAGCAGTGGGTAGACCATCTGTCAGGATCCAGCCACCACCAGCCTCAGCGCACCATAGGCTCTCCCACCTAATACATAAAGGACATACATACATAAATACAATACATAAAGGAAAAAATAAATAAATACTACAGTTGTAAGCCGGCTGAGCTACCAGCAACGGATAGGCATCGTTCCGGTAAGCTACCAGCCAGCTACTAGGTAAAAAATATTATGTTTTACGCTAAGAAATGAGATCGTAGGTGGAGGGGGAGGCTAAAAGGTATGGGGAGGGAAATTTACATCTAGTATTGTCCCCAGTTTCTTAATCTATCTACTAGTTTCGAACTGCGAATCACTTCAAAAACCCATATGGGAACCATTGTACAAAACAAGTAAAATTAACTATATTGCGCGATCACGTTGTACTTGTCGACATGACCACTCAATTGGTCTGTGCCTCGCACTGTCGAGGAATAAAACGTTTATTTATTTATTTATAACACAAATCACAACGAAGTTCATGGTTTCGTTAGAGGACGAGGTACTACCAGGTTGCCCAAGCCGAAGTAGGGTGTTGACTTAGGGGACACTACCCCGAGGCTTTGGCTGAATAGCCTACCCGCAAGGCAGCGGAGCGGATTCAGGGAATCGCGCCTATTTGGAGCTGGTGACTGATTGCTCAGTTCATACGCCTTTCGTTTGTTCCTTTGTCAAACGGGGGACCAACGCTCCACAGAATTATAGCATAAATTTGCTGGAATACAATGCTTCGTCAGCATGAAGCAAGGGGCAGTGACTTTATTTAGTGGCGAGTCACATCCGCCACGTCACAGGGTTGTTAGACGGACATATATGGCTTTTTATAGGGAGGACGCTTGTCAGGCGAAAACTCCCCATGTCCTGGAACACTGTCGCCGAACCATTTGCTGGAACGGGCAAATCCCGAACCATCCAGCTGGCACCACAAGGAGATTGTTCGGCAAGTCAGCTCTCATACACTCAACTGCATACTTGTTGATGAGTATCGTGTTGGCGTTTGTGCCAATGCTGTGTGAACCGTGTGTGTGTGTGTGTGTGTGTGTGTGTGTGTGTGTGTGTGCACTCAGTCCGGACCGTTAAGGATGCTGTTGGTCCACGGAGTCTGATTGACAACGTCCACAGTTGTGCGCGAACTGACTGACGATCCACCGTTGTTTGATCACACAGCGTTCATCAATATAGTCGTCATTTGAAGTAGCGCTTTATACCCAGTATCTCAGGCAAAACCGATGTGGCGGAAGCGACCTGAGTACGACTGTTCCACATAGGTGCACTCCATCAACACCTGGGTCCCATCCCAGCTGGCTCATCACAATCACTGCGAATTAGTACGCGGATTGCAACCGGGAGAAGATGGTTGAGACAGCGTGAACCCCCACTCAGGTGACAAGGTCGAATGCAAAAATACAGTAAATATCCTATTGTGAAATGGATACTCACGTTCAGTGTACAGTACACAGCCAAGTTAATTGCAGACACTGCACTATAGATGAAATCCCCGATCGTGGTTGTAGACGCTGCTTCAAACCCATTCATGACGGTCCGTTTGTAATTGGCAGAAGGCAAACATTATTGAAACCCACCGACCGCCGACCTTCACTTATGTAATAGAGGTATTTCCTATATTTTGAGTACTAATAACAGTGCTGTTGATAGCTGAAGATGGCTATCATGTGGAAAATGTTGAATTCGGTTCAATAAGACTGACCACCCATCTAACTGCACTGCTAAATCTTTGCACTTTTGTTAAAATCACATCCCTCCATCTGGGAAGTATATCGGTGGCGAGCGCCTTGTTCAAAATAGCTAAAATAGCTAAAGCTTCACAGATCCCATAGGATGGTCGTGGTGAAACTTCAAACTATAGCAACGTTGTTAGCAAATTTGTGGTATACGGATGTTAAGCTATACATACAAGGTAAATTCCTGAGGAATGACGGCAAATTGGATGTTGGTAAAATCCTGCCTCCTGGTGTACACATACATGAGTTAAGAAATGGAACGAAATATAGGATTTGATCGCCAGTGAACTCCCTTACAGACACTTGTGCTTATTCATGGGTAAAGACTCAGATGAGATGGTGCAGCGAAATGAATGCACGATCAATACGGGTTTTGAATTCTGCCAGCGTGGGAGCACGTGCCAGATTCCAGTAGAGCATTCCACGTTCTGCGAACGCGTAGGGAAAAGAAATTCCGATGACATTCCAAACGATTGTGCTGCTCTGCCAGTTTGAAATGGTGGCCACTCAAATTGCTGTTATGATTGAGTTTTAGAAAGTAGCGGCAGGTGTGCTTGGAATACCTCAAAATTTGGTAGATTTAAATAAGATGCCCGCACAATCGCAAATACTGTCCGCCGAAGACCCCGAGAACTTTTGCCTACATCCATAGGGCAAAGTATACAGACCCTTGACATCCTTGGTTGCTCGGGGTTAGGGTATCTCTAAGGCGGTGAGATCTCTCAACCATGGCTGCCAGACCTGTATTGCTTATTCCACATTTGGACGTACGTATGAGCCGAGTTGTGGACAAATCGAACGGTCGAATCGTCCGAAAGGACGCTTGATGTGGGATGCCCCACCTTGACGCCGTTTCAGCCGGCTTCGAACATCCAATATCTCTCTTGACAAAACTCCCAGATACTTCTTGCCACAAGACATTGGAAGCTCCTGGTTGCCGAGTTCGTAGAAGTGCACCAATTTGTGCTGTAGGTTCAGTACTCGACATTTGTCCAGATTGAATCGGAGTGGATTCTGGATTGACCACGTGCATACCATGTATAGATCAGTTTGAAGTACTGTGATATCATCTGGTGTGTTGCTGGCCTCCCACACGTTGATATCATCGGCATTAAGCAGGCAGTTCGAGGTTATGAGGCATGTGATATTGTTCATATACGTCACAAATTATCGCCGTCCTAGTACAGATCCCTGTGGTACTCCGCATTCAACTCGGATGGGATCTGACAGCGATTCACACACATGTACCTCCAAGTGCCGGTGAGGAGGAAAGCTTTGATCCACCCTAACATAGGATCACCAAAACCAAAAGTCTGGAGTTTGAAGTGTTATGGTCTAACCGGTCGAATGCCTTTGAGAAGTCGCGAAAGACTACATCAACTCCAGTGCCAGAGTCTACTGCTTCAGTCCAGCTGGATCGTGCTAGTCTCAACACAGTTACTTTGGATATATGTGTATAAACTATATGAGTAGTTCGTACACAATAAAGTTTATAACTGAACAAAACAAAAACAAGATAAGATCTGCCTTATGTAGGATTCACTGGGTAATCCGTTGTTTAGGCAAAGCCTGTGTTTCGGTGCACGATTGTCCCACACAGAAAGCATTGCTGGTGTTGTGAGCTAAAAGTCCACAAGTGCGCGTGTGAGTACGAGCTAGCGTGCGAGTGTAGTGAAATCAGTTTGTGTGGTCAAAGCCGACAGTCGAATGATCGATTGGCATTTCAAATTGTCGGCTTCGGCAATGAATAGATAGGGCACTACACTAGTGGTAGATTTGTAGCGCACGATCATTTTCGCCGGCGACAAGACTACTCCGGTGCGAAGTAGTTACATTCTTCCTGATAGGCCTCCAGCGCATCAGAAATAATGGCTTCCATGACCTTTGATATAACGGGCAGTAAGAGTATGGGATGGTAGTTGGCTGGATCGGAACGACTATCTCCCTTGTAAATAGGAAGAAGCATTCCGTGTTTCCACATGTCAAGCATATATATACATATTTATATATAGTATTGGAAAGCGGCATGTGGGGAAACTAAAGTTATGTTACCAGGACATGATCAAAGTGAGCCTCACACGTTCTAATCTAGATTGCAGATCATGGGAATCGAAGGCGCTCGATCGGCGTGCATGACGCGATCTAATCACGAAGACAGTTGCCGAAGTGCGGGAGAAAGACCTCATACATACGGAGAAGAAGCGACAAGTGCGTAAGCAACAAGCACCGATGGGGTGTACTCCATCGACATCAAGCGCATGGGGCTGTGGCATATGCGGTTGCGAGTGCTTGAATCAGGCAGGCCTAGTGAGCCATGAGCGAGGCCACTCCGGACCACTACAGAAGCGACGACGGGTCCTGCAGAAAACGTAGGCAAAACCAGCGCAGCGCTTGTAGGTACGTTGCATTCGATTTAGTAACCGCGTTTTTGCATATTAATTCCCTATATTTCAGGTGTTTGGTTTTCAATTTTGTCCTAATGCTTTTCTTTCTCATATAAACGTCTACCTGTAGGTTCTTTTATAAACTTGCACAGGTCGCTTAAGCCAATTGCAGTTAATTTCGATAAAATGTTCGTGGTTGTGGCACTTCCGTAAAATATACTTTGCGACCTCGTGAACTTATCTCGCATTCGCTTGTAAACAACTTGTTCCATATGCCAATTAAAGGTTTATGTCACCGTTTCCTTATGCATTACACGACTTATTTTATTTGTCATCATTCTCTCAATTGATTGGCTGTTGCTTGATCTCCCGGTGTGGCTGCGCTTGATGTGCATGTTGACAAGATGCCTACCTGTTTATTACCCACTACCTCGTCCATTTTGGCTCTAGGAGACGGTTGGCCGTTGCTGGAGGTGACGGGGTGCATGGACCTTGTGGCCCTGTTAGGATCAAAGAATGGTTCCATGCACTGAGGGTGAAGCGGACTACGGTCCAGCCACCTCCTTGTGTGCGCATGATTCCCCAAATACAGTGTGCTTGTGTTTGCCTGTGAAGGAGTGTGGGCCGGCTCCGTTGATGACACGTAGCTCCCATTCACATGCATCCTGGTCTTATTCCTGTGGGTTTACACTGGATATGGGGTGTGTGGATGGAGCTGTGAGTGGTGCAGCGCAAGCCATCCATGGTCGCTCTGTAGGCGCAGGCGTCCTGCGGCTGGCCACAGTGACAGGCAAATCCGAAACCGGATACCACCAACCAAAGATATATATATATATATATATATATATATATATATATATCCAATCCAATTACAGCTAATGTACCATCAGAACCGTGGCGAAATAAAGGGGTGAAACCGAATACAACATGAAGAAAATGACTTTTTTCGGCTTTACACACGCCGCTTTGGGACTTACGTCTTTTGAAGCTTAATATTCTATGAGACGTTAACTAATAGGTAAAACGGTTGAGGAACACTGTCTTCACTGATGCCGGTTGCGCGACAGCCTCCGGGGTTTCTAACCACTGGCAGTCCGAATCGCGTGGTCCACTTTCTGGAAGGTCCTACCGTTCGAAAGCATGCTAAGCTTGAGGTTGCATTCCTCATGCTCCTTCTCCACGTCATTGGTTGTCCACCGCGGCACTTTTTCCAGTCGCTTCCGGGGAGCGCAAATAACGCTCGACGGGGTAAGGCGATAGGTCGGAATGCACAATACGTGACCGAGCCGACACATGCGGCTTTAGAGAATAACTTTCTGAAGACTGGCACTACTCGTTCCAAGCACTCGGTCTCGGATCTCTGCATCGCTTATATAATGGTGCTACCACAACACCCGAGCAATTCTTCGTAGACACCGATTGTCAAAGTCTAACAATCGTTTCATGTCTTCCGAGTGAATAGGCCAAGTCTCACAACCGTACATGAGTACTGCACGGACGGAAGAATTGTACACTCTGCCCTTGAGCTTGAGACTGACATAGAGGTCTCATTTTGAAGACTGCAAGGCTAGCCTTTGCAATCCGTGGTAAGACTTCATCTCCAACATCGCCACCAGCCTTGATGCAACTCCCTAGATAAGTAAAGCAAGCGACTTCCTCCAGAACATGTCCAGCCATGGTGAGCGCGGTTTCAGGCATTTTCCAGTCCTGGTGCAGCGTGTTATGCTTTCTCGGAGTGAAGTATAAGCTATACTTAGAAGCCTCTATCGCTAAGCAGTCCAAAGCACTCTAGACGGTTTGTGGGTAGTCACCCAGAAAGACGATATCATCAGCGTAGTCCAAGTCCTTGACTCTGTTTCCAGGGATGAGCTCAACACCGCCATTCTGGACACCTCCCAGTGCTCCTTGGACGATAACTGCGATGGCAAAATTGTAGAGGAAAGGTGAATTAGGGCAACGTTGGCGAACACCACTGGTCACAGCAAATGAAGAAGAGAGCGGGCTGTAAGCCCTGCCTTTGTCCGACGCGTGGTTGTATAGGTTTTTGAACATGGTTACAAACTTTTCGGGCCCACCTTACATCAGTAGACAGTTCTACAACGCATATCTATCCACTGAATCAAATGCCGCTCGGATGTCCAAAAAACACTACGAATGTTGGCCGCTGGTGGATGTAACGGATTTTTACGTGCTGGCGGAGCGTGAAGATTTGGTCAACGCTGCCGCGGCCGGGACGAAATCCGGCTTGTTCTTATTGGGATAACTCCTCTGTAGTAGTTGAAAGCCTGAGAAGTAGGACAGGCACAAAGTTTTTGGATGCAACAGAGCTCAACGGGGTTTCGCGCTAGTTACAGCAACCGTCTCGGGAACCTTTCTTGTAAATCGGAACAATGACCGATTCTCCCTATGAGTTTGGAACCATCACCTCAGTCCAAACTTTCGTGAACAGCGATAGGATTTCGCTGACAGACACACTCCGGCTATCTTTGAGTAGAATCGGTTATAGGCTTTCGGAACCAGGAGCTTTGTGACTTTTCAAAGATTGGATTGCATCTTGGATCTCTGTTTCAGTTGCGGAGCCTGTGGAGACAGGCCAAGCATTAGCCGTTGGGGCTGGAGTTGGCACAGGGGGCTGTGTTGGTTAGTTTAATTGAAGAGCTAAATGCTGTGCCCAGCGACCCATTCGTCTGCGTAGGTTGGTGATGTCCGTGCTGTCTGATACGCAAGTCGTCTGGCTGATAGCGTGGGAATTGCAACCGTGGCCTGATGATGCAAAATAGACGGCGGAAATTGTCAGCTGAAGCAGCGACTTCCATCTCACCAGCTCGTTTTGACCAAGAAGATTCGCTGTCACAGTAAAGGTTTGCTTTCAGCTGTTGCGTAATAGACCGGCGGCGTTTGTGCTGCGCTGCGCCAGCAGACACCGCCCGTCGGCAATCCAAAAATTCCAAGGATCTTACCAAGATCCAGCGTTTGGAAGTGGATTAAGTGAGGCCGCAGCTTGACAAACCTATAGCTATGTGGTCAATCTGTGACCAACGCTGGGTTGATGATGGGAGGCACCAAGTGGCGTACTGGCGTCCAGGATGACGAAAGTACGTGCTGGCGAGGAAAAGCTGATAATCAGCACACAGACTGAGCAGTCTCTCTGTTGTCTGAGCGAACATCATCATATTCATGGGGTCCCCCGAGGTGACACTCACATGGCAGCAGCCGACCGATAAGCGCACTGAAGTCTTCTGCCAAAACAATCAAATGCTTTAGGAGCCCTAAGGAGCAGCTCACGAAGGTTCTGGTAGAACTGGTTCTTGAATGTGTCCGAGCTACAGTCAGTGGGCGGGTAAGCAGAGATCACGAAGAGAGCGTGCTTTTCGACTCGACGTCTGCTAACTTTACAAGAGCCATTGAGGGTCATCGCACAAAAGCGCTTATTGATCGGAATGCAGTCAATCAAAGCAACCTCGGCTTTAGCACTGAGGCAATTCCAACACCAGCTTGCCCAATTGCGGAAGACTCAGTGTCACCAGAAAGGCGGAATGGAAGCGGGTGCGTGGGTGGAGTAGTGCTGCCAGCTGATAGACCGAGTTGTAGTTCTGGCGTCTTGCTTCATTCAGGCAGCGGACATCAATTCCAAGGGTCTCTGGCGTGCGTGCAAGTCCAGCTTGCGGACCGATCGGTAGTAATGTGCGTACGTTGAAGGCTGCAAGGCTGCGTTCCGGGTTTCAGGAATGAAGATGGAAGCCTTTGAAGATGACAGCTCTCGCTTGAGCACTGTGTGGTGGAGTTGGCAGATGTCACGGGAACAGGTTCATCAGCGGAGGTGGGGTTGATCGCCGGAGAAGAATGAGGTAAAAATGGGTGTAAGTGGTTCAAGGTAAGGGCGGGTAAAATGGCGGCGTGTGCTAGTGAAGTTGGCATGACAGCATGAGTGAATAGCGTCGTAGTGGTTAGAGACCGTGTAAATGGATGTAGTTGGAAGTCCGTGGTTCGTCTGTAGGCGAGATACTACCTGGTTACCTAGGCTGAGCACGTACATTTCGTCAAAGCCCTGTTGGATGAGTCGAACCAAATGCTCAGTTTAATTCTGTCCGATCGTCGCTGGCGATTTCGCGCGTAAATGATCAACTCCAAGAAAACTGTGCTTACGCATACTCAACCGGATTTTTAATACAGCTTCTGCTGTGAACGATAAATGAGTGGGTTTTGGGGGTGAAATAATCAGTGTCACAGGGTTAGGTGACCAGTGGTCACATTGAAGTGTTGCAGCATATTGTAGCCGCTGGATATTCACCTCCTACTTTGGTATCAGTGTAGGTCCCTCAGTTGTTTGAAGAGGAGGGATGCCTCGTTTCATCTTACGTAAACTGTTGACGTGTTGATACCGAAGTTTGTGATTTGAGGCCATATGCACTGCCAAATTCTGCTGGTACGCCATTCTGTACTCGCGAACAAGCTGAGTACAGTGATTGTGTTGGGTCACAAAGGTCATCCAATTCTTGGTGCTTGGAGAGAGTTTGTAGAGATGCTAAATGGATTTTCGCACCGCTACGCTCTTGCATATCCTGCTTCGCCGAACCGAGACCATTTATTTCGGGCGGCAAGTCTTAGCCGCTGATACATCGGCAACCAAGGAGTTAAACTGGCTAGCAAAATGTTCCCATGCATTAGCTGGTGTTTCGTCTGCCAGAAATGCCCACTTGGCCGAGGCACCTAGTCCTTCTCCTTGCGTCGGCACTTTCCACGGGATATTCTGCATATCGAATATATTCAAAGAGTAGGACTACATGCTTGCTGTGGCCCAAGAGGACGTCGATGGTTCCACTCTTGACCATCAGTACTTCCTTGGTGAATATTTGAAGCAGCATTCACGGCTTATCTTTTTCTCGGATGTGGCCAAATAGCGGATAACTGGACAACAACTCTTGTAGATCGATCTTAAACTGTTCTCCGGGAGCTGCGTGGGATTCCAGAGCGTGTATGTTGAAATGCCAGCACTGAGAACGTGACCGCAAAATTGTGTTTATCACCCTTTTTATTGCAGACGCCAGATAGCAGTCCATCTCAGGCGTGGAGGAAGGAGGGCGGTAAATGACCGTCACTAAGCAAGTGCCATCGCTTTTTATAGGTAGAGAGCACCAAAGGTAATCATGTACCGTGTTGAGCGTATTCTCTATGAGCTCCCATTGGAGGTCATTGCTTAAGTACAGAGCCACCCCTCCCACTATGCTGTCTCGGTCTTGCCGAACAGCGGACATGTCTGACAGTACGATCTCCATGTCTCCGTTATATCGATGAGGTCGCAGGCTTTTGGTCCTTGACGAGGCCGCACTTCGGAAAGTATACTCAGTAAGCCTTGAGCGCCGGTGTACATACAGGAAAGTTTCTGGGATCTCAAAAGCTGTTGACTTGGAGCACATGAATTATGTAGATTTGTTTCGACCGATGAGAGGCCGGCACCTAATAGCCTTTTTGGTAGTGACAAATCTCGATTGGAATGCAATCGGTTTGTGGTCTCACTTGCACATGTGGTATGTAGTCCATCGGCAGCCTTCGCAATAGCTACGGATCTTAGCGCACATGTTTCTAAATAGCTGTTGTGTTTATATTGAGTCATGGTGATGTTTCCGCGAGAACAGCAAGTGGCTGCCGCTCTCTAACTGCTGGCTTCAGTCGTAATTCCGAAGGAAGTGTCTTGAGTAGTAACTGCTAGCTACCGATTAAGTTCACAGCCATCGGTTATGGTTGCAATGTTAGTTTCAGTATCCTCGGGCCACTGCCTCTGCAATTTGGTAACACGCGCAACGGTGCAATCGACTGAAGTATGACGTCACCCGTACAGAGAGCTTTACGGATGTAACCGTATTCTTCCAGGTCATGAGCATGGGCTTGTTCGTTGCTAGATGTCGGTAGCTCAGGCAAGCCATGAAGGAAAATAATGCTTTTGCTACTCTCCATGTGATGGTGATTTGAATTATTTTTGTCCAGCTGACGTTCCCTCCATGCAACATACAGAAATAGGCGTGTCTCACTGTTTTCAGTCTACTGGCGGCAAGCCGACAAAACCACCGTCTCGATATCATCTGTCGATCCCAATGTTACGCGTAATAGCCGTGACTCCCCGGAATGAATCGAGATTGAAGGTTTAATGTTGTGCATTATACTAGTCGGACTGGCTTGATCTCCGATATTATCGTAAAGTAAATTCCCTTACTTAATTCATGTATCTGTTTGCTCCTTAAGGACTTTGCATTGGACTCAGGAACGTTGGTGCATATAAGTGTCAAGACCCCGTAGTTTCGCCTCTTCTTCGGAGATGTGGGAAGCACGTTTAACGAGGGGTTTAGTGACGTCTCTGCAGGTTGCACCAGGTCCTACACCCGTTATGTGGCTGTACTGGGTGAGGTTACCATGGTCGCACTTTGATTACACTGAGCAGCAGCGGTTGCACATGTGGATCGGTCTTTAGAGCGCTTCGGATTTTGTTGGTCAATCAGAAGAGTGGATGTTACCGATGTTGCGTCAGTCGCTACATTAGCTAAGAGGATGTGAGCGGTGGGGCTAAGCATGCTTCTATCGGTCGCTGCGACTAGTTGGTTTGTGGTTCTCAAGGTTTCTAGTACTGTTTGCGCATGTGAACGCCTGCCCTTCTCTTTGGTTTCGAGGCAGTAATTGGGGTAGATGGATGAGGCGCAAGATGCGTTATTGTTGCTGTGAGCGAAGCAATTTTGCATCCAAAAGATTTTCAGTTTCGACGACTAAACTGTCGTAATTTTGTGTTAACGCTGGCACGCATTTTACTCGTGGAACCGTTCTGCATTTCGGACAGAACCAAAGTGACCCCGGCGTACTGTATTAGTTTATGTCGGTTCTACACACCTTGACGTATTTGGATGGTACCGGTCAGTACACTTTTTACACAGCAACCCTAATTTTACTACCTTAGCACAAGTTTACTTAGCACGAAATGCTTCGGTTTGGTGGTCATGATGACCGATTATCGTAGAACAAATCCAGGATGGCGGACACGGTAGGCCGTTGGACCCATCAGCGAGAAATCCGAAATTAGCCAGAGAACATCCACCAAATTTGCACAAGTGGAATATTGCATACAAAATCTCGGTGCACAATTCATAGAGTAAACACCTTTAACAGTAATCTTGAAGCAAACGTAGTATTCAGCCCGGTAATTCAAATTCCGCTGCGTCCGTGGGTACAGTCAGTATCCCATGGCTACAACCAGTATCTGTGGGGACCACGTCATGGGTTGGAGGTACCAAAGTTGCATTTATTAAGGGAAGGCTTTTTGCTTGACCTAACATGCCCAAGGCACTTGACTGGGTGTCACATGAAAACTTGTTAGCTAAGTTGATGTCATAGGGGATAGGTGAACTCTTGATCTCTTGGTTCATGTCATACCTTCCAAACGGAACGCAGGTAGTACATATTCGAGAATACAAACTTGAGTCTACAAGTGTTACCAGTGGTGTGTTACAGGGAACTATCCTTGGGCGGCTAATGTTCTTAATTTTTGTTAACGACATATTCAACTTGGTACAATTCGGTACAACATACATGTTTGCTGATGACAGTACAATTGTATCCACTTTCCGTCCGGAAACCTCCAATGATGCTGTCAACATAATCCAACGCGACCTTCTTCTGCTTAAAACCTTGTGTTCAAAGTGGAAAATCTCTTTCTCCACTGATAAGAGATAGACTATGTGCTACAAAGGCGATTTGACTCAAAGTGACTTACTTCCTGATGGCAGACCAATTAATCTCAGCCCTACGACTAGATACCTGGGATGGCGATATTCATAATCAGTTGACTTCCGTGAGCAAGAAGGCCATGCGATTGCGAGAGCAAGGTACAAAATTGGTTTGGTATTTAGGACCTTTTCCCCACATTTATCAATGCTTCATTCTTATAAGTCAGTTGTTGGACCCACGTTGGAATATTGTTCGTTGGTGTACAGCACCTTACAAAAGCGCGATTGCATTACACCGGAACAAGTACAGGCAGGATTCACAAAGCGCCTCCTTGGTACTTCCTCAAAGCTGAAATGTTCAGAACGATGAGCTAAGCTCAAACTTGATTCGCTCTGGTTCCGGCGCCTGAAACACACCCCAGCTATATTCTTTAAAGTATTGTAGGGAAATATGCATGTTTCTAACGTCAGCATAAATTTACTCCAATCAACAGTCTACAACAGACGAAACAACCTGAACTCAGTGGCGGAATGCAAGTGCAGAACCAGCAGATCTGCGGACATTTTCCTCAACAGGGATACCAGAGTATGAAACAAGCTATCATCCGGAATACATGCCTGCACTCTTGGACGCAAACTTTGAAAAGTCCTCCGCTTTTGAGCACTGACACTCGCAGAATATCATGTTGCATCTCCCACTCCCAAGTCTCAAACCCGTTTATAGTTTCCACTAATGTTATTTTCTGAAAGACATATTTACAGCGGGTACACACAAATAATCTGCCACGTATGGTCGGCTTCCGTCCCAACGAGACTGGACCTAAACGTGGTGTGAAGGTTAGCGTACCTCCTTGACCTACTGAGCTATATCGGATGGTGCCCCCTGACCCCTTGTGAGCTACCCTTACCAGGTGGTTCAATGGATAGAGGCCAGACAAATTCAATCTTCTGATCCTCCAGGTTGGAGGTTTGAAATGGGATGGCGTCCATTTTTGTAAATCTTAACCATTTCCACCTCTGCCTTGCGTACAGGCTTTTGAGTCAACGGCTTTGGTTGAGAACCCTAATCGCCCTCCTGTCTAGGTCTGGGCATCCTGGCTGTATCGCAGCCTACGTACAACATTTACACGCAGACCATGTGCCACGTATGGTTGGCTTCAGTGTTTTTCCTTGCTTGATTAGTTCTATCTGCCGAGCCTCGTTGAGTCGGCCAACTCAAGCAGGTTCCTTCTTACAACCCATGGAAGACATGCGTTCACGTCAAATCCACTGACTCTATATGCACTCAATACATCCTACAGGTTGGTCCAATGGATTCATTGTCGCACGGCACTAACAAACTTGTGTCTGTCCGTTACACATAGCCCAAAGTAGGGAATGCGGCTTCATACGCTGTCAGAAGCCCACCGCGTGCGTGCGTGCATCCGCGTGTATGCGTGTGTGAATATGCATTCCGACTATTGGCCGGCTGCCGTAGCCAATGATTCTAATGCTTTGCGGGCCCTTTTTGGTGCTCAGTGGTACCTGCCATTTACCTGAATAACGGTACTACACAGCGCTGGTTTCCTTTTTCGTCTCGGCGTACCAAGGTTCCGCTGGAATCATTAAACGGATCATGTGGCGCTGACACTGTGCGCGTGTGCACGGAACACCTATTTAGATGAATTGGAAGCAACTTGGCGATCTAAAAACTCTGTTTCGCCTGATTTGGATGACGGACAAGGTAGCTGCTCCAGAACTCCGGGATCATTCTTCCAATCCGAGCACAGTGTTCTTGATTAGGGTGTTGGGAATAAAGGAGGAAAACTAACCAGTTCATACACACCGGTGAAGTTCGATTGCGGGACGGTAGGCAATGCGGTCATAATTCTAGTCTAGCTATGCAACACCTGGGATCATTCGCAAACACACACCACAGTTCACCATTTGAGATCTGGTTGGTGTTTTAAACAGATAGGGATAGATGGCACGTAATCGCCACATTGTCTGGGGTCGAGTAATGTAAGGACCATGACGTCGCAAATATTGGTTGTGTACGCATGTGTGAAATTCGGTTCACTAACTACGCGTCGGATCGGTCCAGCTCCCAAGCTTTATAACAAGGCAGCCTCTTGTGTGAGTTCAGGTAGGCAGGTCACGTTACAGGCTTCATTCTGCCAAATAGTAGTATGGGGTTCTGCGTGGCCTGTTGCATGTATTGATTGCGATACGCTACCTAAATATGGACCACCAGCCACTGAAGAATTGGACACAGTTACGATAATAACCGCAGTAGTGATAAACTAGTTACAAGTGCTGCAGTTACAATGCAGCCATTATCGATCGATTCGAACAATGGGGAGAATCTGTTACAGAGAGGCAGTGTTTAGACCGAGAGCAGTGGTGCAACAGTGGATCGATCTACAATTGGAGATCGGACGCGAGTGAAGATCAAAATGCGAATCTATGCGAAATCAATGGCAAGTCAGTTCCTGAACTTGCACCGTTTGCAGTGTTAAGTAATCTTAATTAGTATCCAATTTTGTTGCGCTAGTGGTTTCCTACAAAATATGTATCGCGCCATGCTCTCCTACAATCATCCCCAGAATCGGAATCCCGCGGTCCGGCTGGTCTTGGCGCTTTTGTTTAGTGGCGGGTTGAACCGGGTTGAGGCCGCACGACAGATTTCAGGCAGATTATCCGTAAAGTCAACGGAAATCACAACACGTTTCTGGCGACGCCCAGTTGCATGGTAGCAGCACGTTAGCCGTACATTCAGCGACACCACAACAGATTTCTGGCGACCATCAGCTGCATGATAGTAGCAGGTCGGCCGTACATTCAGCAGCATCACAAAAGAATCGGAAGCAGATAGATATCAGGTGCTGCTTACCCCATCACTAGGCTCAGCGACCGATTTCATGCCTCTCTAGCATCGCCACGTAGGCCTTGTCCGAGCTAGGCTTCGAACCTCGGGGCGCAGGGTTAGTAAACACCTTCCTGCAATATCGCACTACCGAGCACTGTGGCTAATACCTTTCACCACCATGAGATTTCTTTTTATGTCAGTAAGAAGTTTTGATTTTGAGAATGGATTGCGACATAGCCTCAATTTGAATCAGAATATCTTTAGGGTACAAAGGAGCAGTAGGCGGTTTTGATTCCATACATAGAAAGTCGACACATTTAGACAAAGTCGGACAATCATCAAACACCCGGAAAACCACTGCGCAGCTGTTTTAGCCTTTCGCAAATTGTTGTCAGTGCACAGTTCACTTGATCTCTGTGTTGCACGGACCCTCCACTCGACTGTTGGTAAGGGGTTACCGTGTCCTGTGCACGACAGTAAATACAAGTCAGTAGATAGTGAGCGGCGTTATATCACATCTGGTAAGTTAGACACCCTGCTCGTTACCGTCCTCCGTAGTTTGGTGGTCTTAATCACAGACAGGCAACAGCTGAACTGTAAGATCGAGTCCCATAGGAGTCAGATGGGCTACGCATTGCTGATGATTCCCAAAAAGGTGGAACGGCCGTACAGTGTTTGTCCGGGCGTGTGATGGCCGTCTGATTGAGTCTATATGTGTGTAATTACTGCTTGTACTTTGAGTGTCTTTGTCGAGATGGCGCCGAAATTGACGAGCCCCAGTTTCGACCCCCACTATGCTATCGCAGCCCAGTGTGTTTATGTTAACACTTGAGTCTGATGTGAAATCAGAGGCAGGGAATTAATAGCACAGGTCCTTAATCGGTGAAAGCAGTGCCACCGTGTCGATTCAGTCAAAGCGGTTCTGTTCATCCAACTCTTTTCCTTAACAAGAGTCCGCTCCATTTGCTAACTGCCAAGGCTCACGAACGCGTCAAGGTCGATTGCGGGCCGAACGCATAGACGGGGTCAGAAAACAGGTACGCTACGATGCAAACTAGTAATACAAACTGCTGGTTTATTGCTCTTGAGGAAACAGCTAGCTAGAATACCACAACCACTCGAATCGCCACAAAAGTGTCGACTGAACACCAGTTGGCTTTGACAGTAACGTCCTCATTTAGTAGTGGCTGTGGTTCTATCCTTTCGACTTATTACGCATGCACAGAAACAGTTTCGGTTTTAAGTTTCCGTTCTAGCGCATCCAGTCCAGTATTCCCTCCTACAAACCTCATTGTTTCAACGCGGCCACCCACAGCCAACGTCGAAGTTCACCTCAGGCAGGGGTTGTGAACTGAAGCGAGATTGTATGAGTGTCCATAGTCGCGAGTATGATGGGGTGGGATGTGGTGGGGCGCATTGATTGCCGTATGATGTGTCCGAAGTGGTTACATTTGACAAGTATATTGTAATAGTGACGTGCGTCGCAGGGCAACCATAACTGTGGTCATCTCAAACAAAGGTCGCGTGCAATGAATGATCGATACGGACCTCTTCATTATGCATTCTGTCAAGGGGCACAGCAACGAGGTGGATTCGTGTTCCTCTGTCGTCGTGCCAATGGGATGATTTAGTTCCTGTCGACGCAATGTTGGATGGCATAGGACGTCAGCTGTGCTCATCTTGTTTTGGCTGTAGTCTATCTGGAAGACGAACTGAAACAGCATTGCACTGAGATGTGCAGCCAGTTTGGTGAAACTTCTCACCACCCAACATTGCTGAGTGCCTAAACGCTGCTTCTAAACAGGTAGCTGCATGGATTATTCCTAAGCGTTTTCAGTAAATCAGTTGGGTGAATGAGATGATGGGAGTCAAATTCCAGCAATCGCAGCTGCGAAGTGAACTCGATGAAGCCATGTTGACTGATGCAGTAGATGTAGCCGGAAAACTAGTAGAAAACCACCGAGTAACTAAGAATATGTGATGGAAAGCAACACAAGGTTGTGTAGTGGATATGGTGCATTTAGGAGGAGGGAATGGAATGCAAAAGGGTCACTCGCTAGTCGTCTATCACATTTCAGGGGTAGTGTACAACTACTCATGCGGCCGGTTACGCTGGTAATAGTGCCTGAGATGAATGCGGTAACAAAGACACTGAGGCGGCAGTGGAACTTGGCTGTTGCCGTGCTTCACCTTGAAGGAATTTTGGATATGATTAGCTTGTTGGCTTTGATGCTTGGTTCGAACCAAGCAATAGCATATGAAGATTTACGCAAGGACAGTTAGATAGGTAACGACTCAACAGCTCACAGTACCGGTTCATCGGTGTATGTCAAATGCGGTTCACCGAGTCACTCATCTAGTCATTGCCAAGCAAATCAACCCAAGTATACCCTTTCTGTGTTTTTGTCCTTTGTTTTCGAAGGACTCACTGCTGACAAGCATAGAGTGGACACCTGGTTAAAACTGACACTGGAAAACGGTGCAACTTTACCCTGCATCACTCGACTCATGGACGGCGAACCATGCCGGAATTGTTGGGTTGGGTAAAATGATAACTCTCACACACGTTCCTAATGAGCCTTGTCGATATTGACATCAATTACGTGGGGGAAACTTTGCATGAAGATGGATCGAACATTTCTAGTACTGGCGTAGCAGGTCGGCCTGGTTAGTGCAATATAGAGTGTCTTCCGTTTTACTGAGTCCCGTACGCAAGCCATCAAAATAGCTGACCCATGAATGTACCCAAGTTGTGCCAATTCGTCCCACCATGCCTATCGCCTCTCTATCCTCGTCCATCACACTCTCCACTGCATATAGGCAAACAATGGACTGAACGCAGCAACAGCATTTGAGTATCGAACCAGAAGACAGTTCATCAGTATGGGCGTGGATACCGGTTCTCAAGACACACCCACACTTAGTAGTCTTGCCCACCGACACAGGCGCACACGAAAGATGCTGAGAAAGAGCGTCGGTAAGATACATGCGTCGATCATGCCAACCGTGTCGTTTGTACAGCTTATTGGCTGTACGTGAATGGATGTGCCCATGTTTAGCCTACTGCTTTCTTGTGTTGTGTACGGATTGTGATTCCCAGAAAGCCCAATTAGGCCACTTGCTCGTACAACCGGTTGAACATCCGAGTATCTTTGAGACAAATTGCCACTGAGATGCGATGAATGGAAACATCACGATAATGTCGGTACCATAGAGGATGATTGGGCTATTGTGGACGCTGTCTTGCA
Organism: Dicrocoelium dendriticum; assembly: GCA_944474145.2. NCBI lineage: Eukaryota > Metazoa > Platyhelminthes > Trematoda > Plagiorchiida > Dicrocoeliidae > Dicrocoelium > Dicrocoelium dendriticum. The sequence goes on along the minus strand of OX104071.1, from coordinate 74,423,715 downwards.
TCCGAATACGGATAGTACTGAAACGTATAGTGCTGTGTCGCCCCAGCATTCCAACCCATGTCAGCATTGAGAACACTACGACTAGCAGAGAGGAGATTCCCCTCATTGGAAAATGGCATTGTTATATAGTGGACGAGCACCAGACATGATCAAACAAGGCATTGAACACATCGGGCTGAGTTAGCCAATAAGAAAGCAGTCATATAAACATCAAGCAGACGCACACAAAGACGGGTACTTGATATCGTTATTCTCATGGGGGAACTGTGGTAATCCAGCAGAAACAACAACGGCTAACGACAAATAAGACTTCCAAAATGATGCATTTTAATCAAGCCCCAAGTGATTCACGTAACCAAAGTGGTGTTCGTAGTTACGAGCTGCTACACACAATGAGTCCGTTTAGCGTTTTCCGTAAGATATAGCCTAATTGTTTTCTGATTTGTGTGAATGCTCGGGTTCATCGCTGCAAACATCACTTCCAGTTCATTGAATAATTATACAATCACCGTGACTGATCTAAAGAGTTTGAACCAGAATGCATTTATCTTGTTTTTGGGTGTCCAAACACCAAAGCGTCAATGGAACTAATGGAATTATCGAGGAAAAATGGTAACTGATTAACATTTTCCATAGAAAATTAGTGAGACCAAAAAGCGCATGATTAATAAAAACGAGTAAAGGTGGATGTATTTATGGTGATGAACAACGTTTTGCTTTTGACACAAAAGCTTCATCAGGCGAAGTGAATTATCTTATCTCATTCATTTCCCCACTTGACCCTGACTGAAACAAACTACAGTGTACCCACGAACATATTGACCTTTGACCGCTGTAATCAATCATTGATGAACTGCAAATTGACTCGTCTCTGTATGTAGTTTAGCCATGATCGCCATAAAATGCCACTGTTAAGATAATTCACTTCGCCTGATGAAGCTTTTGTGTCAAAAGCGAAACGTTGTCCATCACCATAAATACATTAACCGGTCGTCTACCAAGTTTTCTGAAATGATGACTTCCCGATCGGTTCCAAATACGTTCCAAGATATTGAGTAAAGGTGAAGTTATCGCAAATTTCACGCGCACACATTGTCTGGTTTCCTTGTCGCTTGTTCCAGTAACTTGCGTTAACTCATGTAATACAGGTAGGATAGTGTATCATCAAGTCGCGTTTTGAATTCGGACAACGTAGGAGCGGATATGACAGAATGAGGAACTAAGTTTCATGGATGGAATACCCGTAATGAGAAAAAGTTCCGGCGGCATTCAAAGTGGCTATACTGTGCTGCCAAATTCGAATAGTGGCCTCTCACTGAGGTGTTGTGGCAGAGTTTCAATAAGAGTCGGCTTGGGTGGTTAGGATTACTGAGGATCTAGTACACAAATGTGAGATCAGCTCACGGAAGATGATATTGTTCGCTGAAAACCTCTATAGTCTTTAGTTTAAACTGGAAAGTGAGGTAGAGAAAGGAGTTAACCTTTTTGGTAGCCCACCGCTGCTTTTCTGGAAAGTGGTGACGTCATGTTTATGCCGAGAGTACCAGACCTGGATGGCCTCAGGTAAGTGTTCAGCATTTTCCAATGGTAAGTAGGACCAGACCGGTAGAACACCCTCAGAAGTAGTCCCAAGGGCTGTCTGGGGTTTTTCATTGCTTTCTTGGTCTATTTTGAGACTCCGAGATCACTTTCATGAGAAGTGCCGAGCGGGACGTGTTCTCCTTGTCGATTTTGGTAGATACTCAGGTGGCGTATGGTCATTACTTTGTACTTAGCAGTGTTAGACTCAATAATATGCTGAGTAGAGCACTCTTAATTTCTTTCGAGATCAAATGCAATGCTCTATGGGCATCCACTCGATGGCCTGACCGCCAGTCATAGCTGTCCTCCTTGCGGACGCAGGCCACAACCCTAGGCCAGCCGAAGCATTCCAAATTATCTACAAGGCCATGGATAATAGATCGAAGTATATGCGCAGACGGATACTAGAAGCCGCTGAAGCAATAGCAATCCGAGTGTACAAACCAAAGTTGTGCACTCAGAAGCGATTTGTTCAAGCCTTACAACTGCCATGGCCCTATCGAGTAGTGAATTTTACTCAGTTGGATCGTGTGAAGACTCCGACATTGACCTGATTCTTGGCGATAGTTGACATCATGTAAACTGATTCTATCCCGTTTTAACGACTCGGTAGTTTGTCTAATCAACGTAATTGGTATATTATTGTACCACCCTGATGAAGTATTACTGAAAACATATATTCGCTAACATTGACTTTTGATTATCTTTATGCGTGTCTTTAAATCTTCAGATAGTCCTCAAAGGGTAAAATGCCCCAAGTAAGCACCCAACGAGGTCGTTTAGAAACACGAGTAATAACAGTGGTCCTAGTACTGGGCCTTAAGGCAAGCCAAGGTGAACCTCTATCAAATGGGACAAGGTGCTATAAGCTCACACATTCAAACGGCGCTGGAGTAGGTATGAGTGAATCCAGCTCAGGATAGGGATGCCGATCCCCCTAGCTCCGAAGCTCGTGAAGAAAAACCCGATGATCTAGACGATCAACTGCATCCGAAGAACCAAGGCAGGCTGCATCCTCTACTTTCCCAGCATAGACAGATTCCGTGCAGCTGGCGCATGATAACAAGAGCATCGTTGTACATGAGCAGATTTGGCGGAATCCAAGCTGTTCCTGCACGACAATGCATCTTTCTAAATCTCCCATCGATGTATCTGCAACGACAGATTCCGTGAGTTTAACAAGCACAAGGAGAAGACTAATCAAACGGTATTTTGCGGGCGAAGAACGATTATCTTCCGTGTAAATGGAGGTGAGTATTCCACGCTTTTACATAGTTGGGACTTGCATCTCGTCTAGAAATCACCGGAAAAACTGAGATAATGGTTAAGCAATGTTCGTGACTGTTACCATTAATGGCTTGGGGCACATTTTATCCGGACTTGGTGAGCTGTACTCGCGTTGTGACATCAGAATATTCAGCCCATTCGCGGCTGTGAAGGAGAGGTGGTTAATTCCTGGTGGGGATGTGAGATATGTGAGAATGGTATGAGATGGTTATACGTACTGGAAAGTAAAAGCGAATGGATGTCTAAGAGTTTTAGCTTTTTCTTGGGTAGTTTAAGAATGTCCACAGACAGTGCTTAGTTGCCATCCCTTGCTCGACTTCACGTAGTTTGTTAACATACCTGTAAAGTAGCTTAGGATCGCAGCAGAAGTTCTCTAAATCCTGTTTTGCGTTGCAGTTCATTTTGCAGACCAGTTTGACACAATGGTTTTGTTCGGCTATATTGGCATTCCATTTTCGCGCATTTGGATCGGATTTTTATGCTTTTGTGGTGGCGCTCTCAAGAGCATTCGTTTCTGCTTCTTACATCCCGGGAAAAGCTTTACCTATTTGCACTAAGAATCTTAGCATCTGTTGCTTTTATTATTAACGTGATGAAATAATTAGCGACGTCCCGAAGCGACATCTCTGGACTGTTCCGTCAGAAACGACCAACAGTTATCCAGATGAGGCATGATAAAATGTTGAGATACTTCAGTATGCTGACCTCCTCTACGTCTTGCTTGAACTGTTCTGTCTAGCAGACGTAGCGGAAAAGCAGTGTCGCATGGTCATTGAGCCTTGTTACTGGGTCGAACATAAATTCCCCATTGGTAAAGAGGTGGTCCAAAATGGCCAGCTTGTTACCCGGTCTGAATGTAGCAGGGGAAGTAACGTGATTATGAATTGGCCGGCTAGCGACTAATTCTTGTAGTTTGGCCTTAAACTACCTGCCATGGGAGGCGGAAAGCTCTAGTGCGTTCAAGTGAAGCCCTCCATACTCAGAGCCTGAGCGTTAGACTGAGAGAGGACGGTTTTCAGAGCTGAAACTAGATTCGCATCCATTTCCAAAATGGATAAGGGTAGACGGTATACGGGCGCAACGAAACATGCGTCGTCACATCATAGTTGCAGATGGTACGAAAGTGAGTCCACAACTTAAATCGGTGGGCCGTCAACGACTTGCAAATGTAGTTCAATGCGATAGTGCAAACTTACGCCACCTCCCCCACCAGCTCCTCGCTTACGTATAACGGACATACCTCTTAGAGCGATTACCGAAGACCCTGTTTCCTAGACCCCGTAACACTGAAACTGCTAGAGAGGTTTTTAAAAAGATCCAGATTGCCCTTTTCGACAATTGTGGTTCAGACATCGTGGCCAGTTTTTGTGCGTTACATAGGTGTCTCGCGTCAGCTTGCGGTTGAAAAATATATTTTGGTCTGTATAAAATTCTTCACTAAGGCAGTAAAAGAATTATATTAATGCGTTATGTCAAGCCAGTTTAAAGCTACATTATAATTTTCGTGATCATATTTGTCTTTTGATGGGTATCCGTTGATACAAGGTTTCAAAAATGCCACTTGCACGACTCGCAACTGAGGAGATTGTTCGAACGCTGAGTGCTACGTAAATGCAACGGACGACGTCCTGAGTCAATTTGATGAAGAGTTTATCCCATAAGGAGATATGTCTGAAGTAGAAGACATTCTCAATCAAAATCTGAATTATGTGATATCAATAGTGAAAAATAGAGAGTGTTTCCGATGAAGATGTTGTTCTTTCATGATCAAGAAGAAGCCGGACATGTTCAGCGTCCTATGTGACTCGCCGTTTCCAGGATAACATTGGCTATCTCTAGGGCTAGCGTCACAATTAAGGCCGCAATCGTTATGTGCACATTTTTAATCTGGTCTTTGGTAACCAACTTGTAGACACGATATGCATTTTCACAATGGATACGGGTTATGCAAGATTTTATGCAGTTATCCCACCAGATAGGATGAGCTTTTGTACAGAGGTGGATAATGACAAGTAAGAATGCTTGTTTGTTTACTTTATGTGCTGGTGCACTACAATTTCGAAATGAAAAGGGGTTAAGGAATGTAGACGACAAGTGGAAACAATCGCCTTAGATGGTTTAACGTTGCCATGATACTTGTCAGAGTCACTTCTGTTGTGCTGGGTACAACGATAGGAAGATTGACAGTCTGTCATGTATGTTACTCTTTTGTCTGTGAGATCTATGATAGGACCGGCACAACAGTGGCAAAGACTGCAGCAACCGCAGCCTAAAGGTGAAAACATTAAGTTTTATGAACGAAAAAGTGTGGATTGTGTTTTGTCTGAACTTAATATTGTTGAATAAATCTACCAAAGTGTTGTCAAATAAATATGTCAAAATATAGTTTCAGCACCACAAGTAGACCAGTTTGAATGGTATACCACCAGAAGCAACTGGGACATGTTAGTAGAGCCATGGGTTCTACGATGACCCCGGTTGACAAATCGAGTTGAAAAATTAGGCATAATGTGTTAAAGTCTTGTCAAACAACCATCGTTGGTGGGCGAGAAACCTCAGGTGAATACAACGAGACGCAAGATGCATGTACGTCCAGTATCTGTCCCCATACATTTGTCCCCACCGATATTCAACACACTCACCCACAGCCCCCGTTCACGTTACCTCTTCTGGATAGTTAGGCAAAGAAATGAGAGTAGGAGGTGAAACGCATAGCGCATCGGTAAAATGACTAAGCCGATCTGTGAGATGGGTTTGACGCGCACCGATCACGACAATTCACCTCGCTGTACTTTCCCAAAAGCGAAACCAGTGGACCATCTAGCAACAACAGTCCATGACCCACTTTGTGCATACGCAAGTAACTGATATCTACTTTTTCCAGCTACTTACATGGTTTATGAAATGAATACAATCAGTTACAGAATTTTCTTTTGCTAAATATACGATTGGGATTGCGCTTTGGCTATAACAAATGCCATTTCTGCATTGGACATTACCTGTCGACCATCCGCCAAATTGCTCGACCAGTTAACAGACGATTCATTAGTACAACGGTTAGCTTAATTCATGCAACACCACTGCACCATACTGTGGGAGTATTGTCCTTACCCCAGATTGTTTCGTTGTGCAACCTCGTACCCAAACTGCTAAACCTAGCTTGCTTTCCCCATAATCAGGCCCATACATGAGTTGCGAATTCGTTTCACTTCGATAACTTTTCGTTTTTGCTGCGTCTCAACTAACCACTCCTTGCACCGCTGTCACGTTGAAAGAAATCTAGCTCTTACTTGTAACCCATTCGGCCATAGTCTACGGACTGATGGTTGTTTCCATCTCTGCACCCATCATAGAAATATATCACGTATTGAGGAGTCGGTATTTGTGTACTTGTAATTTTGAAGGCTATTCGCAGCCAATCGCAGTTTCTTGCAGCCGAGTTGTTAAGATGTTTACAGTGAGTTTTACATTGCTGAGATGTTTACATTCTACTTCTCTATTGTTGCCAGTCCTTAGATCCCGACTACGTGTTGGGATTAATACTGGGAGACGTGTTACTCAATCTGCTCCAAGCGAATCCGTCGTTTACACTGCAGTCTTAAATCCAAGACAACTGTTGGAAGACTAGACATAGAAGTCATGCATTTGTAAGCAAACAGTTCCACTAAGTTTTGCGATTCTGGTTGTAATGCAGTCGCTTGCACATTTAGTAGTTCAGCGGCACTTAGTTAGTAATCAGTTCTCAAATCGATAAATCTTCACTGCATGGGTCATTATTTGGAAGTGTACATGATCTCATACTGTGGCTATTCATGATATACGCTGCGCATTTTCAGCAGGCAATTCGGCTTCATACCAGTGCATACCCGTGATCATGTCTGTGGGTCTTTGTATAGTGGATCCATATGTATGGACACAAGCACTTAAGGTCGCAGAACTTGTGACTAAGGTAGCTGTGCGAGTTTCAGATGTATCTGTTTTGCAACCGTGAACCATTATCCTTTTCTTCGGGTTTGTCGACTGAAGTCAGTGGTGGTCACTGGCTAGTGGTGTGTTAACATGGATGACGGGAGGTGGGGCACCACTGTGACAGCCGGTGATCTGAAGACAAGTTTTGTTCAACCAAGCCGGTGATCCTTGAGCCAGTCAGTCAAGATCTTCGATTGTGTCGATTAACTGATATAGGCGAGGTGGGATTTTATGCATTTGGGAGAACGACCGCACCGGAGCTTGTTAACCTTCAACATGCCTACGGACCGAATGGGGAACTGTCGCAATATTTATCACTTGCAAAGTGTGCCCAGATTGTGCAGTTCGGACCCCAACGTATTTGTTTCGCTGCAGATGTGTCCAGTGGGTAGCATGTATCGTGTATGAAACTTCTGGGACCACCGCTCCGACAGAGGTCCTGATTTATTTGGGCTATTAATTTGGGTGTCATGTGCTATTTAGAGGTCAACGAGAGCTACGCGACTTACAGGTACATTATCAATATCCAACCATTCACTAGGGTTGATTCATCATCATTGGTTAAAACATCAGTACTTAGATGCGCAAAACGAAACCGAACAAGATCCACCGGAAAACCGGATGGAATTAAGTTACCCTATTGAGGTCTTGGTAGATCCAGAAGTTGAACTCAACAGTATCGATCAGGCGGAATGATCAACAATCTCGCGGTGGCGATGCTTTTATCTACTACCAAGATTGCTTCGAATATAAGGCACTTGCCAAAAATTTCCTTCTTATTCCCGATATCTTGTTTTGCAACTAAGAGGCCAAGATGATGGGTCACAGAAGATGCGCGATGATTGCCTTTTAGCATTATCTGCAGCCTTCAAATTCCCCCGTAAATAGCGCTGATGTACTGTTAAACACTGTCCACCACGCTGTTCCAAAAAGGATGCACACTACTTAATGGTGTGCGATTTCAAGGTACCGTCAATAGTAGCAGTTTCCACTAGTGGGTTATGCTTCAAATCAAAAGTTCATGTGTTCATAACTATGGTGATTTTATATGGCCATGTGAATCAATCAACCATCACTTCGAGACTGAATCGGGACTAAAGAACAGCTGATGACTGCGTTCGTTTCCTACGATCCCCACTAGGTAGTGGTGATCACTCAGTTCTGACGTTGGGCTGTGTGTGTTATGCCAACAGTACTGATCCAGGAGGAGCACACCGGTGCACCATCATTGATCACTGCAAGCTTTACAACTGAGCGTAAATCAATCCCTGGAATTTCCCACTGCAAATTTCGTCGAACGACACATGAAACGAAATAAATGGCAGACTCAAAAGGGCCATGCAAGCCACCTGACAAATTGTACAAATACGGCCACCGCACCTGACTAACAGTTGGCTCCGCAGTAGAACGCGTAAATGAATCAAAAGTAAAGATGAGGTTTCCAAGTAATGTGCATGAAATCTATGGCGCATCACATAAACAGTCGGTAATTATTGCATCTCACTCATCAGAGTCGATAAGTACGACGGAAGGAGACCATATTATACAATTGTACAAGCACCGCTAAACTGCTATACAGGTATGTGAGTGGCAAAAGAAAGGTTGAGCAAGGAATACCACCACTGAAGACAGGTAGTGGCCTAACCACTACTGTTGTGGGTATTATTCCCATAGTTCGACTCAGCGTCCACTAAAATCATGGTACTTTTCTCTAGCCCAATCAAACAAACATTATCGGTTTAACCAACGTCAACTGCACCCAAGCAACTGTCGCAAGGAAACCGCAGTCCTCCCGAGAGTACACTGTGTTGGTATAAACAGTATTTGTCCAATGGCTCTGTAAACCTTTGTCCCTTTCTTGGCAGTACATCTTTTGGTCTTTTTCAGTGTTTACTTAAATCCATTGCACTCTCCTCTGAGTAGAATAACGGAATCATCATTTCGATATACAAAGAGGTAAGCGATTGGATCTTGTAAACTATCGACCTATAAATCGTCTGTCTGTTTTGTTAAAAGTTATGAGGTTGATACGCGCAGACGAACTGATGCGGTATTTTGAACGTCTGCAAATCATTCTCATACATCAACATAATTTCAGACGCAGACGATCTTGTCTCACTAATCTGTCTTTGGCTAGTGACTCATTGACCAGGGTATGTGGCAAAGAAGTCTCCATAGATGTAATGATCCACTTACACTTTTCTGAAGGATTTGACAGCGTTAATCGCTCAATTGTTCTGTAAAAGTTTAGTAACTATGGGGTCATCGGTCTCCTGTTCAGCTAGTGGGAAAGGTACCTGCATGGTAGAATAATCACCGTGATAACTGCTGGCACATTCACCGAGAGCCAGTACGTCTCTGTGGATGTTCCCCAAGGGTCTGTCCTAGGATTTCTGCTGTTTTATTCGATATCAATGACCTGCTAGCAGTTGTTCGGTCATCAAGGCAAATATTTGCAGTTAATATCATGATATGGAGGGTTATTCGTTTAACATTAATCGTACTCATCCTCGAAACGAGCTGGATCGGATTTCTGAATTGGGCAGAATTGCACCAACTGCCCCAGAAACCTGTAAATGCAAAGTGTAAACGTCTCGCAACAATTTTAATTTCAAGTACCATTTGGGGCAAAACATTCTACAACAAGGTTTCAGTGCTAGACACAGATATCGTCTTTCAGGAAAAGCTAAGATCGTCGCTTCAATGTTTGTGAGCCGCGAATGTAGCGAATTTGTACTAACGGCTTTTGAGGCGAGTTCTTTATACCTTTGAGTTAAAACTATTGTCGCAATTAAGTATTTTCGATCCCACTTTTGATGTGCGGTTTGAGTCTGTATTCCATGTTTAAAACGAGACATTCGTCCCTTGTAGCTATCTCAAAGGAGAGTTACTACTGTACGAATGGATTGTCTGATTACAATAAGGAACTTCTTCTTCGATGAATGTTCCTAAGAATACCGACGCATTCGCGGGGAATTCCTTCACACATATCGGATACTGACAGAGAAAGGGCTCATTCATATACACACTTGCTGATTCCAGGTACTTACAGACAATGGTGGGGCCACGGTTTTAACCCAATAACTCAACACTTCCATTTAGACCATAGAAATTCCTCTCTTAGAATCTGTTCACGTTAGAATGGAATGCCAAATACGTCGTGACATGCGAAAGACTATTAGATTCGTATCTAACTGATGGACCATGCACAACAGTAGGATACAGTGCCGTACCTATGCTACTCATATTTCACGTTCCACACCGGAATATTTTGATATTCTCTCCCCATTTTCCATTCTGTGGTGTTGTAAAGCTGTTGCTTTCCATCCTACAATATCTTTCTGTACTACCGATCTATCATGCCCGTGGTGCCCTGCATACTACCAGAGTCATCTGGTATCTGTAAGACACTGTGCCTGAGTAAGAATAAGGTCAATATGGCTCCTTGCGTCTGTCAGCAAAGATGCGGTTTGTTTAGCTCGCAAGTGTCACTAGACAGTAGGGGGTTTCTAAGCGGAGCAAATTAATGAGCACATCGTACATTGTGAGAAAAGGTAGCACATCATCAACCCAGACAACCTCATGCGTTCGGCTGTAAAGTAGCACATCAGAAAGCTTGATGGTTGAACTAAAGGACATGCACTAAGCAGCCAGTTCCCTCCCTGAGTTGTATCGAACTGAATTGGGAATGTATATCTCTTGCTGTATCGGGAATTGGTGCATGCAAAGAGATGGCTCATATTTAAGTATACAATATGTTCACACATGCAGAGTTGACAATAGTTAGGGTGTATGCATGGGTACAATAGAGATGTTTTCGTGAAGATTTTCCTTTGCGATTTCAGCTGTCGTTTTCTACCGGTTCGCGAGTCTTCTCGGTTATTTGGTTCCGATTCAGATCGGAGGACTATGATGAGCGTGGGTTCATTAAGGTTCATATCGTAGATGCTAGTTGTGACAGTGTTAGGAATTCAGAAATATTTTGGTGTGGTGTTCACGACGGATACAATTCACTCATGGCTGGTGTTGTCTGCAGACATCCTATGGGCTCCGGATCCCGATTGCTGGACTCTGTAAAACTGTACAGCAGAGACAAGGATTGCTTAAGTATAGGGAATTTAATGCTTAAAGCACAAACTGGGATTAACTTCACTGTGATCTCTCCCGTCTTTCGATATTGTTCTAGTCGAAGCTGACCTCGAAGCGAGTCCGATGCAATTTGTCACCTGCTCGGATAATGCCGGAATAATCGTCACACCCCCTCGATCATGTGTTCACAGAACATCCGATGTCTTTGAGTTATAGACCCGTCAGCCACTTAGTTGAGGTGATCATTGTGTGTTTTCCTTTCCACGGGCAAGTTCACCCAGTGTCCATCACCGCGAAGTACCTAGCCAGAATTACTGGCGTGCTGATGCCCTTCACCTACAAATGGTCGCAAACGCCATGATCTAGTTCACTCTGCAGAATTTGGATCCCGACGCTGCATGGAAACTCATGCGCTACAAACTGATCTCACTTATCGACGAAGTTGTACCAACCTTAACCAGCAAACCTTTTGCCAAAGGTTTTAGTTGGATTGATCGCGAACTGAGATCTATTGCACAAAAGATAAAAATTCTGAGAAAGGTTCAAGTTCTGACTGTCAGTGTCTGACTATTGTGATTACAAAGTGATCATGAACCTGTGTACACCGAAAAACGCAAAAACCGAGAATACTATGAGCGTCGCTTGGCTGAACTATTCCTATGTGAACCGAAATTAATATTCGAGTACTTGGAATGAAGTGCAAAAATCGGTTGTCGTGTACCAGATTTGTATGCGCAAAGGAGAAATGTAGATTTCCTGACGGCGAGGCGAAAGTTTCTCTTCTAGCCTCGCAGTATTCTTCGGTACGCTCGGCTGAGGTCACGCTAATCAGTAACTAGGTGCGCGCACACGCCACTCTTTTGGAGCACATCGAAATTACAACGAACAAGGTGTTGAGCTTTTTTCACGACTTGGACCTGAACTCCTCTTCAGTCCCTAATGGCTTGCAACCGTCCTTCCTCAAGACAGTAGCTGATCATACCGCGGAGAAAATCCACCAAGCGTGTCTAAAATCCCTTGAGCATGGCCGCCTTTCACGTGATGAGAAAATAGGTGTGATGCAGCCCATCCACAAAGGAGGAAACCGCCGGGATCCTGGAAATTACCGGTCGGTTTGTCCGACTTCGAGCATTTGCAAGATCATGGAAAGAATTTTTAAATGAATCCTTTTCTAAGTACGACTGGATATCGCATTGAGCTCCATACATTATATTACATGAACGGATACACTAGGTGTATCTACGCTAGCTGGCTTACTTGGAATTCTAACCCACAAGGACGCACGTAATTCTGTGCAAACGATAAACAACGCGGATGTTATTTGCTATTAGCATTAACCAGAACATGTTAATCTATTTTGCGTGCTAGCCTTTCAATTCCACAACTCGATTATTTTTATACAATTCCTCCATTTAGCTGTGTAGTATTCGAACCTGCGATTCCTTCCATTACAAATTCATGAGACCTGTTAAGCTGGTGCTTCGTCTTCATGCTCTGGATATCATTGCTTCTGCTCAGCAAGGGTTTTACAGGGCATGCTCTTGTATCACCAACATGTTTGTTGCCCGAAAGAAGCGGCGAAATCAAGTGGATACCAGCCATCGCCTTGGTGTTGACTTTGTTGACGTTACCAAGGTATTTGACAAAGTCTCTCATGATCGGCTCCTTCTCAAAATCCATGGGAATTGGTTCCACCGGTAAGATCCTCTCCTGCAGCGCTGACTTTCTGAATGGCCGTAGCAGGTAAGCGACAGTGAATTGTACCCATTCCGCTCCTGTCGTTATGAGCAGCGGAGTCCCATTGGGCTCTGTCCTTGGTTCTGATATCCTTAAAATACTCATCATCAGAGCTCTAGAAAAATTGCCTGATATATGCCGATGATCTAAAGCTTTGAGTGGAGGTGTGCAAGCCTGAAGATGTTGACGGGCAGCAAACAACGCTAGACCGGCTGCACCGCTGGCCAATAGATTGGCGGCTACCTGTTAACCAAGGTATGTGTTCTATCCTTCCAGTTGGTGCCGCTGATCCGTCTGATGCTTTTCACATTAGTGGCTTCCTGCCCAGGAACCTAACATTCGAGGAGGACATTAGAGTGCATGTTTCACTCGAATTACGCACAATCCAGGATATCATGAAGGAAGTTGCCAATATTCTTTGCTATAATGAGACATTTTCTCAGTTAATCAAAAAGATATTTATACTGCTGTCCAGCCATCGTGTGTGTTCGTTTCTTTAATATGGACTGCTGTTCTCTAACAAAGGCCATATACTCCCCGATGGAGAGGGCTCAGCGGCGGGATCGAAACCCGTCTCGACACATCGAAACCTTTGTTATTATCATCGGCTCCAAGTGATGAACTTGTGTTCCCTGCAGTATAGTCTTCCTCGTAGTGATTTGACTTACACTTTACGTGTTCTACTTGGTGAGGTGGGGAATAAGATGCAATTTTATCCATCTTTGTATAGAGAATTCGACACTCGACCACTGTTAGAAGCTGTTAAATCAAGGAAGCTTTGAGTTCTTTTCGATGTTAGTTTGTTAACTAGCGTGGTGAATGACTGGAATAATCTACTTGGGCTTGTCATCGGCTCGAAAACGGCAGTATGACTCAAGTGATGGTCTGACACGTGTTGTTAGACATCTGTGGAAGAACGGATCATGCTGTGTTCACGGCGGCGGAAACTCACATAATCGCTACAGTGAGCAGAAAATGATGGGGCTGACAAAGTATGTCCTTTCTGCTTCCTACAAGCAAACCAACCAATGAACATACCCAAGCTAATTATCAGTTGGATATGAGAGTCTTACGTCTCTGAATAGCTTAAAACACTTTCCATTCAAGTAGGTGCAGGTGCTTCATATCTTTCCCGGAAGGAGTATTAGCCTAACAGACTTAGGTCAAGCAAATGTCAAGTAACTGGCGCCTGGAGGTCACTGTTTTCGTCGCTCAACCACTTACCAATCTAACCTTGGGTGCAGACAATCTCTTTGCACATGTCAGACGTGTGCAAACCTTGCCTACTGCAAGCTACCCACAAAGAAGAAGGGAACTGGTTGAAAGAACATGCGGGTGTGATTGGGTCTACCAGTCATCGTCGAGTGTAACCTCGGTTATAGCGTCACCCGGGTGACTGTCATTGAATGTGTCCTCCCGGTTGACATTCAGAGGCCGGACTTGGTGGGTGTAGTCAGGGTTCACACATCAATGGTTATTTTCCTCGTTAGATAACAGGTAGTTTTACGCTGAGGTGCACAAGACATCGATTTCTATTCATCAAACGTCCGTAGTTTGGTCAAAAAAATCACAACTAGACTACGTTTGTCACACTGCTGCAGGCAATTGGTCGTTGTGCCGCAGACGCATCTGTCTTACAAACCCGAAACTATATTTGAGCTTCGCCTACCTCTCCAACCGAATACTCTGATTCTTCCTCCTCTCAGGAGACGCAATTGAACTGTTTTATCTCTACAGTTTTCAGCAGATGTTCGTTTCAACGATGTTGCGTTGGCTGCATCTTTAAGCTCAGCATTCATTCCCCTGATAACTAAGCGTGTTGAGAGCAGATTCAATGAATGCATTAACTACTTTGACAAATACAAGATGAACCATTAGTGAATAAGAGAATGGGAAAAGTGCACTGTTAGTCGCATCTAGCCCAGTGGTTACAGACCGTGCTGTATGAGGACCGAACGTTTTGTCATTGGATCCACGAAGGTAGTTCGGTGTGGTCCCAGCGAGATCGGTCTAGTGTTTGTGTGTGTGTGTGTTTCAGCGGTTCGCACTGAGTTAGCTTGAGCCTTGTATTATCACCCAAGAGTAACACACACCTGTCTGCGTTTGTACGGTAAGGGATCAGTTCATTCACTAAATGAATCGATCAAATACTTCAAAATTGGGAGAGCAAATTAAAACTTTATGTTGTATCTGGAATAGATCTTCAGTTGGGGTGGTCCAGTTCGAGCCCTGGATATCATTAGGTGAATGGCCATGAACCCGTTTGATTAAGCAGTAGATGCTTCGTGGACAAAACGCTCGGTCAAATCCACTCAGCAGCACATTTGCACATTTGCACATTCGTTATTTCAATTGCTCAATCAGTGTGGAAAGAGGTGCAGATAGTTTGGAGTTAATGGATGAGCCAAGTATTAAGCAGCAGTATTAAGCAACAACACATGGTATTGGTGTAATATATAAGACCGCTGCGGAAACTACTGGCCCACTAGCTAGTCTAATATCAATGCGTGTATTATGACCTCCGTTTTATGGGCGCAGATCACTCAAGCAGGTTAAATTCACCTCACTCTCTAACATTCACCGAGAGTAAAATGCCACATACGAAGGTGTTCCGTGGTCTGATGAACAACTCTGCTATGCTACCTATACTAGCGAATATGACACCAGTATCTAGAAGAAGCTGGCTCAGAGGTGACACAGTCGAGGAGTTCGTGGCAGTTTGTACCCGATTCCTTTCTCTTAACGGTTATTCTACATTCTTCAAAGTCATTTTCTCATCTAACCACTGTTCACTTGTTTCATTCACATCTGCATAGTTACTGATTATAGTTTAACATGACCGGAACAGTCAAGGTTGATTCTTACGAAGAATTTTGGTGTCGCTATGGTTTGGGGTGAATCACACTTATCACCTACTAAATTCAAAACGAAGCATTGAAAGCTTCTTGAGCAACACATCAATTTACATGGATGAGAGCTGTGTCCCTTCAGAAATTCAAACGGATCCCACGGGTTCACTATTGTGAGGGGATTCGCCACTGAGCTGACTAAACTAGTGAGCACAATACCTATCCTGCTTTCCTATCAGATAGATGGAGAGTAATTACGCCACAGCGATCGATATGCGAGGACAGGTTAATCGCCGTTTTCTAAGACCACTCTATAATGCATTGGCAAGGAACAACAACATGTTACTGTACTCGACGGTAGAAACACACGAATCGGAATCGTCAGTGTACTCGTCGAGGGCATGTATTGCTCTGATCTTGTGCATTGACTCCACAACTGCACACAAACCTTGTCGGAGACGAATCTCACTATCACCACCTAAGTGTCCCATGTATCCTCATCAGACGCTTGTGACGGCACCCACTAAACTAATGTCTCTGAGCAATATTTAGATCGGCTGGCTTACCGAACAACTCGTGGTGCCAGCTGGGTGGTTCGGGATTATCCCGTTCCAGCGAATGGTTCGGCGGCAGTATTCCAGGACGTAGTGGGTTTTCGCCTGGCATGCGTTCTCCCTAGAAAAAGTCACATTGGTCCGTTTATCAACACTGTGAGGTGGCGGATGTGACTCGCCACCAAATAAAAGCACTGTCCCTTGCCTCTCTCTGACTGGCATTATAATTCAAGGGTGTGTTGGGCCCATGATCCTTTGCGTATGTATCACTTGTTTGGTCAGCGGCTCACAAGGGCTTGAGATGCTCTCACATCGCCATGCTGCCTTCTAGGTTGGATGTCGGATCAAAGGCTCGGGGTGGGGCCCCCTAAGACAACACACTACTTCGGCCTGCGCAACCTGGTAGTATCACGCCCACTGACGAAACATGGATGGATTATACTACTACTTTCACTCTTGCTACCTATACTAGCTATATTGTCTCTGCAGCTCAACATCCACTCACAGATCGTTCCGTGTCCCTTCCCATAACTACAACTAGGTCTACCCCGGTCACTGTCAACTACAGCTCACTGGTCGCATCTGACAGAGTTCTTAGCTAAGCTTTTGGTATTCGTTACCCGGTGGTCACAACATTCTCACACTCCACCGAAACTCAACTTTTCTTTGACCTGGTTCTCTTTTCGGCCTTGCAGCTTTTAATATTCACACTCTGATGCAGTGTCGCGACAGACATATCTGACTCTTACGCTTGAGACAATCTCGGTGGACATCTGTTGCATTTTTGAAATCAGGTTGCAAGATGCCAGTTCCGTCATTAGAATGACATCTCCGGCAAAACCTGATATCAAATATCACTTGCGCCTTTCCGGAGACCAGGAGGCCGCCGCTTATGGCCATGTTGGTATTGGGGTTGCACTGAGTGACAGCACTCAGGGCACTCTGCTTGACTGGATTCTAGTTAACAGTCAGCTTTGTGCAGTCAGACTACGAGGTTCATGTAAGTTAAGTAAACGTCGAGATGTTACGCGTGCCTTGTTTGTCATCTCCGCTTACGCTCCTACAGACTGCAACCTGGATGCTGTCAATGATTGTTTTTATCAACAACCACATGACATTCTGCATTCCTCAAAAATCTGTCATTGTCATTCTTGCCGCAGTTTTAACGCAAGAGTGGTCCGCTTGCCACTAAACGAGCACCTTGTTCGGGGTAGTTTTGGCCCCGGTAGCAGTCGATCAGACAATGGAGACAGGCTACTGACGTATTGTTCTGCTCATCGCTTGTTTCTTTGGAACACCAGCTTTCGTCATTCGAAAAGACAGACTGCTACCTGGCGTCCGCCTTCTCCAATGCAAAAGTGATCCCAGCTTGACAACACAGCAATAAGCTACAGATGGCGCCGAAGCATAACAAACTGCCAATCGTATTGGTCAACCTATCTGGACTCCGAGCACGCACTGGTTCTCGCCAAGATTTGCATGCGTTTCGGAGGATCAACAAGATGTACGCACTACCTACATAGCGTCGAAAATCTGCAACATTCTGCAACCGTAACCATGTACCAGGCTTTTCTGTCAACACTGCTTGCTTCCTCCTCTGACGATGGTATCAATTCGAAATGGATGCGCATCAGGGACGCTTTAACTTCTGCCAGTACTGTCAATTGTGGAGTTCCTTGTCTCCCGCCGAAAAGCTAGATCATCTCTGTCTCCTTGTCGCTCATAGATAGACAGACACAGCTTGGTCCCAGCCGACACCAGCTGTAGTGAGGAACGCCGAGGCCTGAATCGAGGGTTGTGTAAGGGCATCTTGAAGGACCGTGAGACCTGGTTGTATGAACATGCTAGAGAGCATGAAGTTGCTAATATATCTGCTACTACCAGAAAACTGTTCCACCTCATCCGACGCACTGTAGGTTTCCGAGCTGGAGTAAGTGTAACCATCTACGAAGAGGATGGCCCACTAATCACTAATTTTAATGACGGTTGGTGCGATGGGCCGAACATTTTTGCTCGCAGTTTTTCTGGTCGCCAGCCCCATCTGTTTCCTCTGGGGCGCGCACTGGTGCTGTGTGGACTATCCACACTAATCCTCCGTCTCACCAAGAAGCCTGGCGGGAACTCTAATGCCTAAAGCGTTACAAGGCACCCGACTCTGATGGTCTACCATCTTCTCTAGGTAAAAAGGGCGGCTATTTGCTGGTTCGAACACTCACTACTTTGTTCACAGAAGTCTGGGCAGAAGAGCAGGTCCCATCATCCTGGAGTGAGTCGATAGTGGTCCCCATCTTCAGAAAGGGCCAGCGCACAATATGCTCTAATTACAGGGGTATACGTTTGGTGCCCGTCTTTTGCACGATTTTGGTGTTTGTAGAAGTAGAAGTCACGATTAAACTGTACACAATAATCTGCCTCGACGGTGAATCGAACCCCGATCTCATGAATTACCGTGGGACCGGGGTTCGGTTCCCCGTCGAGGCACATTATTGTGCCTTCTACTTTCTACGAATATTACACTACTCACAAAAAATCCACAAGTAATTTCAGTGTTTATCATTCTTCGCAGGCTATCCCTAACGCTTGAATCACTACAGCGAGAAGAACAGGCTAGGTTCCGCCCTGGTCGTGGCTGTATTGATCAGATTCTCACACTCCGCCAGATTCTCAGCTCCGCCAAGTGTATCAAAGGCCAACGATCGTTATGCTTCTGCATATCCGTGCAGCCTTCGATTCTGTCCACAGGGCTGCATTATGGCACTGTCTGTTGAGGAATGGCATTCCCGGGAAGCTCGTTTCTATACTGCGTACTATGTACAGTCCGACCTCGGGTAGAGTTGTGGCTCCGTTGCCACAGGTCGCGACAGGCTTGATTGAGGTTAGTCAGTATTGGGTACGCAGGTGCCATTGCTAGCCGCTGTACAAGACTAAGGCTTGCAGTCTGCTTTGATAGGAGAGGTAAAATAGTCATCTAATGATTCTCGTCGCCCTTCGTTGTGGAGCCTCGAGAGCATCAGCATCGTGTTTGAGCCAAGGTGGCTAGACTTGGATCGCGTACTCCACATGGAGAGTTAGGGCCTATAAAGAGCTTTCGCCTCACTTTGTTGTCACCAGGGGAGTAAGACAAGGACGCAGTATCTCTCCAATCCTCTGCAATTTCGTCTTCGAGGATTTCCTCAAAAATGCCCTAGAAGAGTTATTGAACGTCAGCGTTGAGCTTCTCTCAGGTATTCGACTTGTTGATTTGTATTACGCTGATGATATCGTCTTGTTGGGTGACTTTCCGCAACCCGTCCAACTTGCACTTAACCGCCTGGCGATTGAAGAGTTAAACTATGGTATGCACTTTTCACCATGCAAGCGCAAAGCGCTTTCTCAAGACTGGTACACGCCCCTACCTGCACTCAACATCGATGGGGAAACCTTAGAAGTGGTACAGAGTTTTTATCTGGGAAGCTTCATTACTGTTGGTGGGGCTGTTGGAGACGAGATTTCGATGCGCAACTCAAGAGCTAGTCTCGCCTTCTCCAGACTGAGATATTTAAGGCGCCATTGTAACATCCATCTTTCTATTAAATGACGGGTTTGCTATATAGAAGCAAATGTTGGTAGCTCAGGTTGTTTAGTTGATTGGCTGATTGTTCGCTGCCGAGCTCAGCGAACAATCAGCCAATCAAATGATGGGTTTATAGTGCTACCGTCCGTGCTGTACTGTTGTACGGTTGCGAGACTTGGTCTGCTCCTAACGATGAGTTGCGCCTACTGTCTGTCTTTGAGAACCGTTGCTTGCCGTCCATTGCCCGTGTGTGGTGGCTGCACACGTAACCAACATTGAAGTTAAACAGCGTTTCTTGGCTGGAGGCTGCCACTACCTCGAGACGCTTGTCCTGCTGTGCAAACTTTGATGGCTCGGACACGTACTGCGTATGCCCGTTCGGCGTCTTTCGCGTCGCGACTTGTTCGCGGTCGCTGCACAGGGCTGGAAGAGGCGGTGTAGTGGACAGTCTACAACTTGGAGAAACAGGATGAAAACGCTGACAAAACAGCTGGCCTTGCTTAGTTCTTCTCGACTCCCTGGATGGGGTCCCAAGGGTCCTGAGTACAGTTGCTTGGAAACCCTGGAGGTCATGGCTCAAAACCGAACTCAGTAGCGGTCGTATGTCTCTGCTTGTTGTGGTGATACCCCTTCCCTCCCCCAATAAAACATCTAAGGAACTAAAAAAACGGTGAGTAGGAAAATGGACAAAAGATATTACGTTTTCATCCTTCTCTAATCCTGTTTTCCTATTCCGTCGTGGTTCCGATAACACAATATCTGTACACAGGTATATAATATTCATATCGGCTCATGACCCACACACAAATTTGCCTGCTTGATGTTTTAGTTGTACCAATGAGGTCGAGCGAACGGGGCACTATGCCTGGTGGTGTAAAGCAGAACTTGACTACCAGACATGCTTCTGTGCATGCGCGAACGTTTGTACAATGAACACTGATTTATAGTGAGCAAAAAAGCGATTGATTACCAAGTCCCGTAAGATGATCGGAGCGGGAATCATAAAATGATTATTTGAAATGAAGGAAAAATGAAAAATGCTGGTTTAAGGCGACTCACCACGTTATTCAGATGAACACATGCTGGTCAGCTCACCGTTCCGTAGCAGTGTGAATTGGTGAGCACCCTCTTCAGGTTAATTAATCTTTGATGGAAGCGGACTAGGTGACGTAATCTAAATGGGATAAAGTGTAGTTTAATGGTCATTAAAAAGCGTTAATGTGGGGTGAAAGTGCCATGAGAAAAAAGAGCTTTCCACACGCTGGATCCCGAAGGAGAAAAGGTTTTGTCGGAACCAAGTCGACTGTGGTGTGTAGTCAGTTTGAGCTCGTAGCCACACAGATTGGTGTTGTGGCTCCGTTGCCACAGGTCGCGACAGGCTTGATTGAGGTTAGTCAGTATTGGGTACGCAGGTGCCATTGCTAGCCGCTGTACAAGACTAAGGCTTGCAGTCTGCTTTGATAGGAGAGGTAAAATAGTCATCTAATGATTCTCGTCGCCCTTCGTTGTGGAGCCTCGAGAGTATCAGCATCGTGTTTGAGCCAAGGTGGCTAGACTTGGATCGCGTACTCCACATGGGGCCTCACGTATGCCTTCAGGATTTGTAGAAAGACTGATGACGCAGACATCCCGAAAGCCGTTCGTAAGAGGCCATGGTGCTGACTGGCACATCTGTATGCCTTTTCAGCCTGTTTCAAGCAACCAAGGTCGTCCTGGACAATTACTTCGAGATCGCTTTCCTGCGTCCATCGCAACAAGACTGGACGTTAAGAAGGTGCGATGGTTTGTGTGCCTCACTTATCCTTTGAGCTACGGTGGGTGGTGATTTGTTGTACCTTCAAAGTTACTAACAGCAGATTGAACAATGGTTAGAGGCCAGACGAACACAGTCAGCTGACCCTCCAGGTTGGGGGTTTGAGTGAGAGTCTTCTTACTCAATAAAACGGGCTCTCTGTAGTCCAGTGCCAAAGCCTGTTGCCTTGTTGTAAGGTTTTGGAACCAAAGGCTTTGGTCCAGAACGCAAATCGTTCTCCTGCCTTAGCCTGCGCAACCTGACAGTATCCTGCTCACGAAATACAATGAACCATTCTTCTAACAATTGCTTGATGCTCTGGCCGTCGCAGACGATAATCAGTGGCGCCCTATCTCCTGCATCGAGTAGCGTGGGCAGGGTTTTTGATGCTACTGCTCAGGCCTTCCCGTCTTCTTATCCCCTTCTTACGCTTTTCTATTCTTAGCGTCCCGCTCCAACTTTACTGTTATCCTCTCCTTTTCATTCCCCCAATTCTTAGCCCTCTCCCACCTTGCTTCAATGGTCGTTTGTCTTCTAGTTTCAACGCACACACGCATGCTGAAGGGAACTAACTGTTTTAAATTTGATACTATGACGAAGAGCCGGCCCCAACGGCGTTTGTGTTGTGAGTTTATTTGTCCATCTCCCTTCAATCCGGATCTCATGCAAAACGCATAATATAACATTTAACATCATATTTGTTGTAGTGTAATTTGTACTGTAATTTTTTAGTCTCTTATTTTTGTGTACTGCGGCACATTAGCTGAGGTGTGTTTCTCACCCTTAGCTAACGTGTAATGAAGACTGATGATTCCCTGCATAGCATTTTGCAGTTGCTGCCGATATTCACTAATAACACTGATGGCATATGCCCAAAAAATTGATCCTCGTCAAGTTAACTTGGAAACCGTCTTCGGACGAGCAAAACCGACCATAACGGTAACGGGAATAGATTGATTCATGCCGGCTAACTTGGCGGTGGTAATTAATCACACTTGAAAGTGGTCTATTCGTACCCCTGTGCTCATGAAATACGACACCACCGACGGGTCTCAGCACAGCTCATCCTCATTTTGATTCGAACTGTGCAGTCGACACGTAATTCTTCCTGCATTAAACGAAGGAGCACTGTCGTTGTCGTGGTGGTTCGAAAAGGAAAATGTCTTGTTGAGTATATGAGAAATGAGAGGGCAATCTGTTACCAGTTTCGGGTTCTCAGCACTGAATTCTCCACCAGTCTTCACTATGAACACACTCATCCGATTGGGGTAGCCTGGTGTAGCAGAAAAGGAGGCCTCGACTGCTAAAACTTCCTTAACCAGCCGAGGTAAGTAGTACCCCCCATGAGCTAGTTTCATCAACAAAAATGACTTACACAAATCAAGTCTTCTCATCACCTCAAGTCAAATCAATAATGCGCTTTTATGAACACATGAAGGGTGAATTTTCAGACTTTTCTCGAGATGGGTGATTTAGTTCATCGTCAAACTCATCTCACCCACATCAAGGGGTCAAACCGTCAGATTGCAAACGATCGACGTCGTGCTCACAGTAAGCCTGGAGATCTGGATTAATTGACGCAGGCACATGATCGATCATGGGAGTGCAAACTATCTGGTAACTTACTGTTGCTCTCTCTTTCTTCCTCCATTGTTGTACCAATGGGCTTTTATCACATAAGCTATCGTGCACTGGAACGTTTAGTGTATATAGGATACAACATATGTAGACCAACTAAACTTACAATAACCGATGGACATCTTTCCGGAGAGTTTGCAGACGGCGGACAAGGGGGCTCGCTCAATCATAAAAGTAGCATGTGTTCACTTGTTGGAATGAACACACAGAGCTACTACCTATGGAAAGTTTTGCGATATCTGCTGGCTTACCATGTTAAGCAATTTTCTCTGAACGCATTTGTTAGCATTTCTTGCAAACTCTTGAACACCGCAAAGAAACCTAAGTTAGACAGTGGATAAACTACTGAATGCCGCAGGAAAATTCTCACAACACACCGCATGTAACATCATAAGCTCCGTGTCCACCAGTTTTGAAGCAAGTGCCACACAGAACTTGCTACATCATTACAAACGGCTTAGCAAATAGTCTCGAAGTTTCAACGTGAGATAAGGTGTGAAATTTATGCGACAAAACAAAGACCAGACACTTATTCAAGACCAACAAATGCCAAATCACAGAGGATAGAAATTTTCACTAAAATACAGGTGTGCTGTTATGCCCAGAGTATGTCGTGAGGCAACCTAGACTAGCAACGGAGGGAGAAAATTCGGCCCGGCGAGAGCCAGTCACAAATTTTATCAACGGCTATCTTACTCACCAACCTGGTCGAACATAGCAAGGTTCCGTCAGACACCAGAAACCTTTTTATAACTCATCTAGATGAACATTAAGCCATAAACTACTTATCATCGGTAGACGATAGTAGGTGCTGTTACTAAATAGGCCACACAATCCATACGAACTCTTTTGGAAGAGGTGGCTTGTCACCAAGTGAGCTCACTGTGGATTTGCGCAGATATACAATCCAACAATCGGATATTTCATAACCACCGGGAGTGCTGCCATCTATATTAGCTTTTCTTAATCCCAATGGGGTAAAGACTGACTATTCACTTACGGACTCTCAACAAATGCATCACATCCCTTTTTATTGTACTGTGAGATAAATGTCTTGGGAAAGGGATAGGTGAATTGATCCCCTAATATAACACTGCTTCAGCCTAGACCACGACATAGTATCTCATCTACTAAGGAACCATGGAACTCTGCTTTGCATATGTTTTACGGTGTGCTGGTAGGCTGCTACCTTACCTCCAAACCTCAGTCCACCTAGTTGTAGACAATCCCGCTTCATTATTCAAAGCCATCGTTCTACAGCAGCGCATAACATCACTGAAAATCGATAGCTCGGGTTGGCAGTTCGCGTGAGCCTGTCGAGGCCACTAGATATCGTCTCCGACCCTTGTTCACGTCCAAAAAGAAAGACATAGATTTGGACCAAAAAGCGGCTTCTAACGAATAGGCAGGTAAAATGAAAAATATCTAGAAACGGTGTTTTGCAGAAAATTCACTAAACCAGTGCGTCGAACTCGGTCCTTCAACTCTGTAGCCTATGAGAAAGGAAATTCGCCTGATTACAAACCACAGCTTTAGCCAGAACAAACCAGCGACCGGACATTTGACCGACTAGCCGGTTTAACTGAATACCTTGTGCTGAAGCGGTTATTAAACCAACAGGGTTACAAGCAACCGTCTTAAGCTGTAGTAGCTCTCACAGTAATCAATGGGAACCGTTAGAACATCGCTGAGTAACTATGGATAAGGCGAAATTGTTAAAGTTGAATTGCATGCAAATGCCCAACATTACCGAAGATGACACGGTATGGTAATTGACTTGGCGATATCGTATAACAGTCACTTCCAGTCACCGGTGCTCTGGTTGGCCTTGGTGATTTTCCGATGTGCACACGCTTATGATACTACAAATACCTCTGTCAACTACTTTCAAGTTCCTCATCGGATGACGTGAGGTACATACCTTGTATGCTCCTTCCTGGTCTGATTCATGCTCGCGGCGCTTCGATGTATGCTATTTCACCAGGTGACAAGGCGAAGTTGTGTTGAGATAGAAGCAAATATATCTGCAGTACACTGATAATCATTGCTGCCTAGTTGACCTCGTAAACCGTGACAATTTAGAAGGACATTAGTTATTATCAACTGCCAACTTTAAGATTTCAACGGCCATCGCTTAACTGACTCCGGTGACAGCGAAAACACCCTAGATCATGATTTCAGAAAGTTTTGAATACACGTCCGTATTTGTAGGCTATTTTTATGGCAAGGTTTCGCACTTGACGGACGGGGTGGAGTTACCAAACCGGTGGCGGACTTTTAACTCAGCCAGTCATAAAAGGTGTCGGCGGACAGACTCAGGTAGGGGCGTGAATCAGCAGCAGCATGAACAAGCGTGCCTCACGTGTGAACGACCGGTGACACGGATCAATGAGAAGCGTTCGATGCTTGTGGTTACACTAGACTGGTCACTTGACCTATTGACCTGTAACACTATTATCTAATGACTCGTATTATTGCTTGCAATCTTCGGCCTACTTTCCCATAAAATTTGAGCCAATAGTGTACCGATTTACGTGGCCTGAAGAAGCTCTTGTGTCGAGAGCGAAACGTTGCCATAATAAAAACTCAAGCAACCACCCTTGGTCATATTTCGTTTTGGTTCATTTGAGAACGCGTTAGATGGCAGTGGCATATGCAAATGTTTTCTAACCTCGTACAAGATGTAGCTGCTAGAGCATGTGAGATGTTGCACTTCGTAGCAATCACTGATATTTCGGCAAAGACTGAACCTGTAGTATTAGGCCTCATCTAGTACTGTATGTAATGGACAGATGTAACCGAACTTGAGGGGCCCCAGCAGATATACCTGCCCACAGCTATCCTCGCGACCGACCGGTGATATTGACTGCGCAGACTACGTGGGGACCGCTTGGATAGGTATTCCCCGTGCATAATACCCCGAAACAAAGAACGACCAGTCACGCAACACAAATGTGTCAACAGCGGTTGGATTCCTTTGCTCGAATGGTCTCAAGGCATGTATGAATGGGGTAACGTACATTCGACGTGAGGGAGTAAAACGATTTCTGAAAATGCAAGTTGACTATAAGAGGTTGTTTGTAGAAGGACCGGATTACATATGGTCCAGAAGAGGATAGGTTTGCCCATACTTGTCTACTTTCGCCTTGGCTTGAATCCCACTTCTTTACACTTTTACCTTCGCCAGTATCCAGCTGGTGTATGTGCCAGATTGAACCAGCGTCAGCTGCATGGATTCATTGACGGTTACCTTTGCTGCCTGCTGCTATTGGATCTTATCAGGTCTTGAACGATTACACTGGACACACCCGACCTGTATATTTGTGTACCATAGTGCAAACATCCAGACTTATATGCAGCCACTGGCATTTTCAATTCATCACTTAAATCAACTGTCCTACGGTAATCATTTCGCAGTAGAATATCACTATACTTATGTCACTTCGGATGAACTATTGTCCGCACTCCACAGTTTCGCCTTTATTGCCTTCCCCAAGGATGCTGTCACAAAATAATTTGCGAAGGTAGACCAAAACAAGAAGACCTTTTGTTTTATCGACTGGGACTACCAAAACGAAAGCAAGAGAGGTATTCTCATCGATTTCGTTTATCGACAGATCATCTCCTTGAACGCCTTCAGCTAATACAGGAGCTTTCAGTGATTAACGAACTTTCACTTTTTGAAGATCCTGGGCATTCACCCTCCGTCCTGGTTACTAACGCGGCCGTTCCACGGACCTAGATTTAGGGAGGTGCAGATATGCAAAGATGCTTGCTCGATGGAATACTCTTCTCCACTGTATAAAAACTAGGAAGCAATTGGACAGCCATGCCTCCTTTAGCCTTCTACGATGGTAACTTTCTGATGTATGACGTAAGGAAGCTTTTTCTGGCTTATCTGTGCTGCTGGTATTACACAATCGGGTAGGAATATCTAGGGTAGTCGAAGCAACAATTGGACTAATAGGAAACTTGGAGATTGTGATCATTGTTTGGGTCCGGAGGATTCTACTGCACCACTTGTCAAAGCCAAGCTGCATCCGGAAGTTCTTAATGTATACATCCCAACAGCTCGCAATCTACATAGCTCAACCACAATGCGGAAAAGCACCAGACGCCTTTCGCCCTATTGTGGCTCGTTGTTGTTGCGTATTCCATGCGCCCGTTAGTGAGGAGTGAACCTATGGCCGCAAGCGGCTGACGTCATCTAGCCAGCAACTAAAGTCACTGAGCCATGGAGGACTGCAGATGGGGTACATAAGTTGCAAGCTAACTGGGATATAGCACGACCTATGTTCCACTGCCACGCAGCGTACTGCTTTAGCAGATCAGAGTAGCTAGCCCCCAGGTCATGAGTTCCTCTCACTAGAGGCTATATCCATAGCATTTGAAGCTGGGCGTGGCTACATTTTATGTTGCTTATGAGCAGGAGGATTTTAGTTGGGTTCGATCCCCAATACGGGACCGCGGGAATGCGCACCACTGTCGAGCCTCAATAGAGCGAAACGCGTCTGGTACTTTTCCGGATTGTGATAGAGCCATGTAGCTTGTGAGCTGCTGGGATGAATAGATTGAAAGTTACAACTAACTTCCTCTTACTCAAAAGTAACGGCTTTAAAGTGGACTTTTTTCGTTTATGCTGCTGTTCGTGTTCACTACTTGTTCGCTGAGCAAGTGTTTGTAAACTAGCAGCCCGACTTCTGGGTGCTAGTACCTACATTAACTTACTTTGTATCCAGCAAACGAGCAATTACCCTAGGCCCAAACTAAATTTATTAAAAGCAAGTATACACAGAAAGTATTAGTCCACTGTTGTGAGCGGGTCTGGAATGCTTGCTGTGCTTCGGGCCACGTCTTTATGCGCCTACGTATAACATCTGCCACATCGGTCGAGATAATGATCCCGGAATCCATCTGGGTTACTTAGCCCGTGACTTTACCAACCTCCAATCCGCGCTATTAAATTCCATGGAATGGCAGGGTGAGTGCATCAGATGCAGACTGGAAGTAGCCCCTTGCCTCAAGTAGATCTGCGCATCCTTTCGTCCACAAAGCTATGGGCGTTGGAGTGTTGCATAGATTTCCGCAGCTCCCATTACCACGCTAGACAAGAGAAAGTTGCCACAATTCAAGACAAAGGAACGTCTGAAAAGGATAATAACCAGCAAATGTTGGAAGTGGTGGCTGGAATTGCAAGCCTGCTTCGTTACAGATGCTTAGGGTCATCTGAAACTATCTGCATCTTTCATACCCACCCGAAGCATAGGATCAGAAAAGACTCCATTGACTGCAGCAAATGCTGAAGGAAGATGGACAATAAACACTCCTCCTGATATATATACCCACACATGCGTCGTATACCTCTAATAGCTTGTCACCTGAAAAGGTTTTGGTATCACATTCTACTAATTCACCTTGGACGCTGACATGGAGGTTTCCGCCACCACGTAGGTCATATGTGAAGTAGAAGCAATGAAACAGAGTAAGGTGATGGGAAACTAGCAGGTATTCCTTATTTTGATATACTCATGAGTAGGGGATTTTGATATAATTAAGTGAGGTTCATCGCAGCCAGTTTCCAAATCAGATAGTCGTCCACATGCCCGGAAAAGCACTAGACTTCAGTTTCAGCCTGTTGGGCATCATCAGTAGTGCGCATCCATCGGATCCATCAGGATTCGAGCCCATGACCACCAGCGGCTTGAACCGCCAGTCAGCAGCTTATGCCACTGGGCCACGGGGGACAGCTTCGGAAACTGGCTGCGATGAACCTCACTTATTCGTTATTTTGCCGAAGGAATGCGCTAAGTCGCCCGCATACATCTCAGCTACTGAGAAGATAAGCGAAAGACTCCAAACCCTCGTGCATTCCAGTAGTTGGTGCGTCGCTTAGTCTGTTGTTATGGGGAGCAGTCCGCTGTCCACTTCTACGGGTGGGGATTACGTGCAGAGGAGACTCCGGCCTTCTGATCAACACGGGATCTCACTTCTGTTGCCACTCAATCCTTGGGACCAGAAGTCAATCGAGTAATCGGCTACTCATAATATTCGCAATCAACACATGCTAAGCACGGATGAAACCGCGCATCACTGAACAAGTATATATTGTAGCGCACATTTCATCCGCGAATACATAACGGAAAAGAGCCAGAACGTTAATATTCTAGTGCTTAAGGTAAAAGAGTTACTTTTGCGGTGTACCTTGAATAGACACTTTTGGTTTGATGGGATCTATCATAGGCAAATTGATGACATGGCGATGGGCTACTCCTTGCCGACATCTTTCTCATAAAGCTTGAGCGTAACCCCATCCGACCGGTTATTTCTTCGTTAGATTCTTACTGGAGGTATATGGTGACACTTTCATCAAATGTGATTCTCGCACTGGCGTCATCTGTCTACTTGATCAATACAAAAGTGCACATCCCTCAATGAAGTTCACTAGTGAAATGGAAAAAGAAAGCAACCTGACATTTCTGACGTGCTGTTAAGGAGCCGCGAGAATGACCCACTTGAACGAAGTGTTTTTTGGAAAGCTACATGTGTTGGCCAGTAGATACACTTTTTAGCCTTCGTCCCGTTGAAGTACAAACGCAATTTAGTGCTTTGCTTGTACTGCCGGGCCAACAACGTTTGTAGTCCGGAAGCACACGAAGGTCAGCAGGACCGAATTGGGAAAACGCTACTTTCAAACGGCTACCCTGGACCATTCATCAGGAAACACGTCACGACCCGCGCTCACTTTAAAGCTGTAGCAATAGTTTCGAAAAAGTATATGCTTGTTCTTTGTAGCGGAGATATTGCCTTCGATCTCTTGAACAGGAGACTTTCCACCGCTGTATAAGTGACCTACCCAGCCGCCAACCAGCACGCTCTTGCGGAGACGACACCCTCTGTCTGACTGAGCGCGCGCGGTTTGAAATTTTGCAAAAGCTCCATCTGGGAGTTCTCGCCTTCGAATTTGTATTGGAAGCGTATTCTAAAGAAAATGAATGTGAAATCTTTACTCTGTTCCATCAATTATTTAGTCGCTGTCATCAAAGCAGATTCCTTTGGCAGACGGTCCAGACTCGCAGTCCTAGACGCTATCCAGCTATCGCTTGCCTCTTTTGTGCCGTTTCGCATGTAGCAAAGGCGGGTTTACTGTATTTGCCTTGTATTGAAACATTGTTTTTGACAACACTGAGGAGCGTACGTGATTAGTCCATCTCCGTATGATCTAAATGGACTAAGAAGTGTTCACTTTATCGGAATCTGTCCTGTTGCTGATCTTCGCGTCAACAATATCGCTGGGATCTTGCTTTTGGCGAAATTTCCTGCGAGTGAACTTGGTCTTTGTTCCGTTGTTGACACTGAGGCCTTGGATCATTAACAGTCTTTTGACCACTGGAGGCTGTCCAGCTACCCGTCGCCTTTTGTGCGTTGTTTTCCATTCGTCATAGGCGGATTTACTTGAATCGATTCTTGGGATCCGCTCCGTGTGGTTGAGCTGATCAGTGGATCTTCAGATATCCTTGTATATTTGTCTACTGTCTCGCAAAGATCCTGTTGCTATATCCTTGGAGTCCACTTCTGCTTTTTGACTTGGTGGGTCCATTTCAAAACAGCCGTGAGGGGTCCGTCGGGTACCCTATCCCCACTCCCCTCAAATTCTACTACTGCGGAATCGTTACAGCTGGAAACAACCATGACATTAGAGTCCATAAAAACGGACACTAAACTGAAACCACCGACGTCCATGGACCGTCCGGTAAATACTCCGCGTCGCAGAGACTCTTATACCGACCGCAGTGTTATTTTCAGAAACGCCACTGAGTCATCTGCTGTTCTCCTAGAAGACCGTATGCTAGATGGCCTTAAGTGGTTTAGAATATGCGTTACCAAACTCCTGCCTCCCGGCTTCCCTGGCGTGACTGTGCACAAACTAACCAGACTCGGTAACTTGCCAGCTGACAACTCTCGCCAGCGCTTCTTGCGAGTTGTTCTGTCCACTCGGGACGAGCGCCAAACACTTCTGCGTTTCACCTTTAAGCTCAAGGGCACTGGTGTCATTGTGCACCCAGACCTCCCTTTTGCGGTTAGGCTGAAATTGTGGGACACAGTGAGAGATCTTAAAGCCCGCCTTGAAGCAGGAGTAAAGGGTCTCCGCTAGTTGGGTTTTCGGGTGGTGAGCCGGCGGTCCACTTCCGCCCTACCAGAGCCGGTTCTGGTGGCGCACGATCCCGGATTCACAATGCTAAATCCCTTCAGGTGCTCTTAAGAAATCTTCGTAGCCTGCGAAACAAGCTGTGTAAAGTCCGCGCTCTTGTTGACGACTACGGTCCAGATGTTCTCGCATTTACTGAAACGTGGTTGTCCATCGACGTCACGGACAGTGAAGTGTGCTTGCCAGGCTACGCGCTACTGAGATGTGACAGCACCTCTGATCGGCGCGGAGGTGGCGTTGCTTTGTACCTTAACTCCGCACTTACTGTCTTTAAGTCGTATAGTTTCCGATCACCAGACGGTGATGTTGAGGCACTCACAGTTAACCTGTGTATTGCCGCCGCGCAACTTAAAGTTGTGCTGGTCTATAGAAACCGCGACAGCGTTGCTAAGGGTCTCATTGATTTCATCCGTGAACATTCGGCAAATAGGTGTTTGGCGATTGGGGACTTTAATCTTCCCGACGTTGACTGGCAGCATTTTTCCTGCGACGCTGTTACAAGGTGTTTGGCTACCAAGCTTCTCGAGCTGGCCTTGCATGCTTCCCTGTACCAGTTTGTCGATTGGCCTACTAGATTCACGAGGGGTCAAAACCCGTGCCTCTTGGACTTGATCATCACTAAATCCATTGATTTTGTCCCGGATATCATAAACAACCCACCTCTCTGTGCTAGCGAGCACGCATGTCACTCATTTAACTTCGCCCTTAGTCGTCAGACCAGTGATCGTCCCGACCGAGTTCCAAATATATGGCGCGCGGACTTTCATATAATGAAAGCCAAGGCCGTAAAGTCACCTTGTGTCATTTTGGAAACCGACGACATTCTAACGGCCTGGGACAGATTTAAATCATACTTGAGTGAGCTCTCTCTCCCCCACATACCAAATCTGGCAGGAATAAAACTAGGGCAAAGCCACCCTGGTTTGATTCTGATGTACGCAAACAACTTAACAGACGTGCCAGTTGTTAGCTTACTTACTTATCTGCTCCTTCGTCATGCACCTTCAAGCGCTACCGTGAAGCTGGAAATGACTGCAAACAGCAGTTACTAGGTGCTCGAATACAGCATGAAGTAGAGCTTGCTCGTACAGCCTCATCAAAACCGAACTGCTTCTTCGCGTATGTCAAAAGAAGAAGGAATATAAACTCGTGCACCCCAGTGTTGTTTGGCCCTGACGACACTGCTGCTGTCACAGATCACCGAAAAGCTTGTTTGCTCAAAGAACAGTATGCTGGGGTTTATATTCAAGAGTCGCAGCTGCCGCATATCAGCCTACATGTAAAAGTTCTTGAGGGCTCCCACTTGGAGAGGTTTCCATAACGGAGACTCAAGTGCTGCGGCTTCTGAGGGAATTAAATCCTAATAAAGCTGACGGTGGGGATGCTGTTCATCCCAATCTGTTGCACGGGTTGGCTGATGAAATTTGCCGTCAGATTACACAACTTTTTTGAAGTCTCTACGCAGCTGCTCTCTACCCACTGACTGGAAGGAGCTATTGTTTGTCACATTTCTAAGAAAGATGATAAGCACCTCCCTGATAACTATAGACCGGTCAGTTTAACGAGCGTGCTGGTCAAGTTATTGGAAAAACTCGTAAGGGACGCACTAGAAAGACACTTGGGAGCGTTTGAGTTGCTTAAGCCTTCTCATCACAGATTTGGTAAGGGCTATTCTTCCCTTACTAAATTGTTAACGGCTCGTGAACACTGGGCCGAAGCCGTTGATTGCGGGAAGGCAGTGGAAGTGCTGTTCATTGACTTTTCCAAATCTTTTGACACTGTTCCACATTCGTGCCTTTTGTACAAGCGGAAGTCCTACGGTATTTCTAGACCAGTCTTACGATGGATTTCAGCTTTCCTCATCGGAAGGGAAATGTGTGTGCGGGTGGGTTCAAGCCCGTCCTTCCGTCAATATGTTCTCAGTGGCCTTCCGCAAGTTTCAGTCCTTGGTACTTTTCTCTTCAGTTTATACGTTAATGACCTACCCCATGATTTGAGTGTGCCATTCCTAATGTTTGTGGATGGCTTGAAACTCTGGTTCACAGTAGACGATCCGATTGGTCTACTGATCCTGCAGAGAGCTCTGGATAGACTTTGGGACTGGTCCCTTTTGTAGCAGTTGCCCGTTAATTTAGCGCATTGGTTCAAATGACCCCCCGACACGTTATTTGCTTGGCGGCAACGTGGTACCAGGAGTTCAACTCCAATCTGACCTTGGAGTTTGCTGTCATCAGACTTTAGGTCCAGTGAACACTGGACGACAGCTGCTCACAAAGGTTTCAACATTGGAGGATCCGCAGGTCATTCGGGATCATGAGCACCGAAATGTTCGTTAGACTATTTTCAGCTTCTGTAAGGCCGCACTTGGAATACTGCTTTCACGCTTGTCCTCCATTCCTGGTTCGTGATCAGATGGCAGCTGAAGGAGTCCTGCGGTCCGGGACGAAAATGGTACACTGATTAAAGAAGCTGACGTACGCTGAGAGGCTATTTAAGTTAGATTTGTTTTCCATGTATTACAGGCGGCTTCGGGGCGACTTGGTCCTCACATATCGTATACTGCTGGGTCATATTGGTCCTGGTTTGATTGGACTGTTTCGCCCAACTCGAGCGCCAACCATTCGTGGCCAGCCATTAAAGCTGCACCAAACCCCGGGCTGACCGAATTTGGGCAGCTTTTCGGTTATTGCGTAGGGTCATAGCTTATTGGATTGCACTGTCTGCAGACCTCGTGATGGCACTGACAGTGAGAGTTCGATCATCAACTTGACGCTCTCGGTCTGCAGTTTGAAGTCTTCCCCTTCATGTCTTAACTTTTTATTCGTCTACTACGGCCTACGCTTCTTTAATTCATTTTAACTTACTTCTTAATATTGCCTAGGAAATTCGATAAGTTTGTCATCTCCTCTGTTTCCTTTTCTTTACTGACACTACTGTTTTATATTATTCTTCACGTGGCCGGCACAGCGTGGACTGCTAGTGCAGGGCACGTGGGCATTGTTTGGTTGACCATGTGAATCGTGTGTGTTGATTTGTCTCTCCGTTGGCACATCAATGCACCGGTTTCCCTGTTGGATCAACGACGTTTTTGAAGGTGGAACATTCGCAGGATTTTCCTACAGTTCCGGTCCCACTTGAACTTGAACTTGTAGCTCGACGTCTTAATGACTGACGGCGAGTTACGCCCGAATCGTTTATCAGTTTACTTGCACCTGTGGTGCCAAGTACCTCGGACATATGACCAGGCGTCTGTTAGTACGGATGGCTGAGCACTGTCAAAGGGCACTGCGGATAGGCAGGCTCAGAAGTACCAACGGTTCCATCTTGGAAAATTTGCTTCAAAATAGGCACCAAATGTCGACCAAAGACGCCTCCAAAATTTACTATGCCTTACCGAAGTGACACCCGAAAGGGCTGAGAAAATGCCTCTTGCAGACAGATGAAGTGATTGCGATCAGGCTAACACAGCCAGAGCTATGCAAGCATAGGGCGCTTGTGAAACCCTTAACTTTGGCATAGGGCTAAAGGGAAATTGTTCCGCTGGAGCATTACAGAAAACCAGGTGTTTTTGCTTATGTAATTATTTACTATGTTTTGCCTCTTCTGTCAACCCGTTCTTAAGTATGGCCCGTGGTCGATAGACGGAACAGAAGGCGCAAGGGTAGTATGGAACCGTTTAATGGAAGTTTCCTTCCTTACCGTGGCTAGAAATGTCGAAACGAAACGCCAATGAAATAAGGAAGGTAAGGCATTGTCAACCAGTGACGTGAACGCATGTGTTCACGCTCAATACTCAACTGCATGTGCGACAACCATGTTGTTTCGTCGGGCAAACTTTTTAGTCCTATCGCGACGTTACATGCCTAGATAGATTTAAGCATCAAATGAATGTGTAAAACAGTTCAGACCCTCCCATCCGTTCTCCCTTCTGCCTTCACCAACCTACCTTTGTTTTTAAATCGTTGCAACAACCATAGCACTGAATGGAACGAGAACAAGTTCTGTATCTGTGCCAAGTGTTGCTCGCGGATCTCAGTGGCATAGTGTTCAGGGTGTTTCTCATGGTTCCACCCCAACTCAGGCTATCTACACCTGACGTGTCCAAACCAGGACGAAACAGCGGTCGTGGTGTGCCAGCGTTGGGAAGAGCAACGCCCAAATATTTCCATTCAGGTTACCGTCCTCGAGATCGGAATGACCGAGGTTTACTTCAAAGTGAACCGTGGTCTCAATAGAGGTTGCAAGTCGCAAGGCAACCACACAACGTGCTCCCTACATGCAGCTTTGAAGTATGTCTGCGTTTTCTGTATTACAGGCGTTGGTACCAGCTGATCAAGTCAGACGTCTGAGATACGAACGATAATTGCATTGATGTCTTCATTTTTTCCAACACCTCCTTAATGTCCCCTCGGTAAGTATCCGAATCGCAGTGAACTCACTGATGACGAGGTGTTGACTGAATACACTTATACTATTTACTTCAATAGCCCGAAATACAGTCCAGTGTATCTGGTCTGCTCCTGATGTTCTCGGTTTGCCTAGGACATTTCGTCTAAACCAATGATTTCCCTTTGACCAGAAATTTTAGTTCCACTGGTTACCAGAAATCAGTCGGATATTTCCCCAAGAAGGCAGCATTGGTTGATGGTAGTCATTTCTCTAAAAGATTGTAGCATACGCAGTCTGGATGCCAGCAAGATGAAAAAGTAACAAATCCAGGTGCATTGTAGATCAATCAGTTCACACGGAATAATTTTGGAAAGTGAAAATTAAACAAAGGTGAAAGTTTTAGGTTCTGTTATGATGAGTTCCGTGACTAATGTGCACACAGTGTACCGCGTAGTATTTACTGAGTACTGTCGGAGGCTGGACAATGGAAATATTTCGGGCAAACACGTTTAAAAGCATTTTTGAAGACATCATTTGCAGCTGGTTGCCCAATAGTTGGCGTTTGGGGTACTTAAATAGTAAAGTGAGTCAAAAGTGGTATCATTAACTGGCTAGGCTGTGATTACTTAGAGGTCGTGTACGGCAGGCGCTCAGGTTTGGAGAATGTCAAACCGAGGGCATTATGTAGGTTAAAAAGGATCTGGGTCTCTATCCCACTCATGCGTCTTTGGATCCACGGAGGAATGACAATAATACAAGGGTACATAACACCAGCGCTACACGTCTGTGCAGTGGCTTTTGCAGTTATCTGGTGGACTGGTGTGTACTTGCAAGCACACTCTAAGTGAGAATTGTTTTCAGTTCGTGCAGTGGTGGTTGTCTACATCTAAAGATGCATAAGCGCAAACAAATGAACTCAATTAATTGTATTAACATTGTGGTGGCATGCTTGTAGTTACCGAGCAAATCAAGGCATTCTCATTTAGACACCCTCAAGCGATGATGTTACGGCTAGTGCAGAGTGACTAGCATTAACTAGTTAGTAAGAAGATGATTCCAGCTATTAAGACCCAACCATAGTCGATACTGATGACGTGGACGTTGGGAGCCTCATTGTTCACTTGTCCAGCGACTTGGATACTACTATCCAACCTGCAGCATTACGTGATCGGAAACCCCCTTTTAAGCTGGATCGCCAACTTTCTACTTCAACGGCAATTAGTGGTCAGAGTCCGGCGCTCTTTATCGGACCCCATACAAGTAAAGTGTGGTGTGCCGCAAGGCTCGGTTCTAGGTCCACGTTTGTTTTTGGTGTTTATTAATGACCTTGCACAGGGAATCGCTTCAAACTACCTAATGTTTGCCGACGATATCAAGATCTGGCGCAGGATCCAGGCGAACGCGGACCAACATGTGCTTCAAAGTGACTTAGGTACAGCGTATCAATGGTCGACCCAAAACCTATTGCATTTCAACGTCAGTAAATGCAAGGTGCTTTCCATCCGACATCACGGCAGCTACTCATACCTACTCGGAACGGATGTACTGCAACAATCAACTCTCGAACGTGACTTGGGTGTCCTGATTCAAGATGACTTGGGTTGCTCCAGGCAATCCGAAAAGGCCCCGAAGACCGGGAACCAACACGTGGGGCTGTTGAGGCGGGCGTTTGGACAAATAAACAGCTCCATATTTCGACAAATGCTCAGTGCGTATGTTCGCCCCCATGTCGAATATGCAATTCAAGCCTGGCATCCATGGCTGAAACACGACCTTAATGCACTGGAGCAGCCACAACGCCGGGCATCTAGGAACGTAATTGGAATGCGTAATCTTTCCTATCAGGAGAGGCTGCGACGACTGGGATTGTTCAGTGGAAGCTATCGCAGACTACGAGGCGACCTGATTATGGCATACTTGATTCTGCGAGACCCACATCATGTGTGCCGCCCTTTACTGCAACTCAGCAGCAATACAAACCTGAGGGGCCACTCATTAAAACTCGCAGAACAATACAGTCGTCTGGAGTGCCGCAGAAATTTCTTTTCCATTCGTGTCTGTCGCCCGTGGAATGCTCTCCCAGAATCGGTCGTCTCTGCACCGACACTAACAGTATGTAAAAGACGGTTGGACGATGCACTCATCCACTTACACTTTGTTACTTAACACTACACCAGGAGTTTACCATGGAATTATTTGTTGTTAACTGTGGGTGCTGTGAATCTAAGAGGATCGCAGGACTACAGCGAAGCAAACGATAAGTCCTTATTTTCAAATTTAAAGTATTAACTATTCTACTATCCTTACTATCATTATTGTCATGTTGATATCCCCACCAACTATCCAACGGGACTTGTAAAGGAGCGATTCAACCCGTATAAATTCATTGTTCATTGTTCATTGTTCATAGGAATTACTACCAAGAAACCTATACTACTGATATCGGACCTAAGTAGTGCACAATCTTTCCAGGATTTGGCATTGTCCTGCTCATTCATTTTATCTTGTTCGCAAGCAAAGTGCACGAGCTGCACCTCGCCCGGCTTTTCGCTTGTACCCTTGGGTGTTTTCGCTTTGCAGCTGAGATGTTGGATGAACTAACACGTATGGTATCAACTGCGTCTCTATACTTAGGCAAGAGACGATGAAATGACTGGAACCGCACAGGCAGCTTGTCACCCACGACTCCTCAGCCTACTTTTTCACTTCTAGTTATGATGCAATTATCGCACTGTGCCTGAACAGGTGGTTGCAAGAATGGCAAGAAAATGCTCCTCAGCTGTACCCACGGACGACGCGGATTTTTGGATTATTGTATGCTGGATGCTACTTTTGCTTCGGATTACCATGTTATCAGTGTTTTACAGTGTGAATTGTTCACCAATAATCTTCTTTTGGCGTATTTTCCAATCGGTGTAAACTTGGCAGCTATTATTTGGATAATTGCTGAGTCCTCATTCATTTGCCTTACCGCCATCTTTGCCATCCATCTTGGATTTACTCTACCTCGTGATGCCTTCTCAAGCTACTTGTGGTTCGTGTACGGAAGTTGTGGGAAATAAGGCTCATGCACTTCGGTGCTTCGACTGCGATGATTTGTTCCATATTTAGTCTATTGACTTATCCGCTGAAGTGTTCCGAAAATCTCACGATATCCGACATCGGTTTTTTCAAATTATATGTGATAAATGACGCGGTGCAAAACATCAGAATAAACAGCGACCGCCAACCACTAAGGGAAAATATCTCTTGCAGACAAACAAAGATTTCATTACGTGGGGTCAACCACCCTCGTGAAAGTACCTCTGTGACCTCGCCTTCTCTTATTACTCTGCAATCTACACCAGCGCCATGGTCTGCGACCCCGGCCGAGCCTCAGGTTCAATGTTCCCCACCGATGGAAGACGCAGACTCGGAAGTTACGAAATGCGGCTTCACTGATCGGTCCGTGAATTTCGCAGAGTCTGTCTGTGAACTTCTGAACACCGAGGATCCATCGACTACTCAAAAGTGCATGGGGCTACGTAATCGAGTTCAGGCGCCCCCTGCTGATGAACAACAACACAAACAGATAAGCGCCTCTAATTCTGTCCCCACAGGTTCATCACCGATTTCGATGAGGCGTCATAATCACATGGTCTTCCACGTACTAGAGTCGAAAGGTGAAAACCCTCAGATACGTTGTGATCACGAAGTTGAGTTCCACCAGAGGCTCATCGATAGACTCTTGGATGTGAGCGAAGACAGTGTGATGGTTAAACAAGTAATCCGACTTGACCAGAAAAATAACCAGCATGTTGACCTCTGAGTACCACCTTAGAAAATCACAATTTGCCGCAGCTCATACTGTCTCGTCTGTCAAGGCTGAAA
Source organism: Dicrocoelium dendriticum (assembly GCA_944474145.2). NCBI lineage: Eukaryota > Metazoa > Platyhelminthes > Trematoda > Plagiorchiida > Dicrocoeliidae > Dicrocoelium > Dicrocoelium dendriticum. The sequence continues at coordinate 74,384,201 of OX104071.1, read as the reverse complement.
GGCATAAAATTTCACATCCACAGAGACTTGGAACCCGAAGACAGGGACCGTTTGAAGACTGTGATCATTGAGCTCAAAAGCCGTACTGAAGAAGGCGAGACTGACTTACAAATTGTAAATTTTCGGGTGATCAAGAAGGGTGTACGAACCCGAATCAACCGGTTACTCAACCTCCAGGCACGTCCCGCGATACCTCCCAAGACCTCCGTGTGACATTTGCCAACATTTGCAGCCTAAGGAACAAACGTGATGAACTGTGCTACTTCGCTGTCTCAGAGCAACCGGACAGTTTAGGAATTGCAGGGACATGGCTGATCTCCGACGTCGTACCTCAAGTAGTCGCGTTGTCCAGATACGCTTGTTTCCGATGCGACCGAAAATCAAAGGCTCACGTTGGTGTCCTGTTGTACATAAAATCGTCACTATCTTTCAAACTTATCAGCACCTAGCGTAGCGAGGAAAACTTACACGAGCAACTGTGATGCACAATCAGCCTCAGACTTGCGGAGCTAATATTGGGTGTTGTCTACCGTAGCCAATTAAACGGTTGTTGCGATTGGTTACCACACGTACGGAAGCATATGAGCGGCCCTCAGTTTTTATTGATAGGATCTAAATGTACTTAAGATATTCTGTCCAGACGGTCGGTTTCTTCCCAGTCATGGCAACCTTGAAGCTCAATTCGTTAAAAGGATTATTGAGATCAAAGCAACGCAACACGTCATCCAACCAATGCCCGTATCTCCACCGTATCTCGTCTGGACCTTACGTTTACTAGCTACGAGTAGAAGCTGAACGAGATCAGAGTCTTCGAACCTCAGGCGAACAGTGACTACTGCTCCATTGTGGCAAACATAGAACTGCCGTTGCCGTATTACAACCAACGGAAGCCGACATTCAACTATGTGAAGATAGACTTCAACAAGCTCTTTCAAACCGCAAGTCAGACTGATTGTACACTACCACAGGATGCGTCACTTGAGGACTGCTGGTCAATAATGAGGGGAAAGCTTAACTCGCTGTGTACTCGGTTCGTTCCCCATAAGTATTCAAAACTCGGTCCTGTCAAACCACCTTGGTTTGATACGGAATATAGAGAGTTAGCGCGACGACGTCGCAAACTTTGGGATAGATACATCAGCTCGGGTTGTGATAAAGATTATATAATATACAAGAGAGAGCAAAACTTATGTAAGGCCGCAAAGACCAAGAAACGTCGGCAGTTCGAAGAGGAGCTAGCATCCTGGACCACAAGTGCATTAAAAAATTATTTGCCTACTGGAAACGTCAACTGAAATCTGGGGGCGACCTACCGGTCTTTGAGAGCTTGGACGGAAAGACGCTCATTTCAAGCGAAGAGCGCGCGGACGCCTTGGCTAGGCACTTTCTCTGTATTTTCCAGCAAATCACCGGCAGTTCCAGTACCGGCACAGGTTGTGCCAGTTTTGTTCAACAGCCTGCAATGTGATGCAGTTGAAGTGTACCAGCTACTCGTCAATCTCGATGGTGCAAAACCCTCGGGCCAGATGGACTTCACCCACTAATACTCAAGTCCCTATCGATTATCATCTCACCAGCCGTGACAAACCTATTCAACAAATCACTCTCTGAAGGATCTGTCCTCAACGACTGGAAATGCTCGATGGTGAGACTGTTTCCCAAGGGTGGTGATCCGAGTAAACTAGAGAACTCTAGACCGATCTGTTTGAGCACGCTATTATCCAAAGTGCTCGAGAAGGTTGTGAAAAAGTGGCTGCTATCGTTCTTCGAATCGATGGGCGTATTGACCCCAGCGCAACATGGATTTACGAAAGGACGATCCTGCATCACCAATCCGTTTAACACCGTGTCTGTAAGTCATGGCAAATCTGAATCCAACGCAAGGAGCCAAGGCGCGTTAACCGTTGTGTGTACAAATGTTCCTGAATCACAGGCGAGTACAATAAAGGGGAAGCTGTTGGATGATCGTAATCAGTGGAAGTCTATATGTACTGCGATTGGCATTTCGGTTGAACCTGCAATGCTGAGACGAGTCACACGTCATCCAAATTCAGCGCACTACGGTGAACCCCGACTTCTCCGGGTGACACTAAACTCCATCAAGGACACAGAGGCAGTTCTACTATCGTCCAACAGGCTTTGTCATTCATCACTCGAGGCGCGTATAGTTCCTGATATCCCCTGGAACGAATGTCCGAAAAAGATGAGCAACCGTGAGGAAGTTCGTAAAGCCGAGGCGAAACGGACGATAATTGTGTACGGGGTTCCTGAGCTCCAAAACTCAACCTCTGATGCAGCGGATGCCCATGACCGGGAGCAATGGAGTTACATCCGCCACGAAATCTCTCTCAATAATATCATCGCTAAGCGGTTGACCAGGATTCCATTTTCACCCAACCACAAAGGGAACGGTCCCAGACTTATGAAGGTGGTGCTTCAATCTGAGTTTATGTTACCGCTCGCCTTGGAAAACTGGTCCAAATTCCGCATGAAGCTGCCAGCGGAAATTCGGTTAAAGGCATCAGGTACGCTGCCACGGATTATCAACGACTCACGGGGAGCGATCAAATTGTTGAACCATCCACTAATGCAACTTTGTGAAGGCATGGATTTATCGACATCCGCAATATCCCACGAAACACGGCTGAACACGGGGGACCAGCAGGGCCCGGAAGGCCGCGATCAGTCGTCTAACCGAAAGCAAACTCAAAGGCAAACGTCACCACAAAAAACGGTTAATGGCCGACCCGTTAACGGTCGGCACAAACTCCATTCCTACCACAACCTGTGCTAGCTCACTCTTGGTTACAAAAGCACTATCCTGCATGTATACTAATGCACAAGGCCTCAAAAGTAAGTTGGTAGAACTCCGTCACCGTTTTGCTTCGGAGCCTCGAGACATAATAATGATCACCGAAACCTGGCTGAGCGGCGAAATCACAGACGCTGAGATTGCCATACCGAGTATGTCACTTCTCCGGAACGACAGAACGGGCAAGGGCGGTGGCTTGCTCATTTATTTCCGAACGAACCTTCGTTGTGAGCTCATAGACGATCCCCAGACTTGTGTCACCGACGTCCTTTGGTGCAAACTGTGGTTGGAACGCAACGACGTATGCCTTCTCTCTGTGGTTTACCGACCACCGAAATCCACTCCGGAAAGGGACAACAGACTTATCTCCGCTTTTCGCTCCGTGCTTAATCAGAAGTACAGCCACATCCTCGTTGCAGGAGATTTCAACACCCATGACTTGGAAAATCCAGCATCCGAGACAGAGGTTTTCAAGGCATATTTGCAAGAGCTACTCTCTAGCACCTTCTTGTATAACCCCGTCACCGTTCCAACCAGGTTCAGAACAGGAAACAACTCATCGATATTAGATCTAGTGCTCACTAACGAAGAGCTCATGGTCGATGGACTAAAGGTGTGCAGTCCTTTGGGCCGTAGCGATCACGTGACTTTGCTGTTCGATTACATCTGCTACGCCGAATATCCAGCTGCGGAGCTCGAAACGAGGCAATCTGTTATCCATTACCACGTTCTGTCTGCTCTAGTTGAGAATACCAGTTGGACGTTTCTAGCTAACTGCACCCCAGAACTAGCCTGGGAGACATTTGCGAACACCATCAGGTCACTAGTCATAGAAGCCTCAACACCAAAATTTTCCCAACATCCCCGCACAGCGAAATCATTCTTGCGAAGCCGGACTCGAAAATGCAGGACTCTAAGGGATCGGGCATGGCGCACGTATAAAAGCAACCCCAGCGCAGAAAACTGGACGGAATACGTTTCGCATCGCAACTACTGTGTGCTTTTGGTTCGCGAAGACAAGAGAACGCATCAGCAGGAGCTAGCCAAACGATTCTGTTCGAACAAAAAGCTTCTTTACAAACATGTGAATGGACTTCGCAAGGTGCAACGGGAATCCCACCATTTAATACGACCAATGGGTATACACATACTGCGAAAGAGGCGGCCAACGCATTACGGGCCCAGTACTCCCCAATCTTCCAAGGTGGACAAGCCTGGACGTATATTCCGCCACTAGTTACCCAACCGTCCGTTTTATCCAACGTCACGTTCACTGCAGAAATGGTGCTGCAAAAGCTGCTATCCTTGTGTCCGCACAGCTCTCCCGGGGCCGATAACATTCACCCGAAAACATTACAGGTAGCTGCCATCCACTTGGTCGAACCACTAGCTGCATTTTTTCAGCGCTGTTTCGATGAGAACATCGTACCTTCGAGGTGGAAACAAGGTGTAATAACGCCCATATACAAAGCAGGAAGTCGATCGGATCCTGCCAATTACCGCCCCGTAACGCTTCTGCCTGTGATCGCCAAAGTCATGGAAGCGGTGATAACAGATGCGTTAATGGGATACTTGGAAAACTACGGCATAATTGCGCCAGAACAGCATGGGTTTCGTCAACATCGTTCATGTATGATGAATCTGCTGATAGCTCGTGACAACTGGACCGAGACTGTCGATGAGGGAACAGGAGTCGTTGTTGCATTCTTGGACTTTTCGAAAGCCTTCGATCGCCTGGATCATCGAATCCTGCTCATTAAACTCCAACAGTACGGTATCGGAGACCCGTTGTTAGGATGGATCGGTAACTTTCTCTCTGAACGGCAGTTAGTAGTTGGAGTTCGATCATCCTTTTCCGATCCGATTCGAGTGGGATGCGGCGTACCGCAGGGTTCGGTACTTGGGCCTCGTTTGTTCCTGCTTTTCATTAACGATCTAGTAAGAGTTATTACGTCGAAATTCTTACTCTTCGCGGACGACCTCAAGGTTTGGCGGGCGATAAAACGATCGGACGACCATGAAGTCCTACAGCGTGACTTGAATGAGGCCTGGAATTGGTCAGTGAGAAACGCCCTGCCGTTTAATGTGGACAAATGTCGCGCTGTTCATATCCGCCATCGACAAGTCCACGTCTACAAGCTTGGGGCACACGATCTGAAGACCACCACTCAGGAACGCGACTTGGGTGTGCTGGTACAGGAAGACCTCGGGTGTTCCAAACAGTCAGATTCCGCTTCTAAAAGGGACAACCAGCACGTTGGACTCCTGCGAAGAGCATTCGGAATTTTGGATCCATCCATCTTCTCTTTGATGCTGAATGCCTACGTGCGTCCTCACGTCGAATATGCAATCCAGACCTGGCAACCCTGGCTAAAACGTGACCTTGCAGCGCTTGAGACCCCACAGCGTCGAGCAACGAAAATCGTCAAGGGCTTGCGCCACACTCCTTACCAGGAACGACTAGAGATACTCGGAATGTTCAGCGGACGGTACCGGCGACTTCGTGGAGACCTCATACTAGTGTACCAGATATTGAGCGATCCCAGTCACGTATGCCGCCACCTCTTGAAGCTCAGCCCGAACACTAACCTTCGCGGTAACAGTTTAAAGCTGAGCCAACAGTACAGTCGTCTAGACTATCGGAGAACCTATTTCTCCCTCCGGGTCTGCGGGCCCTGGAACGCCCTTCCAAACTCAGTTGTTTGTGCCCCCACATTAGATACGTTTAAAAAACGATTGGACGTCGCACTGAGCGCCCTGCGCTTTGTTTTATGAACGAAAACGCTTGTATATATTTAGGCTGACCAGCCTCTTTGGATTTTTACCCCAAATTCACGGTCGTAAATCTGTGCGAACCGGTGAGTACTCCATTTTTATTTGCTACCATCATCAACAATAACAATTGCTTAGCCAGTTTTGCGTCGTACCACTTTATCCCCCTAAAACTGTTATACTTCTACCTTTTATCTCACTGACGCTCCTTACTTCAACCACTTATGTGGTTTGCCAATCTGTTAGTATTTCTATTGCCAACCTGCGGGACTCGTTAAGTGTATGCTTTTTTACCCGTTCCATTGTTGATGTACGCAAACCACCAGTGGGTACGAACTCTCAATGAACGGAAGGATGTTGACGTGGTGCGCATCGAATTTAGTAAGGCATTTGACAGAGTGAACCACGAAGTACTCGTTCGTAAACTGAGAACCTACAGAATCGGTGACACTCTACTTCAGTGGTTATACGAGTCTATTGTGGGACAAATTTTAGAGTACAGGGCAATGACTACGTGACAGACTGGTTCCCATCGACCAGTGGCGTGTCACAAGGAACTGTACTTAGGCCAGTATTATTTCTTATTTGCATCAACGATCTTCCGCAGCAGCTCCAGTAACCAAGCGCCCCGTTTGCAGATGGTTTGAAAATCTGTAGGATCACTGAGAACCAGGACGACTGCGCTCGCCTCCAGCATGACTTAGACCAACCGTCAGTGTGGTCCTCTGAAATGCGACTCCCTCTTAACGCAAGCAAGTCGGAGTTCATCAATATCACCAGACGTCCAGCCACTCGATCATGCACCCTGAACGGCCAGTTGCTCCACCCCAACACATCTGTCAGAGACTGCAGAGTGCTCTCGTGACATAATATGAGATTATTAGAAAATGCAGAGAAATTGTGACGTCTGGGACTTTGTATGCTCTAGGCATTACGATGCAGTTTCTCCACATGGTCCGAAGAAACGGTCCCTCGTCTATTCACCTCGCCCGTTAGGCCAAGCCTTGAATACGATGCTCCAGCTTCCCATCCGACAACCCAGTGGGAAACTGAAAAGCTGGAGAAAATACAGCGTATCGCAACTAAAATGATAGTGTCTACGAAAGCTTCCGTTTGAAAAACGTTGTGAAAGGCTCGGACTCTACACACTATTCTACCCCCGAGTAAGAATTGACCTTATTATGACCCATCGAGTACTACACTTGAATCACTTCCGCATACTGCGGCCAATAATTCATCTGCGAGAACCCTGTAATACCCGAGGACACAGTTAAAAACGCAGGGTCCCATGCATGAACAAGGTATCACACCAGCTTTTTCTAGAACGAAGAATAGTAAACTTATGGAATACACTACCAGAAAGAATAATGGAGGCCGATTTTGTGAAATGTTTTAAAACCGGCATCGACGATTATTTCGGAAACCTGTATTTTTGTGAAACGGTGCACATACAATACCAAAAGCACACATCGGATACCCGGAAATAAAGACACCAATACAAATTCCTAACCGAACAAGGATAAACGATTAGTTGACCAAACACTACCGCTGCTGAATCGGAATTAAGTGTTTTTACTTTTTTATAATTCGATAGTTTTACAGTAAACTTTCTACTTCCTTTTAACTACAGTACTAGTATCCTTATCAGGATCACAGTATCCACGCAAACGAATCATGTCCCAGACCAACAAGTAGCTTCACTGCTTACATCCCATTTAGACTCGAACCCCTGTCTAACAGGTCTTTCTCTTTACAACACACGCAATTGTCTGCTGAATGTGAATTTCCCTACCGCGATCGTTAGAATAAATGTATGACTCAATTTTGCTTCTGCGAACGCGTTTAAACCGTTGGGAACTGACAGAATGACTAGTTAAATGACTGCTTCTACTGTATTCACATCCGGTTCCTGCAGTGGCGACCTAACCACCCGTCAGCCCGATGCGTCACAACACCGACCAGCAGGCACCATTCATTTCGGTCAAAACAGCCGGCGAGAAATGAGCACCAATCATTGAAACGGATGTATTCGGAACTCTTACTGTCACTATTGTCACTATTGCCCATATTCAGGGCCTCCAGCGTTGGTGCCCAGGCCCACCATAACCGGAAAGCATTAGTCAGTGGGAAATAATGCATTTCGCCTTAGAGACAACTGGTTAGTTTGATGGATCATAAATATTTGGAGTAACCAATACCGGATAAAAATAAACGGCGTCCGTGCTACCACAGCGATGGCGTATTCCCGTAGTGGTTCGGTCCCAGCAGGGTAGTGATGAGATCAGAATCATGTAGACAAGGAAGCAGGAAAAGAGGAGAACCCTTGTACATACTTTTTGCCTCTAAACGGTTCGTGCGTCTACTGATGCTCCATCAATTGTGGCTCAGGAGGCAAGATTACGACATGGCGCGGCCTTGGCTTTCCAAGTGGTATATGTTCAAACCAATCGATCTAGTTGGGTGATTTGTTTGTTTAATAATGTTCTCAAATTGAATAGGACCGTCACAGCGAGAAGACAGTCTTTACCACAAACTAGGTGGAAAATGTCCGCAGATCGTTTGAAGTGACACATTATCTAATATCATTGTACAATAGGAGAAACTTGGGATCATATTTTCAAGTATCTCATTGACAGTTATTGAATGTTGGTACCTGTGACACTGCGAGCCAAACTGCATCACTGAAACCGGGACCAATTCCCACCGCATACACAAAAACAATGATAGATCTTCTATTCACCATTCCCTTAGCTCTTGTACTCAAGAAAGGAGAGTACCAGGTGCCAAGGAGCTTTCCAATAGTCAATACAAAGCCTGGACAACCATTATGGCTTTTTATATAAATCAAAGCATCATTTGTACTGTACAAACTTGGGTAGCGCTATTTGGTCGCAACGGCTATTTTCCATTTGTTGCGTCTTCCGCGATCTATTTTTGTTCATTGATTTGAACGCTGTGTTCACTACAGTCGACTTCTGCTCTTTCTGCATTGTCCGCCTCAACTCATGCTTGGAAGCGTCAGTTCTCCTTTGTCTCTTTGGCCTGCATACACTCTTCGCCCGCTCGCGGCTATTCCAGGAAATCCGCTTCGCCATTGTTCACGACAAGGTTTCGCTTTGTTCTTTTCAGGCTGAGCCGATCTCGATCCCTGTCGCTGACTCGTCCACGCGTGATCAGTTTGCGTCCGCATCGACTGCTCGGCCTCTTGTCTGCCTACAACTCGTCGGTCAACTTCGTCCAAACACCAACTACTACCCCATCTAGGAGGCCCATCCCGACGTCGATGTGCTGACCACAGGTAATCTTCAAATGCTGAAAGAACTGGGATAAACCATGGAACATAGCCGGGTAATACTATTAAAAAGTGACTACCCGCCAGTTTCAGTAGGTGAGAAGAGAAAAATACTAAGAGGTAATGTGTGACAGAATAACACGCGCCAATGAACTGGTTGTAAGATTCCTGTGCGCACATCATTCGTTTACGCTATATTTTGACACTTTTGACAGGCTTATTGCATCTAGAGTAGAGCTAGAGTAGAATAAGAACAATTCCTTTGTTTGAAATCGAGTAAGACAATGTGGAAATGACGGAAATCGGAAAGACCTTCCACTACTAGTCCACCCGACGGAGAACAGGTTCCGACGGCATTCCAACTACAGTGGAAATTGCCTAAGACAACCATACAAGGGACGGAAAAAATGTATTCGCTTTGGACAGGTAGTCTTCATGGACATGCTCATGCATAGGGACATTACTCATAGGCGAAACCGTTGGGGACGTTTTTGGGTGGTCGCCATTGTCAGGTGGTCGCCACAAACGGTTGGTCGCCATAGCAGGTTGAACTGTACCTATAAAGCATGGCCGAATGTTGCTGGTGCCCCGTCATGCTGATGTTGTGATGGAATTTCACTACGTGCCAGCATTCGTGAATGGAATCCCTGGGTATCTCATACATCCTTATAAAAGCCCGCCGAAGACTCGGATATTATCTGATGCAAACTTCCAGGGCCCTCAGTCTAAGTTGGTAAGAGAGATGGAACACACGTTGACATTTTTAGTCGCTAGCGGTTGTGGAGCCTCAAACACAGCCAATCACTGTCTATACGAATGCTGTCAGTCCAGGACAGTGTAGTCTACAAGGAGACTCACTTAATTGTTGAGTACTTCTGAGAGATATGCAACTCAGAACTTTCAAAAAATCTGTAACAATGAACTGAATGTTAATTAGGAATCCTCGCTACTCATTCGACTTGTCATGCTCAAATTAGGTGATTCTGGACGAGAACTGTGACAATGCGTTCATAGGAACAGCGCTGTAAAAGTTGCATGTCCTTTACCCAACACTTTGCACTTATCCACATAAAACAATACTTTCTCAGTCGATCACTCATTAGTCCAGTCAGTGTCATCTCGCAGTGACATGTGGGCTTCCGCTTCATGACTAACCTAACATTTTTGGATTATTAGCGAATAAGAGAAAGCTTAAGTGTATAGCTTTCGTAAGGTCTGAAGCATTAAGTTCCCTGTGCTTTGATAAAACAATGAGAAGACGTATGTTACAAATGATACAATTTCGTACCCTCTGTCTACTTGCAAAAGAGCAGCATAACAAATGGTGCCATGACAAAAAGCAATTGGTAATCGTAAGGTCACTTGCTAGCGAAGTAAATAGTGGCTATAATTTGTGGACGTATCATGAAACTCCAAGGGAGTTCGATCGTAAAAAGCCGTTGCTTCTGAATGCACAGTGTTGGACGACGCTGGTTAATGACCACTGCCTCGACAGACTTGAGGACTATGCTACTTGTGTTCCGGCAGATGACAGTAAATGCGGAGTCGAGGTCAACCTGGTGACCCGTTTCCGCATTTTGTAACTGAGGAGGCAGTTAGTTTGGCAGAAAAGACCGTTGCTTGTGTAAGCCGACTGGGGAGCACATTCCGAGGTGTATCGCTACCATGACAACGCATCCACGAACGGGAATCGTGTCTAGGAGCAAGATACCTGCCACATGGATTGCGAATCCCCTGATTGCAACAAGTCATCAGGTCGACCTCGACTCGGCATTTACTGTCATCTATCGTAACACAAACACCGTAGTCCTCAAGTGTGTGGCGACAGTGTCCATAAACAAGCACCGTCCAACACTGTGCATTCAGGAACAACGGTCTGTCACACTCAAATTCCATTAGAGTTCGTGATACGTCCTTAACTTGTAGCCAACTTTTACTTTCCCTTGCATGTTACCATCCGATTTCAACTTATTGAAGTTTATCACCTTAACCTTTGACGTGTTAATCGTTGGTAAATAAAAGGAGGACACGAAATCGTACCATTTCGCAACATGCGTCTTCTCGCTGTTCTTCTTGTGAGATTATTTTTGAAGCTGGTAATAGACATGTCTCTAATACCCAACTTTATGAGACTGCACAGTACACTCCCAACTACCCAAACAAAGAGCTAGGAGGTCCCATCTTTGGACGAGTTTGGAGCCAGAAGGTGCGTTTGCAATCCGAGATAGACCGTTTATTTCATACTTCTGAATTATGGGATGAAAGGCAGGCAAAGATGGAGACCCATCATTTGTTTAGGAGTTAACTTCTCTACTACAAGGGATCTGGGTCACTGCAAGTATCCCATCTGATTGCAGCCTATTGGATTTTTAGCCCGTCTTCGAAGCGGGTTTCCGAACTGACCGCGCTAAACACAAGGAGGTTAGTCTCATCTGTGTTGCTGCCAAGGTGGTCATAGCTTTGCTTTTAAGGAGGCTCAGCCTGGCACGCGAACAGACCATATGTGAAAAACAAGCTGAGTTCCGCTCAGGTCTGAGTCGCATCGATCACCTCCTTATACGCCGCCAAATACTCGAGCGTCGGCAAATAGTTGGCAAGCCAACGGTCGTTGTCTTCTCAGACATACGAGCCGCGTTTGACTCAGTTGACAGAGCTGCTCTCTGGACTAGTCTACTGAGAAGAGGAGTGCCCGAGAAGTATGTCGTCATTCTTCAAGCGATCTACTCCCAAATCTCGGGCAGAATGCGGGTTTACGGCAAACATTCGCCCCACTTTAATATCACCAGTGGCGTGAGACTGGGCTGCCAAGCATTCCCTTCTTGTTCAACTTCGTCATGCACAAAATCCTGGAAAGTGCACTGGAGAACTGCAAACCCAGCGGCGTCGAGCAGCTTCCGGGGAACCGACTTCGGAAGTTGGAATACGCAGACGACATCGCCATAATTTGCGCTTCTTCAGAAACCATCCAAAGTCCTGTGTAGGTTAGAGGTGTCTGTCCCCCAGTTTGGAATGACTTTTGCATCATCTGAGTGCATGATCTTCCTGCAGGACTGGCTAGGCGCTGTTTCTATCCTTATCCTTTTAGGTCATTCTCTGGAAGTAGTAGAGAAGTTCCTTTACCACAGAAGCTGCCTCAGCGTTAACGGTTTAATGTATGAGGTCTCTGCGCTTCTCCAAGACTGACGTTGCTAATCTCTGTTATCTTTGGCGTCGAGGCGATACCAGTCTATCCCTGAAAGGCCGAAATTACAATGCTACTGTGAGAGCGGTTCTGATCTATGACTGCGAGATTTGGCCCGTTCGCGCAAAGGATGTTGAGAGGCTGTGTGTTTTTGATCACCACTGCCTTCGGAGTATTGCTAGTGTACGCTGGCAACATCACACGAGTAATGAGACTGTTCGGCAGAAGATTTGTAGATCAGACAGACTTTGCGGGCCACTGAACAACATAATTTCTCTGCGCAGACATGAGTGGCTTGGACGTATGCTTCGCAAGCCTAATCATCGTTTACCTCGCCGTGCCCTCTTCGAGCGCGCAGAACTCGGTTGGAAGCGAAAGCAAGTTGGCCGACGCAGGACTTTGGCCAGGAGAATGAAGGAGCTAACATCAAAGTTGGCTGTGGTCGAACGCTCTCGGTTCCCAAGAAAAGGTGAGAAGGATCATGAACACGCATGGCTAAAGACACTTTGGGATATGGCAAGAAACCGTGCGCAATAGCGATCCGTTGTGATTTATTCCTATGAACACTGCGTTATTTCATTTCCCTCTCCGTATTTTATTGTATTTCCCACACGTTGTAGCAACGGGACAATTGAACATTTGGCCGTGTTATATATATATATATATATATATATATATATATATATATATATATATGGTTGACGGCATCCGGTTTCGGATTTGCATGTCACTGTGGCCAACCACAGAACGCCTGCGGCTACAGAGGGACCATGGGTGGCTTGCGTTGTACCACCCACAGCTCCATCCACACACCCCTTATCCAGTGTAAACCCGAAGGAATAAGACCGGGAGGCATGTGGATGGGAGCCACGTTTCATCAACGGAGCCGGCCCACACTCCTTCACAAGCAAACACAAGCACGCTGTATTTGGGGAATCAAGCGCACGCAACGCAATGGGTGAACCGTAGTTCGCTCCACACTGACTGCATGGAACCACTCTTCGAGCCTAACACTGAACAAGACCCGTGCACCCCTTCCCCTCCAGCAACGACCAACGGTCTCCTGGAGGCAGTATGAACGAGGTAGTGGGTAATAGACAGGTAGGCACCTTGTCAACATGCACAACAAGCGCAGCCACACCGGGTATATCCAGCAACGGCCATTTACTTGGAACTATAATAACAAAAGAAATCGGTTAATGCATACAGATACGGTGACGTAACTCTTCACTAAATGGGCGTATAAAAATTGATTACGAACGAATCCGCGATATTTTCTAGCGGTCAGAAAATATATCTTATGGAAATGCCGCAAACGCGGGAATTTGATCTAACTTGACTAGAATTAACTTCAGCAGCGTTTGCAGGTTTATATAAGATAATACAGGTAGACAACTATGAGAAGGAAAATCATTAGGAGAAACTGAAAACCCACCACCTTAAATAAAGAGACTCAGCATACAAGCACGCATTTAGTAAATCAAGTGTAACGTACCTGCAGAAGCTGCGCCCGTTCAATCCACTTTCTCATATATATATATATATATATATATATATATATATATATAATGACAGGATCGGACTGTCACAATCAACAAATAATTCGTGTGGGTTATTTTTAACATTGTCCACACTCTGATGCGAAATGTGGTGGGCATCTCTCTACTTAGGATGGACAACCATCGCATCTTGCTCTAACCTACCCATCGCCCGTCGCATGGCTCGATTTCGATCTTTACCACTAGTAAACTATCTTATGAACCCATGCGGATGTTCATTCGAGTAACCAACCGAGTGTGGACTCTTCCAGCTATCCGGCAGTGGTAGCGTCAATATACGCGCGAGCAGTGGTAAAGATATTATCAAATTCGCTACCTAAGAACACATGATTGGCACCCACAGTAAGTGTCTTCTGCGGGATAATGGTAACATAATTTCTCACTATTATTGGCATACCTGTATCAGGGGGAAAACATCTCAAGCACAGTGTGTGCATGTTTGCGCGGGTGCATATGTGAAGACTCATAGCCACGTAAACACTGTTGAGTTGCTATCTTGATCGATACCAAGATGCTGTTACTGTATTCAGCCCAACGCAGCTGCTAAGTCCCATCGTCTTGTCGCAGGTAGGGAGTGGGGTGAGCATTGTGTGAGAATGATACGATCCATAGGGTGTGGCAACTTAGCAAGACACGGTCACAGCCGTCAGTCCGTAACTTTAACGGTATGTACTTACAATACAAAACCATGGGAAGCGAATAACTTTCGACACCGTGTAAACAAGGTGGACGAACAATAGCAGTACCATTAATGTTTGTTCCATCTTCCGCGTCTGGCGTGTTTTCCTTTGTATTGAATGTCAATACGGATAGGGTTTGTTGGACGAGTGCGTGGATTTGGCGCTTTACCCACGCGCGTCTACTTGCGTGGGCAGCGGTGTGTTGTAAGCGGAACATACGGTATCAAATCCCAATCGAACATTTTTCAAGACAGTTCACCGGTCATGGGGTTGGTGGTGGAGAACGAATTCGCACATGGTCCTAGTGTCCGTTACAGCAGAATGCCCTGAGCACGCTAGTCGGTGGTCATCGCGCAAGGTAAACAAGAAGGGAGGGAATGTGCGCTTGGTTGAATTGATGGATTACACATTAGCTGAGCGAAACAGTTAGTTATACAGTGCATGCTGTGGTTGCATTTTCATATGTGCCTATTGATGACACATTACAACGCAACCTTGCCGATTTTGGTCACTGCTGATGCTTCTGCCTATGGGATCGGAGCAATTCTCTCCCACCACTTCGCAACTAGTTCCGAAAAAGCGATTATGCATGTCTCACGTACCCTGAGGCCCGCGGAGAACTACTTACAGATTAAAAATGTAGCCCTGGCCATCGTGTTAGCGGTACGCGCTATTGATTGATCACAAGCCACTACTTTTAATCTTCGGTTCAAAGAAGGGTATTCCCACATACTTTGCTAGCCGACTTAAGCGTTGAGCTACCATACTTCTTGGTTACAACTTCGAAATTCGCTATGATCATACTCTGGATTTCGGCCAAGCAGACAGACTCTCTCGCCTCATTTCCAAACATGCTACAGAAGAAAATAGGGTGATCGACGCTGTAACCGTCCTGGACGACGTTCGGCAGCAAGTTTCGAACGCCATCCGAAATCTCCCCATTACTGCCGCACAAAAGCACCTCGCAACTGCTCAAGACCCCGTCCTGCAGAAAGCCGTCACTTATATTCAGATGCGCTGGCCAAAGGCTGCTATTTCTGGCGAACTGAAACAAATTCATCAACTCCGCGACTCCTTTTCTGTAGTTGATTCTTGCCTCACGACTGCAGACCGAGTTGTCGTTCCTTCATGTCTCCTGCAAGCTATACTCCGCCAGCTCCATTCTGCTCACCCTGCTATGAACAGAATGTTGGCACTCGCCCGCAATTATGTGTACTGGCCTGGGATTGACAACGACGTTCAATATTTGGTTCGCCGCCGCTCAAAATATCAACAAACATCCAAGACGTCACCAGACCAACCACCAGTTCTTTAGCAACCGCCAGAAAAAACCGTGGTCTCGAGTGCACGTCGCCTATGCTGGTTCAATCAATGGCATTTCCTACCTGGTCCTGGTCCCCGCCTATTCCAAATGGCTTGAAGTGGTCGCCGTCAACCAACCAACCAACCGCATCCGCCGCGCTGGGTTATCTACAACGAATCTTCAGTCAACATGGACGTCCCCAGGTGTTAGTGTCCGACAATGGCACTCAGTCTACGTCTTCCATGTCCGAAAACTTTGTCGCCGGCATTGCATCCAACACCTATGTTCACCGTCCTACCATCCCCATTCCAAGGGTCAAGTGGAGAGGTTTGTCGACAACTTCAAGAGGGATCACTTGAAATCTCGTGGGGAGAGGACCATGGATGAATGCCTTCAGGCGTTCCTGGTCTCTTACCTGTCCACATCAAATCCAGCCGCTCCAAGACACCAGTCAACGGGTGAAGCATTGATGGACGGCAAACTAAGCACCACTAACGAAACTCTCATCCTGATCGAAAAGCCACTAATTCAATCTACTATCTGTACCAAGCACAAGGAATTCGGCGTTGGAGCCTCGGTATACGCACGCGACTATCGAGTAGGTCATCCACGCTGGATCAAAGCAACATTGACGACCCATCGTAGTAGTATGCTAAATGATGTCGCTGTGGGAGATGACACATGGGTTCGTCACCGAAAACAAATTCGACGGCTAAGCGGAAGGCTCAATGAACAATCGAAGTCGGTTGCACAAATACCACTGCACGTACTATTAGATACGTTCGGCGTCGCTACGCAACGACCAGGGCCTATGGAAGCTGCACAGCCGACGACAAACCCAACCGATTCCCACCGCAGGTCGGAGTGCATCCGTCGAAGGACCGAAAGACTGCAGACCGACCTGCAACTAAAACGGTATGTTCAAACTTGAAGGGGGTATGTTATGGGGACCCAACGTCCCCACAATGATTACAAGCTTAAACCACGGAAGGTAATGAAACTCGATTCAGACAAATGCACATGTTTCGAGCAGCCTTTTAACTCGTGAGACATTTACGTTTCGATTGACCTTCGTGCCTCAGAAAACATTCCTGTTTACGGCCAACCTCCGCAATCATAAGACGTTTTGGTAACGAAACGTCTGCAACAGAAATGCCCAGCTCGGAGAACAGGACAATCCTTTCATCCACATCCCGAGCTACAGGTATTCTCAATAATTTCCAAAAAAGGTTCAGCCATTTTCACTTAAGAAATATTCATTTTTGCAGTCCAGCCTCCGCATCTACCAACATGTACTTTTCAAGATGTTCCGTTGGCATATTTGCATATTACCAATTCAGTTGTTTCTAGGGTTTGCTTACGCAAACCATTGGCACCATCGAGGTATAAAAGAAACGCTGGACTGTGCTGTAATCACCTTGAGCCTGACCAGTACACGTTCCTACGCAAAAGCCCTGTCTTTTTGTGTTGTTCTTTTGGGTTTGGGTAGCTACGTGTGAAATTGCGTTCGGTCTAGGTGCCCGTTCAACTCGCGCGTACTAACCGTGTTGCGCCTAAGTTCCACGGGTTTTACAACTTCGATTTTTATTGGTTACTTTGTCGTACATGAAAGTGTTCTAAGCCACATTCGTTTGACTGAGTAGGAGAGTTTATACCAGATCGTCAGAGCGTGGCGTAACCAAAAGGCAGTTATAACATCACCCACGTTAATGCTGTTCCGCTTCCGCACATGCACTCGATAGGACGCACCAAATAACTAACCTCTGCCAATGGCTGCGCATTCTCTGTCTGCAGCATCTTGGTCACAGCTAAGCTGGCGACTAGCTCAATCCCAAGAGCAGACAGACGTCTCAGCCGAATTGATACTGTGCACAAGTCAGTGACCTTATGCACCTTATGCACAACTGTGCCGCCGCTCCATCGAGTGGTTCGTTGATGTTTTCTACTCACTTTTCGGCAAACTCTTCCTATTCCCTTTCATCAGGCTTTTAGGCGGGGTGGTAACGATAATCCAGTTGGATTCGTCGAGAGCATTTGAGGTTCCGAGCACTGTGATTGATTTACTAAACACATAAGGATAACCTAAGTCGCGGAAAATGTTAACATTCATTGGCCTTCCTCAGTTGCGAACGCAATACAGGTAGGAATAAGCATTGCACATCCCGGACTGCACTTAGTGCCGAAGTCCTCGTGATTCTTTCAAAATAATTTACAGACAGAGCAATGCCTTTCTGCCTTAGTTAGCCGTAGCTTCAGCTATTCGGTGACTGAGTCCCAATTTGTACAAACAGACTGAACTTACGGCCGGCTTCACCTTACCATGGTGAAGTTGTGGATCGTTCTTCTTTGAACTGAATGACGTTGCAAAGCACTTTTATACGTAACGCGATGATTTCACGGATAGTAGGTTAACAGCTGACGAGAATACTTGAAATGTCTGAATTCAAAATATTCTGTTAAAATGGGTTTCTTCTTGGTATTTTGAAACGAACTGTCGAATAAAAGTAAACATGTGGAATCCAAAGTGGAACAGAATGTGCAATCAAAATCATGACAAACTAACAGATTGGTTTGGTTGCTCTGTGCACACTAGACCGATCGACACTTGGGAGAAATAAGGCCTCGGTGATAGCCAATCTTTTTGGCTTCTATTCGCGCATCATTACTTTGAACGCCATCGATTGGTCCACGTGTTGAAGAGACAATACGAGACGCCTTTCAATGGAGGAGACAGGCTGGCGCTTTCATTTATTTGATACGCTCCAGTTTGTTACCACAACACTTTCCGTCACATTTCAATAAACAGCTGGCATCCTGGCACTTCGCAGCCTGTCTGTAGCGTTCCACCAGTCTGCGGTGTGAAAACTCAGATAAAAATTCGAATGAACATAAAACGATTTTCTTTATTTGCGCGTATAATTCCCCGTATCTTGCCAGAAAAACAAATTTATGTTGTTTGCTGGGATTATAACCTGTGAACTGGTTCAGTATGCGTATAACTAAGAGAACACAAGTTGGTGTGTGGAAGACAATAAATACTCCGTTGTTATAGATGGACAATGGTAAAAACAGAAGTTTCTGTTGAGTGAACGGCTGCTAACGTGAAGGGTGGGTGCATATGATTGCATATAACTTAATGAGCACATTTGCTGCATTCCATGGCTAACTTTTAGATAGTACATCCAGGAGAAGAAACTAACTCTTACATAAGAAACCCAGAAAATCGTTTTGTAATACTGCAATCTAAAGATCTTTCTAATTCGATGAGGCATTTGTGCAATAAATCTTGGGCTTTTCTCTAAATAGCAGTTAAATGCTTGCGTACACCATGAACTGTATTGAAGTCATTTCCCTATCTCTCATTAAGATGGCTGACCGGCGGAACTTTACCCTGTATGTCTCATATAACGGAGCCGGATGTAGATATCTGTCATCATGCACATGGGAATGGACACACTGAAGTCACTTCGAACAATTCCTCAGTCTGCGATGCCAACGACTGTTCTCATTCATTGGCGCAATGTATTGTCAGGATCCACTTCAAAATGATTGGAAAAAATCTCCACTGAGCTGCTTACCTGGACCAGTGAAGCGCGTCACGTCTGCTCATCGCCTCTCGGATTCACGAAGAACTGTTACGATTGCCCCAAAGGATATAGAAGTGCAGTTTAGCTATTTGTATCTCATACCAAAGGACATTGTTTCGGCCGCTGGACTAGTGGTTTGCACTTTTGGTTCACAACCATAAGGTTACCGGTTCGAATCCGCGTAGGGGCGGGGGTCCTCGCGTATACTCAGCCCGCGCGCGACTGGTGGTGGTCGCGCGGCAGCAAAGCGCCGTTACGGAGTACAGCTAACGCATTATTATTATTACTTTACATTGCGTTGACAGATGGTAGGGACATTCTATTGCCTGCAGTAACGATGGTACACGAATGGCTGGCGTTCCTATGTCTGTTGAGCAAATGTGTCACCAATGTCTCGATCACCGGCCTCACTGTTGCACGCGACCTTCGTCCCAGATGACGTATTTGCCCCGTATTGTCAAGGTAGTCGCCATCCTTACTGAAATGAATGCCATCAGGCGATGCATCTGGTAGATGAAAAAATTTACTACAGCCAAATGCAACTTTCGTGGACTCGAATTCCGTTCATAGTCCCGACTACTGCCTCATAACCAAGCTTGCATATGCCAAGAATTCCCATCGAACGCGAATTTCGCCATTACTTGACAACCGTCTTGTAACGGGGAGGTCGGAAGGACGGTGTTGGAAGACCTAGAAAGGCGAGTGAAAAATGAGGATACGTGTGTGTGTACCATTATTTCACGGGAAAGAACAACGACTATAACCAGAGGAGTATAACACGAGATACTCGGCAGTTTGGTGGAGAAAGTGTTATTTTACTGATTCAGCTCAGCAGCTCAACAGCCATAACTATAAGCCTCAATCCGGAAAAACATCTGACGGCCGTTTCACCTTATTGTAGTTCGTCAACAGCACTCATTTCTCGGTCCCACCTAGATAACAGACCAAACTAATCATCATCATAGACAGCATTACATCAGTCGTTTGCGCCGATACTTCGCTGCCGCACAACCGCAACAACCTACGGAACAAAGAAGGATAAAGGAGAAGGTGGACTTAACGTAAAACCGTAATATAATAAGTAAAAATTCAGGGTCATCGCGTCGAAATATTACCAGCAACATACGGTCAAAACATTTGGCTATCATGCTAAGGCGACCTCGGCGAAACAACTTCTTAGCGGATTCCACTGCTCCGTCTCATTATTAGCCATTACTCCGTAGATCAATCAGCATTAAGCACCCTTTAATAAGGCAGTCCGAATGAGAGACGATAACAAACGCGCCGCCAGTGTCAACCGCAGGCCATAGCTTGCAGCATCTCAGGCTAACCACAAGGTGGGTTATGTAGACTTTAGCCTGGAACGCGAAGAGGACCAACGGCCTACAGTTTGGGCGTCAGTGAGTTGCTTGCCCAATACTAAGTTAAATTTGCCCCCTTCCAGCCTTGCGTAGCTTATGTGATTCTACCTGTTGTTTTAGGAAACCAGTCTGATTATCACCACTGGGCGCTTGCCTACACACATTATCATTACGGAGGTATCAGCACGCAAACTAAAGAGTGATTACTAAAACCCACCGAAATCGCTTCCTGGACACCTCAGGTACCAAAATGATTGAACTACTAAAACCTCGACCCAGAACCATTTTTATTATGAGCAGCTTAAATATAAACTCTACTTGACCATCGATTATTACAAGCTGATCGGATTAACCGCATGCTGCGTATCTCGCACTAACGGGATGTGAAATGTTCTTTTATTCTTGTTTACTTAGAACTCGTAATTTTTGTTCATACGTTGGGGTTAAACATTTATTCTTCTTTTCCGGAGGCGGAGACCAATGAACAGATAGCAAATCTTTTTGCTCAACGATATTACTCGCTGTATTTTTTGAATGCATACAATTAATGAATGAACCTGTAGATTTTTTCATTACCGTCTTACTTATTGAGCGTTCGGGCCGTCTTTGTTCTCAATATTTCCCCTGTATAAGGTGGTTAAAAAATGAGTCGGCCTTTTTTGAGCAGTAGCAAAATATGGTATTTCTTTGTTGGTCACCATCGCTGTTACCTTTATTACCATTCGACCTCCACACATCTTACAATCTTCTGTGTTTCATTATCGGCCACGACTGCGTCTGTCTGCTGAAGTGATGGATTGAATTTTCTAATTCTAATACGTATACCTATTCAAGATTCATTGCCACTAGATACCTGGCGAGAAAACATGCATGACTCAAAAAAAACGATTGATGCTACGGGCTAGCTGGTTCAAGTGTCCAAACTACATGCACATGAAAACATCCCTAAAGATGAATCAAATACATTATGATTAATCGGCTCTAAAAATTACACGAGCACACTACCAGATGAGGGATGGAAGTGCGGGGGGAATCGATAGAGGGACTAACCCGCATGGAAGCAGGTCCGCAGTAGACGCTTCCATGGACGACCGTGTTATTTTACTTGAACACTTGGATTTATCAATATGTATTACATTTTACAAGCTAAATTTTCCTGAAATATTCAATCGATCAACTAGCCCTGCCCCGCAAATAATAATTCAAGAACTGCCCTGGAAAACCCGAAAAACACTGTTTCATGCGATTTGCTGTACATTTTATCATCCCATCCAGTTGAATTGTGCCTCCTCCTGTCGAAGAAAATGTCGTTACTTTTATTCCCCAAAACTTCATAGTTCCCAAACGAGAGCGCGGTATTATCTGTAGATATCTGATCTGTGCCAAATATGGCCGCAGCTTATGGCTTGACGAGAAATGTACCTATTATTTCAAGGAACAATGAATTTATCCTGGTTAATAAGTGATGCTTTCCATGTCCCGTTAAGTGGTACAGCAGAGTTATCGAAAAATAAAAAACCATTGGGTTGGTAAGGCTTAAAAGAGGGACTTATCAATTGTTTCGCTGTAGTCCTGCGATATATGTGGTTACACAGCACAAACATGCAACAGCAAATTAATCCAAGTCTATACCAGGATGGTGATGGAGATGTAGTACTAGGTAACAAAGTGCAGGTGACTAACAGAGTCATCCAAACGTCTGTTAAATAGTGTTGCAGAAATGACCGATTCTGGAAGAGCATTCTAAGGGAGACACACGCGGACGTAAAAGAAATTCCTGTGGCAATCCAGGCGACTGTACTGTTCGGTCAGTTTTAGTGAGTGACCTCTCAAATTGGTACTGTTGCTGAGTTTCATTAGAGAGCGGCATACAACGTGGATCGTGCAGACTTAACTACGCCATTATCAAGTCACCTCGCAAGTGGCGGTAACGTCCGCTGAATACCCCCCAATCCTTTCAGTCTCCCCTCGTCTGCAATATAGTGTATTCCGATAATATACTTAGAAGCTCGACCTTGGGGCTGTTCCAACGCACTATGGTCGTATTTTAGCCACGGGTGCCACAGTAAAATTGCATATTCAACATGAGGACGAGCATACGTACCAAGCATCTGCCGAAAAATAAATCGATCTATTTGTCCGAACATCCGTCGTAACAAGTCCACGTGTCGGTTACCCGTTTTTGAGGCTTTGGCGAATTGCCTGGGACAACCCAGATCATCCTGAACCAGTCCGCCTAAATCACTTTCGGTGGCAGCTCGCTGTAGCACATGCGTTTCGAGTCTGTAACCGTGGTTACTCACATTGAATTGCAGCGAATTTTGGTTGGACCACTGATGTACCGGGTCTAGACCACTCTGAAGCAGTTGCTAGTCAGTATTTCCCTGAACCTGGCGCCAAATCTTGATGTCAGCGGCAAACAGCAGGAAGCTAGATGTAAGTGCTTGCTTGAGGTCAATGATAAATACCCAAAACAATCGGGGACCTAGCACCGAGGCTTGAGGCACACCACAGTCAAATTGTATGGGGTCAAAGAAGAAGTTCCGAACTCTGACCACCAATTGCAGCTAAAGGAGAAAATTGGCGATCCAGCTTAGAAGATGACGACCGATCCCGTGACGTTGTAGCTTGGAAAGGAGCATCGGATGATCTAGACAGTCGAATGCTTTCGAGAAATCCAGGTAGACTACATCCACGTTCTCACCAGCGTCAGCTGACTGGGTCCAGTTACCCCGTGCTATTAGCAAATTCGCTGTACACGATTGACTTCGATGGAAGCCGTGCTTCTCAGAAATAATAAAGTTATAGTTTTCCAACTAGCCCACCGGCGCATCGGCTGTGATGGTTTACATCAGCTTAGACAGTATAGTGAGAAGCAAACTGGACAATACTTTCAAGCCTCGGTTCTGCTTCCACCTTTGTGAATAGATGTTATTATTCCCAGCTTCCACATGGCAGGGAGTTGGTTCTGTTCTAAGCAGCGCTGAAAGAACAGCCAGTGGCTCTGCCAGATGACTTGCTGCTGCTTCCAGTGCCTCTGGGAGAATATTATAACATTCCAGGGATTTGTGGTTGCGTAGAGTGGTCAGCTCTTGCCACACTGGTTTGCTTGTAAAGGAGACGTCAGTGAGTTCCGGCGGCGGGGCGATAAAAGCTCCAGTATCTCTTGATAGTAACACACTCTGAAGGGTGGGGGCATATTTCATCCGCAGCGCTTTTGCTGCTTCCGTAACCGATCGTCTTGGGACATCAGTCGTCGTGATTAGCGGAACTCCTTGCCTCACCTTCCGGAGACCACTGACATGTTTACACAGCGGATTGCGTTTGGTTCTGGTTTTTCCATGTCCAGCTGATGTGTGGTTTTGTCTTCGCTGAGCAGTTGAGTGCAGTAGTTTCGTTGGGCTACTTAGTTATCCCGGCTTTCTGGTGTTGGGGATAACTTATACTCTCGCCACGTTGCATTACGTACTGCTACCAATTTTCGAGTTCTACTTCCGACGTAAGTAACTGTTTCAGACTGTTTGCAAACATTTGTCTCTGCAGCATCCGTAGCCAGTTGATTGAATTTGTTTACGAACTTGAGTCGAGCAACATCTGGGGGGTCTTCGGCGAGAAATGATCATGTTGTGGCACTGACGAGGTGGACTAATGGGTCGTAGCATGTGTTGGTTCGCGTCATCTCATGATTCGCATCTCGGTATTCTGCGTAGCAGATGAAATTGAAACTAATAACTGCATGATCACTGCAATCTAACGAGCAGTCTAAAACCAACGCATCAACCATATCTTTTTCTTTGGTAAACACAAGATCAAGGACAGATGGTCTATTACGTGTTTCATACCGAGTGGGCGAAATGACATGATTATAAAGGGAAACACTGGTTACAATCTCTTGCAGATCGGTTTTAAATTGTTCACCGCTTGTGGCACATTTGCTAAACAATGTACACTGAAATCTCGCATGGTCAAGAAGTGAGTGTATCTTCTTTTTAGAGTTCACCGTAGGGCAGTCACAAGGCTTCAAAGAAGTCAAATGTGTGTGTGTGTGCCGACCTATGTGATTACTGATTGGTGATTACTGGTTGGAAGCAGAAAGATGTATTTCTGTGTAGCTGCATCGAATGTCAAGCAGGGACAAAAATCCGTTGCGCTGGGGTGTGCTCGATATATTTTATGTCAACAAAGTGTTAGTCCAGGAATTTCTTAAATTCCGACACCGAGTTTGCCTCAGGTACATGCTGCGGCAGGTCGATCCATACATTCACCACGCTCCGTGCGAAACAGAGTTGGTGAGCGACCCGCTTCAAATCCGGTACGACAAGCTTGTACCGGTGTCCTCGTGTGCTGCTTGGTTTGCGCAGATGAAGCAGCAGCCTCAACATGAGGTAATCATCCAGAAGTAATAGTTTGAGGAGGCCAACATACAATTGACAATAAGCTAGGGGGCAAAGTCATAGTTTCTTCCACCGGGCCTCGGACGACCCACCTCCTAAATTGGGAACCTGCCTGGTGGCTACATGCTGCACTCGGTCAAACTTCTCTACCTCTCCACTGGTGATAGGACAATACGCAGGAGAGCCATAGTCTAGCATTAGTCGTACTACTAAGACGAAGAGGCCAGTGGCAATCTCTTCCGACCAAGTGCTGAAGTTGCGCTTGAGCGCCCAAAGCATACGAAGGCTGTTTTGGTAAAACGTATTCATTTTGTCCATAAACTTTAAGTCTTAGCGTGAGAGTACACTGAAGTCTCGTACGAAAGACGCGGGATGCAATGGTTGACCTGCCACGGTGTAGGTACGACTGTGCTCACAATTACTCAGCCTCATGAATTGCGACTTGACCGAGTTGATCGGAAGGTTGACCTCTGCAGACCACGTGGAGAGGCGGTCAAGGTACGGTTGAAGTGGGTCACAGTCATTGGGTGTGCGAATTACTCTCCACACCTTCAATTCATCTGCGAACAACGCGCAAGGTGATTTCAGTAGCTGAGGCATCATTTACATTGATCGGAAACAAAATCGGCCCCAGTACAATGCCTTGGGGCACGCCACTACTCGATGTGTACCAGTCGGTCGTGATGATCGACCTGGACCCTCCATTTTCGATCAATAAGGGAATTCTTGATCCATCGATACAACGAGCCGCCAACACCGCACACTGTCAGCCTGTCGAGGAGTAGTGCATGAGATACCTTGTTAAAAGCCTAACTGAAGCCAATGTAAATGACGTCGACTGACTTGCCTTGATTCAGCGCTTGCAACCAGTCATGCCTCGTCAACAGTAGGTTGGTGTTGCACGAGCGACCTTTCAAGAAACCATGTTGTGGGGGCGTAAAGAGGTTTCTCGACTCGTGAAACTGCAGCAGACTCTTCCTCACGATCTGCTCGAGCGTCTTTGCTAAAACAGCGGTTAGACAGATCAGCCGGTGGTTATCCACTTTGTTTGAGTTATCACCTTACGGTATTGGCTTTACGACTGAGCATTTCCAGTCGCCCGGTAATAGTCCAGTGGATAGTGACCTATTGAACAACTCAGTTACAGAAGGCAAGATGATGGCTGGTATGGACTTGAGAATCAGTGGGTGCATTTCATTTGGCCCGGCACGCTTCATCCCATCAAGAATTACCGGGAGTTTGCGTACATTTTCAATGCTGCAATCCAGGATGTCTAGTTCAGCGGTGACCGTACTCGTCGAATTCAGTACAGACACCTGGTCAGTTGCAAATACGGAA
The DNA here is from genome assembly GCA_944474145.2 of Dicrocoelium dendriticum. Classification (NCBI taxonomy): domain Eukaryota; kingdom Metazoa; phylum Platyhelminthes; class Trematoda; order Plagiorchiida; family Dicrocoeliidae; genus Dicrocoelium; species Dicrocoelium dendriticum. The sequence continues at coordinate 74,357,922 of OX104071.1, read as the reverse complement.
GCGAAGTGCGCCGCCAATAGGGACGCACGATCTGTGCTCGAGGTTCAAGACTGACAATCGGAACCTTACAACACTGGCACATTGTCTTTAGGCCACAGGTGCCGCTTTAGGTAGGCGAAGATCCTCTGGGGAGCAGTTTTTGCAGCGGTTGAAATCTGCTCTTCGGAGCTTTTGCGCTTTTTGTTTTCGCGCTGTTTCAGAGACTTCGCTGTACCTTGTACACCTTGTAGTCCTCACCAGAACTAGATAACACGAATTTATTCCATAGTCTGCGTTGTCGTCCGGCCAGTTTGTTGTACTCACTGTCGAAACAACATGGCTTGACTGGCCCAAATGTACGACGCTTGCAAGGTACCATTTGGGCGCACGGCGCTTTCACTCACTCTTTAATGATAGTCCAACAGATTTCAACAGACGAATCTTCTGATAACGACCAATCCATCATTGGTAACAGACGCCCCATGCACTAGGTATGGTGTCGCTATCTCAGGTTGCTGCAACACAGCTACCACTATCTCTGAATGATGCTCAGGTCGTTCAACTGTCCAATCTCTTTACTTGTATGTGTGCCTGTTGTTAGCACTCTGTGATCGGACCATTAGTTATTGGCTAGTGCCTTTGCTAACACTTTCACACGTCTATGGTGTCTTGACTTGTGCTCCAGCTGTCAGGCTTGAAGAGCAATTTCCTTCCTGTTGTGCGGTTGCAATTTTTCGTTGACGGTGGTATACCGGGACCCTGAACAATTGAGAGTTGTCCAAATTTGAGCAACTATATGCATTGTACTAGTACAGTAGTTACTGCAAGCCAACCTTGTTTCATTTATAGGAAAATTGGATTCCCGTCATTCAACAATCAATGATGAAGTATTGTTTACTTTTAATCAGCTACGAAGAGTCAGTCTAGTGCTTTTATTACAGGAGTTTTAATTAAAGGAAAAACTAAAAATGATAGGTTCCTTAACTTTGTATATTAATATATATATATATATCACTAGTTACAGCTAGCCAGTTCCAAGAACGGAACTTTTGTTTTATAGGTTATCAGTCTCTAAATTGTCGTTGTGCTATAATTTACTTTAACCTACTTCCATAGGCCTAACATTTTCACTGTACTGGTCATTTAATTGCACAAAGAGCAAAATTTTGCTATTCCACTTTCACACCACCTACCGTAAAGGAGTTTGAACGAGAGTATAAAAATAAAAAGGGATTATGGTCGGATAATGGTCGGCTGTCGTCCACCATGGCTCAGTGGTATAAGCTGCTGGCTAGTTGGAGTTAGCCGCCAGCGGTCATGGGTTCGAACCCCAGTGAGGGACCGATGGATGCGCACCACTGAGGAGCCCCAATAGGGCGAAACGCGCGTGTCGTGCTTTTCCGGATTGGTAGCTTAACTATGCGGCTTGGAATCTAATTGCGATGAACCAACTCGAATCATACCCAAATCCGTCCACTCATTAGTACACAAAAAAGGGATTCGTTAACTTTGTATTTATATGATTTTTATTCTTGTTCTAAAATGGAGGATGCAACCAAAAAATGTAATGACGAAGGGCGTCACTTCCAAGAAAAGTGGAAACGAGTATTTCTTCATTGAGCGACTGAACGTGTGTGCTTGATGTGTTTGGAGAGTGTGGCTGTTTTCAAGGGATTCACCAACAATAGGCACTACCAAACGAAACAGGCTAACTACGACAAGTTTACCACAAATGAACGAGCTGAGAAAATGAAGCAACTGAAAACTGGAATATCCTCACAGCAAAAGCTTGTTTGCAAGATTCAGTCAGTGGAATGCAAATACGACAAAGGCAAGTTAGGATGCGGTAAGACTGCTAGTGAAACATTGCAAAGCATTTACTGAAGGCGAATTTGTCAAAGAATCTGTGATGAAAACGGTGGAAAATTTTTGTCCTGATAAAAAGCAAGAGTTTACCAATGTTCGACTGGCATGCAACACTGTGGTTTGCAGATTTGAGGACAACTCTTTTGATACTAAGAAACAATTAAAATCAGAGGGAGCACAATTTGTTTTTTTTTGATAATCTGGAATGAAACCACATGTATTTGACACTGTCCAGCTTCTCATATTTGTGGAAGGAGTCAACGATGACATGTGTGTGTGTGTGTGTGTGTGTGAGGGATTACTTGATCCACAATGCTGAGTACCGAAAAAAGGATAGGTTTATTTGCTTCTGTTTCTTCTGCAAATATTGCAATTAATCTCTAATTGAAAAAGTGCTCTGGTATTATTATTGACCTTGCCTCAGCTATGCATATCGAGCGCAATCGATTAGCAACGCTTGTCTTTAATAAAGTCAGCTAATAGGTGGGCAAAGCCATAAAACTCCACTGCATCCTTCACCAACAAGTTAGTTGTGTCAAACATCCTAGGTGTGATCATGTTAGGAAGCCAGTGATAAAATCTACCATCTATCTTCGCTCCAAAGCCCTGTTTCGTCGTCAGTTTCAACAGTTGCTACTTGACCTTAAGTAAATACGGATATGTTGTGTGTCAAAATGATGTAAGATGACTCATCGTTTCTACTCTCTTAGAAAAGAAATCGGACACTTCATAGAAAATAAGGGAGAATGGATGCCAGAACTATCTGATCCTGTTTGGCTGGTTGATGTTGGATTTTAGTTAATATTACATGGCACCTGAACATGGTGAGTATGTCTTTAGGGTCAAAATGCAATGGTAAGCTAATTACGTGCACACATCAGAGCCTTTAAGAATAAACTGCGACTTTTCCAAAGACAACTGTTTCAAAAGCAGTATAATCCCACACATTCTCCATCACTATAGGTAATCATGCCAAGTCTTCCAGAAAGCAACATCAATACATAAATGCAGAAGTATGTCGCAGAGATTGTATCCTTGTCTGATGAGTTCCAAAGCCGCGTTCAGGAATTTGCAAACATTGAAAAGGAGATTGAGCTTTTTTCTTCATCCTTCTTTGTTGACCCAGACAATGCTCCATGCCAACTGAAACTGAACTTGAGTTGCAAAGTGATATTGAATGCTGCAGTTGGCACCAACAGCTAACTCTCCTGGATTTTTCCCGCCAGCTGAATAAAGGCAGATTCCCAGAGATTCGGACATTTGCTAAAAATTGCTCAGCTTTTTGAACTTGACATATTTGTGTGAACAGGCATTTTCATTGTCGCATTTTAACATCAATAGTATGAGGACGTGATTAAGTTATTCTCACCTACTTGATATCTTGCGTATCAAAACCAGTGTCATTGGACCTGACCTGACCAGCATACTGCAGTGGAAACGCAGTTTCAACTTTCACATTAAAAACGCAATAAAAATTCACAAGGTGTCATTTTTTGTCTTTATCTTATCGTCAGACTGAATATAGCCCGCGATATTTTTACCTCACAAAATGTGGCTCGCCTTGTGAAACTTTTGGACATTCCTACTATAAACTAATCGGCCATGGCTCAGCCTGCACCACCTGAGTGGCAAGGAGTCCGGAAGCAGGGGGCAAACTAAACTGTTTTCTAAGGTGCCAGGACCAACTAGCCGTACGGCGTTCTGTATTGTAAATAAGGATAGTCTCGCTGTCTCTGATCGTCGCACTACTGACAGTTTTTTGGGACCGGTTGTAAGGACCGTTTGGAAGGGTCTGCGATAATTGCCTGCTGTTCCTGCTTTCTCCATTTGTTGAGCCCTACCGGTCCTCAAGACTTCCTTATCAGTGCGCAGGCTCCGCTTTAGTTCGTGCCTAATAGTCAGTCTGGTTACCTTGTGCTCAGAGAGAGCAGGGAGTTTTCCTCTGGAATCCAACAGCTTAACTAACTTCTAGCATATCCAGTGACTGATGCGGTGACGAGTGAGAGTACCACAAGCAGATGCTTCTGCGTCGGGTACGGCGACCGAGGTTCCATTCCACTAAAGCTAAGAGCCATTGGGAAAAAAGAGCGAATGTTCGGTACCCAGGGCATTCTGCTAGTTTTGCCTGACCGAGTACTGAGATAACCTATCAATTGCCAACCAAGGGAGACGCTTGGTACACCTTGCGACATAGTACCGACAGAGGTATTTCAGAACGAGCGACAGTCCAGTATGGAACTACGCCACTTGTGACTTATGGCAAAGTGATCAATTTGGATCCATCGCTGGTCGCCTATAACTGGACTCCAAGTGGCACTTCGGCGCCCACTATGTCTAAAAGCGGTGCTACTAAGAAGCAGCCGGTGCTCCGCACACAGTTGCAAAAGACGCTCGCCGTTGTCCGTACCGTCGGAGCTAAGTGCCTAGGTATCAACTAGCTGAGCTTCTCTAGAGCTCATATGACTTACCTGCTTATTCATATCACCTGCAACAACAGCGATATTTGAACTAGTAACTGCAAAACATCGTATTCAGTTGCCCTGTTACATTGTGTGGTAGTGACAGTAGGAGAGTCCTTTGTCAGCTCCGTCGCTTCCCAGTCATTGCGGACGTTGCTGGGTCATTGCGAAAATAGGGTTCCACAATGAACCTTAAACGTTTGTTGTGAAGCAATGACCAGGCACAGTTAGAAGGTGGGAATCTAACAGTTCCTTGAAACGTCCCTCGGATTGCACATCGACGACGAGCTCCGGTAGTCGGTTCCAGTCATTAACCACGCGAGTAAATGAAGCTATAGTTGACCGCCCATGGAGTCTCCTTGACTTGAACAGCTTCCATCTATGACCATGTGTCGAAACTTTAGTTTTCAACTGAAGGAACTGTTGTACTTCACTTCCCAGTTATCCTTGAACGATAATTCACTGGATCTTGTCGGCTCCCTCTTTTGGATAGACGCTTGATGATACCCGATTTCCAGGCAGCCGGAAGACGTCCGGTATCAAACCACAGACGGAGTATCAGACAGACAGGTGCGGTAATGTGCTCGACTACAGCTTAAAAAACCATCAAGGTCAGAAGAGGAATGCAGGTTTAAGGTAAGAAAAAGTTTCAGTACAAAGTCGGTGTTACTATCCAATTGCTCTAACAAATCAGGAAGGATTGGCAAGGACCTGTCGGGGGGAGACACTTCTGTTGAATACACAGAGGAAGGTTGCTGAACTAAATGGCTGGATTTGCTGTGTCTTCGTGAACTAACGCAACATGCTCACGGGGACACAAAGCAGGGGTGCCGCTGGTACTTAGCTTGGTGTATGAAAAAAGCGCTTTGGATGTTGTCCTGGAAAGAGTAGTATGACAGTCCGTACAGTTGACGCTTCTCACGTTTCTGCATAGTACAAACGTTCCTGATTGTTATATGGAAAGAATAATTGATGTCTGATCATGTTGTTTTAACTTGATTCCACAGTTTATGTCTTTTGTTCATCAGTGATCTTAATTAACAATCTATCCAAGGTGGGCCTTTAGAAAACGCTCTTCACTTGGAGACAGGGAAGATCTGCTCGACGAGCGACATCAACCTGGAGTGCAACTAATCCCACGCATCAAAAACACTGAGTTGCCCAGGGATCCTCAAATCCACAACGCTTGCTGCCGTGTTCAAACGAAGTGCTTATGCACGCCAGGAATTCCGACCGTTGGTACATTGACTGTGGACAGCGAAGCGACAAGTCCATTGGAAAGAAACATCACAGTGAGCACTTCCACCATTGGGCTCGATAACAACTAGATGCCTGATGTCTGCTTGCGCTGAGGAGAGTACGAAATCTAGGATGTGTGTTGTCTGACCTGGGAAATGCCAGTTGGTGTCAAGCTACGTTGAAAAACATTGCAACCCAGGACTGTTTCGAGTAAGGTGGCATCGAAGTGGTCGAATGGGCGAACACCATGAAGTAAATCCCAATCGAATACTGGTGCACTGAAATCACCTACGATAACACAGTCCTTGCCTCCGTTGTGTCATCTGGTGGAATCTAACAAGCGAGCTCCGGAGCCTGGTGGCGCCCTGTAGGGGATACCGATCAAGAGTGATCTACCTCCGTCATGTACACGGCACCAAAGGGCTTCGAAATTGTTATCATGGTCACTAATAGCTTCAACCACATACGCTTTAAGATCCGCCTTCTAATGGAGCATTACGTCACCACCAGACCTTCCGCCTTGTCGATCGGACTTGGTGATATCCAGGGATAGACAATTCCGAGTCTGCCATTGCTTGGAATAGCTACGTTTCGTTGAAGGCCATCAGGTCTGGATGAGTCTCTGAGCAAATGAATCGTGTCCTGCTTATTTTTTAGCCTTCGCAATTTGGCGGACAACATGCTCAGTCCGTTCTTATTGTTTGCTCTCCGGATGTGACAAGAATGGGCTCCAATGTACTTTCAGAGTCTTCTGAACTACTCGAAAATCCACGATATGGAAGTCTGTTTCACCACTTTTCTGTCTAGTTCCTAGCTTTTCTACAGCCTTTTTCATTTTGATTCGATCCTCCGAAACGAGATCATGAAGTAAATAAAATGCCTCATCTTTGAGACCCGAGGTCCTTCGTAGCACGCGGCGGCATTCTTCTTCATCCCCGCAAACGATTAGAAGGAAGCGAGTATTCGAAGTATCATCTTGTTTTCTACCGAGACGGAGGGCAGATACAATATTGTTCCCTTGTCCGCCTTCATCAAGTAGCAACAATCGGTCGAGCAGTGTTTGGTCATCTAGCATTCATTACGCATTGGTGTTTGCTACGATTCTGCCGCGTTCATGATGATGAGACAATGATCGCGAGATGGTTGGGTGCGCTCAGGAACTTGTGGCTTGCTAAGAGACGGATTTTCCTTGACCACTTTCTCCAGCTCGGATAGTCTGTCGAGAACTAGCTTCATTTGAGACTGAGATGGGAGCTTAGTTTTGGGTTCCTCGACGAACTTAGGCCTAGCCTTGGCGTCACTAATAGCTGCTCTTTCGCTAATTAGGACCGAGACCCCGCTTTTCCTCACATCTGCCGCATAAGATCTTGTTATGGGCGCAATGAGCTGGTGCTGTGTAGATGGATCTGAATGAGTAGTAGACGGCGTTCGGCTTCGCTTACCCATGGGGGTGCTCGAACCAGAGGTCGATGGTGATGGGAAGCACTGTGGAACAGGTAGATTGCTAACAGGGTATGTCTCAAGCTCCGTCCGAGAAGAATCAAGGCTCAATGTGGGTAGTGCTGCGAAAAGATGCCGGCTATTCAGTGAATTACGACAGGTGTCGCAAAAGAAATAAATAGCTGGGAGGTGAATTCCTTCAAGAGCACATATTGCTCAGGACAGGTGCCGCAGCAGGCAATGTGTATCCACCCATCACATTCAGAGCACTGCACCAGTGGTGACAACTTCATACAGGACAAGCATTTGGACACCATAGAATATGAAGTCAAAATATTCAACGAACGATTCTCTAAAAACGATCTCAATCCGCTTCCTTCGCTCAGAAGAACTCAGTGGAACGGAACGATCAGAAGGACATCGTTATCTGCAGCCAACGGAAGGGAGGTGGTGGTAGAAGGTGTCCCGGGCAGCGTCAGAACTGCAATCGGTGGGGTACACGCGGTAACCACAAACAAACACCGTCTAGTGCTACTTCGTGATTCAACCTTAATTAGTGCCTTCAAATGAGCTGCAAACATACGACTACTCATGAAAGTCCAATCAACCAACCAGGACTGGGCTTTGGAGTTGAGAACGGCACCCATACCCAGCTTGACCAGCAGTTGACGTATCGCGGTCTCCGGATGCACGTATTCAACAGCGAGAGAACAAGCCTGGTGCATTTAGTTTAACAGCCGCATGAAGGTCATTAATTCTAGTCTCAATGTGCTTACGAATGTCATGGTTTAATCGCGCGTGCTGCGCCACCCCATCAAACAGTCATGCCCGCACACGAACCCGCACTCATCAGTCTCTCGAGGTCATTAAATCGGGTTACCGCCTCACGACACCAAAGTTTACTTCGGACGGCGGCCGTGAGCAGAAGTGAGCTAGGTCAAAAGACGGCATTCAAGGATATGCTGAAATGGGGTGGAGTGAACACCAACATTGGATCCAAAGGTGGTTATGTTTGACGGTAGTGAACCATTTCACCAACCGAATGCACAACCACATTGTGTTTGTAGCAGTAGTGGTGGGTGTCGTCGTGGTGACCAAGCACAACAAATAGGATTGACGTCATCTCGAACAGAAGTCGCGCGCAAAAGTAGGGTCATTGGTCGGGACCTCGAAGACATTCGCTCAGTGCACAGTGCCGAAAGTGATTCGTGTGCTTTCAGCATCGCTCTCAGAAATATAATACCACTGTTTGTTAACACACTTCGGTTAGCTCTATGACGCGGGTGATTAGCATATTCTTCCGAGTTGTTTGTCAAAAGTGTAACTGATCCCTGTGACTCTTAGAGGCGAAGAAGAGCTGCGATGTTGCGCTGACCGATGCCATCAGCTCACTGGAGATTTTCCTTTCAGTAGTAAACGAAAGATTCGCAGGATCCATTGGTTTCGTGAACGAGTGCAGTCATAAGCGCTTCGGACTTAAACAATTATCAAAAGTGCTTGCAATGTTTCGGTTGTACCGGACGTAACAGCAAATAGCTCAAGCCACCCCTTTTATTCGCGGAGGGGTTGCGGAGCGCCATGGTACAATATACATAGTGAATGCAATTAAATAAAACTAACGAAGGCAAGTAAAACACAAGGACCGCAATAATGTGATGCTCTAGAGTCTAAACAAAGTCTCTTTTGTAGCTGTCGGCGACTCGTTTTTTCAGTTCCGCTCATTCAGCAAAAGCATACCCAGGTCATGCTCCTGGGAATTCTTTTGCTCCCTGTGTGTTCCAGATCCACATACTTGAGCAAGTAAATGTCGTACTTAGACAATCCTGCAATTCTCTACGTCAGGTTGTTGTATATCAGGAACGGACCTACTCCAACCCCTAACAGTTTGGCGCTGGAGACTTTCGTGACCGTTCGGTCCTTTGAACATTCACTAGTATCCAGGAACAGTAGGAAATCAAAAGCCTGTGGTGTATCAACCTCTCCAGGTCGAATGTGATGAAGGAACGTGTGTGTGTTGGCCACCGAACAAGAGATTGAATTGCGAGTAGGATGAGAGATCGGAGCAAGGAGAAAAGCGGTACCATTCAATAGTGAAGATTACACTGATTTATTTCAGTGTTGCAATAATATTACGCCTAGAGTGCAAGTATTTATTATAACCTACACCCTATTAAATAGTTGAAAACGGGGCACATTCTTCAATGCGTAAACGACTGTGGCAACGGTTAGTAGCAGGCGTCATGTGTGATAGGCTACTGGTAAAATTCCCATGTGTACAATTTTATTGCTATCGCAGCCTAAAGAGAAAACCAGAAATGAGGAGCCAACAACATCAGTAGCATGCTCAACTCCGCTGCACCTCATCCATGTTGTCGACAAGAAAGAATATTGGCTGTGAATCTCAACATTTTCTTTGATAATTCCAGTTCAGATCCTTAGAGGACACACACGCATTGTCGGAATGGTTCGGTAGAAATTCAATGCCCATCCACATTTACTGCTTCTAGTACCCATTAGACAAACAACGGTTAAACAGTGGGTCCCCTTCAGCCATTTCGTCAGAGCAGTGAGAAGACATAAGTTGCGATATGTTAACATTTCGATTGTTCTCTTCAGTCGCAAACACAATACAAGCGGGATTCATGGACAGTTATATACAGGGGGAAAAGTTGGCACACCAATCAAAATGTCAAAAGCAAGACCACGGTAACCTAATTGAATGTCTCAATAGTTTCTGTGCACACAACACAGGTTGATAAGCCCTAATTAGCAAAGCCTCGCTAATTGCCAAGATATTCGGATTGTTGTTGCGTAATAACACCTTGAACGCAGTCTCCAGGTTCACATGAGGTCGAATTACCAAGAGATGCTTGCTGCTATATGATGTTGGGCTTCGGTTCATCCTCAAATCCACTACGTTTTGTTGCGTCATCAGTTGTTTCAACCACCTCGGCACATGTTCAGCTGCCCTCTGAAGTAATTGGCGGTCAGTCATGCCTATGTAAATATCACCGCAACCGCAGGTGACGTGAGAGGCCGAACCGACTGATGAGTTGTTCCGACAGTCATGAAGAACAAGACTTCGCATTGTATGTATGAGTCGCAACTGAGCGGTCGCGTAGGTGCGCGTAAGGGCGGACCGGAGTTTATGTCCGATATCATTCGATACATGGTCTCCTTTGAACGGCAAGAACAAGTAAACATTCTTTTTCACTGCGGTTAAAGATTATGACCAAGTTGTGCTTCATGCGCCTCGGCCAGAAGGGAGCAAGTTTGTGTTGCTCATATGCTTCGAAATATTCTAGGTTCAATGAAATACCTGCTTGGTAAAAGTTCTTTCTACATTCTCTAATGCAATGTGATCGTTTTTGTTTATGCTACTGTACACCATTAAGCAGCATTCTAGAAAGGGATCGGAAAGGTTATAAAGAACATTCCGTCGCTCTGTCCGATCTTTGCAGTGACGTAAGCTAACTTTTCGGCGAAGTTGAACGAGCAGGAATATCTCAACCCCAGGTCCCGATCAGTGTGATATAATCATCGTCAGACCGCTAGATGCCATGTCGCGTTTGTAAGATATTGCATAACACTTACCCGCCGTACCTAACATTCCCAACTTTGAACATCAGGTTCCGAGCGCGTTAAGGTCGAGCTGGATCATGATGGCAGCTTCGTTTATGGTAGCAGGGTAAAATCTGTAGAACATCTGGATATTCTCGACAACAACGTATGGTGTTCCGAATTTCACTGCGTCAAAGATATGGTTAACATAAATCAAGAACATTATAGGACCAAGGACACGACCCTGTGCTACACCATTTGTGTTTGATGTTGGTTCAGATTTGTGTTCTTGGAGCTCTACCACCTGTGTTCGGTTTGTAAGACGGATTGAACCACGAAAGCATGGGTTCCCCGATTCCACACGACAACATTTTGCGTATTAGTTTTTCATGGGGTACCCGATCAAACAGTTTGTGCATGTCCAGATAACTAACGGTTGCAGACATGCCGTTATCCTGTGAGACAGTTAGAGCATGTGGAAAATCAAGTTAGGATCTTATGCATGTCCAGTTACTCTTCTAACATTGGTCGAGATACATGCGGTAAGGATAAAACTCAGGCGACATTGGAGCTTGGCTGTACTGATGCATCGCGTCGAAGGACTTTGAAATAACCGGAAGCTCTTGACCTGGGTTCTTGCTTTGAACCCATAAATCGGATATGAAGATTCATGCAAGGACACTTAGACAGCTAACGATTCAGCAGTTCACATTACCGGTTCATTGCTGTATATCTTATGGGATGCAATGAGTCGCATATCTAGCACACTGCCCAGTAGACAACCCAAGGAATCCCTGTCCATGCTCTTCCTGTGCTTTTCGGACCCCAGTGCTAAAAACGTGCAACGAACACCGGACAAAAGGGACACTTGGACCCTGTGCAACTTTGTCCTGCATTTCTAGATTCACGTATGTCGAACCGGCTTGAAATTGTGGGACTAAGAAAAACGACAACGCCCACGCAGGTTCTTAATGTACATTGTCAGAGTTGACATGCATCACAAGGAGGAAACAATGAACGAAGATGGAACGAACATTACTTGCACTGACGCTGCGACTTCGTCCCATTCACATACAACAGAAAATCTTTACCTTTCGTACTAAACGTGTACCTATATCACCAAGACTGCTGAACAACGGTTGTAACCTGCTCTCGTCGGTTTGCCACGCACTCAAGGTAATAAAGTCTACTGTCCACCCCACTCCCCATCTGATAGGGGACGATGGAAGCAGTAACTCTGTTGGACTTAATGCAGCAACAGCATTTGTATCTTGATCAACATGGAAGCTCAACTGCGCCAGCTAGGACACTAGCGTTCGAAAGCAAATGTCAACATAAACGCACGTGTTATATGCTCATTAAGATGTACATAAGAATGTCCTTTGGGAGTAGCGTTGACAGCGGTCAGTGGGAAGCACACACCACTATTGCCACCGTATCGTAGGTACATTGTGTGATAGAAGGCGGGCGAATATTGTCACCTTTTGACTAATGTTTTCTCATATCCGTGTATGTGTGTGTGCACGTTTTGCTTCTCGGAGAAAGCAAGGAGCGTACCCAGTCGAACATCCGCATACCGCGTTGAGATTGTTTGTCAGTGATGAACGACAGAATCCGCTGATGTGAAAGATGATGTGTAGCAAGGCAACAATGAAATAGACTGCAAGGATGCCCATCGCTACCATGGTTACTTATTTTGATTGGATCATTACACACACCGTCTTGCATTCACATGCAGACGTTAGAAGATGCACAATCCCTACCGATGAAAACCTGCCTTTCTTCCCTTCTCACCCGACATATACAGTCGGAGAGTGACCAATACAACCAATAAGAAGCAGGAAGAAGAGCTACCTAGATATCGAAAGGGCAATATTTCCAATTATCAGAAGGCATATTACATACATTGCGTGACTTACGTTGACGGACTAGGTAGACGGATTGCTATGGCTGCGTGCTAAGATGAAAAGTTGCATGCTGGTCCATTGCCTGTCCGCGTGCGCTGGCAGCTGCTGCTGGCCTACACACCGGCAGCGAAATTGCCTGCATCTACTGTAGCTCGATGGTGGAAAAGCATAAAATCCACTCTGCGGTGACGCATAGCGTGCAATAAATGCAGTCAGATTACATTCTGTCTCTGATGCACTCTGAACACCTTCATTCAATACTGTGGCTCTAAGCTAAAATCCGTAGCTCAAACAGACTAGTTTGGCCAAAGGGCTTTGGGCCCTAGTAGTGGAAGACCCCAGCATTGGCACAAGTGCACGAGCACACCCACGTAGTCGGTGACGCTAGTGACGATGGAAATTTCGGATTCCATGGATTTACTACCGTGGATACTTATCGCCCACTTAATGCTCGACAGTCACGATCACAGTGAGTGGATTACTGTGATCGGCAGTACAAAAGTATGGTGAGGGGAAAAGAGGCCATCATCATCCTCATCCTCATCATCATCACCAACACCACCACCACCAGCGGCAGCCTCAGCAAGGGACTTGTGAATGGGAATATAGGTGACTGTATCAGCCAGCCGGTCGGATGGTAAATGAGCCAATTAGTTAATGTTTCAGATCGTATGAACCGTTTGGTATAAATCAGCGGAGTTTTATGTGCTTTTTTCGATGGTCGCGGGGGTCTGCAAACACACTTAATGTACTTGGCTTGAATTGGAAGTAGACGAAGTGAACACTCGCATTATAAACGGCACACACACACACACACACGGTATCCTGGTCAGGGAGTCCGCAGATCTTGGGACTCAATACTTTGTGACGATCAGGAAGGAGTGTGCACCTGGCGATATTATGCTGCCTGCGGGCGATTCCGGAGATCACAGCCACTACACAGTTCCTTATTGTATTTACAGTCATTAGGACGAGTATGCTGTGCGCTAATTGGATCACGACGGGGAATACGCAGGTAGGCACGGAAGGCGGGGTATGCAACACAATGCAATGGCCTATGCATGAAGCGACCAGTATTTGCAGTGGTGAGATCACTGTCACATTACCCATTGAGGGCGGGACCGCACCCCTACTGCGAGGAAAGTCGGACATCATCCAAGCAACAGGCGTAGGCAGACACGTATGAAACGAAACACCGAGCGAGCCGTGCTGGAAATCGGATGTAAGCATTGGGCCCAGATGAAGGCAAATCTCTGGGAACATCTTTTACCAGCGAAGTTAGTTGTCATCTGCAAAGTGGCGACGGTAACGCAGAATAAGACGTATGTCCACCGTTAGCATACGTTTAGTCTGCCAGCGGTGATGAACGATAGGGGAACATCACCGGTTGCTGCGTCAAAAAACTTTAACTTCTAAGCTGCCAAGCCAGGGACGGTAGTAAGTGCCCCATAGAAAAAGATTGTGGCCTTTTCCAACTGGTCAGTTTTCCTACCAAGTTGCTTAACAACACTTTATCTCAGTGAGATATGCACAAAGTCTGCAAACTAACGACTGTTTTGAGTGGGTGGAAGCACACGCAAGTGACTCAAATTCAGAAGAATCCATATACCCGGCTGTTGTTTCGGCCGACATTTCATTACGTGCCCCAGAATATAGAATTCTGTCGTAAAGCTGTTTCCATCCAACGGCCAATATCCCAAATTCAGTACGAACACACGTAAGGCACGTTAAAAACACAAAAGACACACGACTCGGCTCATGGACGGGTTACAAATTCCGCCTCCAATCGATCGACCCAACCCAAACACGGCAGAAGACAAGACCTCTGGTGGTAAATCAGACATTAATCAATAAAACACGCGCGTACAGTGCTTTTCCGGGCTTGTGACGGCTGTCTGAGTGAGCCTAGATGTGACGAAATTCTACCTATACAATGAAACACGTGTTTATTAATAGGTCCACTAAGAGCCTTGGTATGTTGACCAATCGGAGTCCTGGCCAGAGAGTGAAACGGATGTACACCCCCTGTTAAAATGATTACAGCTAATAGTGAAACCACATTTTTGTTGGTTCCAGTGTAGTTCTTGGGAAAACTAGCGTTTCCCTAACACCTCCCCTCTTAACAAACCTCTTGGGCGAATTCGCGTTAGCTGGAAGAACCTTGTTGGATGACGTTTCCGGTCGATACATCTTCTGGATTACCGTGAACTTCGACCTGGGTGTGTACGTAGTGTTGCTGTCAATGGGCTCGGTGGGAGCCCGAAAGTGTCTAGCAGTATTTCAAAGGGCATTTCTCCATTAGCAGTAACTGGGATATTGTCGTGGCGTGGACGAAGTTAGGTTTTTGTGCCGTACCAAGTTCTGCTGTTTAACCGTTACTTAGTGCATTACGGAGGCCTTCGACCACCGCTGGAGCACATGATGGACGAGTTTGTCTGATGTCACGAGGGTAAATCAAATCATCAACTGGAAATATTGATGTTGATGTGTGTACTGGGTTGGTGATGAGTTTTCCGACTGGAGCATTGCCTCAAATGTGGTACGTAGCTCTCGTCCCACTAGGCATTCGGCAGCGGAGGATCCTTTTCGTTTTGCCGGACTTGGTGTGTTTCTGTAAAACATAAGGAAATCTTGAATGTTTTCATTTGTAATTCTCTCCCAAGCGTTTTTGTAAGCTCCAGTTTGAACGTTTCCACAACCCGTTCGGTCTGACCGTTTGAGTGAGGGTGGCAAAGTGGGTGCGAACCTGGTTAATTATGCTCCGACAGCAGAAGTCCTGGAAAAGTGGGGATTTAAACCGGGTTCCGTTATCTGAAGCGAGTGTATCTGGAAACGCAGGCTGGCTGAAAATTCTGCGCAGAGCTGAGATGGTGGACGAGGTAGTCACCTGTGACATTGGGATTATCTCAGTAAACATGGACTTTGCTTCAATTACCATTAGATATATAATACCGTTGAATGGGCCAGAGAAATCGACATGTAGGCGCGACCACGGCTTATCAGGTTGAGTTCACTGTGGTTGGACTATACGGGGAAGGTTTTTGGCGACATGTAGACAACAGGAACACTGCTGGACGAACTTCCCTATTTGTTTGTCAATACCAGACCAGTAGGCGTAGCTTCGGATGGTAGCATTCATCCTCACTGCGTCAAGATGGCCTGTATGAAACTGACGCTGAATACTCGATCGAAGCAAAGAAGGAAAGACGACGCGATCAGCAAACATTAGTCAGGAATCCAGTAAGGACAGCTGTCTCGATGGAGATAAAGTTACCGCAGGTCTCCAGAGCGTGTTGTCGCGGGCCATCTGTTGCGGATGCATTTAATTGCTTCTTGGAGGAGAGGATCCGTGTTCGTTTCTCGTTTGATGCCACGAAGAGTAATTGGAACTGCACGGAACGCCGCAGCCAGGTGAGCACGAAATTCCAATTCCAGGAAGACTGTTGCGATGACAGTGTCTTACTGCTCCTGTTGGTTTGCACTGAGTAACCGGAAGAAGGCGTCTACCTTCCCCAAATCTTGCTTTCGCTGGTAACAGATTTCAAAGTTATAATTCAATGGATGTTTTCCGAGCGCTGAAATCTGCTGGCAGAATACGTCGAGATATCCTTTTTGGAGCAGCAAATAGCAAGTAACTATTTTAGTCGGTGAGCAAGTGGAGGTGGCGACTGTAGACGATATTGTGACATTTCCTCACTGCGAGAACTAGAACTAAAGTTACATTTTCGATATAAGTATAATTCTTCTCGACTGGAGCAAGTGTGCGAGAAACATGCATGATAGCTTACTCCGATCGGTCTGGAAACACTTGGTAGATAACGGCACCGACGCCTTGGCTGGAAGTGTCCGCAGCGAAGACGATTGGTAGCTTCGGATCAAAATGTGTCAGGAGGTGATCGGAACTAAGAACCTTTTTCACGAGGCTAAATGTATGTTCACACTCTGGTGACCAGGACAAATGTCACGGAGGCGAAACAGCTGACTACGATGGTGCACACTAGCGGGGCGAGATCGGCCTCGGCCAGATCATTTGAGCGGCTGACAGACTGGTTGTCATGGTCAAACCGGAAGCTGACGAAATCAGACCGTCATCGCTGCACGGGTTGCTATGTCGCGGACGTGGTCCTACCTACCTACAGTCAGACAGTGATGGCGATTGCCAGAGTCGAATCTGTTCAGACAAGAGACGTGAGTCACCTCAGTGATAGCAGCGAGGTAAGCGCATGTGACCTATAAAAGTAGCCATGTTTTGTGCCTAATATACTTCGGTCTAGCAGGCTCTGCGTTTTGTTTTCCCCGGCTGGTTGGTAGCGCAGAGAGAGACAGAGGCAAAGGGCAGCGTCACAACAACAAAACACTGTCTTGGTAGAGCAATTCATTCAACGGTGCTTTGACATCGTGGAGGGACGGTAAGAATGCGCCGCAGTGAGTTAATAGCCGGAGGATTAAACGTAAAGTGAACGCATTCTACGAAGCTGGCATCTCCCGGATTGCACGTACACTTTCATGGTCGGGACGGTGACCACTTTTATTGATGATGAAGCCGCCATACTTGATTTCTGGGAGGAAACACTAACAATTGTCCGGTTGCAGACAGAATCCATGTTTCTCAACACGACATAGAATCTCAGAGATCCTTTGGTATAGCTCTTCACCGGTGCAACCCATTATACTGATAAAGTTGAGGTACTCTGCAGGACATGTTAAACTAGAGATCATAGAGTCTATTATCTGTTGAAAAATAGCAGAAACTGACTTTATTCCGTACTGTAGGCGGTTATACTGAAATAAACCCCAGTGCTTGTTGATGGTTAGCAGTCCGCCAGACTGCAGGGACACTTCGACTCGCAAATAGGCATCCGTCAGATCCTGCTTGACAAAACAAGTACTACTACTGAGCATGGTGAAGATATCTTGCGGAATCGGCAGCGAACGGCAATAGTCTTCTAGAGATTCATTTCATCTGGTAGAGAAATCGGCACATATAAGACATGAATCCTTTGCTTTCTTGACGACAACAATCTGAGTTAGCCATGGGGAATAAGTTACCGGAGAGATGACGCCAGTTTCTTCGAGACGCCGTAGTTCCTGGTCAACCACAAAAAGCGTAGCGTATGGCACTGGTCGCTTTGAGCAAAATGATTGAACACAATCAGGCCTTAACCGGTGAGTTGCTTGAGCCCGTGTGCAACTACCAAGACCATACCGAAAAACAGCAGAGAAATCACGAACAACAGGGTTAGCCGTTGGAACCTGAAGTCCACGACAGATGACGTTCAGTGGGTATGCGGTAAGGCCCAGTTTATCTATCCACACCAACCGAAGAAGGCTGAGAATGAAGTCTGGAATATAGTAAACATCAGTGATGGTTGTATCTCCAAAGGCGAGATAAACGGAAAGCTGACCAATCAGGCGAACCGAACCGCCACAGATACTGGCTACCTCTTGGGAAGTACGTTGGAATGGTAGGCTACCCGTGGAAGTCCATAGCTCCTAGGAGATCATCGTGATGTTGGACACGGTGTCGAGCTGAAGTTCGATGACCTGCCCGTTGATTGTCAGGGAGACGTATTTTCAGCGCGAAGAAACATCCAATTCGCATGTAGCTAGGGGAATGCGGTCTGAGTAGGACGTCTTGATCACTGTTTCGGTTTCATGGCTGTCCTAAAACTGGACCGGATCTTACAAAATACATCTGGTTACACCACTGAATTCAGTGGGGTCTGAAAAAACAAAAGCGTGCGAGATGGCGCTCACCGCAGTGCCAACAAGGTGATGGTGTGTCTTCTTATTGCAGGAATGGGTGGGTGATTTGTACGTACAAAACATTTGGGAGCTCCCAAATATTGAATGGAACCAAGAAGGCTGTCAGTGTTTCGGACCATGGTCGTATCGTGTTTAACATTAATTAGGCGCTGTTATTCAGTGGTAACACTGCAGTAGCATCTGAGGGTCCTGCTTAACTTTGTTTAAGAGCAGTACATCGGCGTCCTTTGGTGACTGAAGACCGCAAATGAACGACAGGCATTTAAACTGGTCGACCGTGAGAGAGCGTAGTTTGAATTGTCCACTTTTTCGATTACCACACCGGCATAGTTGACAAAATCGTACACGTCACGCTTCACCATTTTGAGACCCTGGTAACGAAAATTGAAAAGTGATGACTGCCCACTGAGCATTGGTGTGGGTGTTTTCCTTGTTTCGTCAAATGACCGATCGCGTGGGTTCTGTGGTAAGGTGAAATTGGTAAATTTGTCGTGTTCGGTGGAACCGAGTTTGCGCAGCAGAAGTTGGACTTTCCATGCGTCATCACGATTAACAAACTCAAGGGGGAATAGGTCTTTGTAGTGTTTGAATCAAGATCCAATTGTTACGTTCGCCGCAGGATCGAACAAAAATTCGGTGATGCTGTTAGCAGCTTGTTCAATGAACTCAAAGATGGAGGATCTTGTAGGCTGTTCTAGCGGGGACATAGATAAACGTACGGTAATCAACTCCATTAACCTCATCACCTGCTGTAGGATTAGTTTGATTTCCCCACTGTCTATACTCATTTGTAAATGAAGTTCCGTCGCCAAATTGCTTCCATCCAACGGCCACTATCTCAATTGCAGTAGGAACACGTGCAGGGCAAAGTAAAAGCACAAAAGACACAACTTTGCTCACGGACGGGATACGAATTCGGCCTCCAATCGATTGATCCAATCCTAACACGGCAGAAGACATGACCCCCGCACAAGATCGATTCTGACAACAAATCAGACATTAATCAATGAAACAGGTGTTTATTAATAGGTCCATTAACAGCCTTGATATGTTGACCAGTCACAGTTCTGGCCTGAGGGGAAAACGGATACACACGCGCTGTTTAAAGACCCATGTTACAGCTAATAATAAAAGCACATTTTACTGGTTCCAGTGTAGTTCGTGAAAAAACTAACCTTTTCCTAAAAATAAACAAGGGGAGCAATTTATCCACGACGAGTATCGCTAATACGCACTGTTTTCAAGGATTAGTGGAAGATTCTCGGAGAATATCGAAAAAGATAGTCCTATAAACTTAATGTTTATGATCCACAAGCGGAAATGATGTAGCTGTGTAGTCACCCATTCAGGGTGCATAAAGCATTTGTTTGACTTGACTTGACTTGATGTTACGTAAGCATCCGCAATCGGTCAGCCTTGTCACAACCCACTATTTACCCCTATACTCAGGTTACCATATAACACCGATAACCGTATCGACCAATGGCGACACACTGGCCTTGTTTTGATTATTTCCTTTTTGAATTTCTTCCTACTTGGTTCGATGAATGAGTCAGAACGCAGACGCACGCGTGCCAGTCGTGTTTGCGCTTTACCCATAAATGGGATACGGATCTATGCTCGGAATAGGAAAACGCTGTCGTTACCTTACGAAGGGCATACTTGAACCGTGGTACCCCATTTACACCGCACTAATGAAAGCTGCCTCACTTGTGAAAAAAAACAGCAAGGGAGACAGGCATCAGCCGAAATGAATGCAGTGGATGAAATTCGGAAAATGACTGGGCTGCTGATTTAATGCCATCGTGAAAGTGAAAAATTAAGACGCGCTGCAATTTACGGCATAAATAATGAAACACCATTAAAGAGGAATAGAGGCTTTCCGTTCAAAAGCATATGCGTTCAAAATGCTGTTCTCCCACATTATGTTAACCGACCGCAAGCTTGCATGTGTGCTAGTAGTGCTATTGTTTTGCCATCTTTATCTGTACCTCCGAAGTACAGATGATAGTAAATACATCCACATTCTACGTACTCCGCTGTTTACCCGCTAGTTAAGATGGAACAATATAGCAACTGGGAATGGTGGATGTGACATGTCGGGATCGCGTTGTGTTGAAAACAGAGAGGGCCTGACGGAAATTTAAGTCTGATACATGCAGCTAACCTGAGATTTACATGTTGTCTGTTATGTTGAGTATAGACTATAAGACTCCATCTGAATCCCTATGAGTTGCTCCCCAGGTATCCACTCGTGGATCCGTGCTGTTAAAACCCTAAAATTTGAAAGATTACACTGCTTTGTATTGAATAACATAGAGTCAGTCTGGTTAAGCGAACTACCTCACTCGGACCTAATAGTCTTCCATTTAGAGAACCTAGGCGTCCTTGTTCCCTTTGCTCCCTTATTGGAGTTGGGTGCTTTGTTCACATTCACCAAGAGAATGCGCTTGGATTGCTGGTGTGCAGGGGGTACATTTTTAGCATGGGATATCTGAACAACAGCAACGTATTTAGGGGCGCCTATGTGAGCGTCTATGTTCCAGGAGGATCAGGTGTAACACAATTACCAAAAGCCTATCAAGGACAATTACGGACAAAGAAATTGACATAAATCAATGATGAAAGTGTCTTAACCACAGTAACTACTCGCCAGCTACTCCGCCACCAATTATACTTACAGGCCAAGGATGAGGTAGTATGTCAATAGGCATTTAGAATTCCCGACGGTACTCTACGAAACCTCACTTCACGCTAGAACTGATAGAGTATTGATCGCACATTCTACACAGCAGCATGGTGAACCAATACTCGTTGTTAGCGTAGAAAAATTTGGCACATATCTGCTAATTCGGTTATTAGTTAGGTTTTGTAACTCAGCTTAAAATGGGTTATTCACATTGCTACAATGGACAACAGTTTGCGTACCGGCTGCAACGTGTACACAGTGATCGGAGATTACCGTCTACTGGCTCATGATGGGGCTAGCCATAATCACTCCGCTACGTGCGACTCATGCAGAAATAGACTGTCATTTCCTCGGTGAGTAGATACACATAGTTTTCAGCACAGCTGCATCCATAATCCACGGGATACGCCGCGTGTATGCCAATTTACATCACATTATTTACCACTGGGCCGTAGAATCGAACACCGTTTACATTTGGTCAGTGCTCGTACGCATGTCCAGTTTATGCCGACCACCCATTTGGTCGGCCACCGCTACCTCCTATCGGACTGCGTAAACTTCCTACTCTACTCGCCTGTAATCACAAGTGTGATCTAGCAGACAGGAAATGGGAACGGCGATATCAGTATAACAGTGAAATGTTCAGTCGCAAACTTTCCAGTGCCAGGCTTTTCGTGTGACCCTGCATGCGAATGGCATAGCTACGTATCCTTCAAAATGGACAGGAGCTTTGGACACTGGGCGATCACGGATCTTACTATGGAGTCACGTATTTGAGGAGTGTAATGCAGTATCGAATGGCTACCCAATCATTATGGTGGCCACCATTGCGAGAGCAAAATTAATGCGAAAGCAGAAGTTACTTGACTACGGCAACCATACCGGTCGTCTACAGGCACTTAGTGACTTACTAATTAGTTGACTTTCGGTATGAAAAATTTATTGAGGTGCTGGTAGCGCGACGACTAGGCAGACCGCGATCACTGCGGTCAAACCCCTGTCTTCCTCTCATCTCTCATTACCACCCACCATCCTCGCTACTCAAAGATTACAAGCTGAACATATGGAGCTGCTCTGTGATCAAGCTGGCCTTGGCCAACTTGTTGATGCCCCAGCCTCCGGCGCTATCCCGACACTTGCTAAGTGGTATCAAGCTCCTCTTGTGATAGAATGTGTGCACACAGCTGTATTACTGCTTAGTTGACGTTGCAAACTGATAGGCTACTACAAGTTTCATGCATGCGTTGCTTTGCGACGGAGGAAACCAATTGAAATGCTAATATTTCGCTATATTTGTCTTCCCACTGTGTTAATGAAAATATATTAGTTACGTGGGCCGTTTAATAAAGATTCCCCATGACTAGCTTCCAGCAATAGAACAATTGAACCGTGCAACAATGGTATGATAAGAATAAAAAAGACAAGGCTTGACAAGTCCCGTACGGGATGGGGGAATAAATTTGCGTCAAAATAAGGTTACACTAATGTGAAAACCGCATCTTTGGACTCAACATATTATCCACGTTAACATAAAGTAGATTCGTGTACACCGATTTCGTGGGGGTTGCTGAGCACAATGTTTTTCTGCGTCTTGTCCTCCCTCACTGAACAGCAATCAGATCAAGTAATGCAGGTGGTGTGATTTTGAAAGGGTTGCAGTTGGGCACGTGCATATATATATATGTATATATGCATATAGCCTGACCCACAAGGCAGCGGGTGGTTTGGAGGTTTGCTTGAGGGACTCCACCCGGAGCCTTTGTCTCAATAGCCTGACCCACAAGGCAGTGGGTGGTTTGGAGGTTTGCTTGAGGGACTCCGCCCGGAGCCTTTGGCTCAATGGCCTGACCCACAAGGCAGTGGAGAGCAGATCCAGCTAGGGAATGTGATTGCAGAAACAGATGGGGATCTGGTTGACGGCCGTCACACGCAGCCTTTGAGGTTCTGGAACAATTATCATATGTTTTGCGACCGTAATTGGATACGCACCTGCGACCACGGCCAGACGCAGGTGGGTTTTTGGAGGGTTTGCACCAATTTGACCAGGCGCTGCCTGGCTTGAGGCGGGCAGTAGCAAACCATTGAACACCCGGAGGTGCCCTCCCACCGTCAGAGACAATGCGTGGCACTCGTGCTCTACGCCAACCGAGCATTGAGAATATCACCCGTAACCTGTTGTCTCCCATGGCTAGGTTTTACGGGAAGTGGGCCATCGACCACTTCCTAACCTCCGGAGCCAAAGGCTCCGGGTGGAGTCCCTCAAGCAATCCTCCGAAGCACAACGACCACCTCGTGTGCGATTGCCCACCAATGCAATCGTATGCCTGCGCGCAAAGCACTCAGCATCGGGTGCTGGAACGTGCGCACACTACTGGACCGGAACTCGAGCGAGCGCCCGGAGCGACGCACTGCACCTGGTCGCAATGGAGCTGGCGCGCTACCACATCGATATTGCGGCGCTCAGTGAAACTCGGCTCGCTGAGTAAGGTAAGTTACATGAAGCAGGTGCTGGCTACACATTCTACTGGGTGGGCAACGCCACCGCAGCACCACGTGAACATGGGGTCGGATTTGCAATATCCGAGCGCCTAAATGGCCAGCTGGTGGGTGAACCAACAGGCATCAGCGCGCGACTGATGACTGTTCGCCTACGACTCGGAAGAGGTAAGTTTGCTACTTTCATAAGCACGTACGGTCCGACCATGTGTTATCCTGATGACACGCGTGATCAGCTCTACACTGAGCTATCCTCCGTGATACGGTCTGTGCCGAGGAGCGACCGACTATTTCTGCTGGGTGATTTCAACGCGCGCGTTGGGCGTGATGCATCAGCGTGGACAGATGTTATCGGTGCGCATGGCATTGGTTCAGCGAATGCGAACGGTGACAGGCTGCTCTCACTGTGTGCCACTCACGGCCTGACGATCACGAACACTCGGTTTGCAATGAATGCGAGTGATACAGCAACTTGGACATACCCACGGAGTGGTCACGCTCACCTGCTCGACTATGTCATCGTACGTCAGCGTGATATGCGTGAAGTGCGCATGACACGTGTACTGCGTGGAGCTGAGTGTGGCACTGATCACAAGTTGGTGCGGACCAAACTGTACATATATTTTCGTAAATCTATGTATTGCACTCCCGCCATGAATCGGCGTAAATTTGACATTCTCACCCTCATTACTGTGGCGAAACGTACTGAGCTGGAGAAGGCGATGGCTGCACGCCTGTGTGGTGATGTGGATTGTATAGCCACAGTGGGCGACCTGTGGCACCACATTCGCGATCAGGTGACAGCTGCTGCCGAGGAGACCATCGGGCGCGTAAACTGTAAGCGGCCTGATTGGTTTGATGACAACAATGCGACGATTGACGCATTGGTGTCAGAGAAGAATGCAGCATTTGCTGCACATGTGGCAGACCCCAGTGACTAGTCAGTTTCGCAAACTTCGACGGCGACTGACCCAAGAGCTCCGTCGCATTAAAAATGCATGGTGGACGGAGAAAGCGAAGCAGATGGAATGCTACGCCGAACGCGGCCAACACAAGGAATACTTTGACTCCTTGAAGGCGGTGTATGGACCGAGATTGGAGCCGCTGAGGACACTGATAGATGGTAGTTCAGGCGCTACCTGCACCCAGACTGCAGACATAATGCAGGTCTGGCGGAAACACTTTGACTGTCTCTTGAACAACCGTTCAGAGATCGACTGGCCTACATTGAATGGCCTGAAGCAGCACGATGCGAAGGCGAGTCTAGCCGACACACCGACACTGGATGAGAAGCAGAGAGCACTTGCTCAGCTGCGAAACGGCAAATGTGCCGGAGGTGACGGGATCCCACCTGAAGTATTGAAACACGGTGGACCCGCGTTGTTGACTGCGCTGCACCACTTGGTGCAACGCGTGTGGATTGAGGAGGAGGTGTCTGCTGAGCTGAAGGATGCCCTTGTGCTACCACTGTACAAGGGCAAAGGGAGCAAGCAATGTTGCACGAATTATCGTGGCATCAACTTGCTGAGTTGTGTGGGCAAGGTGATTGCCCGAATCCTACTCAATCGCCTCGTCAGTCAGATTGTGGAACCAAACGTGGCGGAAGAGCAATGTGGATTCCGTTCGGGTCGCAGCACTATAGATATGGTGTTTGCGGCTCGTCAGTTGCAAGAGAAGTGCATAGAACGACACCAGCCATTGTACTCGCTTTTTGTTGATTTCACCAAGGCATTTGATACGGTGAGCCGCGAGGCATTGTGGCTGGTGTTGCGTAAGTTTGGTTGCCCGCGTAAGTTTGTAAGTTTAATTGAATGTCTGCACAGTGGTATGCGAGCGAGGGTGCAGCTGAGTGGAGAGACCTCTGATGACTTTACAGTTGTCTCTGGTGTGAAGCAAGGCTGTGTGTTAGCTCCTGCCCTGTTTAATATCTATCTTCATGCAATGTTGTCTTGTGCTTTTGATGCGGCTTGTGTTTACGGTGTTCGTGTGGAGCACCATATTGATGGTGGGTTGCTGAACATCCGTCGTTTCGGTGTGAGAACTCTAGTCTGTGAGACAACTATCCGTATGTTGCTGTTTGCTGACGACTGTGCGTTGTTTTCACACAACGCGGATGAGTTGCACCACATGACTAATGCTCTGGCTTCGACAGCGGCCAAATTCGGGCTCACCATCAACACAAGCAAAACTGTCTGTCTCTTTCAGCCTTCACCGGAGGCGCAATCTTCAATATTGCCGCAAATCAGCAGTGGTGCTGAAGTATTGGAAACCACCTCCCGCTTCAGCTACCTTGGGAGTGTGATGTCGACTGATCAGCAGCTACACGGTGAGTTGCGTAATCGCGTGTCGAAGGCGGCAGCGGCATTCGGGAAGCTTGAGTACCGAGTGTGGAACAACCATCAGCTTAGCATTGGCACGAAGCTGATGGTGTACAAATCCATGGTACTGTCCGTTCTTCTATACGGCAGTGAAACGTGGACGATGTACCGGTGGGATGTGCGATATCTCGAGCGGTTCCATCAGCAGTGTGTGCGACGAATTTTGCGGATCGGCTGGGGCGCCAGAATTGCAGACACGGAAGTGTTGCGCCGAAGTGAGATGTATGCAGTGGACTGCAGTTTTATTGAGACACTTGTGATGGCTCGGTCATGTGAGCCGTATGGATTCGACGCGGATACCGAAACAACTCTTATACGGTCAGCTGAGTATTGGGAAGCGGCACGTGGGGAAACCAAGGTTACGTTACCAGGACATGATTAAAGTGAGCCTCACACGTTCTACTCTTGATTGCAGATCATGAGAATCGAAGGCGATTGATCGTGGTGCATGGCGCGATCTAATCACGAAGGCAGTTGCTGAAGTGCGGGAGAAATCCCTCATGCATGCAGAGAAGAAGCGGCAGTTGCGGAAGCGGCAAGCACCGATGAATTGTACTCCATCGACATCGAGCGCATTGTGCTGTAGAACATGCGGTCGCGAGTGCCTTAGTCAGGCAGGCCTAGTGAGCCATGAGAAAGGTCACTCGGGACCACTGCCGAAGCGACGACGGGTCCCGCAGTGAACGTAGGCAGCACCGGCGCAGCGTTTGTAGGCACGCTGAATTCGATTTACTAACCGCATGCTTGCATGCTAAGTCTCTTTATTTCAGGTGGTGGGTTTTCGGTTCTCTCCTAATGCCTTTCTTTCTCATATAAATGTCTAGTGGGCCATGCGCTGTGCCATTAGGGGCCACTACAGAAGCGACGACGGGTCCTGCAGAGAATTACGGCGAGCCGGCGCAGCGTTTGTAGGCACGCTGAATTCGATTTACTAACCGCGTGCTTGCATGTTAAGTCTCTTTATTTCAGGTGGTGGGTTTACAGTTTTTACCTTAATGCTTTTCTTTCTCATATAAATATCTCCCTGTACTCTATTCCATTAACTTGCACACATCGCTTCAGCCAATTGTGTTCGATTTCCATTACATTTTTGTGTTCGTGGCATTCCGTGAACTATACTTCCTGACCTCGTGCACTTAGCTAGGATTTGTTTGTAAACAACTTATTACGTATGCTATTTAATTAAGGTTTATGTCACCGTTTCCTTATGCATTAATCGAGTTTTTCTCTTTTTCTTTCTTTCTCTCTCTCTCTCTCAAGTGATTGGCTGTTGTTTGACATCCCCGGTGTGGCTGCGCTTGATGTGCACGTTGACAACGTGCCTATCAATCTATTACCCACTACCTCGTTCATACTGACTCCAGGAGACAGTTGGTCGTTGCTGGAGGGGACGGGGTGCATGGTCCTTGTGGTCGTGCTAGGCTCGAAGAGCGCTTCCATGCACTCAGTGTGGAGTGGACTACGGTCCAGCCACCGCCTTGTGTGAGCTTGATTCCTCAAATACAGCGTGCTTGTTTTTGCCTGTGAAGGAGTGTGGGCTGGCTCCGTTGACGAAACTTGGCTCACATTCACATGCCTTCCGGTTTTATTCCTTCGGGTTTACACTAGTCATGGAGTGTGTGGTCCATCTGTAGGCGCAGGCGTTCTGTGGCTGGCCACAGTGACATGCAAATCCGAAACCGGATGCAGCCAACCATATAGGTATTACGTCAAATTGCAACTGCATGTTAATAACTGTGTTCTTTTGTGCTTTCTGCTTTAAAGGACGGTTGTCGTATGGAGTCATGTGAATATAAAGAAATTGGCAAACAGATTTTCCTAAAGGACCACACATTATGTGGAACATTTGAGAAAGTGAAAGGGGCATATGTCAATAAGGCACCGTCAGATGACATTGTTAAAACCTGGCATCGCCAGTTTAAATGTAGTAGGACTTTAGTGGAGATAGCTTTCTTTTCTAGTCTCGCTCCATTTGCTATTGATGAGGACACCATCCACCAAGTGGAGGCCACCATTCTTCATGATCCTCATGAAACCGTTCGCCAAATGGGCCAGAATGTCAAGATTAGTGCACAGTATTTGGAAAAGTTTAGCCATGATCATCTGAGAATGCAAAATGTGTCATCCGCAAGGGTTCCTCGGCTGCCAACTTTTTCCAAGAAGCAAGTAAAGATCACAGGTTCTCGGAATCATTTCATCATGTGTCTGAAAAACCAGGATGAATCTTTTAATAAAGTAATTACACAAGAGGAAACATGGGTACGTCACTATGTTCAAGAAACCAAAGCCAGTTAGGACGATGGAAACATCTTGATTCACCACCTCCAAAGAAGGCACGTGTCCAAACTCCCGCCAGCCGAGTCACGCTCACAATCTTCTGGGACGATCCTAGAGCGATAATGATGGATTTTCTCCCCAATGTGTCATTATTAACTGGACATACTGTGCCTAACTAGTATATAAACTAATCCTGCTTTTCAAAAAACGGGCTTGACATGCTAAACAAGGGTGCCTTACTCCTTTATGGAAATGTCTGTGCTCATAAAGCAGAAGTCATCCAGACAGAAGAGTGGTTCTGTAGCTATAAAAGGCTTCATCATTCACCATGCTCCCCAGACATTGCACCATTGACTTTCGCTTCTTTTCCATCAAGAGGTCTTTCCTGAAGGGAAAAGGTATTCCTGATGATGAGACGCTGATTGTTGTGGCAAGATTATGACTTTTGGCCTAGTCTGTGGACTTCCAAAAACATGGTCTATTCAACCGCAGAAAATAATGGGAGAAAGGGATGAATCTGTATTAATAAATAAATAAACAAATAAACAAATAACTGTTATATTCCTCGGTGATGCGAGGTGCAGTTCAACTATTGATCAATGTGTACAGCAGAATCGCAAAAAATAATCAATTGGTTTACGCTTTATACAATGGATCCAAAATGGGTATTAAAGTAACTGGCAGGTTTAAGGTGTTAAAAAAATTAAAAAGCCAGAAACAATAACTAATGGAGATTTAAACGAATGTCCAGTTAAAGTAATACGGCTGCTTGCGGAACCGTCACATGTGGAAAAATATTAGTATATTTGCAAAATTGCACTATTTTTGATGCATGGAATTTTGGTGGGAAGAGGTCTTTGTTGAACGTACGCGTAGTGTCACAAGCATTTTGTGCCTCATTTCGTCAGCGCGGTAACAAATCGGAAAATGTGGTAAAGGTGAAATGACTTCCAGTCCGTAAATTGTGTTATCTTTTAAATGGTATTGGACCATTCCTCCCATAACGTAGTTATCCCAACATCTGAGTTGAGTATAGCCCTTACTTTCTTCGCAGTCAACTCTTTGTTCAGTAACATACATTCGTAGAATCCCACTTTCCTCAAGTCTGTGATAGCGTGTTCCAAACAAGTGCGTAGCGATTAAAACATTTACTCTTGTTGTGCCGTCTGATCTCGCTAGTACACCTGTGCCCTTTCCGTCCGCACTCGTTATTCTGGCTTTCCAGCCTTCCGCGGGACCGTTACCTTCCCCGCTCTTATAACAGTGCACAGAGAGCACTGTAAAGTTCCTATTGCAGTCCTGTCCCTTATTCGTAGGTTGCGTACTCAGTCATCTACCGGATGCATAGCCTCACCACATTAGTGGCGACGGTGGTAGTCGTCGCAGTGGCAGCGTATGGTAAGTAAGACTGAAGTCCACTAGAAATGCGTGAGAATATTTGTAGCTCGAGATGCGGAAGAGGGTATGCGGATGTTCTCCGAGCTGGCTAGTTTGGTTGCAAATGTTCTATTGTCAGGCTAGAGGACATCATCAGTGCGATTTTTGCGCGTCACTTGCATGAAGTCTTCTCGAACAATGTTCAGGTGCAACGTTGAGGTCTGCGACCAGAGCCCGAATGTCACCTATGTTTGACGGGTGCAAGGGCCGTATGGATTTTATGCTTCTGTCAGAGCACTTAATAGATTTTTGCCGTTAATTGTCAACGCATCAGGTGGGCTCCGCGATTATGGCCACACTTTGTGTACCAGGGCGATGATGAAGCATCCTTGTGTTGCGCTAGTGGACGTAACCAGCTTAGTAGGGATTTTCTTCGAACCGTTGACTTATGATCGGCACCATGCAGTGAACCGGTGAATAAGTGTAGACACCAACCCTGAGGAAGGATGAATTGTCAAAAGTAATATAAGCAGATCAGTTGTCGCCCAGTTAGTGCTATATAACACAACTATTCTCATTATCGAACACTATTGGGTAAATTGATCTAAATAGTTGCATCGAAAACAGCAGTGACCATACCGGTTTTCATCCACATGCTATTCCTCGAAGACAGCTTTCGCATTGTTTGTATTGTCTGCTTTCCGTTCCAGATCCGATGATTGGATCCATCGCACCGACACAAGCTCCGAGAAACTTTTGGCCACTGTCACCAGCTGCTCCACCCTGTTGAATCCAACCATCGATGCCAATTTCGCTTTATTCTGCAGTTCACTGAATTGAGTTCAGGTGAACTCTTCTCTCGGCAATCGTTCTCCTGCAGTGAAATCTAACACAAGAAGTCAAATTTCCTGGCATCTACTCAATTAATAAGGATTCTGAATCTAATCTTGGCCACAAATACATTTAGAAACAATCATACTTCATATACCGATCTACTAGCATTCACACTGTGGATAAACACCAAAACCAGTGGTAGTCAATAAAAGTCCTGTAACAAAACCAAACATGAACTGAGGAAACTTGGGTCACTATCCAAAAATAAGGAGTTTACAATCATAATGCAGCTACATGAGACATTACCGATGCTAGCACATCGAACACAGCAAGCAAACGTCGCCCAGGAGAACAAAGCGCTAAAAATTCACAAAAGTCACAAACATTGGTAAAACTTCTTAAAAAGAGGAATCCAAACCATCCCCATGAAATTTAAAGCCGGACTCTAAAAGAAAGCACGACAAGTGAGGATACTAGTCCAATAGCTTGAGCAGTCAAATTGTATTATGCCGTCTTCTTCAATACTGAAAGCAGCATATCTCATCCTCAACTAAAAATGCAGGTCGATGTAGAAGCGCAAAGCATTAATAAAACCATCTGTTCAGACCTAACTCGATGGAATTCACCTGTCTGTTATCACGTTTGGAGGGGAAATCATGTCTTTGTTGATATGAAATGTCTTTACACTGTTTGTACATAGTCGATACTTCCCTCCACAGTGGAAAACCCCACTAAAGCATCAAAGCACAAAAGCGTCACACGAATGGTAATGACAAATTATCGTCCAATTAAACATATTGCAGCCGCTTCTAAGGCTCTGAAGTCATCATCATCATTATACACGCTAGCTAGAGGTGGGAAAGCACCTCCGCTATTGTGCTCTGAAGTGAATAGTAAACAATTGCCTCGCTGAATTTCTAACCCTAGTAGATCATATCATCAGCACCCAATGCAGATTTCCTACGAAGCGATTCAGCGTAACATGTCAACTACAATTATTTGACTATGTAATATCAGTCATTGACAGTGACATGGTAGTTACCGACATCCTACTTCACATCCAAATGATTTCGATTGCGCGCCGCAAGAGTCATTCCCATCCGTCGGAACTTCGTACGGTATCGAAAACCCATTCTGGGCTGGTTGAATTCCTACTTGAAAGATCGGACACAAAGATTTAAAATCGGTCAGCATCACTCCTCTCCCACAGAAGTCACAAGTGGAGTCGTCCAAAGAAGTATACTTGGACCAGTACTCTTCCTAAGCTAAATAACAAGTGATTCCGTAAAACACGGATAGGAATACCCATTTTCGGAGGATATTAAACTGGTTTACTCATTTCCGTCCGTTAGTTTCCATTTGGGCCTCAGGACTATGCATGAGGTGTGAAAGTTGGACCGTAAAATTTTCCGATGAAAAACGAAAATGCTTGACCATGGATGCTGCATACCTGATGGTTCCATTCCAGGCTCCAATTCAGTAAGTGACCCTGCAGTAATATACTCCGCCCCCTTCGCAACTTTCCCTATCATATCTTATAGCAGATTGTGAAGACAAGGTAACTAATAACCTGTATCACTAATTCCTTCGTTCTACTCGAAGTATGACTAAAAATATTTTGAGCTCATCACGTGACTCACGCTGCAGTACTGCACAACTATCCACAGTCACCTGCGCAGGACAGATCGAATAGCTAGAAAATATCAAGCGGTTCTTCATGTAAGTGTTCATTCGACAAAGTACGCCTGTGAGCTCTGAAGACTGCTGTTGCCGCCTTCCATTAGACCCATTGCGTCTGTGTTGACTTAGAAATAACTGGTATTTCTTAGAACATTACCCACGAACGGGCATACACCACCGGAACAACTCTCGCATTGCAAAATTACTGTACCTATCCTACAAGAAACAGGTTACTTAGCCCACACCAAAGGTGAAACTAAACATGCCCTCTAACTGTTTTGTAATAAGGTACGCTTATGTCTGGAACAAGGTGTCATTACGAATACGAGCAACTTATAACCTAGGCAAAGTTAAAACGAATTTGATGGTTTTCCTCACCATACAGAATAAAATGGAAACCTTCGGTTTTCAAGTGCCTGCAGATGTGTTAATTGCATCTGTCCCAAACAATATATGACAGATGGTGCAGCCACGCCCTACGTAAGCATACCTCATGTTCTCTTCGGAAGTGCCAACGTCGATGTCCTACTTGCAGATGAAGAAATATATTAACTGTGTATCTCCTAGTTCCTACGTATTGCGTGCTCATCTGCTCTGTCAAGCCAGCCTGTCAGTTCTCCCTATCAAGTGCGTTCTGAAGGGTGAAGCCAACCGAATCACTAAATAATCTCCTCACATTACCATTGCTAGTTTATCTACTGGACGAAACTAACCTAACAGCTCCACCTACATATGAAGGCTAGATGGATAGGCAAACCGTATACATCCCAGATCGTACTCACACAAAAATTTTGCCCGACCATGCCAATCTGACAATCCGCACCCTGATTTGCATTTTGAAAGGTGAAGCTAATCGAAACGCTTTATCACTCCAATGTCAGCAGTATCCTTTCTGGTTCACAGCCAGTGCAAACATAAATCCTCACCTGCAAGTGAAGGTTGGAAGGAAAGCCATTTGATCCAACCTCACTTTTCAGCCATTCTGTAACGGACAACACATCTTGCTCAATAAAGTCAACGTCACATCTAGGTTTAGGAACATTTCAGCAACTCACTTCACTCTACCCCCTATGTGTATACTCCCTTAGATTACTCGGCTAACGCAGCTGAAGCTTTAAAACGCATTCGGAGCCACATGCATATATTAATCATAACTTTCTCCCTATCTTATCTGAGCACTATGGCCTCAAGTATAGGGTTTTTGCTAAACACAAATGACTTTCCCGCTGCTACTACTCTAGTCTGTTACGCATGACTGTGTGTACTTCTAGTCAGATTTTGTTGATGGTTCCAAGTGCTTCGTCCCTTTTGCGTTTTCTTCACTTCTATGAACTTGTCGTCCTCTTGGTCTCATTCATCCAAACCAGAATCAAACGTCTGAATACCCGTGAACTGGTAGGAAATGACAGAGAAAGACCCCAAATGAAGGTTCTCACAAAAGGTCCCTATTGCTCCGTTATATGAATCCCAACCGTTGACACCCGTGCAGGGGTGAGCATATTACGCATGCAATTGCGATCCTTCCCTTTGTGGCTACGGTTTCATCAGTACCACGAGAAATATACATCACTGTTATTTGGCAGTGAACTACCGCGGTTCAAGACGGAATGTCCCTGAGACTGTGTAGCCCAACTGAAGGCAGTTAAGGTCATGGCAGTATCGAGGGCCTCTAGATGAAATTATTTTGCCCTGCACTGACTTTCTGCTCAGCAGTTTGTAAGGATACAAATGCATGATCATGGGCGAACATATTATTCAGCCATCAAATGATTGTTGCACCGTTTAAAGGAATGAATCCGATGCGAAGGGTCAATGACATCTCAACTGCATCATACTCGGCGAACTTACCAAGATGTCATGTGTTTGATCACGCGCCCAGTGTGATTGTGACCGAGATGAGTATGCTAGAGTTCCGGTTCGACCACGCAAATCGGTTGTGTGACTATTCGCGTCTAGTGAAGGTGTGCTAACGTGAGTACATTCACGGAGTTGAGTGCCTCGCACCCAGAACCCGTTATCAAACTGCACACACAGACATGGCATTAGTCAGCATCTCAGAACTTCTCGCATCCGGTTCACCCGCTCACCACTTGCGTTGTATAAGACCACGTAGGTAGCACGTTGTCTACGCGTGAAACTAAAGCTAACTCTTTCCTCTCCTTGTGCTTCTTATGTCTTCATTTAAGACCATTGTGTTCCGAATGTTTCATAAAACAGACAATAGAGCTTTGGGTAAAGTTGTCAAATCTTACTATCTCCGAGGATGACGAGTCATCTTAGTTGTACCCATTAGGAGTTGATGGAGAAAGTCCCGCTCGCAGCACTCAAACGCCCACCAGGGTGAACGTGTGGGTTAAACGATAGCTCGCATCTACTCTCTTTCCAGGCTTGCTCAGTGTTCGCATTCGTGACAAGGGGACACGGTGGACGAAGATGGAAAGAGCAGCAGACACTGCCCGTTCAACCGTTAACTTAGTATTCTGTTGCGTGCACATGTCATTAAGATTGTTGACCGATAGTGAGGACCAAGTCGTGTTGGATTGCTATACTTGCTGACTCGCTCCCGCCCCGCTGCTCACCCCACCTCCCCAACTGGGATAAGGCGTTGACAGGTCGCAGCTGGGTTGACTCGAATGCACCAAAATTGTCTGGGTGTCGATCAAGAAGGTCGCTCATCAGTGCACCTAACTATCTGTGTTCGAAAACCCACACACTTGTATATGGGTATTAGTCCCACAGGCACAAGCATAGGAATGATGCTGAAAAACAAGCTTACCTTTGGCGCACGACGGAAGCTTCTCGATCATGCCAGCGGATGTGACCAATCTGCGTGGCATCTGCTAGCGTGTAGGTGTGTACATCTAGAACCCACGCATGGCTGAGTTAAGTCAACAGGTAAAATGGTTGCGATTCACTACTGCGACAGTGACCAGCACAGCAAAACGGCAAGGTAGACTACAATATTTTGTGTGGGAGGGTACCCTGATAACGCATTTCAAGTAGAACGCTAGTAAAAATTAGTGCACGACGCGTAGCCGATGATTATGTTTGTTCGTCCCTACGGACGTAATGCCTAACAAAATTCAGAAGATTGCGAACCAGGAGGTCAGTTGTCCTATCCTGGGTTGTACGAATTCCTTCCTTCTTTCTCCTCATCTGAATGTGCGAGTTCATAGGGTCTTCTGTGACTTGATAGTGACGCTTCATGGCACTTCATACAGCTCGGCACTAGAGCCACACCTAATTCAAATAATGACGAATGGGCCTACGACTGCGGTCATATCTTCTAATCTTTGCTGATGGCTTCACGATGTAGCAGACTGTTCAAATAATAAATCCCCACATGGTGCTGCAAGCGGACTTCAACAGACATTTCTGCAGTGTTTTACTACTGAGTTAAATCAAGTTTCGAAGTGAGGGTATTTGTATAGTTTGGATCTTGTTCATCTCCTGTTCCGATGTGTTTGTGTCAGCTCGTTTTGGGTAGAGGCATATGTTCACGTTCAGAATACGCTATGGACAGCAATCTGTGATGACCACCCACATAGTCGTCCCATTCAGCAGTGTTTTAAGAGTGGTACCCACAGTGATTCCTTAACGAATCACATGCAGTCGCTGAATTCCTCAGATGGTACGTTCATCGGGAATCATATCTTGAAAATGTCCGTCTCGGCGTTACCTACACGGCACTGCCTTGGTCCCCGAGTATCGCAACTCGACTGCCAGCTCAATACAATGAACATTCTAACAATTTCTTGATGCTCTGACCATCTCAGAGGATAATAAACGGCGCCCTATCTGTTGCATCCGGTAGAGTGGATAGGGGTTTGGATGCTGCTGCTCAGGCCTCCCAGTATTCTTGACCCCTTCTTGCGCTTTTTCAGCCTTAGCGTCCCGCTCCAAGGTTAACTTTTATCCGCGTCATTCTCAATCCCCAATTATTGGCCCTCCCCATCTTGATTCAATAGTCGCTTGTCTTCCAATTTTAACTTACACACAGTCGCAGGGCGTCGCTTCATTCCAGTCAACAAGTCCATGTTCCACTGAGCGGACAACGTCAATTCATCCGTTTCCCTTTGGAGTCCTCGATCCTCGCTTAGACTGGCATGTCTCAACGTGCGCACTTTACTACAAATTAGCCAACAGACAGCACTTGTCCACACACCAGTGACCCTATCCATCGATATTTGCTGTTCATCGGGAACCCTACTGCAAGATTCGAGCTGCGTGCTTACCCTGCGATCCCCACATGCGACACTGGCGGCACGTTCTTATTGCACCTGTCTGGCGATGATGCAGCTTCAAATGCTGGTCAAGCTGGTGTCAGCATTGTTTTGTGTCCTCGGGCTGAAGCTGCCCTAATCGATTGGATCTCAGTTAACAGTCGGATGTGCGCCGTTAGGTTGACTGGTTCGTTCCATGCTACGAAGTCGTGCGGGAAAAACTGGTGCCTGTTTATCATTGGGGCCTACGCGCCTACAAACTGTAGCACTGATTCGATGAAAGATGATTTCTACCAGCAACTTCACGCTCTTCTTCGTTACAGAAGAAACAAGGATACTGTGGCGTTGGCTGGCGATCAAAACGCCGAAATCGGAAAACTGTCCTCTGATGAGCTTCATCTAGACGGCCAACATGGTGTAGGCTCGCGTAATGATAACAGTGAACGGTTGCTAGACCTGTGTGAAGGTACTCGTCTCCTTCTCGCGAACAGTAACTTTCGACGTAGTACCCGCAGAAGAGTGACTTGGCGCCCACCAGCCTCGCACCAGCCATGGACGCAAATCGATCACATCTCTACCATTTACCGCTGGAGAGGCTGTGTCCAAAACCGTCGCTCGATTTGGAGCACCAGCATGGACTGCGGCCGCGCTCTCGTATGTGACGATCTGCGGGTGCGTTTCGGCGGACGTCTGCAAAGTCCATATGAACGGATTGGCACCAGCCAGCTGGCGAAGCCATGTATTCTGAATGTATAGCAAAGTGCGCTGACATCCGAGTTGAGTAAGCGCCCACTGAACACCGTCGAATATAACTGGATACATATTCGCCAAACGTTAGTATCAGCAGGCATGTCTTCATGTGGCAAATCAAACGGCCAAACTGGACATTTGGTCTTTACAACGTCTCTGGAACTTATGGATGCTCACCGACGTATTCCGGCTGGGAGCGAATAAAATGAGACTCGCAAAATTCTCCGGAAAAAGCTGCGTGCTAACCTGAAGACAGACCGCGAAGCCTGGTGGTCTCATCTTGCATCGGAGACGGAAATAGACGCTGCCGTTGATAATCATCGTAAGTTATTCCATCTGTTACGGGAAACAGGCAGCAGGAGATGTGGTGTTAGCGAGACAATACGTGACGAGAGTGGGCAGCCCATCCACAGCCTGCCAAAACGTTTGGAGCTTTAGGCCGAACATCTTACAAGGCAATTTAACCAAGATGAGTTATCGCTTTCTTTTTCGGGCATTAAGCGCTTTTCTTCATGGGTCGTCTCCTCAGATCCGCTCTCAGGCGCCGAAGTCAAACGCATGATCAGGCTGTCAAACTTGCATAAGGCCGCTGGTGCAGATAGAATTCCCCAAGCCCTCTTCAAATTCGGGGGACCTGCTTTAGTAGATGATTTACATGTTGCTAGTGAAACTTTGGGAGCAGGTGACTGTCCCGCAGACTGGAGCCGCTCCGTCATTGTCCCAATTTTCAAGGGAGGCTCCCGTTCGGAATGCGGCAACCATAGCGGGATCAGTCTGATCTCAATTGCCTCTAAATTGCTTTCCTCTGTCATTTTCCACAGATTGAATGGCACTCGTGAAAGAAAAATTCATGAACAGCTAGCAGGGTTTTGTCGAAATTGAGGCTGTATCGAGCAGATCTACACTTTGCGTTAATTGTTGGAGCACCGCCATGTTTATTGACGAACCATCCTTGTCGTGTTTCTCGACACTGAAAATGCCTTCGATTCGGTGGATCGACGTGCCTTTTGGGACTGTCTGCTAAGGAAAGGTGTGCTTGATAAATAGGTAAACATAATCAAAGCGATGTACGTGCATAGTTCGGGTAGAGTGTGGGTTTGTGGAAAACTGTCGCCGCCCTTCAATATCTCCAGCGGTGTGAGACAAGGCTGGCCGATGTCACCTTTCCTATTTAACTTGCCATTTGACGAAGTTATGGTAACAGCATTCGCTGGACACGACCTAGAAGGTGTGGGGCTATTTCCTGGTGAGCGACTTCTTGACTTGGAGTATGCGGACGATATTGCCCTAATTTGTGACAGCTCCCAAATATGCCAAGTAGCTCTGAACCGATTAGCACTGGCTGTCTATCGTTTTGGGCTATGCTTTACTCCATCGAAATGCAAAGTAATTCTCCAAGATTGGCATGGACCCACCCCTGCGCTAACGCTTTGTGGTGATCAGCTGGAAGTGGTTCAGGAATTCAAATACCCGGGCAGATATATTAGCGCCCGTGGGATGGAAGCAGGGATTACGAATGGTCTAGCAAAAGCTCGAGGTGCTTTTGCCAATCTACACCACCTGTGGTGTGGACATGACATTACTTTCGCCCTGAACGGCAGAGTTTATAACGCAGCCACCAGTTCAACCCTCTTATACGGTTGTGAAACCTGGCCCATCAAGTCGACAGACATAAAGAGGCTCGTCACGTTCGATGATCGCTGCCTTCGCAGCTTAGCTCATGTCTGGTGGGAGCACCGCGTGAGCAATGAGCGTGTTCGGCGTCGTGTATTTGGTGCAGGAAGAGGGCGTAAATCGATCAGCACCATTGTATCACGCACCAGGCTCCGATGCCTGGGTCACGTGTTGTGCATGCCTGCGCACCGACTCCCGCGACGTGCATTGTTTGCGCGCCGGGGGTGCGGTTGGAAGGGGAGGAGGGGAGGCCAAGCGATGACTTGGTCGAGAGGACTGGAAGCCCTCACTTCGAAACTGGCGTCGGTTGGTGGATGACGACTGCCAGTCTGGGGTCCTAAGGAGGATGAACACGTTTGGTTGGACACACTTGCTGATATGGCTAGGAGCCGGTCCCAATGGCGTTGGTGTTGTGCGTTTCTTTGTCCATCCCCCTCCAAACCCGATCTCATGCAAAACGCATACTATAATATTTAACATCATCTTTTTGTAGTGCAACTTGTATAATTTTTAGTGTACTTTTTTAGTCGCTTATCTTTTTGTATTGCGGCACATTAGCTGGGGGGTTTTTCTCACCCTCAGCTAACGTGCACTTATGATGAGGACCAGCTCTTAATGTTCCTTTCTAGTATAAATGAAGGGTTACCACAGAGACATGATGAAGTCATGATCTACTCTCCGTAATTGAAATAGTCATCGGAAAGACTGGAATATGTTTGTTGTATTTGCCCCGTTACTGATTCCACCCACTAAGGGTAGTGAGAACACGAACAACCAAGGACAAGGATTCAAGGGTAGTTTTGATAGGGAAATCACTTCGTTGTATAGCACGGCGCACCAGCGTGCAAGCCAACAAGAGTGGAGAAAGCGCTGGGACAACTACGACCAATAAATACTGAACAAATAAGGTACCGAACGGGCGCACACAAAGAGTGAAAAGTGAGAGTGTGCACATCATAGTAGGACTTCGTGCTGCAGGCAAAAATAAATGCTCCAAATAGCCTGCAGGCACAGCGAAATGATGCGTTAAAACAAACATCATTTAAGCACCAGAGCAAAACGAAGGTCAGTAGTCATGAACGGTTAGACAACCATACTTGTATTTTTATTGCTCCCCTAATAAGGTTGAACTCGGGGTGCGCAAACCAAAGTAGTGACAGGTTCAGAATGAACTTGAGTGTCATTTAGTTGTACGTGTAAAACAGACTTTTCCGTACAGTGCTGTTGAAGTGGGAGCACTTTACTGATGGGTGTTCAGTTAAAGGAGGAGACATACGCCCCCAAGTTTGAGACTTTTCTGTAATGAAAATCAAATGTCACACCGGCTTTCACGGTGGTGGATCGAACTGGCGTGAAATCTAATCGCTTTCACCAAAGCAACCTGATGGCAAGTACATGGGCTGGATTAATTCCGACTAACATAAACAAGCCTCAGGCGCCGGTCAAGTATGCCGCAGCAACACAAAATGAGACACTGGTGAGTGATTCTAATTCATGTGTGGGTAAATTGCTCTTGTTTTCCTTGGAGGTACACATTTGGATCGTGGCCTAGGCTTCGCTTTTGATTTGGAGGGGGTTATCTGGGCGCTTCCACTGCTTACTTCGGAAACTGGCATGATTACACAGCATGGGCGATTCATGGTCCGGACCAATAAAGCTACCTAATAAACAATTGTTGCAAATCTATTAGTGTATTTGATCACTCAAAAGACGCGTCCACTACAACATCAATAAAACATTTCTTTCGCTGTGCACAGTACTTCTGACAAAAGATGAGTGTACAATCTTGAAATTCGTTCGACTTCTCGTCTACTCAAGAGCTTCGTTCTTGGTATGGTCGGATTTCTGCTCTAGATGTCGGAAGTTGAGATGCTGAGCAGTAAATTCATCCACTTCTCTTCCGAGACTTCTCAACGTGGGTCATAAGAATCGCATGCCGTTTTGCTCTCTCTATCCCTTAATATTGGGAAAGCTAGCTTTGTTCTTTATCCTTTTCCTACCGCGGCTCAGTCCCCATCCGCACAGTTAACCGTGTGGGAAAAACCCAGAAATGGACAGCTTGAAGGGAATCAATCCAATGTTTGTCCAGACTAGAGCGGATGCTGTGTTGGTTTCGACCGGTTCATTACCAGTTAGGTGTAAATTCACAAGAGTAAAGCAATCATAAAAATGACACTGATGTGCAACGGTGGCTTGACAAAACGGCCAGCCTTAATTATCGTAAAATACGAAGTGGACACTTGGGTTGTAGATCGGTGTTTAAGCACGGATAGCTCTCACAAAGGTGTGCATTAACGCTAAGTGGAGGTTCTACCTCGAGGCAATCCCACTGCGTATCCAACATTTCATTGAACGAGAGGAACTCCGTGATCATTTTTAAAGCCCAGAATTGATGATTGCTCAACATTCAGCCAGTTGATTTTCTATCCATCGATCCTCTGTTGCTGGTGAGAAAGCCAACGCTCAACGTTTCTTATCAAACAACAAGTGACGCATCATAGAAGAACACTTGCACTGCCACAGATGGGATGAAAAGACGGGTATCTAAGCCGACTTGGTGGCCTAGATAAGATGCTGGTAGCGATCTGCGGTGGTTTTGAAGCCACGCGCGGTTTCTTCAGTGACTATTGCGATGGAGCAGGGATCTTTGCTGCAGCGTGTGTAAACTGAAACCATACACTGGTACTTTTAGAAAAGTAGAAACTAAGTCCTTTACTGCGCGTGATATCAAGTACATCGATATACATAGTTTACAATGCTTAGTTTGTGGTATGTAATGTGTGGTTAAACGATCAGTATATGCATAAGCCTAAACCTGCACTTGGTTTTGTTTGTGCACAGTGGGCCATTTAAATGCACAGGTCAGCGGTTCCTCGTGCCGTGGTTGCCATGTTGATGGCAGGCCAGAGGTTGACTTCCAAGCAAATTAAGACTAGATCTCTCGCTTATCTGAGTTTACGTAGAGCTGGATAGAAATATCCCGAGGGAACTCAATCGTGAGCGGTAAAAGCCTTCAGTTTCAAGCCGGATCTATTGGGATAGGACACGAGCTCTTTGGTTAAGCTATGACTGCTGATGGGCAAGTAGTCTGAAGAGTGGGAAGATATCTTCCACTCCAAATCAAACCACAATTGGTGACGTAGGCGACAACCTTCAAATGCTTCTCCGTTGATGACATTAGCTGAAAGACTGCCGTTAAGCGCAAACCATGATATCGCATTCGGCGGAAAAGTAGAAATTCAAATCTGCATGACAGTCGAAATCTCGACAAAAACGTTGAAAATAAGTACAAATGTCTTCTGTGCCCTATCATTACTTTACTAATTTTCAAATTCCAGTGTGGTTACAAAAGTGCTTGACGCAGAATAACTCGGACCTCACAAATTATTGTAATGCTGCGCTTCGTACTGCTGCACTGCTGCTATTCTGCGCCTGTGAGACTACGACCGCCTGATTGCTCAGTCACGCGCCCAACCAACCGACGGGATACTGAAAGCCAATGCACGGTAAACAGGGAGTCTATTCTACACGATAGGTCAGTTCTATTTATCGGTGAACGAAACATACTAATTTTTGAAGCGTTTGGCTCTCAGCCAATGTGAGTTAATTCCGTCCCACGGATTTTCCATATTTGGCAGAATGGTTCGCCTCCGTTGACTCGGGCTTGTATTTGCTGGCCAATCAGTTTGCACCCGATTCCCAAATTTGGCAAAACCGTCGAAGGTTGTTCCACGCTCGTGCTGGTGACCTTTGCATGCAGCAGACAGCTCACGTGCTCCGCGGTAAGCCTGTGCGCGACCTCGTATCTGGACATTGGCTCCGCTTACCTCTCTATTACAAAGGTTAGCTGACGTCCAAAACGAGAAATCGTCCTTCGAATCTAACATTGGAGAAATGTAACTCCATCGATGCTTGAACTGCTGCATTGGACTTAACTCCACTATGTGTTCTGGCAGACCGTGATATACATTGACCACTCATCGTTAGAAGCTCAAGCGCTGGGCAACTCTCCTCATCTGAGGCAGCACAAACTTATGCTTGTGCCAGTATGTGTAGCAGAGTGTTCGCAGCTGTATCAGCGGTCTCAACATGGGGAACCCACTGAGATGCAGAATACGTAGGGTTATGGTGACAGTCTTACACCCGACGACAGGACAGGGTTTGCAAGCAGCGTTTTTCCCAAAGCGCTTCTTACTGCAAGCGCCTAAAGAGGGAATGTGTCTTGTGGTAATGTGTTGCAGCCGTTCGCTCTTCTACTCTCAGTTTCGAGTGAGCGGACAATACGTGGGTGAGCAGGATTCAACCCATTTTTACTAATGAGTAGGAGGAATTTAATTGTAATTGTAATGTTGGCTATAGCATTGAAGACGGGTAGCTCAGGTTGTTCAGATGGCGGTTGAACTGTTCGCTGTGCTTGGCAATTTTGTTGCAAACGTTTCGTCACCAATCGAGGTGACATCATCAGTGCGTAGTTGTATGGTGTGCAGTAGCGTAGAGGAGCCTCGGTGTGAGTGCGCCGAGCGTGGTGTACGTTCGTTTTTATATCCTCGTGGTTGTCTGTGGAGACGAGCAATCCTATTGGCTGGAAGTTCGATCCGCGTTCAGCTGGGTTGATGGGCAGATGACGTTTGACCTTGACCCCTTGTGTTTCGTGGCCTTTGTCTGCTTGCTCTTGTGAGCGAGTCTGTCATCAGTTCTGGTTGTCTAGTCACACGTTCCATCGGATTCAATAGATCGAGTTATCGGTCGTTCGCCAGTAGTGTTGCGTATGCTGCGTCCAGTTCGATGTGTCAATTGATTGAATTCGTTGTAGAGTAATAGGCTTCCAAAAACTCTCTCGCACGTTCTGTACTTTCATGTGCTAGAATCTTTACATTCTCCGGAGCGAAATGGTGGCCTTCTTGAGCTTCATGCGCAGAAACCAACAAATGCGGATCATGTCTTCTGACGGCCGCCTTGTGTTCGGTAATTCGTGTACAAAGCTTTCTTCCAGTTTGTCTGACATAGTTTTTATCGCAGTCGCTGCATTTTATCTGGTAGTTGACATGGCTTTGGTCGGCTTGATTGACTTTTTCTTCTAGTCTTGCGATCAATTTCCTTAGCGGGGCATTTGGTTTGTGGGTCACAGTGATGCCGTGTGACTGCAGCAATCTTCCTGTGCGTTCGGAAACATACTTAATGTAGGAGAGCACTATTCGTTTGTTTGTTGCTCAGATGACTACTGCTGTTGCTGAGACATTCATTTCTTTAATCTACTTCTGGTGAATTTTCTCGGATAACCGTTGTTTCTAAACATTCGTTATAGGTGCTTTTCTTCCTGTTTCCGCGATTCGGCTGTGCTGTAATGTAAGAGCAGGGTGAGGGCAACCCTGGAGGCGGTGCGAAGGAGTCTCGTCAAAGTGGAGGCGGGACTCTTTTGATTGGACAGCAAGGCCGATCGTCAGGGAACAGTGCAGCCGTTCATGGTGGATAGGTTTTGAGCAGCTACGGATCCCCTCGTGCTCGTGGACCATATCCGGGACACTTTGGACGATGTCCTACTTGGAGTATACGAATGGTCAAAACTGCAAGCCCTAGTGGATCAGCTCCTGAGAGTTCTGCCGCAACCGATGGCGGAACCCGTCCGGATTGTGAACGACGCAAAGCAAAGGCGCCTAGAAGATCTTGAGCACGCGACTCATAAACCGAGTGACGAGCCACTCGATGCGTTGGGAGAGCAGCACCGTGAAGGCGCGAAGCTGTTGGACAGACTGGGACGGAAAATCAAACGCCTCACGCAAGACGTCAGTAGTCTTCCCATTCAGCACTTGGAGGAGCAAAAAGACGAGGTTGTTTCCTTTACGTAAAACCGAGGCACTAGAAGCGACGATGCGCAGCGAGACGCGCT
Source organism: Dicrocoelium dendriticum (assembly GCA_944474145.2). Lineage (NCBI taxonomy): Eukaryota > Metazoa > Platyhelminthes > Trematoda > Plagiorchiida > Dicrocoeliidae > Dicrocoelium > Dicrocoelium dendriticum. The sequence continues at coordinate 74,313,440 of OX104071.1, read as the reverse complement.
GCGGCCTATGAACGAAGTCACTTTGTTCAGACTGATTTTCCACGGGTCGTAGGATGTGTATTCGGGTCGCTGAATCAGGGGGTGATAGAAGCGATGATGGAAATCGACTGAACGTTAAAACGGTGTCTGATTGTTTAATATCGACGAGTCCAAAACTTCAGTCATGCTCCATGGCCGTGAGAGCTGTTGGTGACTGCTCCGTATACATTGATGGTAAGGCAGAACATGTATTGAGGATCGAGGGAAGAAAAATAAGACACATCTAGTTTGCGTACAAAAATGCGAAGTAGTCCATATTGAGTGCATCTTTTGTGGAGTTCAATAAGACTTTCGTCGACTTAAAATGAGGGCAACTTGACAGTTATGTACCGCACATGGACCATGGAGGAAGGTGAAGAGATATCGAACACACCATTCCGCAACACGATAGACGTGTCGCTCACAGTGGCTTTGAAAGACACCAATACATTTGAAACGATGTGAAGAGGCAAGTACAGGGGTGACTAATGCAGATATGAGTAAAGGAGCGCAAAGCATATAAAATTCCCTAGTTGTTTTGGTAAAGTACGCTAATTGGAGGTGTTGTTTTCGTGTTGACTTCAAAAGGTGGGGTGAAATCGCTGCGAGTCATTTCGTTTCAGCGCCATCAGTTGCTGATATTTTTGATAGATTGCAGTATTCCAGGATATTCACGCACATAGATCTGAGTTCCGGATATTGGCAAATAGCGAGCAATAGTGAAGTCCGAGAAATATAACCACGTTTACGGTCGGGGAGAAACATTACCAACTTAAAAGGATGTCTTTAGGATTATCGGGAGCCCCGTACACTTTCCGATGTCTGATGCCGTACCTGCTGGATGGCTTAGAGTGCATGGAAGTATACAGGCTACTATCGCTGTGTACAACTAATCAGGGGCAAAACACAGCGCTTAAGTCGAAGCAATCTTGGAATGAATTTAGCAGTCCGGACTCCGTATAAACAATCCAAATCCGGAATGGAAGGAATTCTGTGACATTAATCGGTCACAAATTGGGACAAAGTGAACTGAAGTAAATGAATGAGAAAAGTATGACAATACAAGTCACCCCAGTGCCTACCTCCACGCGTACGCTTAGGGCGTTCATGAGCCCTGTAGGGCATTACAACAAATTCACCAGGGAATTTAACAATTTGGCTTCAGTCTTGTAAGAATTGCATTCCGAAAGAAATGGGGAAACAGCTGTTGAACTTGAATGTACCCATTGCCGCGGAGATGTCCAGAATGACCACTGGTGCAGGCGAGGTCGGAGTTTGAAATGAGGTCACGGGATGATTGAGTACGCCAGCGGTATTTTGACACATTCGGAAGATAAATACTGAACTGTGGAGAAAAAGTCACAATACTCTGGGTGGTGGAGAAATGGTGGTCGAACCTGCTAGGCCAACGGTTTCACGTCGAAACGGAGCACAAGACTTTGAAATGGCTTATGTTTTTTAAAACATTTTCTTTATTTTCACATGTTATAGAAAATGGTGCAAACACATTCAGATGAAGTTTTGATTTTGCAAATTCAGCTTGTTTTAGGAAATATGAGAATTTTTCTAACTGTCCTTTTTAATGGACACCAACAAGGACGTCGGAATGTAAGTGAAAATAATAAAATGCCGTTTTCTGAGTAAATAGACAATTGTCTGCGCATTTGATGTGACAGCGTTTAATATTTTTTTGAAAGAGATACTGTAACCGGCAGTTGATCGTTATACAAGACTATAAAGCTCACGTTTGTACGCAATTGTGTTATGCCTTTCATAGTTGTTATGTCACAGAGCAGGCCACATGCAGTGGCACATCACACTGCATAGAGTAGATTAGCTTTCTCCATATTACTCTACGGTAACAATTCAGTACATATTCTAAAATGTTTATATGAATAAGAGGCATCTGAATCACTAGACGCTGAAATTGAAGATTTACGCTTATGTTTACTTTCACTTCCACCATCCTACGGGACTTGTAAAGCAATCGCCTTTTTATCTGTAATACATCACTGTTCATTGTTCCCACAGCACTAGGATCTGCTTTGTTTCGGCACAGCTTCCAAGTGGTGTCCAGAGCAAGATTTCCTGGTGTTGTTTTCAACATTTTGCCGCTTTCTGCTGGGTGTAAGAAGACTTCGGGGTACATTATTCCTTGCTAAGTACACCTGAAAGTAGACTTTTAGGACAGCTTGTCAGAAGGAAAGCATGTCATGCTGCTCTTGTTTATGTGCATATGATATTCTGTACAAATTTCAAACATTCTTCATCGCGGCATCCGGTAGGAAAGCGAATAGCAGCCACCACCATCTTTTGTTGTGCAACTTGTTGCTATACTGGCCGACATTTTGGTCCAATCGATCCACCTCTCACCGAGGTGTTATACTTGGTAACGATGCTAACTTGTTCATTAAGTATGTGCTTTTTGTCCTTCACTGACCACCTCTTCACTTTTGTAAAAGGATATGCACCAACCGAGTTTCTGGAGAGTCACAACATAATTATCATTCCAGTACAAAACGAGCACGTCATCTCGTCTATCAAACCTGTAGTCATAAGTACTCCTGTTTAGTTTTCCTAGGGTCTCGTGTCGACAGGGCAATTTCCTGTCCTATTTGCTCGAACAGTTCCCGTTGCTCTCATGCTTTTGTTGGCTATGACTTTCACTAGCGACAAGCCTGTAAAAACATTGTCCAAATAGACGTGGTAAGGCCACTCCTTCGGGAGCTTGTCCAGTAAGTCCATAACAACACCATATCCTAAACCTAATGTCTTGTCATATTTGGCCTGAGCTCCTTAGTGTAGATCCAGATAGGCTGCACAGCCTAGACGTATTGCATTGGCCCATTGTTTATCGCCGAATCTAATGGGCTTTCCTCTGAGGCATTGCTTCAGTCCATGCCGGCCGTAATGTTGCATCAAGCTTTCATCCACGCACAGATTTTCTTCCATGGGAAGAATTGAATAAATCTTTCTTTGAGTAGCTTACAAAGTGGCCGAACATTTGCAAATGTGTCATCTGTTTGCAGATTGTCATTATTCGCCAGATGGAGATATTCCATGCTTGTGTCACGTATTTTTCGATTCACTGTTTAACTGATGACTGCTTTGTGGACATCTTGTTTAAGACCCCAATACAGGTGCCTTCGTGGTAAGGGATTATGTACAATGATGAACAGAATAGCGAGAAAAGCAAGCTTTTCAACCGTGGTTCTACTGAATAAACTGGCGTACTCAATTTTCTGCCTTACCATGTGCTGAAAACAGCGTTATCACAGAAGCGTTCAAATGGTTTTTTACGGTGTAAACTCATCCTTAAAAAAATCTGGTTCACGTTTTTATCATTGTCTCTGAGTCTTTGATCATAGACATAAGTCCCCTTTTCTCCGTAGTCTAGACCTGGTATTCTTCTGGGTTTTTCTTGAATAAACAAGCATAGGGCAGCAAGTTCCTCTTGTAAACTTAGACTGTCACTTTCTGGTTACTCTTCGAATGGTTCGCGATCCATGGTAACTGTAATTACGGATGCTACACTAAGTAACTGCGCCCTTGACAGATCACCAAGTGATTCCGCATCCTGAATCATTTCATTGATATCACCTTCATTAAAATTTTGGCTAGCACCCGGACGCGTAAGGGAAAAGTTGAATTTAAGGACCCCGTCAGCTTCTTCTATCATGGTAATGAGATTTTGTGTGGAATAAATCTCAACATTCCTGTTGAAGAAAAATGATGTCACCAGGTAAACTATAGTCTACCTGCACTTTTGACAATGAATGAAATCAAAACGGAGAAAGCATATTACTACAATCCAGTGTTTCACGCTGTTATATTATTAGCCTAATATATCGGAACATTTATAAAATGAGTAAGGGTTTCAATCATATTACCAGTAACAGTTAGTTTAAGGTACAGCTCATGTTATCGTTGCTTGCTGGGATCCTTTAAAAGGACAGATGGTTGAAGCTCATTCGTACAATAAATATCGCACATTTTACATGCTTACATGTGATCACGTGTTCTAGACATATAATTAAACACAAAAATGGCAAAATGTGGGTGCTTTTCAATGAATAATTACTTAACGTACACACATCTTTATGGATTTTCCAGTTTAGTGGTAATTTGCGATCTTACGAGCAAGGGAAAACTGTTTCCTAAATAAATTTGGACTAGCTAATATGATTTCAAACTAATGAGGATTATTGTGTTATCTAAGTTTATAACCAAAGAAACTGTGAATAATAGATAAATTCAATTTCTTAACTCACATTTTAATAAGTGTTCTGTGGAAAGGAAGCAGGCATAAAATGGGTCAAAAGTCCAGGAGCTGGCACGATAGTCACTACGCCTTTGCGAATATATTGTTAAGATCAACCATGTGCAGGGGAAGGGGAACCAACTTGTGGATTGTTCTTACGCATAATGGGCAAAGATGATTTGCCGAGCGTGGATTTCGTCCTCAATGGTGTGCTGTTGTAACAGATCGGTTTCGCCCGAACAACGTGGTGATGAGCTAACAGTCGCTTGTAAACAAGTGCGAGTACATGCAACCCGAACTATTTATGAGAAATTTGAAAAAGCTGCAAGTAAATGAGGTTGAAATCCTGATTTGGATGCCAAGATATAGGGAACTCCGTTGGCGTAATTCTAGCGAAAGGAAGGTGAAAGCCGGGAATTTCTTGTCACGAGATTTTCTAAGACGAGGTACTTACTAGTCAGCCAAGAAGAAAGCCATTGAGACACACGTTGCTTCGTGAAGTGATGTCAGTTCTTTAAAATCGCAAGCCGAAGTCTACGACAACCAGCACTGTCTATCCAGGTATCTGAAATTGGTGAGCTACAGTCGACCGACGTGATGGGACTGTTTGCACCGACCAGACACGCTTACCAATACACTGTTGATAACCGAGCATTTCACACGCTGAATTGAAGCCATGGGAATCCCGGATAAACGGGCGAGCACCATAACGCAGGCCATCCTGGAATATATGATCAAGAAATTCCAAAGATTTTATTAACAGACCATGGCCCGTGCTACGAGAGCTACGGATTCAGGACCTGCTTAGAGAAACTCGGTGACAAGTTTGTGCGAACAACCCCTACCATAATCCGACAAACGGTTTGAGGAAGTGAACAAAAGAACAATAAAAGGGCGGTTGGCTGCAAAGGAATGAAAGAATAAAGAAGAATTGCGTGTCCCTGGTGCGTCTAAAAGGTTTTGAACAAGTAACTCGTTGTTTCGGTCGATGTACGGTCGGTAAACCCTCTCTACCCTCACCCCATCTTCTCTCAGCGTTGTCACTTACCCTCATTGGAACCGGATTTTTCAGCCCTACACAGTGATCCTCCATAAGTAGAATATTCCTCTACGATCAAAGCCTGTGACATTACTAACCGCTTTCAATGTCATCCGGGCATAAGCGCAAGTGGATAGCTCAATTACACTGAACCCGTTCCGTTCTGTGTGACACCATTCGGTACAGAATTCTGGAGGCAGTCCGAAAAGCCTAAGCTTATTCCCAGTCGGAGTTGCTCAACGCAGCTGTGAAAGAATGTGTTATCGCTCAATCCGTGTTCCGCGCTACGTTCAGTTTCCGTTAGCAAGTTCCAGTCACTCCCCTTTCCTAGTGACTTTGTCAGCCAATGCCCCTGCATAACCCATCACACGGATCGCGCGACCAGGCCGTTCGCTCAATTGACCTTGCAACCACAACGATCGACTGGCCGATGTGCGTCGCTTTCAAAGCTGGCAAAGTACAGGACGCCAACCAACCCACTGGGTCAGGTAACGACACTACGTTGAATGGCAGAAATGCGAATCCAAAAGGCTCCAAGCAAAAGGCATTTGCCGGTTAGCGGCATGTCATCGATTAGTTAAAATGGGTTGGGCTTGCTCGAATTATTTAGAATGGTATCATACAAAATGTGCAGACGTGTCCCAACAGCAGGTACAAGAGTGAAATAGCTCACAAGATGCGCTTTGGTTCTGTACTACGTGATCAACTATCCCACTCGTTAAATGCTTGCTTATCCTAGTTCAGAAGTGCGACTGGTAACCGCAGAAGCTTAGTAGAGAGTAAACGATAAGGTTACTTCAGTGGAAGCGAGTATATACCAAAGAAGAGTAGCAGCGTTTAAGCAATGGAAAACTGCGCAATCTGCGTCCCCTGAACCACAATTATCCACGTCTCCATCTCCATTGTCTTCAACAATTTTGGTAGAGAGCCGGGCGAAAACTGATCGTACGTACGAGAGTCGAACACAACTCATGGCAACGAAAATCAGACACCACTCGAAGCGTCTGGTTAAGCAACTTCCACTAGACCTGACATTTAGCACTAACAAGAAAGCAGTAGTCAAACACCAGCCCTCGGTACGTGTAGATTAAATGTATGTTGTAGGGACAAAATCCCCGGAACATTATGTACATATGCGAAGATTGCTGCAAACGTCAGCCGGGAGATCGCCGTAGTGGTCTCTTCCGTCGCAAACACCGTTAACACGAATAGAGGGACAAACAGTAAACAATCAACGGTTGTCAGCAGGTCAGGACAAGCGACTACCCTACCTTGTAGACCAAAGAAAATGGGATCCAACATAGTGCCTCAACTGTTGTATGCTCAAACGTCCTCGAATCTACCGCCATCACAGTGCTGGATAAGTTACCGGACAACCAAGACCAATGGAACTCATTGTGCGTGCTGATGAGTGTTAAAGCCACACTCATATACTTCTTACGAATTACTCGTCAGCCGAACTCCCACGCTATGGAGAACCCAGATTTATCCGAGTAACACTAGAATCCTGCATCGACGTAGAAAACGTTTTACTCTCCGCAAAAGCGCTAACACGTGGATCCCATAGGATATGCAACTATCCTGATGTCCCTTGGAGCGCGACAAATGAAAAAAAAACACAAAGAGGGACAGTGCAAGCAAGACCACCTAAAACACAATCTTCCTATATGGCGTGTCAGAACATCATTCTAAGGATGTTCAAGTGGCCGTAAAGCACGATTTAGAACCGTGGCGGTTCATTCATGAAACACATGCTTTGATTGATATTGTGGCGCTATCGCTCACCAACATACATCTCTAACCAAATTGTAATCGAGTCAGAGCAACAAGCAATAGATGTATTGCATCGATGGCGCAGCAACCGAAAAAGGCGTCCATTTGAATTTCAGTTCAACCTCAAAGATTTGCATAGTGCAAGTAGTAAAGAACCTGAAGCAGCAAAATTGCACACAATGAAACGGGATTGTAAGTTGGCAGCTGCTTTATTTGAATCTGACGTAGATCTAAACAAAGATTAACACGCATCTTGGCCGTATCACGTTTCAGACAAGGCATAATTACCCCATCAAAAGAACAAGCAAATGCCGACCTCCCATCGGTCGGCATTCTCCTACACTTAAACAATGAACAATGAATTTATACGGGTTAAGAAGCGTTGATTTACCAGCCCTGTTAGATAGTTGGTGGTGATAACAAAATAACACTAATGATAATAATGACAGTAAAACAGATAATACTTAAAATATGAAAATAAGGACTTATAGTTTGATCTGCCGTACTCCTGCAATCCGCTTAGATTCACACCACCCGCAGTTAACATCAAGTAATTTCATGGTAAACTCCAGGTGTAGGGTGGAGACATAGCGCTAAGTGACAAGGTGTATGTGGAGGAGAGCGTCATCCAATCGTCCTTTACATACTGTTAGTGTCGGTACACAGACGACCGTTAGTGGGACAGCATTTCGCTGGTGACAGACACGGATAGAAAAGAAATTCTTGCGACACTGCAGACAGCTATACTGTTTCGGGAGTTTCAATGAGTGGCCCCTCAGGGTTGTATTGGTGCTGAGTCGCAGTAAACGACGGTACACATAATGTGAGTCTCGCAGAATCAAGTATGCCTTAAGCAGGTCGTCTTGCAGTCTGCAATAGCTCCACTGAATACCCCCAATCGTTGCAGCCTGTCCTGGTATAAAAGATTTGCACATTCCAATTACGTCCCTGCGAACAAAACATGAGTGCAGGTATAGAGTTCACTGTGCGTTTGCAAATCTCTGTTCTGCTCACAAAGAGGAGTCAGGCGCAGCATGCGTTTGCGTTGAGAAAGAGAGGATGGAAGTTTTTACGGGGGAATATATGATGGCGAGGGAAGTAAAATAACCTCTCTTGAAAACTTAAATGCAGTGGCATAGAGCAGTACCGCTGATGCGCGTTGCAGTTCAGCTTTGATGCTACTGTGAAGACCTAAAAGCACTAGCGAAACGTATTCGCTGCAGTCAGGGTCAGATGTAGAAAAAAGAGATGTCGTAAGCTGTCGGCGAATGCATTCGACTTAGCCATTAGCTGCCTGGTGAGATTCCGTTGTATGAAGACCACAGCAAGATAAGAAATTACAGAAGGCATCAAACAGTGCTGATTGGAAAGGCGTCCCACGGTCCGTTGTGATGGCGAATGGATATCCGTAGTGGGACACCCACCGGTTCAAGGAGGCACGGACGACAGCTTCGGCCGTTCAGCCTGGTTCAGAAATGTCTTCCGGCCATCTAGTGAAGTGGTTGGTACACATCATTATGTATACGTCTCCACGAGTAGGAGGTAAGGGTCCCACGAAGTTTAAGTGTACTTGTGAGAACCGCGAATCCCGAGAGGGAATGAGCCGAGAGGACTGGGGGTGTGTCGGTGTACGTTAGAGCGCTGGCAGTGGACACAAGCTCGAGCCCAGTTACGAAAATCTTTTTTCACGCATGGCCAATCATAATGCTAGGTGACCAGTTGCAAGGGCGCGCGAATACCTCAGTAAGACCGTGAGTGGAGGGCGTAGGAAGACTGCGGCTGTAAGATGCTGGCATAATGGGTCTAGGACAGCCAGCGGAAATGTTCGTGGTTTAGAGAGAAATTGGTTGCACTTGCAGCAAAGTGGACTGTAGTGTATGTTGGAGGTATTCATCATAGGCTTGAGCTGCTGCTATGGCGGCAGGGTTGATAGTAAGCAAAGAGTGAAGTGTAAGGCTGACGCGAGAGAGGGCGTCAGCGACAGGGTTTGCGACACCTGCGACTTGATGTATGCCAGCGGGAAACTGCGTGACAAAATCCAGGTGGCAACTTTGCCGTCGTGAATACTTGTCAGAAGATAAAGGTAAAATGGAGGGGCTTGTGGTCGGTGTAGATCTTGAAAGTCCGGTCTTTTAATGCGTGTTTGAAGTGACGGATAGCTAAGTAGTTGTCAAGCAGCTCGCTACCAAACGTGCTGTAGCTTGACTCCTCCGTTTGCAGGCGTTTGGAGAAGAAACCGAGTGGTTGCCAGTGTTCATCAATATGTTGTTGGGGGATAGCTTCTAACACAACTTCTGAAGCGTCATTTGTAAAAGAAAGTGGAGCAGATGGTTCGGAGTGATCGAGAAGAGCTATGCTGGAGATAGGATCCTTGAGCTCGGTGAAAGCCGTCTAGGCCACGGGTAACCTCGTGGATGAAGCCTTGAAATGTCTGTGCAGTGTCACACAAACGAAAGGCATTCCCAAACATTCGAACAACCGAAGAGAGTGATGACGGCGAAGATAACAGCGAAGATAACGAAGACTGAGAGTAGCCGGCTGAGTCCCCCCCCCCCCAGCTACAAGTAGAAACACACTTACTTCGGCCCCGGTATCAACCGGAAACGCGGTTCCAGATTTGCAGTCCTTTACATAAAGGAGGCGACTGCTGTCCCTTGGGCCGATGACGTTAGTCGCCTTTAAGTCGTGGCCCGAGAGTTTCCCTGTTTGATCTCATTAATAGTGCAGAGCCTGGTAAAACGTTTGGCTTGCGCATCAAAGCGGCGATGTTATCAGATGTATTGATTATCAGCAATGGAGTCGTTTCGGTTAAGTGACTTGTTACGTGAACGGCGTGTGTTAGGTCTGGAATACAGGTTCCCGTAGTCGTGGTGCTGAGCAACTAGTTCAGCTAAGATAGTTGTTAGTTCCTTCGATTCTGGGGCAGACGGGGTGCAGTGTGACCAACTTGGTGAAGGAACAAAGTTACGATTGCAGGATACTTGTGGCAAGGGTGGAGTTATGTAAGTCAACTGAGGACGAAAATGATCGACTACTGTGTCAGCTATATATATATATATATATATATGTATATATATATATATATATGTATATATATATATATGGGTCGTCACTTGGCGATTGAAATTGAATTGCGGTAAGAATACTTTGGGCCCTTTGGGTAAACGGTGAAATCAGAGTTCATGCAAAATATATTGAGCATATGGTGCATCTCGCTTAGGAGCGTCGAGGGTTTCTTGTCACTCAATTGCAGACCTTGTAATAGCTGCCAAATACAGGTCCGCTCAGAAGGTGTGACTCTGCTAATGAAGGTCTGCTTAAGAGTGTCGTAGCGTTGCGCAGAAACAGGCTGCATTAAAAGTTCTCTGAGTTGTAAAGTTACTAGGCGGGTAAGCTAGTATCTGGCTACATTTTGATGCATCAGAGCTGATCCTATGGAGAAGGAATTCAGACTTTATAAATATAGACCGAAACTGCTAATCGTTGTTAATAAAAGGCGTGACGGGAATGGTGACGACATTGGAAGCATGACCGGAAACTTTAATATCCTGATCAGACATGGTAAAAGAATGCAAAATGATGCAAAATGGAAAATCTAACGACAACGAAAAGTGCTGTCTCACCGAAGTGCGACATACAAGATGGCTGCGATGAGGTTCGCAACCGGGGTCACCAATTGTAGAGCCCAACAGAGTTACTATAAGCGAAGATTACCAGCAAGGTCAGCCACAGATACCGAATTAAGCATTGCCTGAAAGAACGTTTATTGTGACGAGCTACAAAGGACTGGAAGTCAGTTAACGAGGCACGGAACGAGGAGCCGCGAGACTCACAACAAAATTGAAAGTGCACGAGAGATACCATCCGTAAAACACATGGACGGTTGAAAGAGACAAACAGGAATAAAATCCGTTGTCACGAACTAATGAAAGCGTAAATATTTCACTACAACTTACATAACAAAACTTGGTGGGAACACATATCTAGTGGGTGTCCTTAATGCGTTCCGTCGCCTAAATCGGAGGTGGACAATCATCCAGGCTCCACTATGTAAACCGATTTCGCAGTCACACCATCATCTTCTCCTAGTGAGTGACAAGGGGTCATTTGGTGTCGAAACATAGAAATCAGGCACCGACTAGCTTAAATTTCTAATGACTACAGTTCCTCGTTTTTCCATGTATGAAGGTGATTAATCTCATTGAATGTTGCAGTCTAGTCCTCAGAGTTCCCCTTACTGCTTGGGAATTCTCAAACAAAAGTCCCCTTGACAACGTTTGGGCAGAGTTCGTTAATAAACTCAGCGACGTCGTCAACAGAGCACCAGAGACCAAGTCCCTTCGTCCCGAGAAAATGCCTTCAACTATAAGGAGTAGGACTGGAAAATGCCTGGCGATAAGGGATACAGCATGGCATGCCTACAAGATTAACCCCGACTCAGAGAATGGGGAAAATTTCCTGACCCATCGCAACCATTGCACTGCACTTGTCCGTGAGGACAAAGTAACTTATCAACAGAGCCTAGCCAAAAAATTCATGGCAAACAACAAACTGCTATATAGGCATGTCAATAAGCTTCGTAAAGTGAAGCATGGAATCCCCCCACTATTCACGACAGGCCGTAGAGTACAAAGCGCCGAAGAAGCAGCTAATGCCCTGCGGCTTCAATACGCCCCAATCTTCGAACTCGCAACATCTACCTGTCCCATAATATCAAGCACATTACCGACACCTTTGTTTACAAAAGTTATTTTCAACCCATCAATTGTGCTAAGGAAGTTACTCTCACTGCGTGAGCATAGTTCGCCGGGAGCAGACAACATCCGCCCGAAGGCACTGAAGGCTGTGGCCACCAAGCTAGCTGAACCACTGTCACAGTTCTTTCAAAGGTGCTTTGATGAACAACAAGTCCCCACTATGTGGAAGTGTGGCATTATCACCCCTATTTTTAAAGGCGGTAGCCGTTCCGATCCTGCAAACTATCGTCCAGTGACTCTCCTCCCTGTGCTCGCGAAGGTGATGGAAGCAGTCGTCGCTGACACTTTAATGGACTACCTAGAAAAATGCAACATCTTGGTACCGGAACAGCATGGCTTCCGTCAACACCGGTCATGCACTACCAACCTACTTATTGCACGAGGTAGTTGGACGGAAGTGGCCGATGATGGGGTCGGAGTCGACGTCATCTATCTGGACTTCTCCAAAGCTTTCGACCGCCTTGATCACCGCATCCTACTTCAAAGACTACAGAGTTACGGAATCGGTGATCCTGTACTTAGTTGGATTGGCAACTTCCTTTATCAACGTGTTAGGGGATCACTCTCTAACCCAATTGAGGTGGAATGTGGTGTCCCGCAAGGCTCAGTGCTGGGACCGCGTTTATTCCTTGTGTTTATCAACGACCTGGCAAGAGTCATCTCCTCAAATTTCCTGCTTTTCGCCGATGATGTCAAGATATGGCGGGCGATTGGTAACAAGTCCGATCAGGATCTGCTCCAACATGACTTAGATCGCATTTACGAATGGTCAAAGAGGAACAAGCTTCAATTGAACATAGCTAAGTGTAAAGTGATGCATCTGCGTCACCAGCCGGTGAGGGCTTACAAGATTGGAGACCACATTTTGGCGAACGTTTCTCAGGAGCGTGACCTGGGTGTATTGGTGCAGGAAGATCTCGGGTGTTCAAAACAAGCAGAGAAGGCGACGAGAACCGGCAATCAACACTTCGGCCTTCTTCGCAGAGCCTTCGGTCGGTTTGAACCCTCAATCTTTCCCCAAATGCTTAACGCCTACGTGCGACCTCACGTGGAATATGCTATTCAGGTGTGGCAGCCGTGGCAGAAACAGGATCTCGTTGCTCTCGAGACTCCTCAACGACGGGCAACCAAGAATGTCAGGGGCCTCTTTCATCTCCCCTATCAGCTTAGACTGAAATCTCTAAGAATGTACAGCAGTCGATATCGGCTTTTGCGGGGGGATCTCATAATGGTTTACCAGATTCTGAAGAACCCAAACCACATTTGCCGTCCGCTTCTGGAATTGAACCACAACACTAAACTAAGAGGTCACCCTCTGAAACTGACAATTCAGTATAGTCGGCTTGAATGCCGCAAAAATTTCTTTTCTCTCCGCGTGTGCCAGCCTTGGAACGCCCTCCCTAATTATGTCGTCTCTGCTCCCAATCTGGCGATATTTAAAAAACGTGTTGACGATGCATTGTCTCACTTACATTTCATTTTATGACTTGTTAGCCAGGAGCTACAAAACGCAATCAAACGGTTTCTTGCCAAACGCCTAACCAATGGATTTATAGTTTCATATGTTTCATACGCGAACTTCTCCGCTATTCCGCATAAGTCTATGGTGAGTCCACCACAACGCTTTTCCCTTTATCATGCAATTGATTTTCACAATAATTTTCCATCCTACGGGACTTGTTAAGCAACGCTTTTTTACCCGTAATAAACCATTGTTCCATTGTTCCATTACTGGCTTGCTGAACGCATTAACAAGACCCCTTCAAGTGGCATAGGAGGATAGTTTGCATATGAATGACCAGGTGGTTGTGTTAATGGGGGTATACATAGAACTGCAAACTGCTAAGCTGAGAATCGTACAGTTTTCTTTGGAATACCTTAAATAACGTAGTAGTTACATAGTAACCTTGTGAGATCTCTTCGGTTCAGAGCACTATCATTCGAAACAAGTTTCTCTCACGAACCATGACAGTTTGTTTGTTCATCATCCTGGACTTTTTGAGGAAAGAGAAGTTGCTTTAAAGTGATTATATAACGATCTGTTTCTCGAATTCTATTTGAAATGCTTCTCGATGCAGATTAATGTTTTATAAGAATTGAAGATTGAAGACACCCACCAAGAGAACGTGATTGTGTGACTGCAAAATCCGTCTGCAGAGTGGAGCCTACATGATTGTCCACCTCTGACGGGGACAACGGAACGCAATACACAACAATAACTAAACATGTGCCACCAGCCACTTTGTTATGTAGGATATTCTGAATAGAAAGTGCATGATGTTCAGCTTATTAAAAATAACGATGTTATGAGTACACGCATTAATGAAACCAACTGGTCATTCTTAGCCAAACTATCCTCCGGTGTCGCTTAAATGGATTTTGCTAATCAAATCAGCAAGCCAGTAAAGTGCGCTGATATTAAAGCCTTCATGCAGAAAAGGACGAGGAAATGTGCCGTTATTAGAAATCTAAGCAGGATAGTGTGGTCTTCCTATGCTTTGACACCCAGTGCCATCTTGTCACCCACCAGGAGAACGTGACTGTGTGACTGCGCGAACACGGTCTTCAGAGTGCAGCTTAGAAGACAATTCACTTATGACGTGGATGACGGAAGGCAATACATGACACCTTTTTAAGCTTGTGTCCCCGAGTCATAGGTTAAGGTATCACATAAGCGCTTCGAGAAAGTGAACATATTTATCATTTATGAGGACAGAGTATAGCTCACTGTAGTCCTGGAGACATACATCTCGTCTGCTGAGCCGATTGTAGTTCAGAATGAGCATCCAACGGTTGTATTCTCCTCTCATTCGTAGGCCTTACCATGACAAACATGTGTTAGTATTGTGGAACAAAGCTGCATAGCAGTAAGTGGTCAGTTAGAGTGCTGTCGCATCATCCTATGCTCCTGGTATTCATTCTGCCCCGACGTTACGTCAACGTCCCCTGTAGCCTAGGAGTATCGGCTGGTGGCTAGTGGAGCCGTCTGCTAGTGGTCACGTGTTCGGACCTTGATGAAGTCACATAATGCGCATTACCAAGGAGTCCCAATTGGACGAAACAGCTGGCCAACACACTTTCAGGTGTGTGGTTGACTCCCTGACATGCAAGTTATTACAAATAATCCTCCGGCGAATTTTCCTTTTCAATGCATTCCAAAGACTCCACCATTTTTAAGCCTCAATGCAAGAAAACAGACGGTCCACTGCGTTAGACATCTAGTCGATTCTCAAGATAATTGGTCTTTAATATCTCGGAATATGTTTGGAACCGACTGTGGATTTCATGATTTCAGAAGGTTTGAAACAAATCGGTTTTTTGCTCTTGTGTCAAGGGCGAAAGGTTGCCACAATAAAACCTTAGCAAAAAACCGATTTGTATTCAAATCTTCTGAAATCATAATTGGTTTTTGTACTTCTTAGTAAAATCCTAAGTTCAGTCAACGCGGGTGGCCAATCTTGTCCCAAGCTGAAAAGCATGCAAAACTATGGCGGACATTCTGAACATTTTCGGTAATACGTATGACAAGTTAACCTCGTTTCCACAACAATATTTATCCTCGATTACAAATGAATTACCTAGTAATTTGGTCCAAGTGCGAATTGTGCCAATAGTGGATCTACGCATATCGAAATCTAAGAGCACTATGCCACGGACGCCTCAATACTTAATGTGAAAGACTTAATTTAAAATAGGGCCTTTTTGTTAAGGTGGTTTGTTGGAAGCGCGTTTCCAGGCTGCACGAGCGCTGGCCGTAACTGCGTTTTTCTGGAACTTTGATACCATTAAGCGCCCGTCGAACATTCATTGCGATATCCCAGCTCTACCACAGTCGACGCGGTACCGATCCACTGCCGCTTGCAGTTTGCATGGCTGTTTCGTTCCACATGGTGGGACACGAGAGCTAACGAACGTTCCACTGCCACGTCGTCTGCATTTGTACATGACCGTCCGCACTCACTGCAAAGTAAGCTTACTGTGGTGCACCTTGAGGAAGCTATCGATTGTTCGGCTGCGTAATGTGGCTGTCTGTGCCTCATCTCTGTGTGACCTTTTGGGCGAACGATTGGGGTCAGGTGTCTCTGTTGCATAGGTGCGGTAAAACGCGTGGTTCGCACGCAATTTTGCGCTCACCAAAAGCAAGGGGCATGCGTTCGCGCATTTACTGTCCAACACCAATTACTGGTGTAATGGCCGGAGAAGTTACAGATGTTCTGGTAACCCCAGTCGCGTAGCAACCACGATTGCCGCCCTGGGCGCCGTAAATTTGCCGCATGCTTTGCCGTTTAACACTTTGACTCATACCATGGCAAACAAAACTTAACTATTTCGTTTCATTTAACAACAATCAAAGGTTTACTTTTAAAGTGCTGCGTTAATGCAGGTATTTGAATTTTTACATAACTTGTGTACAAAAGTAACCCATACACTTTTCCTACATTTCATGTAGCAAGAGTACTTATAGCACTAACAAATTTCAGTCATTAGCAATTCTCTTTGTATGGGGGCAACTGCCATTACGTGAGCCTTATCTGGTTCATCGATAATTGAAGGTTCGTTGCAATTTTCCGTTTTGATAATGCGCTCTCACAGCTGGCAGTACTGATAGTTCGAGTCAGAAATATGCGCAGCAGATTTGCAATCGTGATCTTCAAATATGAAGCGCAAATTTCAGTAGATATATTGCTTTTGTGGTTGCTTGAAGCTTTCACGAAATACTGCAAGCCTCTTCTTTTGGCAGGGAGTTCATAGGTTCTATTGCTAGAGGAGCAATAAAATTACCTGTATGGTTGTGTAGCCGTTCATGATTGCAGACCTTCGTGTCGCAATGGTGGTTCAGTGAAGTTTGTTTTAACGCATCAGTTCGCTATCCCTATTGGCCTGTTGGAGTCCTTGTTTTTTTGAGATCGCAGCCATTCGCTGACCCTATTACTTTCAGTTTACGTTCTTTGTGTGCACTTGATTAGTTCCACATTTGTTCACATGTTATTGGCCTTATTTACCCACAGACTTTCCGTACTCCGGTTGACTTCCATGTGTGTACGTTGTGCTATATAACGAAGTGGTTTCCTTATGTAAAATAACCCATGAATCTTTGTCTCTGGTCGTTCGTGTTCTCACTACCGGTATTGGGCGAAAGCAATCGCGGGGCTCCGACACAACAACTATATCTTCCACCACTTCACTAAGCAGATAACCGTAATTATCACCAAGCAGATTTGACGGTGTAAGACAACACATTTGTTTACAAAATATCGTGCGAATGCGGAAACCTTTGACATTTCATCAGTCAAACTGTCCATGACAGACAGTATCTCCCGTGTTTACTCAGCATGAAGTCACCTCAGTATATCAAACAATGATTTACCGTTCATTCGTTACTTTTGGACGATTCGACGGTCCATGCTTGTCCCCAGTTCAGCGTGGTGTCTTTTGGATTCATCCATTGCAAGGTCCACCATTTTCCCTCTCTTCTGAAGAAGTCAGCTCTTAACATTGCAAGCTAGACAGAACTTTGCTGCAGATCCAACCCATCTGCTTAGACATATCTATGCATCCTCGCTTTCTATAGGAACAGGCTTTCAACGGTTCAAAAACAAAATAAACTGAAACAACAATACCGAGATGAGAATTAAAGATGCATCTGATCATGTGGTTCCCTTTTCTCCTTATTCTGTGGAGTGTTTCAGAGGTGTACAGAAGTAAGATCATTTCTTTACCACAACATTTACAACGCCTGCTCGGCTACTCTATCGAGATTTTACAGCCACATGATACTTAGACTGGTGGCTTGAATCAGGACATCCCAGCAAAGGTTAGATGAAAACACTAGAATAACCGGCCCATCGTGCCAAAAGGGTAACAGCATGAGCCGTCGTAGAAGCTGCATGAAAACAAGCTTGATGTAGGAATTAGTTAGTGCATGCCACAAATGTAGCTTTGGGTTTATTTCGCAGATGCCTCCGCACACCCGATTGGTAGCCCGCCATAAGAGCAGCATTGCCAAATATCTGGCCGCGGCAGTCATCAATCGGAATTCAATGCTTCTCCGGGTCTCTCAATACCCATCCAGCAATATTATTTGTTCTTTTGCTTTTGGTTTCAATGGGGCTGAGAACTGACTCCTCTGCCATCACTTCATTTGCACTCACCTAATTTTTGTTCTATCAAAAAAATATACACGCTTTCCTTGACCTGATCTAGGAGTTTATTTCTCATCTACTTTAGCAAAATGCTCGGTAATTCATTTTGAATGTGCATCCACAAAGAAAAAGTGCTGGTTTTCCTTCCCGCCTGAACTGTCGCCAAAGGCTTGCTAAGAACAGGTCTATTATTGGTCAACAAATGTATAGATTTTGAAAAATGTCCTCCATTTTCCTAGCCTCATTTGACTTTCTGGATATCTTCTCGGTGACCATACAGTATTATATTTTGCTTGGCGAGAAACCTGACCATCTCAAGTATTCTAGCTGGAATTTCACGCCACCACTCTTGTAAAATTGCTGGTCACATATTTTACCAATTGCCTTTCCTTCAACCATCCGAATGGCTAGTTCCTTGTAGTGAAAGAATGACTGAGAAAGCGATATACTAGATTCGTGTTCACATGCTTTTGGACTTAGTTTCCACCAGTTTCTGAAACCCTCCTCAATCGCAAATATCGACTATCCCGTTGAAAACATCCTCCAGCAGAAATAAACCAGGGTCTCTATTGAAGGAGAACACACAATCCGTGTTTGCAATCCTTGATCAGTTTCGAAAATTCCGAACAAAACCAATTCGATTTTAAGTTCTTATATCCAGCTTTTGCATTCGTTCCAGGTAGAAATCCCTATTGAACTCACCATTGAGGTGATGTACAACAGTAGATCCGACCTGCACCAACATAGCAAGATTTTCATGGCCAATCTTAAAAGGCAACTAACAGACATCTATAAAATGGGTTGATATTCGTATTATCGTGCCAAAGTGTGGTCGTATTTTCCATTCTTCAAGTTTGTGTGCATCTTTCACATCAGCATATCAAATCTATCCTGCTGTCTCCCTGCTGTAAATGTCGCAGTCAGTTGTTCGGATATTAAAGTTTGCAGTGCCAGTCTCACCTTCATTCTCAACATGATTACCATCTTAATTTTTGACACTTCAGTCACGGAGGTGATTTTGTTGCATTTACACTTAGTAGTGAACAATCATCCGTGCTAAAAATGCCGCCCAGGACGGACCCCCCACCCCGCCCTCTTATGCTACTCCTCTGGGTAACGTAAAATTCGGTAGAGATTAGTGCGAGTCATGGCTGAATTACTGGGTGCGGCCCACATTTGTCGGAGCTACTTTGCATGTCACAGCTACTGTGTATCCAACTGCAAATCGCTTTCTATCCCCTGCGACCACATCAGCGTTCTACGCATGTGATAAAGTTTTCGGATTTTATTTGTTATTCCCAAGCTCGTGCATGTTTGGTTGTGGGCTTTCTCACGCCTCCTGGATAGTGACCCAAGTTTGAGTCATACCAGGGTTTAATACATGGCCCGCAACCTCTGTTATTTAGAGATCAGTGTGCAAATTTATCTTGGCTCGCATGTTTGATTCGTTCAACATTCAAAATGATAAAAAGTTGTGTGTGAGAAGCAGACATATATGGCACCTTTAGTGTTTAAATTGCACGTTCCCATGATTCCTGCGGTTTTCCGATGGCTCCATAATTATCGCTTAGACCAGGGGTCACTAAGCTACAGTCCACGCGCCGGATCCGGCCTGGGAGGTTAGTTCTTAATGTTCGCCGATTGCACTCGAAAGTCTTTGGTGAAGCGTATGGAAGACGAGACGTTGGGACATAAGGTACACTTGACACTGCGTGTCGTCTTGACCATATATGGTTTGAACATTAGCGTGAGTCAGACCATGCTTTTATATGTTACACCATGCTACCGTACTATCAGTGACCCCAAATCTTTGGAACTTTGAAGCCAGTGATCACACATGAAAACCTTTAACGCGTACAACCTACTGTGTTTCTATTTACCCTACTCATTTGTGCTGCAATGTTCCTCTGAAGGACATGTCATGTAAAACGCTGCTTATTAAGACGCCCATAGATCACGCTTGTGTCAGTTTGAAGCAATATTTTATTGTAGGAAAGCACGAGCTTTATTACCAACCAACAACGGGTTCACGGGCTCTCAGGCATGCGCGCACTTATAGAGGAAAACTCCAACCCACCAAGCATCACACACTGTCCATCCGCTCCGCGACACACCCATGCCCCGATTTCAGCCAATCTGCGAGGTCCATTTTGACCGATATATCCTCGTATTTTCTCATTTGCTCGTCGTGTTCTGGCAGGGTCGAATTCATTCTAATGCTCTTGACTTGCTTAATTTGGGTTGCGTCGCCCTCCTTGCTGTTATTCCTGGCGGCGTGGACAAAAACTTTTCACTCCGGAAAATCGGACTCTTCACCACCATGTTTTCCCCTCTTCTCGGCCCAAGCCTGATATCAATTGTTGCTCGTAGGTCATTTTCGGTTTGTTCCGTAGGCCGCAAGCTGCTTTGATGACTTTCGTCCCTGGTGCCTGCGCTAGTTTTTCGTCCTTATTTGCCGCCTTTGATTCCTGCCTTACGCGCCACTACAATGTGTGCTAACCATCTGGAAGGAATAAAAAGTATGGAATTGTGTCTGAGGCGCAAATTGTTGAGCTACGTACATGTTGGAATTGCGGCGTACATGTGAATAACACCTACATCCAGTATCAGCACTGACGTATCCCTAGTGGAAACGCATTGCCCAAGACTTCGAACGGCTTTGCCCATATATATATATATATATATATATATATATATATATATTTATATATATGCACATGCTAAGGCTGATGTTGCATCCATGATGCTACACCGTAGTTGGGCTAAACCAACTTACACTTAAACTAGGTCTTTTTAATGTGGATAAAATTCATTCCACTTTATTTGGTTTGTTCTGCCTACCCGAATAATCCTCTATTAACTGGCCACGTCGCTTACAATAATTGCGCTTATCTTCGGTACCTTTGTTTCCTTTGTGGCATTTTTAGTATCTTGGGGACACTTCTTACTTATCGCGGATTCGTTGCTAACCAACTTACTTCATATGGTGATTTAGGGAAGAGTTATGCCACCGTATCTGCATGCATTATTCGATGTATTTTATTTCAGTTTGTCGTTTATAGTGGGTGGCAGTTGCTTGATATCCCCGGTATGGCTGCGCTTGATGTGCATGTTGACAAGGTGCCTACCTGTCTATTACCCACTACCTCGTTCATACTGGCTCCAGGAGACAGTTGGTCGTTGCTGGAGGGGACGGGGTGCACGGTCCTTGTGGTCGTGCTAGGCTCGAAGAGTGGTTCCATGCACTCAGTGTGGAGCGGACTACGGTCCAGCCACCGCCTTGTGTGCGGTTGATTCCCCAAATATAGCGTGCTTGTGTTTGCCTGTGAAGGAGTTTGGGCCGACTCCGTTGATGAAACGTGGTTCCCATCCGCATGCCTCCCGGTTATATTCCTTCGGGTTTACACTGGATATGTGGTGTGTGGATGGAGGTGTGGGTGGTGCAGCGCAAGCCATCCATGGTCCCTCAATAGGCGCAGGCGTTCTGTGGCTGGCCACAGTGACAGGCAAATCCGAAACCGGATGCCGCCAACATATATATATATATATATATATATAATATATATATATATATATATATATATATAATCCTACACGTGTACTCCAACTACTTTAGTTTGGAAGTGTTTGATGTTACACCTCTAGAACACAGGCGCATAACAGCACTATATCGACGCACTTGAAACTAACACCTTACAATGCTATTGATGAAGTCTGTGCCTCTTGTGTTTCCGAGTACGTCAAATCCATTACTCACACGTTATGTGAGTTGCTGTCAAAACGCTGGGAACGCTGGCAAGTACGCGTCAAAAACGGTGAGGTGAAGGCAAAATAAGCGAAAAGGATCCATCGCTCCCAGTTGTTTTGTTAGCAAAATATGTAAACTGTCTGTGCCCGTAGGTTATAGCCACAAGAGAAACTCCATGCCAGTTGTTCATGTCGTATTCTCTCTTGGTGGTGGTTTGTTGACGTGTTACAGTTGCACTAAATACCTTTGTTGAAATCACAGTTCTCGGATGATATCTACTGCGCAAGACAGATGTACTACAAGCTGTTCTCTTTCGCATTAATGTACAGGCGTAGCAACTGTAGCCTAGGGGCAGTCAAACTTGAAGGTTACCAACAGTTGAACTTCGTTGAATACATAGGCATGGTGATGGTTGCTGACGAGGCGAACCTAAACCCACTATCCTTAAGAGAACAAACTACCTGGGAAGCGCTTTCAGGATTGATGCTTACCACGCAGACATTGGTGAATATCCTGTTTAACTGTACACCTGAAATAAGTATTAATATCAAAATCCTCGTAGAGCTCGCCTGCATTCCTGCTCCAAATTGCTACGTATCCAAGTTCAACCATCCATACCGGTGTGATAAAGCTCATATGCTCTAGATTGCTACGCCATCATCGGAATTCACCACCTAGAGATATCTACTGAAACAGGAAAGTCGAAGAGCACAATATATCGAACTGAATAGCCACCAACGATTCGCGAATTAGACACTCCGCCCCAGTTATCTCGAATTAAGCAAAGATTCCGAACTGAAGAAGAGTACCGTCTGCATACCATCTCCGATGTCTGTGTTGTTCCTTCACTATTCTCATTACCATCTTGGATGCAAATTTCTTCCGCGCTCTACTCACCAAGAATATACCACTACCAGCTGAGAACACTGCACTCCATGGCCGGTTTCGCAGTAATGGGTACTTCTGGGGTAGAGATACGAGGATATCAATAGAATACCTGACCCTTGGAAGGTTGGCACTGTCGTGTGGCTCTCCGAGAGTTAAAATAACTTCTGGGCAACGTCCAGTACCCGTTACTGAAAAATCAGCGCATCCAATTCGTATTCGACTTTGGCGTTACTTTACGCTCACTAGTCATACGCACGGCTTGTCTCCGTCGGCTTCTGATCTTATTCGTTCATTCGCCTTGAGTCACGGTTGTGCACGAGAGCCGCGTTTCGTCTGTCTGGTTCTTCGTGTCTACCCCGTCTGCATGTGGTTGTTCCGGCCGAACCACTCCGCCACAGAGCTAACCGCGATTCCTGTCTCTGGCTTGCCGATGCGTGTTTCCGATTAGGCAGTTTGCCATATGCTACTAACTTCCTTTCGCTCAGGTGACCACACAAGCCCGACACATTTGCTGTCGCAGCCCTTGGTTAGCCCGCATGGCTACGGCTGACTCCGCTGTTCTACTCAAGCGCCTAGCTATTACCACAGCTCAAATCATCTACTCATAAGCCACCGAGCCGCGGTGCGTAACGCAGTCGCAGTCATGCTATCTCTATCTGAGGGGTGCAGATTAGCCAGAAATTGATGTTGGAATGCAGTGCTACTAGCGGTCAGAACCCAAGAGACATTAGCTTCAGTTACCGTCTCAATGACTGATTTAACAAAACTTCCCTTCTAGGTGAATACAGCCATTAGTAGGAGTGCGGATCGCGATCCATCCACACAGAGACTACTTCCAATTAAGTCCCATACCGCTACACATTTCGCAGCTTACAATACTGGCACAACGAAATCATTAATCAGAAGCCGGATGATATTTTACGTTGACTTTTTCAATGCACTACTGTGCATGGGCTAGGTCAGCACTTGCTCGGAGACAACCTTCTGTTCTTCGTTTTGTCCAGTGTGTGGTGTGTTTTAGAAATCCGTCATGAGGATAGTGGTATACCGACAAATCTCCGACTCCTGGCTCCCGGTCCGTTAACAGCTGCTGTCTTCATCTTGTCCCATTAACACTGAGTAACTAGTTTAAGGTCGACACATCAAACTGTGGGCAATTCGCAAATACACCTCCGGACCGAAAACACAGTATAGTATACATATGCGTATGTGTATGAAGTACTAGCAACTGATGATCATTGTGATAACGTGTGGGACGTTTACAGCTCTCAAGGAGTCCTCAATCGTACATGCCTGGCATAAGGTATGATGGATGCGTTCTGGGCATCTACCGTGCGTGGATGACTCTAGTAGATTTTCATGAGTGCCGATTGCCGATGTAAGTAACTCGGTTTTTGGTAGTTGTGTCCAAGTCCGAAAATCCTCTATACGTCCAGAGAAGTACTGGACGGCCGTTTCGTCCCGTCGGGACTTGTCATTTGTGTGTATCCTACGGCTACCTCAGGATCCCAATTCAATTGAAACACGGTATATGTGTCGTTAGCTGCTGAAGCCTTCTCTGAGCTCGGGAACAATTTTCGTATGCGTGCGTGCTGGCCAGTACTTCAGTGTTACCGTACTTCACGAAGGTCAGTCAGAAAGCACTCTGCCAACAAATATTATCTCTTCCGAATATATAAGCAAACAGATGCGAACAGTACCAGACGCATGGAGGTTGAAGTTTATTGCCTTCGTTCAATTAAGAATTAGTACTCATCTGATCGACAATCGTGACATAGGGACGGTTCAGTAATTTTTCTACTGTACAGAAATGAGCTGCAACGTCTCTCTATAGATATCTACTCGATGTGTGAGACACCTGAAGGTGGGGTCGAAACAAACGGCAGAACTAGCGAGCGATACAGGTCAACAAGTGTGAAAATAGGCGCCACAAATAATTGGGCATTTTTACTTCTCAGGTTTTGGTATGACGTTTGGAGACGAGAAACCCCAATGCAACCGCGGAAAGCGATTAGCAGAAGCACTTATTGATACTTATGGAAAGTTCAAATTTTTTGGCGATTGTGAATCCAGCACCTGGCAGTCACCTCGCAAATCGAGCACCGGCAGATATAGTGACGACATACGATTTAGGTGACTTGCGATTTCGAGTCCAAGATTCGCATGATCCCAGGTCAATTCTTTTGTTCTGAATCGCGTTTGTTCTGCCCACCCTTAACTAGATCGATGAGCACTTAACGCAAGTTGGCCTAATCGGTAAATGAGGGCCATGGGGGCTTGGTTGTGCATGGTATCTTTCACTGACTGACCAGCTAACGGACAAGTGAAGGCGAATTGCTCATGCCAAGCGTGTGTGCATTGTCAGGGTGGAGGTACGGAAACAGAGACGCACTCGGTTTGTGAGATGGGTAATGGTGCGTGCGTGGGTTTCACCGATAATGAGTACTTGCGAAAAAACTGCGCTTCTTGACTGCACATCACTCCGATGCGTTTAAAACGCTGACTTTGCATCAAATATTGGAGGCTGACATGCACTCACCTTAGCGCATACAGCACACCCGAAACACGCCTTGACAACCGAAGTTGCTGACAGACTAAGAGACGGAAACTAAAAGATGCTTAAGACTGCTGTGGATATTTGAAGCTGCTGACAACCAGAAGACTTAGACCCACTTATAGTTTCATACGTTAGTCAGCGTGATTCTCGGTAGCCTGCAAATTCACCCACGAGCCAGTCTCATACATTCATGTTAGAACGTGTCATCGATGAAACCACGGGCGAACATTTTCTGATGGGACACACACACACCAGATAGTCCATGCATTTACTAATACAGCACCGAAAACGCCTGATGTTGTCGGTGAGCGGTATATCAAACACACCGATCACAACTGTATGTCAATGACCGTATCTCAGCCGACCAATTGTTCAAGGAGTTATTTTCTTTTAGGCGCTTGCGTGCGTGTATTTGTGCGCCATGTGGAATTTCAGTGTGTCCATTGAGCCTATGATTTACGCCTTCGCCACCACAGGATCCAATAAATTCCGAATTCAGTCGGTGGTCTCTAATCGCAGCATCGTGAACAGGTGGTAAGATTTCCCCTAACTTGACATATCACTGTTGTGACTATAATCCAATCCAGTCGCAATGGCCTCAGATGGCGTGACGCCTGTTCACTTTTCAATGTTTTCTTCCGAGGGATACTGACCATTAACTTTGGAGCGACCCTAGTTTGCACTGGGGGGCATAATATGCCATAGTATAAAGTGTTGCCGTTTTGACCGCTCTGATTACGTATAGCGGAAGTTGGAATGTTTTTGAGGCTATTTGAACAACCCTCTCAGTCTCCCTTGACAAGCTGCATTTCGGGGCTGAACCACAGGGAAATAAACATCATTTCCTACGTATCGTCACCGGTATTGATGAACATGCCGAGCTCACAACTATGGAGTGAAATACAAGCATCATACGTTGGTAACGTTGAAACTGCAGCTACTAATTTGCACTGCCGGCAGGTAGCCTTAAGGAGCACAAGCCTGCCTTGTAATCCGAGGACGCGGTTCGAGCCTTCGTGGGGACCGGGTGACCCACCACTTTCGATTGGTGGCGGTTGCGTGGCAGCAAAGCTTCGGTATTGCGTACGGGCGTACCGTTGATGCCTTATTTTTATGATAAGGCTTTCATCCCAATAGTTCACAAGCTACATAGTAGAGCCTAGTCCGGAAAAGCGCCGGACGCGTTCCGCCCTATTGGGGCTCGTCAGTGACTCGCATTCCCTCGGTCCTTTAAGGAGGATCGAACCCATGACCGCTAGAGGCAGATGCGAGCTAGCCAACAGCTTAATCCATTGAGCCATGGGGGACGTTGGCTGGGCTACATAATTTGCAAACTAACTGGGATATAACGCCACCTATCTATCACTGTCACTGACAGTGATTAGCCTGTTAGGTGATGACGCCTCTCAATGGACGCTTTATTTTTTAATTTGCACTATCACTAGTTCTCGCGCAGTTAAATCCTTCTGTTCGGGTTGAATTCCTCTTTGCTTCTCCCCTCAACACATTTGGGGTTCAACCTCCTATCACCGATAGCCCTCAAGTCCTCGAAGCCTCAATGAACCTAAATGAGGGAAGATAAACGCAGTTCCACTTGACCACATCCACAATGGTTAGTATGTTTGCAAATCGTTTTAAAAACAATCACCAGGATAAGGGCAACACTGCAGATGCTCAAATGCCAAACTGCTTTGAACACCAGCACAGTCTCCTTGTCGAACATGCGGCACCTATTGCTTGGATGCGAGCTTCCCGTACTCTCAATTGCTCTTCCGTGAGATTCAGTTCATTTCGGGAATGGCGTTGTTCATTTGCATCCAGCTCTGGCCAGAGAAAAGCCACTTTAAAGTCTCAAGTTGCAAAATATAACCTCTACTTGTTCCATACTGAATATATCAACCATAACAACAACAGGGCATCACTAACTCGAACTGAGGCTTGCTGTCCCATTACCATAATGACCTATGGAAGGAGGGACAGTAAGAGACGATGAAGGGGGATATAGTGCAACACCTAAATACCCAAAGCAAATATTCATGGTCAAGATGTGCACATCTCCTTAACAACACGGTCACATACAGCTGTGATGAAGGCTTAAGGCGGCGTCGGCAAGAATGTTTCCTCGAGACTTTCTCTACCCCGTGTCATAATCATCTATTACAAAGCAAGGAACTAAGTCCCAAATATAATTTAAAATGGCAGGTCTACTACCTGCAAACAGCCAAAGCGCCAGTGGTTTTCGGCTGTGGACCATATCACGTAAAGTCTCAAGCCAAACGCAAGGCTAGTCATGTGGGTTACAGTCTGGAAGGCGAGACAGACCAACAGACCCTGTTTAGCTGTCGGTGACTTCATTTTCCACTGCTAAGTGTACTTCTGTTCACCTCAAACCCTGCACCATCCTACATAGAGTAAACAAAACTGGGACCTCCTTGATACTCGGTAGTCGGGCATACGTAGCAAGTGCTCAAGCCAACACACTGTAAAGATAACTGGCACAATGTTTAACCGGACTTGTAGAACATATTCGGCCCGAAATAGCTGGGTACAGCCTCAACGCTAATCTAGATATTCACGAAAAATGAGAGATTTAAGCGTAGAAGTGAAGCATGTAATCGTTTTGATGTGTGCTCGCTATTCATTATTTTTGGCTGCGGAGACTGGACATACTCGGGAAGTATACTATCGAACTTGGGTTTCCGATGTACCAACTTAAGTCAACAATTTGCCTGTGTATGAAGGACATTTAGCTTAGCTTCAATGGCACTCCGCATCAACTGATTGATGGTGTAGACATGAGCAATCCACTTGAGCTT
Source organism: Dicrocoelium dendriticum (assembly GCA_944474145.2). NCBI lineage: Eukaryota > Metazoa > Platyhelminthes > Trematoda > Plagiorchiida > Dicrocoeliidae > Dicrocoelium > Dicrocoelium dendriticum. The sequence goes on along the minus strand of OX104071.1, from coordinate 74,285,440 downwards.
ATATTGGCTGGATCACCTGGAACACGCGGTACTACGTCCCTAGGCAAGATGTGCCTCCCTACGATGGTTACACAAAAGCCCTAATTGTTGAAGACATTGTAGAACAAACGAACAACTAATTCTTGCACGTTGTAGAGGTTCCGGCTTCCCTTGGTGAGTAGTTTAAGATCGAAATTCAAGAACCATTCGCTTGCTTATCACTTCATAATCACGTTCCTTCCCCTACGAGTTTCTTATCTAGAAACAAAGCAGTAGTTCCGATTTACCTCATTACCAATGAGGAACTTGTGATTGACAGAGTAACAGTGAGTAGCCCTTGGGGCGCCGTGATTATCCAACACTGCTTTTCTGCAACTTCTGTTAAGCAGAACTGTTCAACGGGGACACCGAAGAGGCGCTTACATTAACGCATCACAACACTCTAGCTGACCTCGTAAAAGTCAATTACTGGTCGTTACTAGCTGAACGACCCCCAATGTCGTTTGGTGAGTGTCAATCGAATTGTTTGGAAACGGCTCGCCGCTACAACGCTACCAACTGCACAATGAGGTCGGTTAACGCGCGGTACGTGCGTCGGCTAGATGAGAAATTTGACCAAAACTGGGAGTGCCTGCGACGAAAGCGAACCGGCAGGCCTCTACCGCCTCGGATGATGTGTCCGCTTGCGCTGTTATTGATGAGGTAGCCCGAAATGGTTATGTAAGTATTAGGAGAATTGCGCAGCATGGTGCGAGCACACCATCTGTACATCTTATATTGATGGAATGAAATTCCGAAGGTATCGTGCACTGCAGATTCAAATTCTGAGGCCATGAGATTGTGAGAACGGTATGACATTTTCCCTACGACAACTGCATATCATGGACATGCACTCAATCATGTTTACGGATGAGGCACATTTTCGTCTGCATGGCCCCGATAAGCGGCAGGGTTGGGCTACCAATAACCCACGACAATGCATTACTTCGCGTGTGTAACATGGTGCACAGCTCATGGCATGGGCTGGATTGACAGTGCGAAGAATTATCGGACCGTTTTGTTTTTCCAAGGATGTGATGGGTAACGATTTTTGTTACAGCATTAATGCTTCAACTTTCGTAGCATTCTCATACAAAAATTGTTACATTCCAGGGTCATTCCATAGCTGAAGGCCAATGGCTTATTGACTACCGTTTAACGTCAGCAGGATGGTACGCCTGCCCATCCTGTACAAACCGTACGTGATTACCTTAAGGAAACTTCCGGTAACCGCTGGATCGGTCGTGGTGGACCAGTTGATTGGCCTGCCCGGTCTCCTGCTTTGAATCCACTGGATTTATTCCAATGGGGTACTTGAAATGCCGAGTGTATAAAACCAGGCCAAATTGTCTGGAGGAATCGAAAAGCAACATTAACAACGAATGTCACGGCATATCGTTGGACACTTTGCAGAAAGTGCTAGCCGATAGCATCTGGCAAGTACTGCTGTACAAGCAAAACAACGGAGGATATTTTGTACATCTACTTCGTTGACATTTATGACAGATAAGTTGATTTATTAACAGAAATGACGCTTCACATTTGTTAGCATCCTTCTACAAAGAAATCGCGCCAATCTGTGCCATTTCACAGCTACAGGTCGAAGGAACTGAAACTCAGCAATCTCAGTGAATGTCGCGGTATATGGGTGGACTCTTTGCTGTAAATGCTATCCAATAGCATTGGGAGAATACTGCTCTTCAAGCGAAATGGTGGTGGTCATTTTGAACATGTATTTCCTTGATTTTTATGCTCTTGAAACATACTTCCTGTAAATATATATATATATATATATCTACATAATGCATAGACATTGATTTCAAAAGCACGTTGTTGCGATGGGTAATGGTGCGCACATTTCGTCGGGGTTGAATGAACGCTGGGAGCAAAATACAATATGGGTAAGTGAGAAATGTTCGATCGCCCAATTGCTCGACAGGATGCAGGGGTCGCTGTTAATGTTTACTGTAAATTTGACGGCAATGGACGAAACCGTTTAAACTCAGTAGAATGCATTGTGCACTTTTTGCAAGACAGAGTCACGTATTTCCGTTACTCATTTGACCTTAACCTCGTGTTTGCGAACTAACTCAGTCATACTTACCGCCATTCCTTTTACTAGCATGGTAAGGGAACTGTCGCTGACAAATTACCTAGGAGCTACAAGACAGAGATGTTTTCATCACCGATTATCCTTGACTACTTCGGCACTTCGCTTCAGCCTTTCTAGATTCAATATGGTGCACCTGCTTATTATACACAAACAGTGCGGCATTATCTTAAGTAGGTATTTGGTTCCCGGTGGATCGATCGCAGCAGTTCAAATAATTGGCCTTCCCGGTCAACAGAGTTGGGCCAAAGCTGCGTTTGCAGCATAATGTGTCAGAAAAGTTATCACTGGGATAACGGGCTTGTGGTGCACAGTATGAGTGAGAACACACATGCGTGTGTTGTGGTCCCACGATTTGTCATTCACTTTTCTAAGTCAATGAGTTTCGAGCTTTGTGCAATAGGTGGTTCTCAGTATCCTCGAAATTTGGATATTGCCTAGAAAAGCAGCTTCTCAGTTCCCTGTTAATAGAATATTGCTTCATCAGTGAATATGTTGGAATGAGTGCTCATGGTCCTGCCTGAAACCAATTGGGCAACCTAATCGCACTTGTTTCCTGCAACGGCGACCAATACTGCCATGGGCGAATAGGCTCCTTGGCAGCGAGTAGTCTTTAGGTGACATGGCTTCTCAAAACTTCTTTCCCAAGACGTTACATTTTGTATTTGCAAAGCCTTATTGTAAGAAATGTCTACTTTTCTATGATAGGTTGTTGGAAGGCAACTTTCAGTCTACAACAACGTTGCCTTTTGTCACTAGCTAGGATAACACTAAGCACCTATTGCACACTCCTTGCTCAGGCCAGGTATGCTTGTCGAAGCGTCACCACAAGTATCCGAGTTATGAGGCACTGCTGGTTCAATGTTTCATACCTGTCTCCATTCCAACTAGCCCTATACAACGTATGTATCGACAGGTGAACTTACCTTGTGGCGTGTCGTGGTTCACTCCAACTTAACCATCCGCACATGCTCCAGCGTTTTCACGATGGAAGACACTGGAAAGTACACATGTACCCACATGCATGCATATAGTCGTTCTACACCCTTGTGCGGATGTGACATTTTGTGATGGACCAACATCTACTATTGGACAGTTGGTAATTTGGTGCGCTCTACTTCACACCCGAAGGAATACCCTTTGTCACACATTAACAGAGAAGTGTGACCAGAGTATTAGGACAGACTGTAGGTGCAGGAAGCGGTTGTACCAATGGACCAATGGATTTATCATTAATTGTGGATTTATCATTGCTAATAAAGCAAATCTCCCCGACTCCTGTAGACAACGTGTGAAAAAGAATGTGAATTTATATGCAAAATCATAAGTAGTACATATCGATGTAGCCACCGAAATTTTACTGGTATACCTAGTTTGGTTATGTCGTGATGTGTCTCAGTAACATTAGTTAAACCTTGTAGTGCATGTGTTGTAATGTCTCATCAAGTTGGATTTCGAATGCCGTCAATGCAGAAGTGGACATGACAGAGCGTTCCACCACTGGGGCACACGAAGTGAGAAAATATGCCTTCGGCATTCCAGCTAGTTGCACTGCGTGGCTGAATTCAAGGAATGGCCTCGAAGTGAAGAGTTGTGACTTGCTTTCAGTAAGTGCCGACATGTGTGGTTTGGATTCTGTAGGACTTGAAGCACCAAAATAAGATCACTGTACCAGCGACGGTATTGAACACCGAATATTCTTAGGGTCTGTAGTCTATGCTGGTATAGGAGATGATTCAGGCCCTTAACATTTGTTGCTGCTGTACTTGGTGGAGTCGCAAATGCAGCAAGATCATGGTTGTGCTAGGGCTGTTGGACCTGGATGCTTTAGTTAACATGTAATCGTTGAGCATTTGTGAAATAATAGTGGGGGCAAACCGGCGAAACGCTCTCTGCAAGAGACTCAAGTCTTGCTTGACATTTTTCACTGCTTTTACTGCCTGTTTTGAGCAACTGAAATCGGCATGCATGACCACTCCAAGAACATTTTCATGGAAGACGCTTTGCGTATGGTGTTGTTCCAGCCGGTATGCGTAATTTGCTGGTGACGAATGCCAGTACTCGAAATTTGGCAACGTTGTACTCAAGCATGTTCTGAGCTGACCAATCATGCGCCCTGTCGAGATAACGTACTGTCATGTGGTCGTTTACCGTCCTGGTAGTCGGCCAGCCTTTGAGTTCTCTCGCGAAGGGTAAAAAGTTTGAATCCATAATTTCCACGTGGCCGTTAACGAAGATGAGGATAACCCTTGGTCTTAGAATCGGGCCTTGTGGTGCGTGACATTGCACCTCTATCGGTCACAGAAGACTCTACTGACTCTCACATTTAGTCGACGTCAGGGCAGGAATGTACATATCCAACCCAGGATGGGATCGCTGATCCCACAACTCTGAAGCTTGAGAAAGAGGAGGTTGTGCTCAAGATGATCAAGTGCTTTCGAGAAATCGTGGTACACAGCGTCAAATCCCTCCTCAGGATCGACAGATTCCGTCCAGCTGGCACGGGTTAACAAGCTCTTCGTAGTCCATGAGTGGTTTCGGCGGAAACCGTGTTGCTCCGGTACGACGCTACCGCATCTTTCCAAGTATCCCATGATGGCCTCTGTAACAGAGGATTACATCACCTTGGATAGGACTGGGAGAAGAGTTATCCGGCGGTAGTTGGCCGGTCCAACGCGGTCCTACATTACAAAGCTCACGCAAACACGTATATATGTAAAGCCACCGGATGACTTTTAGCTTTCTGTACTCAGAATGGCATAGAAAAGCACCCGTACAATCCACTTAGCAGAAGTTAAATGCAGAATATCGAAGACTTATGAGGAAGGAAACAACTGGGAGCCACTTGCATGTATATTAAGCGTCAACCCGAAAACCGGTCGCAGCAAGACGTGAAGTCAACGATTTCATATGCTATCGCCAGGTGGACGGCTGATTACCGCGTATTTTCTTCCAGCCAAGTCCTGCACGAGCGAAAGGGCGCAATAAAACAAACGCTCAGCTGACATATGCAGGACGTGACCGAGCCATCTTACCAGACGTAGCAAAACCAGCTTGTTGTAGGGAATACTGGCATTCTCTACGACACCACGTCTGACTTCACTGCTGCAGCTACGTTGTTGTCACCACACAGAGTAATCCTACTCCAGCATCCATTATCGAAGACCGAGAACCGGCGCAGGTCATCCATGCGAACTGGCCACGACTCGCTTCCATATAGCAGCACCGCCCGAACAGTGGCATTGTAAACACAATCCTATACCAAGTGGGAAACATTCCGACTACACCTCAAGTGTTGCACGTTGACAAACGCCGACCGAGCTTTGGTGATGAGGAGTGAAACTTCCGTCGTAATTGTGCAACCAGCAGATAAGTAGCTGCCCAAGTAGACAAAGTTATCCATTTGTTCAAGCTGTGTACCATAAAGCGTGAGTACGGGAACAGTCTAGTGACAATCCTAGAGCAACACGTTACACTCCGACGGCGCGAAACACATTACGTATCTAGTCCTCAAACGTTAAACGGTTTAGAATGCTTTGCATGCGCTGTGAGTCGTCAGCAAGTAAGGCGATGTCATTAACATAATCTACATTGGCTGCTTGTTTGACTGGTAGTAGCTGTAGGCCAGACTTTTGGTAATCTTCCAGAGCTCTCGTCTGGATGTCTTCAATCGCAAAGTTGACGAAAAATTGAGACAAGTGGCAGCCTTGTTTTACACTGCTATTGACGGTGAAGGAAGACGAAAACCTGCCATAGTCCCTCACTCTGCAGGAGATATGAAGAGAGAGTGCGCGTAGGATGCCAGTGTACTTTTCGGGGAACCCGCTCTTTAGCCAACGCCATACCGCGGGTCGACAAACCGAGCTGAATGCAGCACGGATGTTTAAAGATGCAACGATGGTAAGCCTCTGGTAGTGGTGTCGGTGTTCGAGGATTTGGCGGAGTGTGAATATTTGATCCACACACCTGCGGCCAGGACGGAAGCCAGCTTGTTCTTCCGGTACTGTGATTCCCTAAGGAGGATAGTCTACAGAGTAGAATGGATGCCAATAGCTTGGCGGCAACCTAAATGAGACTACTCCCCTGCTGAGTGATGCATGAAGTGCGTGCACCCATCCTAAAAATCAGGACAATAACTGACTCGCTCGAGGAAGAAGGCACCTTTCCCTCATGCCAGATTTTGGAGAAAAATGAGGTTAACTGGCGGATGATAACTGTGCTTCCATACTTGAGCTGCTCCCAGGGGCATTCTGTCTGAGTCTGAAGCCTTGAATGGTTCTAAGTGTCGAATCGCAAGACTAACTTCGGCTTACTTGGGTGGATCAACTGTGACTTCTCAAGGTGGGCAGATGCTTTCACAGGGCATACAAATGGGCGATGAGGCTCTCACCGTGATAGCCAATTGAACTGCGAATGCAAATATCCGGCTTATCGAAATAAGCGTCTCTGTAGGCAGAAAATCAGGGAATCATCCGCTTTGCAAATAGTCTCACTGACACCAGGTTTCCTGTGCCCAGTGGATAGAATGAGCTGGAAGAGCTTGCAGTTCCTATTTCCGAAGCACGCTGCGACCATGAGGCTGGAATAGTGAGTTCAGTCCTGGGCACTCTACCTGCAGAAAGAGATTATTTGTGTTGAGAATATGCAAATACAGGCCAGTAAATGATGGAAGATCAGCGTGGGTTATCGTATGAAAATCAGTTAGCTAACTTTGGTCTGTTTTCAGTCAGAAGACGCAGATTAAAAGGCATCTTAATAGAGCCGTTCAAAAGCTTGGACGACCTCAGTGGTCTCGCGCCCACAGATCTGTTTGAAGTAGCTACATCTGACAATTTGCGGGACCATTGCACAAAATTGAAGCAGCAAGGATCTGTGCTAGAGTTAAGAGCCAGGTTCTTTTCGAACCGGGTTGTGTCTAGTTAAAATAAACTTTCTTTTGCTTTATTGGGATGAGAAACCGTACAGGAATTTAAACTTAGTCTAGACAAAAATTGGCTAACCATGTTCCCAGAATTTCTTTCAAATTTGCTGAATTCCCTTAATCGTATAAATTTATGAACGTATGTTAATTCTCTTGCACTTGCTTCTGTTTTTCTCCATTATAGAAGCAAAAACATCCTATCAACCCGCAATGCTGGGGGATCATTTGCTCTTACTGGCCCATGAAACGGGACGCTTGTTCAGCTGAAGCTTGTTTCGTCCTCGGATCCTGTCCTGCACAATCACTGCGTAGGCCTTGTTTGAACTGCCAACTGACAGAATGGCTAATGCCCAAATGATTAGCCTCAGCTGAGATGTTTCTGCAGCTGACAATTAAATTCAGGTAACGTGTGGAAATCCAGGCGTTCATAGGGTGCTGAGTAAGACTGCAGACTAACTGCCCGAAAGAGATTGTAGTAATATCAGCATTCTGCCACACTATCTTTCGTAGGACACCACCCTTAGTCGACTGACATTTCTGTCAGCTGTTTCGACCATCACTTAAAGTTCGGCCAACACCTAGGCGAACAACGAACTTTGAACAACTGACTACAAAAGGGTACCGGCATCACCAAGGTTCTTTCACAGAGTTCCTCTTGTTCCTCCATTAATCATTTATGGGAATATTAAAAATAGCAATGGGAATGCGTGCTTCTATCCCATTATGGTGCCCAAAAGCGAGGGATCAATAGCTCAGCAACCAGCAACTAAAAAGAGCTCCTACATAATCATGGTCCTCTGCATGGCCGTCTAGTGTCAATCAATGACTTGCGATGGGTCGCAGCTAAGTGTAATGGCCATGAAAGATAGATAGCTTTGCTGAACCGAGATAGTAGACTGTTTATTTGAACACGACTTACAGTGTTTCATTGTTGACGACCCCCCGTATCTCATGCAGATGTATGTACGGACAAGAGCATGGTCTGAATCAAAGAATGTGGGCAAGGTTGGTCTGCAACCCTCCGGCTCGCCGAACAACCTCTTCGGGGTACCAGATGTGCGGTTCGAGAATTTCTCCTTCTGGCCCATGGTTCGGTGGCAGTGTCCCAGGACATGGTGGGCTTTCGCCTAACAAAACTTCCCTCTATAGAAAGCCACAAATGTCCGTCCATCTACACTGCGATGTGGCGGATGTGACTGGCCACGAAATAGTCACTGCCCATTGTCTCCTTTGGAGACATTGTACACCGGCAAGCAGTCTGAGAATGGGATCTTGTTTCTGACTCCGGGACTGTTGGGCCCCTGGCATGGCCTATCGTTATCCGAAAGGCGTATGAACTGTGGCCAGTTACCGGCTTCCAACAGGTGCGAATCCCTCATCTCGTCCTGCTGCCTTGTGAGTTAGGCTCGGGGCGGCGGTCCTCTAAGACAACCTACCTACCTTGGCCTAGGCAAGCGGGTAGTATCTCGCCTACTGACGAACCATGGAGTTACAACTACAACCATTGATACGCGCTCCTGCTGCTACGAGGCTATTCACTCATGCTACTATACCAACATCACAAGCACATGCCAGCATTTTACCTATCCTTACCTTGTACCATTCACACCCATTTTTACCTGATTCTTCTACGGCGTTCAACCCAACCTCCACCGATGAACCTATTTCCGTGACATCTGCCAACTCAACCACACAGTACTCAACAGACAGCTGTCAGCCCCGAAGGCTCCCATCTTCGCTCCTGCCACCCGCAACGTAGTTCAAACTAGCAGCCTTCAAGGTGCTCACACTACTGCAGATCGGTCAGCAAGCTAGACTTGCACGCACGCTAGAGACCCTTGGAATTGATGTCTGCAGCCTGAGTGAAACGCGACTCCAGGACTCCAACTCGGTCTACCAACTGGGGTTACCGCTCCACCCACGCACCCGCTTCCATCTCCGCCTCTCTGATGACGTCGTCTGCCGCATCGGGGCAAGCTGATGTTGGAAGCGCCCGCAGTGCTAGAGCCGAGGCTGCTCTGATTGATTGGATTCCGATCAATAGTCGCCTTTGTGAAATGAGGCTCCATGGCTCTTGTAAAGTTAGCAGACGTCAAGTCGAAAAGCGTGACCTCTTCGTAATGTCTGCCTACGCGCCCACTGACTGTAGCTCGGACACAGTCAAGAACTAGTCCAAGCAGAACCTTCATCAGCTGCTCCATAGGGCTCCTAAAACAGACATCATTGTTTTGGCAAGAGACTTCAACGCGCGTGTCGGTCGGCTGCTGCCATGTGAGCGCAACTTCGGGGGACCGCATGGATATGATGATGTTGGCACAGACAACGCAGAGACTGCTCAGTATGCGTGCGTATTAACAGCTTTTCCTCTCCAGCACGAGCTGTTATCATCCCGGACGCCAGTAAGCCACTTGGTGCCCCCCCCCCGTCATCAACCCAGCGCGGTTCACAGATTGACCACATAGTCATAAGTCGCAGGTGGCGCGGCAGCGTACGCGGTTGTCGATTGTTTTAGTTAACATGCGTCGATACCGATCATGCACTGGTATGTGCAACCATTTGCATGCATTTCGGTGATTCCCCTATGTCCAGACACACTCGACTGAACACCTACAAGCTGAAGGAAGGAGTATCAACAAAGGCTTCGTGAAAATCTCGCTCTCTCTCCCACTCTGGATGTTGATCAACACTGGTCAAGTCTGCAACAAGCCATGCTGTCGGCCGGTTTGTCCAGCTGCGGCCTCACTCGCTCCACTCCCAAAAGCTGGATCTCGGGAAGATCCTCGGAATTGCTGGATCGCCGACGGGCGGTGCCTGCTGGCGCAGAGCACAACGAACACCGCCGGTCTATTACGCAACAGCTGAAAGCAAGCCTTCGCTCTGATCGTGAATCCTGGTGGTCAAAACGAGCTGATGAGATGGAAGCCGCTGCATCAGCTGGCAACTTCCGCCGTCTAGTTTGCATCATCAGGGCCACCGGTTGCAATTCCCACGCTATCAGCCAGACGATTTGCGAATCAGACGGCACGAAGATCACCAACCTTCACAGGCGATTGGGTCGCTGGGCAGAGCATTTCGCACTTCAAGTCAAACGCATAACACGACCCGCTGCGACACCTCCAACCCCAACAGTCGTTGCTTGGCTTGTCCCCACAGGCCCCTAAATGAAGCAGAAATCCGAGATGCAATCCAAATTTTGAAACGCAATACTCCTTGTCCCGACAGCCTACCACCGGCTCGATGCAAAGATGGCGGGAATGTACTTGTCAGCGAAATCCTATTGCTATTCACAAAAGTTCGGACTGAGAAGGAGGTCCCAAACTCATGGGGAGAATCTGTCATTGTTCTGATTCACAAGAGAGGCTCCCGCGACGATTACTTTAACTACCGCGGAAACTCGTTGACCTCATTCGCAACCAAAGTCTTTGGGTCTGTCCTAGTTCGCAGGCTTTCCGTGACTAGAAGGGAATTTTCCCGAGTAGAACAAACCGGATTTCGTCCAGGCCACGACTGCATCGAACAAATCTCCATGCTCCACCAACTCCTTGAAAGCCGTTACATCCACCGGCGGTCAACAACCGTAGTGTTTTTGGACATCCGAGCGGCATTTGATTTAGTGAGAAGATTTGCGTTGTAAAACTGTTTACTGAAGAAAGGTGTACCCGACAATTTTGTAACCATCCTGAAAGAACTTTACAATCACATGTCGGGCAAAGTCAGGGCTTACGGCACGCTCTCTTCTTCGTTTGCTGTCACCAGCGGTGTTCGCCAAGGTTGCCTTATTTTACCTTTCCTCCTCAACCTTGCTATCGAAGATGTCGTCCAAGGAGCACTAAAAGGTGTCCAGAACTGCGATTTTGAGCTCCTCCCTGGAGACAGAGTCACGGACTTGGACTATGCCGATGATATCGCCTTGCTGAAAGACGACCCAAATACCGTTCAGAGGGCTTTGGGCCGCTTAGCGATAGCGGCTTCTAAGTACGGCTTATACTTCACTCCGGCAAAATGTAACGCGCTGCTCCAGGATTGGCAGATACCTGAATCAGCGCTCACCATTGCTGGACATGTTCTGGAGCAAGTCGCTTACTTTACTTATGTAGGGAGTTGCATCACGGCTGGTGGCGGTGTTGGAGATGAAGTGTCGCAACGGATTGCAAAGACCCGCCTCGTATTCATCAAAAGGAGACACCTATGTCAGTCTCAAGCTCAAGGGCAGGGTGCACAATACTTCTGAGGCGGCATTGCGCACCCAGTAGAATATGTATCCAGCACCTGCTTCATGCAACTTGCCTTGCTCGGCTAGCCGAGTTTCACCGAGCGCCGCAATATCGACGTGGTAACGCGCCAGCTCCATCGCGACCAGTGCAGTGCTTCGCTCGACGTGCTGACTCGAGTTCCGATCCAGTAGTTTGCGCACGTTCCAGCACCCGATTCTGATTGCTTTGCGCGCAGGCATAGGATTGCATTGGTGGGAAATCGCACGCGAGATGGCGATTGTTTCGCTGGTTTGCTTGACGGACTCCGCCCGAAGTCTTTGGCTCAATAGCCTTACCCACAAGGCAGTGGGTGATCTGGATGTTTGCTTGAGAGACTGTGCCCGGAGCTTTTGACTCAATAGCCTGACGCACAAGGCATTGGGGAGCAGATCCAGCTCGGGAATGTGATTGCACAGACAGGTTGGGATCTGCTTAACGGCCGTCACACGCAGTCTTTGAGGCACTGCAACGATTCGTGCATATATTGCGATCGTAGTAGCATACGCACTTGCTACCACGGCCAGAGGCAGGGGGTTTTGGCGGATTTGCATCAACCTGACCAGGGGCTGTCTAGCATGAGGCGGGCAGTAGCAAACCATTAAACACCCAGAGGTGCCCTCCCACCGTCAGAGACAATGTGTGACGCTCATGCTCTACGCCAATCGAACTGTGAGCTTATAACCCGTAGACCTGTTTTCTCCCATGGCTAGGTTTTACGGGAAGAGGGCCATCGATCACTTCCTAACCTCCGAAGAGGATGGACTAGGATACTGACAGTGGGCCCATACCTGACTGATGAACGACTCGGGTCCTCAGCGAAAGCCTTCGATTATATGTACATTCGGAAGGCAGCGGGTCTAGCACATGATAAGTTCACTGACTCATGCGGATTGGTGTCCTTGATCTTAGCAGGGAGAAGGGCGTAACCCGACTCCCACCCAGCGGTCGCAATGAGTAGGCGTACAGGGCATGAGCCAATGATGCATCAGTAGCAGCAGTGGGTAGGCCATCTATCAGGATGTAGCCACCACCAGCCTCAGCGCACCATATGCTGTCCTGCCTTACAAATATATATATTTATATTCATATATACATATATAACCACCGTCTTTGTTGCAGATATTTTGTCATTGAAATCATGACAGCTAATGAAATCTGTATGAATTTGAACAAAACGGCAGCAAGTTTTTTCTCCGGTTTAAAACTCACCAATTTCGCATTTTTTCTGTCTGCTTTTTAGGGAGAGGATGAGAGTCATAGGAACACATCGATGTACACTTCCGCCACTAACATCCATTTTGAGTCGTGGCTTCCAAGTTCTCCAACTAGAAATTTTCCTCATCCCTCGTACTTCAGCCAAGCAGTCGACAACAACCGGCTGAGGACAATTGTTTCGGTAGCATTTTCACGCGGCTTCGCCAAGCTACAACTTGGAGACCAGACCGTCTCTTCCAGCCCTGTTCAGCAACCGCGAACAAAGTACGACGCGAGTAACGCTGAAGAGGCATGCGCAATACGTGTCTAATCCACCGCAGTTGATATAGGAAGACGAGCTTTTTGAGCGAGTGGATTCTCCCTCCCAAGACACCAACTTCCACATTGCTTACGTGGTGCAGCCAACGCACACGGACAATGGTGCTCGAAGACGGATAGTCTACGCAAGTCAACGGTACTAGTGGGCCAGGTCTGGCATCCTTACAGCAGTACATCACGAGCATTTGAACAATAGGGGCCGGCCTTTGTTGGAGAGACGAATGCCGAGGCTACACAAGTGTCGATACTTGCAGAAACTAAGGTATCTTTAATCTGCACCTACTGCGAATCGGGGTCGCTGTCAGAAGTTGAGTCAAATAATGTCGAGAATGAGGTTTGGTACCTGGTTAAGGTCGCAGGGTTTCGTAAATTTGCGACGTTCGGTCTGTAGTGAGTACGCTTTGGTGATCATCAAAAAGGTATGCAAAAGAGCATGAACCAGTGCGCGATCGCAGTCCAGAAAAGTTGACCAGTACGGTCGACAATCTGCTACTCTTCCGTGCCATCTGTAGCTGATTGCTATGTGGTCAAGCTGAGACTACTCTTGTGTTTGTGAAGTGGGGGCGCCAGGTAGCAGTCCGTCTCTTTGAGTGTCAAAAAGCCGTGCTCGTAAGAAACAAGCGATGGTCAAAGCAAAGAATAAGCAGACTGCCTCCATTGCCTAATCGGCTGTTACCGAGGCCGAAACTACTCCCAAAGTGGTGCTCGCTTGGTGGGAGGCGGTCCACCTGTGCCTTAAAGTCTCCTGCAGAGATAACAATCTCAATCCTTTTGGAGGAACGTAGTAGGTTGTGTAGGTGTTAGTAGTAGTTATCCTTGGCTGCTTACTGACTGCCGTCTGTAATGACTTAGGCGGAGACAACAAACGAAGCATCCATAGTGTCTCGTCACCTGTTTCCATTACATGAACCCCTTAATCGCACTGCGCATAGCTGACTGTTGACTGGGATCCAGTCAAGCAGAGCTGATTCAGGCCTGACACTCAGCTCAGTCCCAAAATCAGCTTGGCCAGAGGCGGCATCTTCTGGGTCCCCGGAAAGGCGCAAGTGGTATGTGACGTCAAGGTTTACCGGAGAGGCTATTCTGATGACGGCGCTGGAGTCTTGCAATCTTGTTTCTGAAAGGCGACAGATCTCAACTTTGAGCGTTTCAAGCGTACGGACCGGACATGCTTGTCGTCCAATCTGCATCAAAGTGCGAACATTAAACACTGCAAACAAGAGTCGAGAACTAGGTCGAAGAAAACCGGAGGCTTCGGTAGATTGAGAGACTGTTGTTATCGCAAGGCATTGAAAAGCAGGAGTTTAGCTGTTACTTCCATCAGTTGCAACCAGTGGGTGGTTTGTGGCGGTGACCTTGGAGGACATGAGTGTACGTGTAGGTGAAGGACTAGAGGTGAGGTGGGGGTAATTAACCCCCGAGGGGTAAAATTGAATTTTCCTGTGGGTAAATATAAGTAGGAGGATTGGGTCATCAATCTGTCGCCAAACAAAATTAAAGCTGATTTATCAGAACATGTAACTAACTACATAAGCATTATTGCTTAGCCATCGTTGACCAGTTATTAGTGAATGTTCAGTGGATTGGATAATTAGCGGCAATAAATTTTATTACTTAAAATCCGAATACAAGTCTGCCAAAGGGCGCAGCTAGATGACAGCTCTATCGGCTTGCACGTCCATCATTGCTGTTTTGAGTCAGACAGTCGTTCGCCGGGTCGAATTACATAGTTGAATGGAGATTAAACTGGAAGTATAGGTCAGAAGACCAGGTGAAAGAGCGGCTGAATGTTCATAAGATAGAATGGACAAAACAGGCGATTAGTGTGCAAAGCCTATCGATACAGAGTGGTGGTGGAAAGCTGTCATCCAGGAAGGACGTGGAAAGGATGGTTGAAACAAATGAAAAGCCACTGACAGTTGTTCATGTTTGCTCAGGGTTTAAACACTAAAGCAAGGAACAAAATGAACTTGAAGCACGATTTCCTATGAGCATTAGTCCGCACCAAATATATCCGAAATTGTTAGAACTACGCAAAAGCCACCGTTTCATTGACGTATATAACTTGCTTATTTAAAAATGACTTAAGGTAGGTGTTATCCTTATTTGCATGATAGAACGCAATTAAAAATACTATTTAATTTCTGTAGTTTATCGAAAAGGATGCAATAGTTAATAGGTAGTTAACTTTACAAAATAAAATTTTGAGAAATAATTGTTTAAAGTGAACCTGCTTTGTGGGCAACAGCTTCAAAAGGTTTTAGAATCACTGCAATGGATAATAATTGATAGATATTATGATCTTCTCTGTTACGTCATTATGCAGCTTACTGACTGTCCAGTTTGCGCTATTTTCTTTCATATTACCTTCTGTTTGTTTGAAATCCCCGATGTGACTGCACTCGATATGAATATCGACAAGGTGCCTGCCTGTAGGCAATTTGCTAGTTCGTTTATACAGACATTGCAGCATTGCAGTTTACCTACGAGAAAGAAGCGAAAAACCGGTTGCCGTCCCTTGATGTATTGTTGACTCGTAGGGTAGATGGCTCAACCCAATGGCACGTCTACAGGAAGAAAACTTAGAGTGGCCAGTATGCGAACTTCTATAGTTTCGTTCCTTTGAGATACAAGCGAAAGCAAATTCGCACTTAAACCACAAGGGCCCGCAGGATTTGTTCTGAAGACACGTTGCATACTGAGTTGGAGTTCGTTCAAAATGTGCCGTGCGAAAACGAGTATCCTGATCGGTTCATTCTTAAGAACATGCAAGACAAACTCGACCCAGTGCAGGTTCTAACAGCTGAGAAGGAAGAACTATTTATAAGCTTACCTTTCAAAGGAGACGCAGCCGCCGAACATGTAGCCAGAAGCCTTTCTACAGCCGTTAAGTCAACTTTTCCAGTTGCTAAGCTCAAGTGCACTTTCTCAACGGAACCCCTCATTCGCATTTGCAACATAGACGAGTTACCGATGTTGCCCGCTTCTATGGTCATTTATCAGTTCCAGTGCGCCTGTGGCGCTACTTACATCGGTCGAACGGTTCGGCACTTGTCAAAGTGCATTAATGAGCACCTTCCACGCTGGTTGCGTCGAGGCGGTACCGGGGCTATAACTAGCTCTGTTATGGATCATCTAGTTGATAGTGAGCATGAAGTCGATCCAGTCCGCGCTTTTCGAATACTCTACAAGGTTCCGCCACACCAACCGTAAGGCCTGCGCCTCCGCACCCTTTCTACAGCTGAGGCCATCAGTATTCGGTTGTTTCCACCGTTTTTGTGTTCACAAAAGAAACTGATCGAAGCTCTCAAGTTACCCTGGTCAGAAAAATTGAACGATTCGGAGGCCAGAAGTAATCTTTTGACTACCTCTGCCCTAGTTTGCGCTGATCGTTTAGGTTTATTGCTGGTTTATGCCCGCGGTTGGCACGTGATACAATTTCATTTGAAATGATCGAAACCACTGTTATCCCTATTGTTCTTTACTCAAATGACTGTAAAGGTCTGACGAGGAATTCATCGAAAACAATTGTTTACCTTCGGTCCTTTGTTCTTGATCATCGGGAAACAGTTGGCTGTTGCTTAGGAAAACGGGATACGCAATCTTAGTAACCGTGATAGACACATAGAGTGGATCCATTCAGTACAGAACGGGTTACGACCCAGCTACCGTCTTGTGTAGGTCTGGTACGCATGAATCCCCACAACGATACACAGGATTGTTGCCGCTGTGCATGTTGAAGGAGTGCGCGTTGACTGTGTTGATGAAGTGTGGCTCCCATCCACATGGCTCCCGGTCTTATTCCTTCAGCGTTACGCTGGATATGAGGTGTGTGGATGGAACTGTGGGTGGTACAGCGTAAGTCACCCGTGGTCTCTATGTAGGTCCATGCGTACAGTGGACGTCCCATAGACGCCACGTTGACAGGTCAATCCGGCGTCGTGTGCTTCAAGCCATGTCAACTAAGAGATAATTGTCGTATATGCCTTATAGTATCACCTGTTTTCCATGAATTGACCTCACTGCCACCACCCGATTAACCGAAAGTTGACCTCCTCACTGCAGAGTACACACGTCCTCTCCTATCATTCTCCAGGTAGTTTCATTGCGGTCAAGTTATCGTTCGACACACTTCACTCAACAACCTCAAATAACCTAGGGAACTGTATATTGAAGGGACCATAGGCGGTTCCTTGGCAATATCTGCTCTGGACTGTTGCACTGTTTTTCTGGACACGTACTGGCGCGGTGAGTCTCATAGACTCTTAATTCCAAAGTCTGGTCAACATTTGCGAGTCCCAGCTCAAGCAACTAGCGGAACCTCTTCACCCGTGCGCTGTAAAAGGTGAATATCCGCTCATCCCACAATGAGTTCCGAGACAACGATATAAAACCACCTTTTGTTTTATTACCCCATCCACATAGTCGGAGCCGCTGACTGGTTGCTTGACTGCTATTGAGCGCTCCTACTGACTGGTAGGATGGCCTGTCCTCAGATACACAGCTTCTAGGTTGGCGGTCCCAACTACCCGCATCACGCTGCTTTAGGCTGGGCCAGCAAATGCCACGCATCCAAATAAACAGTACGAGCTACGAAGAGAGCGATTAGAGACCCAGGATGGAAACTGATGAAGCCGAAAGTTCTCCCCGCCACTTACCATCCTCACAACTCTGCGTGTGCTCCCTTGTTTATGGACTCCGCTAACAAAGCTCTTAGAGTGCAGTGTTGGGAGGGAACAACACCGAAACCCCTCCACGTTGATTAAGGTCCCAGTGATCGAAATGACCAGGGTTTACTTCCAAGTAAACTGAGGTCTGAATAGAGATTGCATGTCGCAATCCAACCATACGGCGGATACTCTAAACCCAACGTTGAATTCCCAACGGCTATGCCAAGCGTTGCTCTCGGATCTCAGTGGACTGGTAGTTAAGGTGTCAGTCGTTACCCATTTGGTCTCGAGTTTCAATCCCAATTCAGGCTATCTAACTGATGAGTCCAAATCAGGACGAAACCGGCAGGTCTTAGAATGCAATCGTGGGAATGAGCAGTTGCGAAGTTACCTACTTCGAATGCATTTCCCGTGATCGAGATGGCAGTAGTTTGCATCAAAACAAACGGTGGCTTCAATCGCGATTCTGAATCTTTCCATCTAAATACATTGCCGGTACTCCGAAACCAAGTCTCGGGATCCTGCTACACCCTCGTTACTACCCATGGACCTGTGGCGACGAATTAGGAGAGAGTAGAGGTTGAACCATGAGAAAGTACGAATGTGCCGGATACTGAAGTAATTAAGACCGAGATATTTTGACTTGCAACTAGGTTATCATCTGTAGGACATCACAGTACTGACACCGTAGACAAATGAGGGATCTAACGGGAAAATGGAAGTCTGGTGGGGAACTCTGCCTGCAGACACTTGCTGCAGGGCCTGATTCTACTATCATGTGTAAACAAAGATGTGCGAATATGGCGTCACATCGGTTTAGTCACCGCTGCAATGATGACCCCGCTGTTAACCAACTAATTTGGTTCCAAACGTTGTTTTCGATTGCTGAATCTAGCAGCCGCGTCTAAACAATGAACAATGATTTCTAACGGGTAAAATAACAGGCGCTTGACATGTCCCGTACGGTGGTTAGAGTGAGAAAAGATAGATCAAGGGATAATGGAAGCGTCGGTTCGGGTGATTACAGATTTAACTACACTGCCGTATAAAGGGAGTTTGAAATTAGAATGTGCGCACACCAAGCAATAAGGGGAGTGGTTATAGATCACGTAATAAGCGAGAAAAAAATAAAATATTGCAAGGACAACACTTACTCGTGTGCAACTGTCTCGGGTCGACGGGATACAGAAATCCAGTTTCTACCGTCATCATCATCATCATCATTATACATGTCAGCTAGAGATGGTAAAACACCTCCGCTATTGTACCGCAATACATAAAAGAAATACATACATACATACAATATATAAAGGAAAAATAAATACGACAGTTGAATGCCAGCTGAGCTACCAGCAACGGATACGCATCGTTCCGGTAAGCTACCAGCCGGCTACTAGGCAAAACCAAAAATTTAATTACGTTTTACCCTACGAAATAAGATCGTAGATGGAGGGGGAGGCTAAAGGGATGGGGAGGGACAAAGAAACTCACAGCACGAACGCCACTGAGGTCGGCTCCTTGCCATATCAGCAAGTGTATCCAGCCAAACGTGTTCACCGTCTTTTGGACCCCAACCAGGGAGCCGTGAAGCTCCAACTGAGGCCAGCTCCGAAGTGAGGGCCTTCATTCCTCTGGACCAAGTCATCGCTTGGCCACCTCTCCTCTTCTTCCACCCACATCCCCGGTGAGCAAACAACGCACGTCGAGGGAGTCGGTGGGCTGGCATGCGCAACACGTGGCCCAGCCATCGGAGCCTGGTGAGTGAAATGACGGTGCTGAGCGGTTCATTCCCTTTTCCTAGGCAGTAAACAAGGCGTCGAACACGCTCGTTACTCACGCGGTGTTCCCACCAGATGTGAGCCAAACTGCGAAGGCACCGATGGTCGAACGTAACTAGCCTCTTCATGTCCGCCGATTTTAGGGGCCAGGTTTCGCAACCGTACAGTAAGGTCGAACGTACCGCTGCATTGTACACTCTACCCTTCAGGGCGAGAGTAATGTCGCGCCGTCGCCATAGGTGGCGAAGGTTAGCAAAAGCACTTCGAGCTTTCGCTATGCGGTTCGTGATCTCGTCTTCGATCCCAAGGGCGCTGATACAACTTCCCAGGTAATTGAATTTCTGAACGACTTCTAGCTGATCCCCACCAAGGGTCAGCACAGGGGGCGAACCCTGCCAATCCTAGAGGAACGCTTTGCACTTCGGTGGTGCAAAGCAAAGCCCGAAGCGACTGACAGCCAGTGCTAATCTGTCCAGCGCGGATTGACACGTCTGGGAGCTGTCACAGATGAGGGCAATGTCGTCTGCATACTCTAAGTCAAGAAGTCGTTCTCCTGGGAGTAGCTCCACACCTTCCAATTCATGTCCTGTAAATGCAATCTCCATGACTTCGTCAATAGCGAAGTTGAATAGGAAAGGTGACAGCGGGCATCCTTGTCTCACACCGCTGGAGATATTGAAGGGTGGCGACAGCCTGCTGTAAGCCCTTACTCTGCCCGTGCTACGCGCATATAATGCTTGGATAATATTTACATATTTCTCGGGCACACCTTTCCTGAGTAGACAATTCCAAAGGGCACATCGATCAACCGAATCGAAGGCACCTTTGATGTCGAGGAACACGACTACGGTGGGCCGCCAATATGTGTGACGGTGCTCCAACAACTGACGCAAGGTGAAGATGTGGTCGATGCAGCCACGACCCCGACGAAACCCGGCTTGCTCCTCACGAATCTGGCTTTCACGAGCGCCAGTCAGTCTGTGGAGAATTATGGACGCGAGTAATTTGGAGGCGATGGAGATCAGACTGATTCCTCTATGGTTGCCGCATTCCGAGCGCGAGCCGCCTTTGAAGATGGGAACAATAACGGAGCGGCTCCAGTCGGTTGGAACAGTTTCCTGCTCCCACAGTTTCACTAGTAATTCATGCAAAGCATCAACAAGAGCAGAGCCTCCAAATTTGAAGAGGGCTGGAGGAAGATCATCTGGTCCCGCGGCTTTGTTCAACTTCAACAGTCCGATCTTACGTTCGACTTCTGAGCGAGAGGGTGGATCCAAAGGGACAGCCCACGGAGCGGGGCGATCAGTGACCGGCGAATCGAACAATTCTTGCCGATTAAATTGCTTTTCAAAATGCTCAGCCCAACGCTCCAGACGTTTTGACAAATTGTGGATAGGCTGTCCACTCTCGTCACGTATAGTTTCACTAACACCAGGTCTCCCGCTGCCCGTTTCCCGTATCAGACGGAATAACTTACGATGGTTGCCAAGGGCAGCGGCCACTTCCATCTCTGACGCACGATGAGACCACCAAGATTCGCGGTCTCTCTTCAGGCTAGCACGGAGTTTTGCCCGGAGCTCTTTGCGAGTTTCATTGTGCTCGCTTCCAGCCGGGATTTGCCGGCGAGCATCTATAAGTTCCAGAGACTGCGAAGAGACCCAATGTCCATGTTGTCTATTAGACATACCACATGAGGATTTGCCTGCTGCTAGTAAGGTCTGGCGAACATGTGACCAGTGACCATCAATTGCCTCCTGTGAGCGCTTGCTCAACTCGCATGTTAGCGTACTTCGATACGCATTCAGAACAGCTGGTTTTGTCAGTTGGCTGGTGTCAATACGCTCACAGCGTCGTCGTGGGCGTCCGCCAAAACGCATCCGCATGTCAGCACATACAAGTGCATGATCGGTGTCCACACATGTGCTCCAAATCGAGCGACAGTTCTGGATGCAGCCTCTCCAGCGGTAACTTATCGCAATGTGATCGATCTGCGTGCAAGGCTGGTTCGAGATTGGTGGGCGCCAAGTCACCCTTCGGCGGGTGCTGTGTCGGAAATTAGTGCTCGCAAGAAATAAGCGAGCATCTTCACACAAATGAAGTAACCGCTCACCGTTATCATTACGGGAGCCTACACCGTGTTGACCGCCCAGATGCACTTCATCAGTGGACAACTTTCCAACTTGTGCGTTCATATCCCCCGCCAGCACAACAGTGTCCGTGCTTCTTCTGTGGCGAAGGAGCTGGGTCAGTTGGCGGTAGAAGTCGTTCTTTACCGAATCATCGCTACAGTTTGTGGGCGCATAGGCAGCGATGATGAATAGACATCTATTAGTCCCGCGCGACTTCGAAGCTTTAAACGAGCCAGCCAATCGGACCGCACACATCCGGCTACTAATTGGAATCCAATCAACCAGAGCAGCTTCAGCCCGGGGACTCAAGGCAATACCAACACCGGCTTGGCCGGTGCTCAAAGCTGCATCGTCACCGGATAGGCGCAATGAGAAAATACTGCTTGCGTCCCCTGAAGGGGATCGCAGAGTGAGCACAGTGCTCGAGTCTTGCAGGCGAGTCTCTGATAAGCAGCAGATATCGATCGAGAGGGTCTCCAATGTTCGGGCAAGTGTTGCCTGTTGACCGATTTGTAGCAGTGTGCGTACATTGAGGCATGCCAATCTGAAGGAGGATCGAGGGCTCCAAATGGAAGCCGATGAACTGGATTGGACCGCTTGGTTGGACATGGGCTTGTCGACAGGAGAGGAGTGACGCTCCGCGTTCACGTGTGAGTTGAAATTAGAAGGTAAATGCCTAGCAAAGCATGTTGGGGGAGGGCCAAGAATCGGGGGGTTGAAAACTGGGGGATATAAGTGAAGTTGGAATGGGACGGTAAGAGTGAAAAAGCGTAAGAGGGGGAATAAGAAGACGGGAAGGCTTGAGCAGTAGCATCCAAACCCCTATCCACCCTGCTCGATGCAGCAGATAGGGCACCGTTTATTATCCTCTGCGGTGGCCAGAGCATCAAGAAATTGTTTGAAGGAAAATTCATAGTATTGCGTGGGCAGGATACTGTCAGGTTGCCCAGGCCTAGACAGGAGAACGATTAGGGTTCTCAACCAAAGCCTTTGGTTCAAAAACCTGACCGCAAGGCAGCGGGTTTGGCGTTGGGCTACAAGGAGTCCATTTTAAGGAATAAGGTGCCACCCTCATTCCAACCCCCAACCTGGAGGACCAGGAGGCTGAGTTTGTCTGGCCTCTAACCATTGACCAATCTGGTATGAGTGACTCTGAAGGTGCAAAAGCACCACCCAGCGTAGCTCAATGGATCGCTGATGCACACAAACCATCGCACCACGGTAAGGTCCAGCCTCATTGCGATGGAGTTTCTACCGTAGTAGCGTTTATCATGTTGTTTGCAAGGGGTTTGGTGTGACTCATTCTCGAGTAGGGCTATGGCACTGTCCGCTGTCTATAGTGCATTAGTGCCAGCATCTGGTGGTCATGGGCAATAGCACGTAGTGTAAATATGACAGAGTAACGGCAAGGTGTTTTTTGAAAAGGGATAGGGTGGGAGCATTAATTACTTGTTCCAGGAGGGTGTTCCAAGGCTGTGACACCCGAAGGGAGAAAAAGTTTCGCAGACATTCCAGTCGGCTGTACTGCGTGACCAGCTTAAACTGATGACCTCTTAGCGGGGTGTTTTGACTGAGTATCAGACCGATTAAATAAATCGTGCTGTCACAGCTAGTTACTTGGTTTCGGTAGCTCAGTGGTCTAAGCCACTATCTTGAAAGTGAGTGGTCGCGGATTCTCCTCCCTTGTGCGGCAGATGAATTTTACACCACTGACAAGGCTTGAAAGGAAAAAGTTGTCAGTGCTTTCTCGGAGTTGTAGCGGTTGTTTACCTGAGTAAAGCTCTGACGAATCGCCTTCAAAATCATTTCAAATCCGCTCTTTTGTACCTCTCTGATGAAATGGGCGTCTAAAACGAGCGATTGACCATTAGCCTGATGCAGACGGACAGAAATACTGAATTCCAAGCAAAGGCGGCCTACCTCTTCATGCCGTTGTGCTTATCGCCAAAATCTTTGTGAACACATAAAGTCATAGTGACACACTGCATCGAAGCTTTACTACTTGGTCGCAGCAACTCTGCGGCCATTGGACGAACTGGGATGGAGAGTAGGGTAGTGTCGATAAAAGTAAACTTATAGAGACATCAGTCATTTAACATATGCTATTAATCTCCTCCACTCCATGATGGAACAACGGGGACTGGATCGATTATCACCGCTATCCAAATGAGTGATAACTGACTGCTGGTAACACAATGTGCATGAAATCATTGTACATGTAACTGATGTTGAGTGTTACAACACTGACGAATTGAGAAGATTCGCAGCAAGTAGACTCAGTCAGCCAGCCACCACACATCCAGGAAAGCGTCAGACGACCGTTTTACTCTATTGGGACTTGTGAGTAGCGCGCATCCGTCGATCCTTGCAGGATTCGAACCCACGGCCTTACTTTTGCGAAGCAGTGATATATGCCACTGAGCAATGGGTGACGGCGGCGCACCGCAATGACTGCTTCCTAACTGCGATGTAACGCGGCTCACCCTCCACTGTCACACACGTTATGCAGACTCAGAGGGCGAGGTTGGCCCCTAGACCTAGGAATAGCTTTGCAAACATCTAAGGCAGTGTGCTAGCTGTCTTACACAATCATAAACAATGTTGTGCGATATAGCCTTTGTTCGACGAGGTTGGCCAGCACTTGTTAGCATTACTTTAGAAAGAGCCGACTCAACCGTTCCGTTGTGGTTCCGTTCGCTGGGATAAACTGTGCGCCAGGAAGTGCTATTCCTTTGCTGAAAGGGACCCTACAACCTGACTGGACAGTGACGTTGCGTTAGCATTCGAACAAGTTAGCGCGTTCGAGTAATAATAAGGTATGTTGTCCCGTAGTACCGAGAAACCGGATCGTAATGCTCCTGTGCATATGTTGAGTTACAGGTCACCGTGATTCCGGATTTTGATCGCCTGCTGTCTGCGCTAAATGCCTATCATCAATATGAATACACCACGTTTGGTAGATAGAAACGAAATATAATGAGCAGACTAGCTTGGGCAGAGTTTTCAAACTGGTCTACCATAGATTTAAGCGTGTAGTGCAACTCCACGCAACCAACTATCTGGGTGGGATTCTGTGACCGGGGAGACTTGAGAAGTACTCAGCCTTATAGTTCACTGATTAGTTTCGTTTTAACTACATCGGGTAATCTCAGCTGTGTATCCCACAAGAAAAATATTAGGCAGTAATGTAACCGGATAGTAAGTAACTTGAAGGTGAGGATATTGCATATTAGAAACAGAAATTACTTGACATTTTTTATTGATGGTTCAGGCGAACGACTCCCGCCTGCTACTTACAGGTGTGTTATAGACTCAAAACCTGATCATTAATGCACTTGGTGAATTTCTACTTTTATTCGAATGACATGCATTCTGGCCATTACTGTATCCCGGAATCGCCAAACGCGCCATGCTATTCACTACTCTCAGAATTCGTTCACACCTCCCGAATTGGAAGTTGCTCCTCAGTCTCCTCAGGGAGCCATGTGACAGCATCATGGGCTCACTTGTAACCTGTTAGCGATTTGCATGAGATGGACACTGCCTAACAGGATGGAATTGTACAACGAAATGGCTGCAGGTTGAAAGTGCCGATTCTGATTTCACGGCAGACTCGACGGGGAATGAATGTAGGGAATTAAAGAAGACCCATGGTTCAGTTTGGTTCTTCTGTAGGAATGTTCGAGACTGGGTTTCTCGTACGATCAGGTTAAGTAAGCACTTTGTGCAGCACTTGCTAGGTGTTGAGTGTGCAGCTGTAAAGCGCCTATTTTCAGTTATAATTGAGAACATGAAAACCACTAATTGGATTAATGAGAGAAAATGAGATATGATTGACTACTACTCGGTTTTCCTTCTGAGCCAGCTAGAACATTGTTTGACGATAGAATATACGCAAATTTGTAGATTTGGTCTCGTTGAGTATGAGGTAGTAAGTTCAGGCAAACCGTAGTGCAACTGTATCCGATGATGTATCCGATGATTTCGTCAGTTACCTTACATGTGCAAGCAGTTACCCAGGAGCGCAACCTTGTGGTACTAATCAAAGCTGACTTAGGCTGCTGAAAACAGTCAGAGAGGGTGTCAAAGCTCGGAAACCAACACGTTGGTATGTGCAGAGGGTATTCGAGCGGTTTGATCCATTTGTCTGTCCGCAGTTGCTTAACACACATACATGCGGCCTTATGTGGCATACGTTATCCAGACCTGGCAGCCCTGGCACAAGTCAGATCTTGTAGCACTCAAGACTCCACGGCGAAGATCCAACAAGCACCTCAAAGGGTTGTTCCATCCTCCATATCTAGTTAATCTGAAGACTCTAATATTGTACAGCGGCCGGTATCAGCGCCTAATTGCGACCTAATAATGGCCTACCAGAGTTTGTGGAAACCCAACCACGTCTGTTGCCACATACTGCAACTTAGTCACAACACGAATTTGGAGGGCCACCAGTTCAAGTTGGTCACGCAATACAGCCGGCTAGAATGTCGGTAAAACTTCTACTCTCTTCGAGTCTGTCAGCCATGCAATCCCCTCCCAAATTACGTTGTTCGCGCACCACATTATCTGTGTTTACAAAGAGCGTTGACTTTACCATAATCCACCTAAAATACGAAATATACCCTGCGTGCATCGTGGTACGGTATAATATAAAAACGGTGCAATAACAAGCATTACCCTACACCATCGAGGTAGGCCCTTTTACGTATGCCTAAATGTAACCGCTCTCATGCGGTCACCATGCGTCCTTGTTTTCTTTTTAGCTTGTGGCTCTCATTCCGGCCATCCCACGGGACTTGTCAAAACATTGCTTTTTTGTCCTTAATACGTTATGGTTCCAACACTCCACTGATTGACTTCACCTGCGTGTTTAGCCGGAGTGATACCTCAAGGGCAAATGTCGACGCTACGTGGGGTTGGATAGTGATGGGTACAATTGAATCACAGCAGATCTCCGGAACCCGCATATGTATGGAAAGAGCGGTCATGCTCAAGCTTCCCGGAGGTTAACGGCTATCATGAGAAGTATACTCAAACACCCTACTCGAATGGAGGCTAATCCTGTGAAGAGAAGAAAGGAGATCCCAGGTGATGCATGTAGTAGAAATGGGGTTCATCAAAAGTATTTAATATGGCACGAAGGGTCGTTGGAACGGAAATGGGCAAACCATGTGTGGTGGTGGAAATCGATGTGGGCCAGTGGTCAAGAGGCCAATGACATACGACCCAGCCGTGCTGACTACGTTCCCATGGGCCAGAGCGGCGCGTCAAAACCCACCCAACTTAGCACTAGCGATGAGCGGCAGACAGTGACGAACCAAACTGACACGACAGTGATCGAACAGCACACGTGCGCTAACGAATGGCACTGCGTACACCGGCGACTGGACAACGGAGATTGTGAAGGCAACGCCAGATTGGTGCACTGAAAGTGAAAAGATTGCAGCTCACCGGACTTGGACAGGGTTGCACGGGTCACATGGACAACACAGAATTGACGCGGCCTAGTATAGAGTGTGTTCAAGGTGGCTTTGGACAGACCAGATGCGGAGTGTAGCGATCACAACTGCGAACAGATCGTTAGACAGTGAACCAGAGCAAGCGACGTGGTAGGTGACAGCAGTAACTAACCAGCGGATATCTGCCACACTGAAGTTTAGATGGTTCACGAGTGAGAGATTTTGGTTGTTTTCCAGACATTGTTTTGACTATCAGAGGGCTACTTGGATAACAAAACACCACAAACTTCCGTGCTCTGCAGAAAATTGCTTAAGGCAGTCTTTGCTAACTCTTTATTTGCTGAGTAAGTATCATGAAATTGGTTGGTCGAGTGACTTCACACGCCTTGGTTCCTTCGGAGATACTGGTCTAACACTCGTTTGTGGATGGATTGGGGAGTGGCTACCGGTTGTTGTTCTCAGTCAAACTGTCTCTGGAGTACGCGACCTGGCTTTCCTGTTAAACCCAGTCTCTATCTATTAGCTATTGAATCCTTTGTCTTCTACGTGCTCTGTACAAAGAGGACGTGGACTGATTAGACTAACTTGCGGGTACGCATGACTTTTTATCTCATCCTGTAGTGACACATGAATACAATGCCCCCACGATAACCGTCACTGAGCGTATTTCGAAGGTTAACAGTCGGAATCTCAACTTGGTAAATTTAAACAGTGCTTACACCTCAATGGTCCCTTTCAGTGCTAGATAAAGTGAAATGCTTCAGGCGACAGGAAATCGTGGGGGCAGAAATCAGATTTACCTGTCATCCTCGACGTAAGTTTAGGATGGCCAAAGCCTAACTGTTGACAGTGTACTCAAGCATAATAATTTCTTGCTGAAAATATTCATGTTGTGCAATACGGCAGAGCTGAAGTAGCCCGGTCTGTGAGAGTGAAGGTGACTAATCTGCCTACCTCCTAGTTGCGCACACTCGTAACAGACAACCAGTACTAATAAGCTGCAGTTTTCTCCGTTTTGAAGAAAGAATCATAAATCCATGAGCGAGCTAGAGGCATAGGTTGTTCGTTATGACTGCCTGTACAGTGAATACGTCATTTCTATGCAATATATATCATCTATGTAATCCTTCAGCTTCATCTTAGTTAAATGTTGGGGACATTGGAACTTGCCGTCCATAGAAGGTTCAAATAGTAACCGAAGTTGGTGTATCGATATGAAAATATTTCACCTATTGAGGTTAGGGCTTGCTTGACTCTTTATCCTGTGGAAGCAAGACTACTGCTGCATTTCAGCAGACGGTTAATTATTGAGTGTTTCCCAACACGTCAGTTAAGTAGACACCTAGTCAGAGATAGACCGACTGGTAGATAACGGAAAATCATTCAGCTGTGCTCTGACCAGACGTTACCAGAGCATCGCTGAGCCATATCCAAACATATGAATGCTAACTATTAGGTACTGCGTATCAAGGCTTCTGGGTTGCGTTGCAAAATCCCGGTGGTCGATACGTTTCAGACAGACTGGGATAAGTTTAATTCTTTTCTCACGGAAGTGTCTACTCCCTACATCCCGCCTGCGAGGAGAAAAGAGACCCGAGTACGACTCCCGTGGATAGATACCACTGGAAAGTACTTGCTCCAGAAGCCTTCTAGGTGCTGGATGACCTACCGTGCGGCTCCATTGACTAGCACCTATGATAGGTACCGTGCGGCTAGAAACCTATGTACACAACACTTGAGGAAAACTCGGCTGTTGTACACAAAGTGAGTGGCTGATGGAGCTTCGGAAAATCCGAAGAAGTTCTGTGCTTATGTTAAGAGGCGCTGGGCGTCAAATTTGGTAATCCCAAGTTTGTTGCGAGCCGATAGAACTTATGCATATGCGGACTTGGACAAGGCTCGTATACTTGGTGAGCAGTATGCATGGGCTTTTGTACGTGAGGTCGCGTTGACTAGCGTTAAACTTGCCCCTAGAGTCCCTGAGGGTTCTTAATTAGCTGAATGTACTGTGGTGAAAAACAACAACTCCTTAGGCTGCTGCAAGAAATGAACCCTTCCAAAGCAGCTGGACCTGATTCAATTCATCCGAAGCTTCTGCATGAGCTGGCGGTGGAACTAACTTGACAGCTGACGATAGTGTTTTTGAAGTCACTGTACAGCTGTACACTACCTTCTGAATGGAAGGGGGCTGTCATCTGTCCTGTCCTCAAAAATGGCGACATGTGTCTGTCAGCCAAGTATACAACAGTCAGTCTGACTAGCATCATGGTTAAACTGCTTGAAAAGCTGGTGAGAGATTCGTTGGAAGGTCGCTTGAATAGATGTAATCTACTCAGTAGTGCACAACAGGGATTCCGGAAGGGGTTTTCTTGTCTGACGAACTTGCCGGTTGCTCGTGAAGTTTGCGCCGAGGCAGTGGACAATGGTCACCTAGTGGATGTGTTTTTCGTTGACTTCTCGAAGTCATTTGATAGGGTAACTCACTTGTGTCTATTACAAAAGCTGAGCTCCTAAGGTGCATCTAGCCGCGCCCTTCACCGGGGATCTGCATTCTTGCAGAGAAGAGAGCAGTGTGTACGTGTGGGTTGCAGCTTATACTTTAGGCAAGCGGTCCGTAGCCGTGTCCCACAGATCCCAGTCCTTGGACAGATGCTGTTATCCATCTACGTAAACGATCTCCCTGGGGGCTTGGGGTATCATCGTTATTGTTTGCTGACGTCTTTAAGCTGTGGAATGTTGTAAATGTTCCCTGGGATTCTGAAACCATTCAGCATTTGGGACTGGTCTACTTTGTGGTTACTGCCCATTAGTCAGCATAAGTGTTCCGTCCTACGTATAGAAGCAACTTCCCACATTCGAGGGAGGTGCTCGGTGGAGTCGAACTCCCCCTTGTCTCCAGCCAGGTAGGCCTATGCGTCATCTATTCCTCAGCTTTACATTCTGGTGACAACTGGAAGAAGACAGCAAGTAGGAGTTTCAGAATGTTGTGGTTAACACGCCGTCCTTTCGGGATCCTAACGGTGGATATAGTTGTGTAGCTGTTCTCAGCTTTCATTCGGCCCAAGCTGGTATAGAGCATCCAGCCTTGCCAGCCCAGTTTTGTTCGGGACAAAATGGAGCTCGAGATGGGTTTGAGAGTAGGTACCAAATTGGTCGATGGGTTACTGGGGCAAAGGTACTTCGAGCGTCTATTTAGTTTGGGTAGGTATTCAATGCACTACCGGCGGCTTCGAAGAGGCCTAATCCTTACTTACCGCATTTTAACTGGGAAGCTTAGACCCAACTTGATTTGGCTGTTTAACCCGGATAGGTTGGTTTGCTTTTGCGATCATCCCATGAAGCTACACAAGCCACGTTCTGACCGGATCTGGTCGGAAACTCGGTTAGCACGTAGAGTTATCGAGCGCTGGAACTCGCATCCAGAAAATGTAGTCAGTGAACCTACGCCTAAGAGATTGGAGCATCAGTCAGACGCTCTTGGGTGACAACACGACATCTTTCCCTTCCCATGACCATATCTATCTTCCAACTTTGAGTTCATATTACGTCATTATTCCCACTCTTTGATGTTATCCTTCATTGAAATGACTTTCTTTCCGCTATCATCCATTTTCTTTCTATGTCTGCCTTACTTCACGTGACCCACAGAGCGGGGACTGTTAGCGCATGGAATGTGGGCAGTGATTGGTTGACCAGGGTGGGGGTAGTGTGTTTCATTTTAGATCCATCAAGTCCTAGTAGCAAGAAATCTTTTCCTGGCTCAACGACCAGCTCACCTGGACACAACAAACTGTCTGGTCAGCCAACAGAGGAAATTGAAGTCATTCGACCGCGACTAACCGAGTGTGAAACGTTGGGAAACTGCTTTGCCAGTAGTACATTAGTGTTCAAATGGATTTATAGCAGTGCTCCAGGACGAAGTGGGTTTTCGCCTGGCAAACGTTCTCCCTAGAAAAAGCCACAAAAGTCCGTTTAACAACACTGCGACATGGCGGATATGAATCCCCACTGAGTAAACTCACTGCCCACAACTACATTCTGGAAATTCCACCAGAGTCAAATTTCAATAGTTCCTTGAGACGCATAAGGAAAAAAGATTTTCTATCTACATCTACCGCTTTCACTACATTTATAGTGCCTTTAATGTTTACCCAACGCACACTTGAACGCAAATTCGCGTCATGTAGTGACGACTATATTCCACATGATTACTTCTTCAATTTCCGTGGCCTGTACAAATTTCGGCCACTGCCGGTTACATACATAACAACGTGTTTTTTGCGCAACATAAGTGTTTGTAAATTTTGATCATGCCTAATTTGGTGTGCCTCGATAAATTCGAGAATAAACTAGTACTTTATCTATTTTATCTGAATCTGAATCCATGGATGTTTCTCACTTAATCCGCATCATCAACAAACCTCTGATTCTCTTTCGGAGGTTGTCACTCTTTGCGTACTGTCTCGGGTCTCTCTTATCTCCTCATCAATCCGTCTATTCTAGGTTCTGAAGCGCTTCCTATGGCTGTGTTAGGTTCGTTATCCAAACGTCACAAGTTGAAGTGTAGAGCAGTAAAATCATCTAACTCGATTTTAACACATCACTTGCAATGAGCGTCATACCAACTGCATTGTGTTTTACTCACCCTTGTTTGGAAATGGGGAGAACAAGCGATGCGCTTCAGTACACACTACCGTAACCTCCACCTCCACCACTACCATGGGGGGACTTAAGTGCCCTCAAGACTGCGGCATAAAACACTGAATGGGTAGTGTAGGAGGAATCGAGGAGACGTTTGCCCGTGTGGAAGATGGACGTTGTAGTGGTTTTACCGAATTCATTACCAATCGGGTGAGTACACTACACCAACGAGGTCGTAAAAATGACAGCAGTACCTTGATGAAAATGTCCATCTACATCACCGTATAAGTTAGGTGAATTCTGGTAAGGAAAGACTAATGTTTTGTTGGGGACACTGTTCGCTAGCCGCAGTCACCCAAATGCAATAAACCGCAAGTGTCCTACACTGGATCAACGCTATTTGCATTCTAACCCCATCTTAACCCTTTATCTATCAATCTCCTATTTAAAGGAATAGTTATTTATAGGTCGATATTTGTTGCACTCAAGCAAGCACCTGATCTCACACACATTCAAACGTGATGTCGAATTATGTGATGTAATGATTTGCACACAAACACTACCTAACCTGTATGGTTTTCCGCGGGCCCCAAACAACACAACTTTTACAAGGAAATTCTATTTACAACAAATAGCTTAGAAGACAACTTGTTCAGCTAAGTAAACTCTTCATTTGTCCACATAAAGTAGTGATAACAGCCGTGAATTCCATCTCTATCTCGTATACCCGCTTAATGCTTATGGATAGTGAGCAATGTGAAGTGTATCAGTGGATGAGTAACTAACAAATGAATGCGTTTTTGTGAAACGCTCGTTTAGCAAGTCAGTGGTGGTGAAGACAGGAATGTCGGACTAAATTTGCTGAATTGACGAGCTGCGCGCGATTACTAGCTAGCCGTTTGTAAATCACTATTGCAGAGGTGGATGAGATGAATGTTCTACTGTTGTCGTTATATTTACCGGTGCATTTTACGAATTCATACTTTCAGATTACTAGAAGTATGTGCACGAGTATAAACCGAAACTAGTGAATTTAGGTGCCAACATAATCCACTGGCTTGTTCCAGGTGGCAGTAAGTATTGCCGTCATATCCATATCGATGACAAGTCACTACTTACATTTGTCAAGGTTAGACTAGCTATCCCATTCACTAAGTCTACGAGGACACAGGTAATACGGTCAACTCAAAAAGTAGACGAGGTTAAATACGGTTTTGCTGGTTATGAGCTCAGTGCACTTGGTGAGTAAGGCGACCGATTTGAACTGTTCCCGATGTGGACTATCCACGAGCATAATGTCACGACGAATGTTTGATAATTTTGAATCTGACAATGAAACATGACAAATTGGGCCGTTGTACTTCTTTTCCCTGCCGACTCTGGTTTCCATCTGGCCATATTTAGATTGCATGAAATGTACCATTTGTTTTGTTCATTGCACATGTAACATTATAGATGTAATGTTGAAAACTCGTATTCGTATAGTTTGATTTATGAAAAATCCCGTAGATGATATGAGAAGTTTGTACGGAATATTTTCTTGGTGCCAAACACAATTTTCAAGGCGGCGTATAGGGGCAGATTGAGTTTTGAAAATAAAGTGAAAGTTGTAGTGATTTGTACAGAAACGAGGAGTTTTGTAGCGACACAAAGATGTTTTCATGCCCAGCTTCGTACAAAATGGGCTCCGTGTAAACAGACTATTCAGAGATTGTGTCATCAATCTGAAACAATTGGCACCGTAGTGGAGAAGAATCCACGGCGCAGGCCAAGTGTCCGCACCACAGAAAACATGGAAGCAGTTCGCGTTGCTTTGACACGAAGTCCTAGCAAATCGACAATGAGGACCGCTGCTGAGTTAGGAATATCTCGTCGGTCCATACAAAGGATTCTTCATTCTGACCTTCAGCTGTTCCCTTACAAGATAACAATGGTCCATGGAGAAACAGCAGAGGATAAGCAACAGAGACATCAGTTCCATTTATGATTAGCGTAAGAGGACCACGCTCTGTACAACACGTGGTTTACTGACGAGGCGCATATTCATTTGAATGTTGTAATGAATAAGCAAAATATTTATTCCTGGGCAAGTGAACATCCTCACATACTTCAAGAAAGAGAAAATTCTAGAGAAAAGATCATTGTATGGGCGGCCATTTCATCCCACGGAATCATCGGACCCATTTTCTTTGATGAGACAGTAAACAAAGATCGATATCGGGGCATGTTGGAAAACAGACTTATTTCAAAAGTCTTGGCAACAGGTCGCCCATTACAAAATCAGTGGTTCATGCAATACGGAGCCCGCCCACACACTGCAAATGTAGTTATTGGTTACCTGTATGACATATTTAATGGGTGCGTAATGATACATCGGTTTCCTGAGCATCACCAACGTGGGCGACAGTGGTCCCCGCATAGCCCTGACACCAATTCATGTGCTTTATCCTTGTGGGGCTACTTAAAAGATAATGTCTTCACAAGGAAGCCTGCAAGTGTAGCTCAACTCAGGGCTTTCATCATGCAGCTTTGCCGTCTACTTTCGGATAACATTTTATGGAAGGTTGTGACAAAGGTTCGCTTGCAACAGGTTATAAAACAAAATGTTCAGCAC
Source organism: Dicrocoelium dendriticum (assembly GCA_944474145.2). Classification (NCBI taxonomy): domain Eukaryota; kingdom Metazoa; phylum Platyhelminthes; class Trematoda; order Plagiorchiida; family Dicrocoeliidae; genus Dicrocoelium; species Dicrocoelium dendriticum. The sequence continues at coordinate 74,251,314 of OX104071.1, read as the reverse complement.
ATTGAACATATACTACTTTGAACTAAATTTCCATGCTCATATAATTACTTCCGCATCAATTTTACGATATTTTGATGATAAATACATGTAAACTGATCGAAACAAATGGTATGATATTTTGAGCGTCACCCTGTATTTTCTTAAGTCAACAGGTAACTTCCCATGTCTGAAGCAAATTACTACTTCCGAATCAGAGCGTTTGTAACTAGTTCACTCCTAAAGAATATTTGCTTGCAAGAAAATCATGACCTTAAGACGAGTTTGTGCCAGGAACATTTCCCTTCGTATATGACATTCAAACCTCAAGATGCTGAATGTCATAGAGGACATTGCTCCAAATTAAGCGATGACCAAGACGACTTGTGGAAACAACTACGGAAGCAAAGTTTGCTGTTTTGGAGAAGGTGCAATGGAAGATAGACGAACGACTATGAGTAACATATCGCATACAGTGGAAATTAGTTGGACAATTACTGAAAGAATTATGCACGGACATTTGAATATGTCAAAGCCATGTGCTCGATGGATGCCCGGAATGCTGACACTGGAAGTGTAGTGAAACCATGATCCAATAGTCGCATGGAAATCCTGAACTCCGGTTGTACCAGTCTAGGCTGAGATTAGTGACAGTAAATTATGCTTGGATGTAACAATACGACCCCGGCGAACAACGGATTAGATTGGAACGGTAGGAATTCCTTATGAAGAGGGAACTTCGGAGTTCATCCGGCGGGTATGAAACACGGAAAAGATAAGGGTAATTTTCCAGAAGGGCCAAACACTCCGCTCGACACTGGTGCGCATGAAGGACAACTAATTGCGCGTATAAAATCAGTTGCAATGTCTTCGCATATGTATACATAGGCCAAACCGCAAGAGAGCTACGCACAAGGATAGAAGAACATATGAGGCGCAGCACGGCGCCGAGGAACGAGGTTGAATAGAGCGCTTTGTTAAGGGAATCGGCAGTAGCGGTGCACCTGATGGCTACAGGTCATGAGATCGACTTGGATAACGTCGCGATAGTCAGGGGGGATTGCGATCCGCACCCAAAGGCTGACTGCTGAGGCGGTTGTGATCAGCAGTGTGAACAGCTGCGTGAACAGAAAGTACAGGCTGGAGCTATCGAACGTGTGATGTGCTGTCTTAATCCAGCCGGGCTGGGGAGCGTCGGCGGACGGATCCACGGCGGAGAATGAACACCAAATCAACCCTACATCCATCACTACTTAAAGTGTGACCTTGTAACGCGGATCACTTGGAACAGTTCCATGCATCACTTGAAGTAATACTGTGACCTGTCGCGCGAGTAGCCTAGTATTTAAGTCCCGGTCGTCGGGAGTATCTTCTGTTTTCCATAAGTCCATACCAATCATCCTCTGGTTCACACTGCCTGAAGAAGTTTTTGTGTCAGAAGCAAAACCTTGCCCGCAGACTCTGTCTACCGGTTGTTTTCGAACCCTTATGAACTTCTATGCTCGAGTATCTATGCCTCTGTGCTTGTCACTGATCGTATGCCACACAATATGGCCATCACCAGTGCCTATTATACGGAGTTAGTCCGATAACTGAGAGCTTGCATTAAAAAACAGAGGGATTTCGAGAGCTGGCCTTATGATTCTGCTCGCTTATGCACCAACCACACCGCCATCGTTTCGAAAGCACTTATCCATGAAATTAACTCCCAGGAACTCCACCGTCCATCTAGGTATCCTGAGCTGACCCAGGCGACTTTAATTTGTTCCCCAAACTAAAGCGCCCCTTAAAATGTAGGCATTTTGCGTTAGACGCGGCAACGGAAATAGCTGGTTGCGGAGCAAGGTGGTCACATCTATTTGACTGGTATCGATCAAATGAGTAATCAGTATGATAATTGTCTTCAGGTTTAGAGTGATTACTTAAGAAATTAAAATAGTTGTTTTAACTATTACTTGGTTACTATATCCGGTTAGAAACTTATTGAACAACTCTCCTAATCCAGCTCACAACTCGCCGGGTTGCCTATGCCCATTTGAGCGCCATTCAACCGAGTCTCCTCGATAGTTGAGTTGCAACTGCATTGCTGAATAATTGGAGGAATAGTCACAACTCGTGTTGAAGCCCGCTAGGTCGTGTGTCGGATCGGCCTAGGGCAGATCTCTGTGGGACGCCGCAGTCATACTTCTCGGACTGGATCCATCTCCAACGCTGCTTCTGTAACCGTACGGCCGCACTCTATTCATGTTCGCGCTCCATCCGTAGTTGCTATTCCAATTCTCCTTACACATACTTGTGCTTGTGCCCATTCTAACTAACTCGACAAGCGCTACTCAGTGCTCATCCCCTCCTAGATCTAACGTGTAGTATATAATACTGCTCTAGTTCACATTTTCGGTCCACTGTTTGCTGAAACTCACGCGTGTAACCACTCACTTCTCCGCTCTTCGGGGATAATTTTACTCTCATTTGGAAACAGAGCTCTCAAACGTTTCTGCAAACATTGTAACCGATTGCAGCCTAAAAATGCACGGGACGGTTTGCGTCAGCCCTCCACCAAATATCACTGTGAAGCAGGTGCTTGTCGGCATTCCGCTCGGTTTGGTCGTGTAACCTAAAACGATCCATACACATCATGCCTTTGTGTGTCCATGCAACCGTCGAGACTACCGATCGCTGAATACGGCAATACCCGCGCAGTCGTAGAGAGTGAGGTGGTCCCAACATGAAAGCGCACATGAACACTGAGCCCAGAAAAATTTGTCCAGACAAATACGCATACGAGAAATACGCACATAAAGAAAATGCAGAAGGATAAATGCGCACACAGAAGAAAGCACTGAGGGCACAATTGTGGTTGTCTGCAAATTCCACCCGTTTCCCTGAGTACGTTGTGTGCAATGTTAATCAAAATTAATTCTCTCATTATACGCTTAGGCAAACGATGAGGAGTGTTGACTTTAGGGTGAAGTAGTTTAACCGAAACGAAAAAACGCACGACAGGATCTCTCGCACAGCTGTGACGCGCACTGCTACTTCCGATTGCCTAGATAACACGTTTCACCCTTGTGGTTGTATAGCGGTTCACACTTATATACGCACAATGAAAGCGCGTCGCTTCAGTAATGCGCTGATCCGGACCGAGCTCGCCGCTATAAAACGCTTATGTGGAAAAGTGCCCATTTCTATGTTAAGCTATCGGATAAATCACTGTTAATAAAGTATTACTATTGAAATAGATCGTAAAGTCGTACCAAACACATATTAAACACTAAGTGTATAGGATTTGCCTGTACGACCACTTCTTGCCAATGTGCTAACATGTTTTTATTAAGGAACAGAACAAAGCTTGGCGCAGCGACAGGTTTCAGTTGGAGTCTCATGTTTACATCAGTTTCAAATGCAGTCTTTAGGCCGACGTTGCAGACTTACCTGATGAGACCAAGGCACAGGTTAAAACAGCAGCCTTTGATTTCAGCGTATGGAAAAGCAATGCTAGCTGCGTCAATTGAAGGAGTGAAATAATCGGCAATACCAAATTTACATGACGTCATAACAGCGAATGGCCAATCCTCTGTGTCTAAAGGCGCCTGTGGAACTTGCAACTAATTAGTTTAAATGGAAATTCCATTTTCTTACTGCTCCGTCCATTTCCAAGCCAAATGAGGGAACATGCCACTAACGGATTTGAGGCTGCTCAACAGCAGGCTAGACTCATTTTGGTCCTGTGCGAAGGGTAATACCGGTACATTAGTTTAGACCACAATCGTACTGTACCAAGTGTAAGAAAGTTTGGTATTAATGATTATGCAAATATTGTACACAAAACTGGCTACAGTAGGAACTGGCAAAGCACAATGTATAATCCAGGTCTACCCACCAAACATCAGTGCAAGCCAAATCCATGACGTCCGGGGGTTCCACTAAAAAATGGATCTTGTAAACACGGGAAGTAACCGCCTCACCAATACTCCAAGCAGCCCAACCTTTCCCGAACGCTTCACCTCTAACCCATTTGTAACTAGTTTCCCTAAACCCACTTCCTCCCACCACGCTTCCGCGAAGCTAAGGTAACAAGCCAATATCACTGACACCTGACCATCGCAATGAGGTTGGACTTTACCATGGTGCGATGGTTTGCCTGCCTCAGTGATCCACTGAGCTATGCTGGGTAGTGTCTTTTTGCACCTTCAGAGCCACTCATACCAGATTGGTCAATGGTTAGAGACCAGTTAAACTCAGCCTCCTCGTTATCCAGGTTGGGGGTGGGAATGAGGGTTGCTCCTTATTCCTTAAAACGGACTCCTTGTAGCTCATTGCCAAACCCGCTGCCTTGGTGTAAGGTTTTTGAATCAAAGGCTTTGGTTGAGAACACTAATCGTTTTCCTGTCTAGGCCTGGACAACCTGACGGTATCCTGCCCACACAATATTATGAATCCTTCTTCAAACATTTTCCGGATCCGCTGGCCACCGCAGAAGATAATAAACGGCGCCTTATCTGCTACATGGAGCAGATTGGATAGGGGTGTGGATGCCACTGCTCAAACCTTCCCGTCTTCTTATTCCCCCTCTTACGCTTGTTCACCTTATGGTCCCGTTCCAGCTTCACTTATATCTCACCTGTTTTCAACACCCCGATTCGCGGCCCTCTTCCACCTTGCTTCGATAGTCGCTTGTCTTTTAGTTTCAACTCACATGTGAACGCGGAGCGTCATTCTTACCCTGTAAACAGGCCCATGTCCAAGCACGCGGTCCATTCCAGTTCATCGGCTTCCATTTGGAGCCCTCGATCTTTCCTCAGATTGGCATGCCTCATTGTACGCACATTACTACAGCTCGGTCAATAGGCAGCAATTGGCCCAAGATTAGAGACCTTCTTGATCGATATATGCTGCCTACCAGAAACCTGACTACACGACTCGAGCTCTGTTCTCACTCTGCGATCCCTTCAGAGGCACTAGTAGTGCTTTCTCATTGTGCCTATCCGGAGACGATGCAGCTTCGAGCACCGGCCAAGCTGGCGTTGGTATTTCCCTGAGCCCCCGGGCTGGAGATTCCCTGGTTGATTGGATCCCAATCAGTAGTCGGATGTGTGCAGTCTGACTGACTGGTTCATTCTAAACTTCGAAGTCACGCGGGGTTACTATATGTCTGTTTAGCATCACTGCCTACTCCCCACAAACTGTAGCGATGAGTACGTGAGAGACGATTTTTATCGTCAACTGCACGAGCTCTTTCGTCACAGAAGAAGCACGGACACCGTAGTACTTGCTGAGGAGCTGAACGCTCAAGTTGGGAAATTGTCCAATGATGAGCTGCATCTGGACGGTCAACATGGTGTAGGCTCCCGTAATGACCACGGTGAGCGGTTACTTCATTTGTGTGAAGATGCTCGGTTGTTGCTTGAGAGCCCTAACTTCCGACACAGCCCCCGTCACAAGGTCACATGGTGCCCACTAGCCTCGAACCAGCTATGGACACAAATGGATCACAACGCGATCAGTTACCGCTGAAGAAGCTGCGTCCGCAACTATCGTTCAATTTCGAGCACATGTGTGGACACTGACAAGGTACTTGTATGTGCTGATCAGCTTGTGCGCAATGGCGGGTGCCCTCGATGACCCTGTGAGCGGATAGTCACTAGCCAACTGGCTAAGCCAGGTCTTCTGAATACGCATCGAAAAAGCTGGCGTCCGGGTTGTGTAAGCGCTCACTGAATACAATTGAAGGTCACTGGTAGCATGTTCACTGGACCTTTCTTGAAGTAGGGAAATCATCATGTGGTAAATCCACTAGCCAAAATAGACATTGGGTCTCTTCGCAGTATCTGGAACTTATAGATGCTTACCGGAACGTTCCGGCTGAAAGCGAACAAAACGAACCTACCAAAGACCTCAGGGTAAAACTGCGTTCTAGCTTGAAGTGGCCAAACGTGCTAGTCTCATCGTGCTTCAGAGATGGAAGTGGCCGCTGTCCTTGGTAACCAACCTAAGTTTTCCCTCTAAAAGGGGAAACTGTATTAGTGAAACAACTTATGACAAGAGTGGACAGCTTATCTAGAACTTGTCAAGACATTTGAAGCTTTGGGCTGAGCATTTTGTAAAGCACTTAATTCGATCGGAATTGTTAGCGCCCTCACCGGCCAGTGATCGCCCTGCTCCCTGAGCTGTCCCTTTGGATCCACCCTGTCGCTCAGAACTCGAACGTGCGATCGGACTGTTGAAGTTGAATAAAGCCGCGGGACCCAGTCTTCATTTAGCCATCTTCAAATTCGGGGATCTGCTCTTGTTGATGATTTACATGAATTACTAGTGAAAGTATGGGAGCATGAAACTGTCCCAACTGACTGGAACCACTCTGTCATTCTCCCGATCTTCAACAAAGGTTCGCGTTCGGAACGCGGCAACCATAGAGGAACCAGTCTGATCTCCGCCTCCAAATTGCTCGGCTCCGTCATCCTTCACAGACTGACTGGCTCTCAGCAAAGCCGGGTTCATGAAGGGCAGCCGGGTTTCGTAATGCTCGTGGTTACATCGACCACACATTCACATTACGTCAGTTGTTGGAGCATAGTCACATTTATTAGAGGCCCACCGTTGTTGTGTTCTTCGACATCAGAAGTGCCTTCGATTTAGTGGATCGAGGTGCCATTTGGACTATCTGCTAAAAAGGGTGTGCCCGAGAAGTATGTAATTATTATGCGAAGCGCTTTACAGGCGTAGCTCGGGCAAAGTGAGGGTTTACGGCCAGCTATCGTCGCCGTTCAATACATCCAGCGGCGTAAGACAAGGATGCCCGCTGTCACGTTTCCTCTTCAAGTGCACTCTTGATGTAGTCATGGAAATCGAGTTCACAGGACACGATTAAGAAACTGTGAAGCTGCTCCAAACTGAACGACTTCTCGACTTGGAGTATGCTGACGATATGGCCCTCATCTGGGACAGCTCCCAAACGTGCCAGGCGGCATTGGACAGCTTAGCATTTGCTGTCACCCGTTTCGGGCTATACGTTGCGCACTCCAAGTGCAAACCTTTCCGCCGAACTTGCCAGGTACCGCCTCCTGCTCTGACCCTTGGTGGGGATCCGCTAGAAATCATCGAAAATAAAACTACCTAGGCAGTTTTTCCACCGTCTGTGGAATCAAAGCCGAGGTCACAAATCGTATAGTAATAGCTCGAGGCAGTTTGTTTAACTTTCGTCACCTATGGCGCCGGTGCGACATCTCATTTTTTGAAGGTTATAGTATGCAATGCTGTCGTACGTTCGACCCTACTATAAGGTTGTGAAAGCTGGACCCTTAAATCAGCGGACATAAAGAGACCAGTTAGGTTCGACCACCGTGGTTAAATCTGTTGGGAACAGCATGTGAGCAATGAGCGTGTTTGACACCTTGTTGATGGCGCAGGAAGGAGAAGCGAACCGCTCAGCACAGTTTTTTTACGAACCAGGCTCCGATGACTGGGCTACGTGTTGCGCAAATCAGCACACTGACTTCCGAGACGTGCGTTGTTTTTGCGTACCGGGGGTGCGGATGGAAGAAAAGGAGAGGTGGCCAAGCGATGACTTGGTCAAGAGGAATGAAGGTCCTTGCTTCGAACTTTACCTCGGTTGGAGCCTCTCGGCTCCCTGGTTTTGGACCGAAAAACGATGAAGAAGTTTGGTTGGATACATTTGTTGATATTACTAGGAGCAGACCTCAGTGGCGTTTGTGTTGTGAGTTCCTTTATCCATCTTCCTCCTGCTTAGCCTGCCCTCCAACTTTACCCTACTCACAAACATCCGAAATTAATAGGCATTCATTACACGACTGTTTGTGTCACAATAGCCAGCTGTCAGCTCTCCGGAATGATATCCATCTGTTACTAGTGACTCAGCTAGCTTACCTCTGTTTCACTTATTTTCTTTTCTTTTGTATTGCGCTACCATAGATGAAAAGTTTTCCACCTGTAGCTAGCGTGCATTATGATGATGACGAGTGGCACCTGGGCCGCAGTTGCATCCAATGACAATCCAATATCAGCAGCTGCAGTTTTTACTACCAAACTCAAGACCAATATGAAAGACCACACTGTACTGGCACATAGTGAATCGCCTGGTCTCCCATCCACTACTCAAACACATCTGAAAGACACTCAGAAACAATGGGAAGCACTTTCCACCATATGTGCTAACGTTCCGGAATAAACCACCAATTCCTTAAAACGAAAAACAATGGAACACTATAAACAACCTGTTCGGTGTCCCGACTAAGTCATCCAACTTGACAAGGATCAAGCGCCACCCGAATTCCAAACACAATGGTGAACCCAGGATTCTTCAGCATACCTTAAGCTCATTGCCATCATCCGACAGTGCGGTCGCAAAAAAAACTGTCCTCCTGCGTTATTCGCCTCCAAATCTTTTAATGCAGTTAGTTCCCTTCAGAAATTTGGAAAGCACGGTAAGAAGACGTAAACTGGTAGATGCATGCATTTCGTATTGTCTCCTCAGTACCATTAACAATAACCGGTATGCAACTATATACTTAACTATGTGTGTGACCGAATAAGCATAAGGTGAAAAATGAATGATGGAACACACCTATGTCCACGGCAGTCTTAAGCTGATAAATAATTGCTTTTGAACACACAGGGCCGGCTTCATCCGGCTTATCGCAACCGCCTCGGCGAAACGGAGGAAGCGGGGATTAGGGTGACGTAATACAAGTGTGAACGCTGATCCGAGCTCTATCCGGTGACGCGTAGTCAGTAGGTGTTTACCTATTGAGGAAGCTGGCGGTTTGCGCAAGCACGGAACTTCAGTGGGACAGGGATTCTGGGCCATTTCACGTTGAACCCACCTTGGCACGTGTTCCTTTATTCGGGAAGTCAAAGACCGATTGGTTCTGCCTATGTAACTGTCTCCGCAGTCGCATACGAATTTGTATATGCAGTGTGAGTTGGCCCCCATCGGTTGAGCTTCCTTCGTTGGAGACACCGGCAAGTTGCAGGTTCTATTGATGACCACAACCTGAGCAGCACAGTAACTTCTCTGCGTAGCAGAGATTAAACGTTTCGTGGCTTTCAATACCGTAAAGTCACCCTTGAATTGCAACTGCGATAAGCCGGATGAAGCCGGCCCTGTGTGTTCAAAAGCAATTATTTATCAGCTTAAGACTGCCGTGGACATAGGTGTGGAACTTCCGTCATTCATTTTTCACCTTATGCTTATTCGGTCACACACATATTTAAGTATATAGTTGCATACCGGTTTTTGTTGGGATAACTGTTGGGGGCCTCTTGAAAGGCCGCTGCCTCAATAACGCCTGGATTCAGTTTGTTGTGTGTTTCTACAATCTGATCCTAACTGACTCAGAAAGTAAGCATTCATTCCACCAAGCCATCGTCATTCCTCAGAAGCAGAACTCGAAAACGCGTGTGAGTAAGGAATGCACCTTGGCGCGCTTACAGAGCTTGTCCCGAGCTGGTCCCGAAACTTGGAGCGACTACGTGACCCAGCGCAACCATTGTCCGTGAAAAGAAAGTCGTTGACCAACAACATTTGGCACATACATTTTCCAATAACTAAATGTTCTTATCTAATCATGGTATCCCCCTTTGACACGACAGTTAGAGTCGCACAGAGCGCTGGAGAAGTAGCGAATGAGCTACGGATGCAGTATGTCCTGACTTTCCAATGAGAGGTCCACAACTGTTACAATACAGTCGTCTGGAGTGCCGCAGAAATTTATTTTCCATCCGTGTCTGTCACCCGTGGAACGCTCTCCCAGAATCGGTCGTTTCTGCACCGACACTAACAATATTTAAAAGACGGTTGGACGATGCACTCATCCACTTACACTTTGTTACTTAACACTATGTCTCCATCCTACACCTGGAGTTTAGCATGGAATTATTTGTTGTTAACTGTGAGTGTTGTGAATCTAAGTGGATCGCAGGACTGCAGCGAAGCAAACGATAAGTCCTTATTTTCGTATTTAAAGTATTAACTATTTTACTATCCTCTTCATCATAATTGTTATGTTGATATCCCCACCAAATATCCAACGGGGCTTGTAAAGCAACGCTTCTTAACCCGTATAAATTCATTGTTCATTGTTCATACCCCCATTTATCGCCCCAATTTAGGCGCTTACCTCATTTTTAACACTAAAAATGGGTTGCAGAAACTGCCTTCACTGCACATTGACAGTTTGGCTGGAATCGACTGCATGCACCCTAAGGCAGTGAACGTGTCAGTGATAATGCTGGCCGAGTCATTATCACATATTTTCCAAGCGTGCCTGGATAAACATATGGTGCCTACCATGTGGAAGCATGGAGTAATTAGGCCAACATTTTATACTGGCAGTCGCTCGGAACCCGCAGTCGCCCAGAGATCCGCCCCCCCCCTGTACGCTCGAAGTAGATGGACGCAATCATCGCTTAAGCTTTAGTGGATCATCCAGAAGACGGAAAATTATATCACTGGAGTAACACGGTTTCCGTCAGTTGCGATCATACACAGTTAACCTACTGCTTGCACGCCGTAGTTAGATGGAAACGGTAAACAAGAAAACATGGTACGATGTCATTTATATCGCATTCGTCGAGACATTCAACCTCCTGGACCACCGCCTTCTGCTTCATATGCTGGTAAGCTACGGAGTTGGGCATCTTGTCTTATGATCGATCAGAGATTTCACACAACCTCAGCAACTGCAGGTTAGAGTTGGGAATGAGCTGTTCGATGCCACTCGTGTTGAATGTGGAGTTCCACACGCATCAGTGCTAAGACCGTATCTATGGTTAGGGTTCAGTAATGAGCTTACGCCCCGGACTTCTAGCTTTCCGCTGATGGTGTCATGATGTGGCTGGAGATCGCCGACCAGGGAGATCGCGATTCATTTTAACGAGACCTGCACAGCGTGTGTGAATGGTTGTTCCATAAGTTACTCCAGTTTAATTCTTTCAACTGTAGGGGGTCCACATTCATCACTGGCCGAGTATTATCTACAAGCTTGGAGACCATGACCTACAAATAGTCATCTAGAAGCGCGATCTTAGCGTATTAATCCAAGCTGATTGGGGTTACTCAACACGAAGGCTGGGAACCAACACGTCGGTATCCTGAGAACGGCCTTTGGGCGGTTTGTTACATCCGCTTGTCCGCAGCTGTTTAAGACATACGTGTGGCCACATGTGGAATAGGTGGTCCTGGCCTGGCAGCCCTCGTACAAGCAAGATCTCGCAGCACTGGAGAACCCACAGTGAACAGCCACCGAGCAGGTCAAAGGATTGTTCCACCTTCTATATCAAACAAGGCCGAGGATTCTAAGGTTACCTAACGGTTACTAACGGCGCCTACGTAGGACTTACTAACGGCATACCAGATTCTGAGGAACCCAAACCACCTATGCAACCACGCGTTACAACAAAGTCACGACACGAATTTGAGGAGCCACCAGTTCCACTTGGCCACGCAATACAGTCGGCTAGAATGTTGGCAAAACTCTTACTTTGTTCGTGTGCGTTATTCATGAAACGCCCTTCCCAAGTACGCTGTTCCCGCCCCAACATTATCTGGGTACAAAAAATGCCTTGACTTCACTTCAACCCGCCTAAACTATGAAATGAAGCCCGTCCGCATCAAGATACGATATAACGTAGATAAGGTGCAATAACAAGCATTGTCCTACATAATCGAGGTAGTCCCTTTTACGCATCACACGTTGTAAGTGCTGTGGTGACTCCACCGAGACGCCTTTTATTTTATCACCGTACTTTCTTTTAACCCCATTGTGATTCACACTTTGTCCATCGGACATGAGTTTCTAAAAGTTTGAATTCTTACCCGTAATAGACTGTTGTTTCATTGCAATTATTTTGGTGGTCAGATCACCGAGTTACTCAGACTCTAGAGACGGCTATCGTCTAACTGTTCCACCTCCATAAGCTGGACAATCTCATCGCGGTATTCAATTTCCGGACTACACAACCACTCCAATTCACTATGATTACTTCTTCCCATATACATCTCTTCCTCACGCGACGCTAGCCAGTGACGGTCCTCTACTCCGTAATCTGGGTAGACAGCCGTAACTTGATGGTCCTTCGAGCTTGGACATAAGTTTACATTAGATATCATGTGGTGGATGTACGCCTACAAGTTTCTCTTGTTTGACCGATGCACAGATAATGACCTCGGTGTTCGAGCTCTCTACTGGTGTTTTCACCACTGTGACTGGAGAAGGGGGCGAATCGAAACATTACATATCTACTGGAAGTGGTCGAATATCGTTCCAACGCTCCTACATTACTGGTGTATCAGGTGCTTCAAGGATTGAAGAGAAGTGTTGAACAGTAGATAGTTAATTCGGTTGCAAATTTTTCACCTTAAAATACCGGAAGAAACAGGTTAAATTTAGGTTAGACATGTTTAATGCTTGGTCTTCATTATCTACTCCTCCGAACTCATCCGGAACACGTTTTTCAGTCGCTTTAGAAGACCGCCGACGTTAACTGAGGCTGTTTAGTTGGAAGGAATAGTCAAGCTCGGACGAGTCTACCAAAAGATGACGTTTATTAGCTGGGTATTGGAGAGGTCTGGCGGGAGAGCCTATGGTGCGCTGAGGCTGGTGGTGGCTAGATCCTGACCGGTGGTCTACCCACGGCTGCTACTGTTGCATCATCGGCTCATGTCCTGGACGCCCCCTCGTGGCGACCGCTGGGAGGGAGTTGGGTTACGCCCTTCTCCTAGCTTAAGCGCCAGGAAGTTAATCCCTAGGAGCCGGTGCACTGACCATGTGCTAGACCCGCTGCCTTTCTGGTGTACATTTACCTGAAGGCTTTGGCTGAGGATCCGAGTCGTTTTCCTGTCAGGTGTGGGCGCCTTGCCAGTATCCTAGTCCAAACCCCTTCCTCTTCGGAGGTTAGGAAGTGGTCGATGGCCCATTTCCAGTAAAACCTAGCCATGGGAGACAACAGGTCTACGGGTTTTAAGCTCACAGCTAGATTGGTGTAGAGCACAAACGCCACGCATTGTCTCTGACGGTGGGAGGACACCTCCGGGTGTTTAATGCTTTGCTACTACCCCCTCAAACCAAGCAGCTCCTGGTCAACTTGGTGCAAACCCGCCAAAATCCTCCTGCGTCCAGCCGTGGTCGCAGGTGCGTATCTTACTACGGTTGCAAAACACATATAAATTGTTCTAGTAGCTCTAACTCCGCGTGTGACAGATCTCAAGCAGATCCCAATGTGTCCGTGCAATCCCATTCCCGAACTGGATCTTCTCCCCACTGTCTTGTGCGTCAGGCTATTGAGTCAAAGGCTCCGGGCGGAGTCTCTCAAGTAAACCTCCAGAACACCCACTGCTTTGTGGGTCAGGCTATTGAGCCAAAGGTTAAGGACGGAGTCCCTCAAGCAAACCTCCCAAGCACAATCATCACCACTCGTGCGATTGCCCACCAACATAATCGTATGCCTGTGCTCCAAGCACTCAGCATCGGGTGCTGGAAGGTGCGCCCACTACTGGACCGAAACTCGAGTGAGCGCTCCGAGCGACGCACCACACTGTTCGTGATGGAACTGTAGCGCTACAACATCGATATTTTGACGCTCAGTGTGACTCAGCTATTTGAGCAAGGTTAGTTGCATGAATCAGGTGCTGGCTACACATTCTACGGGGTGGGAAACGCCGCCTCAGCACCACGTGAACATGGGGTCGGATTTGCAATATCCGATCGCCTCCATGGCCAGCTGCTGGGTGAACCAACAGGCATCAGCGCGCGACTGATGACCGTTCGCCTACGACTCGGAAGAGGTAAGTATGCTACTTTTATAAGCACGTACGGTCCGACCATGTGTTATCCTGATGACATGCGTGATCAATTCTACACTCAGCTATCCTCCGTGATACGGTCTGTGCCGAGAAATGACCGACCATTCTGCTGGGTGATTTCAAAGCGCGCGTTGGGCGTGATGCATTGGTGTGGACAAATGTCATCGGTCCGCATGGCATTGGGTCAGCGAATGCCAATGGAGACAGGCTACTCTCACTGTGTGCCACTCACGGACTGACGATCACGAACACTCGGTTTGCACTGAGTGCGAGTGATATAGCAACTTGGACGCACCCACGGAGTGGTCACGCTCACCTGCTCGATTAAGTCATCATACGTCAGCGTGATATGCGTGAAGTGCGCATGACACGTGTAATGCGTGGAGCTGAGTGTGGCACTGATCACAAATTGGTGCGGACTAAACCGTAGGTATATTTTCGTAAATCTATGTAGTGCACTGCCGCCGTGAATCGGTGTAAATTTAACATTCTCTCCCTCGGTACTGGGGCGAAACTTACTAAGCTGTAGAACGCGATGGCTGCACGCCAGTGTGATGTGAACTGCATAGCCACAGTGGGCGACCTGTTGCACCACATTCGCGACCAAGTGACAGCTGCTGCCGAGGAGACCATCGGGCGTGCAAACTGTATGCGGCCGGATTGTTTTGACATGAACAATGCGACAACTGGCGCAATGGTGTGTGAGAAGAATGCATCATTTGCTGCATATGTGGGAGACCTCAGTGACTTGGGGAAGAAGAGTCAGTTTCGCAAACTTCGACGGCGACTGACCCGAGAACTCCGTCGCATCAAAACTGCATGGTGGACGGTGAAGGCGAAGCAGATGGAATGCTACGCCGAAGGCCGCCAACCTAAGGAATTCTTTGACTCCTTGAAGGCGGTGGACGGACCGAGGTTGGAGCCGCTGAGGACGCTGATTGATGGTAGTTCAGGCGTTACCTGCGCACTGACTGCAGACATAATGCGGATCTGGCAGAAACACTTTAACTGTCTCTTGAACGACCGTTCAGAGATCGACTGGCCTAGTTTGAACTGCCTCAAGCAGCACGATGTGAAGGCGAGTCTGGCTGGCACGCCGACACTGGATGAGACGCAGAGAGCACTTGGTCAGCTGCGAAACGTCAAATTTGTCTGGGCCGACGGAATCCCGCCTGAAGTCTTGAAACATGGCGGACCCGCGTTGGTGACTGCGCTGCACCAGTTGGTGCTATGCGTATGGATTGAGGAGGATGTGCCTCCTGAGCTGAAGGATGCCCTTGTGCTACCACTGTACAAGGGCAAAGGTAGCAAGCAATGTTGCACGAATTGTCGTTGTATCAACTTGCTGCGTTGTGTGGGCAAGGTGATTGCCCGAATCCTGCTCAACCGCCTCGACAGTCAGGTTGTGGAGCCTAACGTGTCAGAAGAGCAATGTGAATTCCGCTCGGATTGCAGCACTATAAATATGGTGTTTGCGGCTCGTCAGTTGCAGGAGCAATGCAGAGAACGACACCAGCCATTGTACTCGCTTTTTGTTGATTTCACCAAGGCAATTGCTACGGCCAACTGTGACGCCTTCTGGCTGGTGTTGGGTAAGTTTGGTTGCCCGTGTAAGTTTGTAAGTTTAATTGTATTTCTGCACCGTGATATGCCGGCGAGGGTGCAACTGAGTGGAGGGACCTCGGATGACTTTGAAATTTTCACTGGTGTGAAGCAAGGCTGTGCCTTAGCTCCTGCCCTGTTTAATATTTAGCTTCGTGCACTGATGTCTGTATATTTTTGATGCCGCTTGTGCTTACGGTGTTCGTGTGGAGCACCGTATTGATGGTGGGTTGCTGAAGGTCCGTCGTTTTGGTGCGAGAACCCTAGTCTGTGAGACAACTATCAGTATGTTGCCGTTCGTTGACGACTGTGCGTTTCGCACACAGCGCAGATGTGTTTCAGCAAATGACTAGTGCTCTGGCTTTGGCAACCAGATTCGCGTTCATCACCAACACAAACAAAACTGTCTTTCTTCCGGCCTTCACCGGAGGTGCCATCTTCAATATTTCCGCCAAGCAGCATTGGTACTGACGTATTGGACACCACCCCCCGGTTCTGCTACCTCGGAAGTGTGATGTCGACCGACCAGCAACTACGCAGTGAGCTGCGTATCCGCGTGTCGAAGGCAGCGGTGGCATTCGGGTAGCCTGGGTACCGGGCATGGAACAACCATCAGCTTGGCTATAGAATTGAAGACTGGTAGCTCAGGTTGTTCAGATGGCAGTTGAACTGTTCGTTGAGTTTGGTAATTTTGCTGCAAACGTTTCGTCACCGCTCGAGGTGGCATCATCAGTGCCTAGTTGAGTGGCGTGCAGTAGCGTAGAGTAGCGTAGAGGAGCCTCTCATAGACGCTCCATGAAGTAGCAAACGTACCGCCTCCGTTGTACACTGACTTAGGACAATGTTAACGGCCCACTGAATAGTGTAATGGCTGCGCATCGAAAGTAGGCGTGCATTAATGAAATAGTGTATCCGATCAGGATTCGGCCATCACATGTAGAAAAGTCTTTTCGTCCAGACGAGTAGAGTCGATAATTCCAGAGTCGTAAATTGTGGTCGTGACTGTACCCACAGATGCCACGGATTATTGCAATACCGTGTTGGATTCGACCTTTGCTTTGGGAATACCGTGTTTTGCTTGTTTTCTCTGTGTGAATTTTGCACTAGTACTTTGCTGTTGGTGAATTTTTTTAGCTGTGCGAATTTGGTGGGTATTCTCCGGCTCCTGTAGGAGATCGCACTGATTGGCCTAACTGCCGTATGTGTCCGCCATTCTGGAATTGTTCTCCAGCAATCTAACCGGTGTCTGCCAGACCGCCAGCTTGACCGGCAGCGTTTGAATCCAGCATACCAGTGTAGACGTTGCGACGAACGACTTCCGCAGATCTGACAGTCACAGTGGCACGTACTACTTGCCCATCGATAGCTAAGCCCAAAACTTGTGAAATGAACGTTAGTTGTGGCGTAGACAGCTGTGTAAAACTTGTGCGATTTCGAATAGCATGTAGAAACGGTCGAAAATACTTCCATTCTCGATGTGCTCGTCTTAGTCTCAGCCAGATGGAAAAAACTCAATAGTACGATCGATTATCTCTGGTTCTGCACTGAGTGTACGTCTCTTTCACTCATCAGATGTATAACTGTGGTGGCGCGGAAGTGCGATGGGCCGACAAAGATTGTAGACCAGGCAACAGTCTTGAAAGCTGTCCCACACGTATCAGACACATCAGGGCCTCGAACTCGATGCTCAACATCAAGCTCCAATTCAGACCACTGTAAGAGTAACGATGCAGATTTAACCACCCCGACACTAGCGGGTGCCCATAAAGATGCGTTTGCTACACATTCTTCAACAGAATCACCTGACACGCTGAACACTGTTAAACGCCGGACAACCTACGCCTCCGCTGTTGCTACCCACATGACGGAGGCACCTCCCATCGAAACCCCGCCGGTTGCCAAACGAGTTACTACTGCCGATACCATTACGAGACACAAGACCCCATCATTTGTCCAACCGAAGAAAACAGCCACTGGTCCCTCCAAAAAGGGGAACCTGAAACAATACCATACTTTTCTGACTGTTATATGCTCTAGTGGGACTGAATCCCGGGCGAACTGCATAAAAGATGATATTAGACGACAAAACGCAGTGGGACTCCCTGTGTCAATAATAGGAGTTCAAGCTAAACCAGTCAGTATGATGCGACTCCTCCGTCACCCAAACGCCGTACACTACGGGGAACCGCGGTTACGCCAATTAAGGCTTCAGTCAGGCAATGATACAGAGGCATTTCTCTTGTCAGCCACCCTCCTCCGTACCACCAATTGCATTGTTCGAATTTTTCCAGATGTTCCTCGGGGCGAACGTCAAAAACGCAAACAAAATCCGGATGACTTGAGTAAACAAAAAGGCGCAAAATCTATCCTTGCTCACGGTGTCGCCGAGCTCCAGTCACTAAGCGAGCTATAGGCCAAAGTGCAGGGCTGGGATGAATGGCGTTTTATCCGTGAAGTGCTCTCACTCAAAAATGTTATCGCTAATTCGACATCAAGGTTACCGCTATCACCTAACTACAAAGAGTGTGGTTCTCTAGTGATGCAAGTATCATTGCACTACGAACTGATGGTAGAATAAATGATCAAAATGCAGCACAAAAAGCGTAAAAATGTTGCCATCCGAAACACGTATAAAGGCGATAGGCACTGGATCACAGGTAGACATTGTAAAGCTGAGCAAGCAAGTCACCAATACAATTCTGTCACCATGTAACTCAGAACGGAGACAATGTTATACCATACCGGCAGCTGAAGGAGGACAGGATGGTCACCCTCTTGTTGGCGCTGAGAGCTCTATACCACAGCCTGAACTGGCCCTAGGACCTGCGTCATCGGTCCTACAAAAAAGACTGGCAGCCGACCTCTCAACGGTCGGCATAGACTCTCACCGGAAACCAGCACTCACAAACACGCTTCCGACCACCGATGCCCTCACCTGAAGGAAGGAAACTATCCACAAGAATACAAGAACATCAAGGGGCTTGTAAAATAAACCCTATGCAGCGTCTCTTGTCTCGGCGCATGTGGATGAGGAGGGACAGAGCTTCAATTGGAACAAAACAGTGATTTTAATTCAAAAAACAGCACAGAAAGGAAAAGAATTCCTAGTAGCATGGTACTCCTCTAATAATTCGATCAACATATGCATCGACATCGACCCCGTGTACCATCAGCTCAGAAAGAAAGATCTCCGGCGAATCGAAAGACATGGTTCAGCTGCGGAAGCAAATGGGCAGAGATCACATGGTGCAAATCGAAATCGCCACCTTCAAAAGTCACCTGCCCGTGGATGACGGACTGACGATTCAATAAGCAGGAGTATACACTGCATATCACCGCACTGAAGATGCCACCTCGCATGGTGGTGATACGTATGCAATCCCTTTATCAAACTCGGAAAAGCGATCAACAGGTGAGCCCTCACCTGCTTGTATACCAATGCACAAGGTCTTCTCAACAAGCTAACCCAACTTCCTATTCGTCAGGTCTCCACGCATTGGGACCTAGTTATGGTCACCGAAACATGGTTGAACACGCAGATCACGGATGTTGAGATTGTACTACCCGGCATGACTTCCATACGAAACGATCGATCTAGCAGAGGAGGGGGAGTGCTCCCGTATTATCGATCCGGCCTGCATATTGATATCATTGAAGACCCAGAAACGAAAGTCATCGATGTTCTTTGTTGTCTTATGCAGCTAAGACGTGGTGATGTGTATTAACTAGCAGTAGTTTACCGCCCTCCAATCTCCACCTTGTAAATGGATCAGTGTCGTGACACGACCACACAATCACGTCCTTGTGGTGGGAAGCTTCAACCTGCCAGCATAGCACAGTTAACTACTCAAGGCTGATTTGCAAGAGGTGATCGCCGATGTACCTCCGTACAACCATGTCACCTCACCCACGCGATTCCGAACGGGTGATACACCTTCTGTTTGCGACCTTGTGCTGACCAACAAGGAACTAATGGGCGACACCGTGATCAAAGATGCGACACATGGCCATAGTGATCACGCGATGTTACGCTTTCGTTACATTTGTTACTCGGAGTACATCAGTGAGAACAACGTGGAAACCTATGTCGTTACACATTACGATATCCTGCCCAACCTCGTTCAAGAAACCGACCGGTCTTTCCTTTGTGAGTAGCCGCCCGATGTCGCCTGAATGATGTTCCTCGCCCAATTCACTGAGTTAGTGGCAAATGGGTCAGAAAGCAAGCTCCTTCGCCCGAAGCAAGTAAATTCGTTCCTGAGGAGCCGTACTAGAAAATGCATGGCCTTAAGGGATTCATCCTGGCGCGCTTACAAAGTCTGTCCAAGTAACCAGACCTGGGGTGCTTGCACAACTCGAGGAAACCACTTCGTCAAGTTGATCCGCGCAGACGAACTTCAGCACCAACAGAACTTAGCGGCGAAATTCCGTACAGATCCCAACTTGCTGTATAGCCAAGTCAACAAACTCCGCAGAGTACAGCGCGAGATCTTAGTTTTACGTGCTACAGATGATCTTGCGCAGACCGTTCAAGATGCAGCCAACATGCTTCGTCAGCACTTCATCCATCCTTTCCAGAGTGCATCATCACTTCATCCACTTTTGACACCGCTTCCATCGCCACCAGGGTTTAAGCCCGTATCGCTCACGGCAAACAATGTGATGAAAACTCTAATGTCATTGCGCGTGTACAGCTCTCCTACAAAAGCTTTGAAGCTATGGAATCGATGACATTGTGCTGGGTTGAATAGACAACTTCCTTATTCAACGTCAGCTGAATGTGAAAGTCCACAGCTCCATTTCCGACCCAATTGACGTCCAGTGTGGCATGCCTCAAGGATCGGTACTAGGGCCACGTTTATTCCTCACATTCATTAGCGATCTTACTAGTGTACTGCAGTCGAACTTCTTAATATTTGCAGTTGATGTCAAAAGTTGGCGTGATGTCAGGACATCGGATGATCACATGGTATTGCAGAGCTATCTCAACCGGGCTAATGCGTGGTCATCCGATAACCGGCTCCAGTTCAACGTCGTAAACCTACGCCATCAGCTTATCCATGAATATGGACTTGGGGACCGGCAGTCCCAAAGTGGTTCCCAAGAAAACGACATGGGGTGATGGTGTAATAGGATCTCGAGACAGGCTTGAGACAGGCTGAAAAGGCATCAAAAAGGGCCAGACAACATCTTGGACTCTTACGGAGGGTTTTCGGCAATGCTGAGCCATCAATATTTCCGCAAATAATGAACACCTACTTGAAGTTTCACTTGGAATATGCGATCCAGGCCTGGCGTCCCTGACGCAAGCTCGACGTCGATGCACTTAAAGCTCCGCAACGTAGAGCGACCAAACTTGTTATAGGATTGTTTCATCTTTCCTACTAACGCAGACTGCAATTCCTGAGGTTATACAATGGTGCATATCAACATCTGTGAGGAGATCTAATCATGGTTTACTTAACACTGACGAACCCAACTTACCTGTATCGCAATCTGTTGCAGCTGAGTCGAAATACCAACCTGATAGGCCATCAGCTCAAACTGGCTACGCACCACATTCGACTTGATTGTCGAGGAAAAGTTTTCTCCCTGCGTGTGTCCCGTGCGTGGAATGCCCTCCCGACTCACGTTATTCTTGCCCCTACATTAACTCTTTACAAAAAAGGCTTTGATGACACTTTCTAAATTGCATTATTTAATATGTTCTGCTTCACTCTGAGGACGAAATAAACGCGAACCAAACAAGTTGCTCTGCAGCCGCAACATGGGGGTGAAGAGACATGCACAAGTGTCCTTGTGAATACGTTGAATGTACCCAAACCGAATTAATGTATCACATCGGTCGACTGAAGCAGAACACGAGTGAACGTTGTAATTTCCGTTAATATTATTTAATACGGAGTACATGAACTGGTTTCCATACTATCTTGTGGATGCGCACTCCATTCCCATTTCAAACGATCGTTTTGCGGCAGTGCAATTAAATCGGTAGACACTTAAGTGGACGATTGACTTATCTTTTGCTCTTTTTAATTCTGTTATTCATTTTACCCTTCATACAGGACTTGTGCAATATATGCATTTTATCGGTGTTAAAAACATTGTTTACTCTACATTGATTACCCTCGAAAAGGCGAATCTCGTAGCGGTGTGTTCCGAAATGATCAATACACAAAATAAATGCTTGTAATTATCTTACTACTATCTAGTCCGGCAGTAGCTACTGGCAACTGTAACTTAATTCTGGTAGGTGGTGCCTCTAATGAGGCATAAACTTTTTGGCTAGGCTCTGTTGTTGTTTCTTTGTCCTCACCGGCAAGTGTATTACAATGATTGTGGTAGGTCAGGAAGCCACTCCAATTCGCTGGGTCGGGGTTATTTTTGTAGGCAGACCATGCTGCATCCATTAGTACCATACGTTTCCGCGTCCCGTTTCTGAGAATTGACGACACTTTGTCGGAAAGGGAGTAGCATGATGTCCGATGCTCTGTTGACCAGGTCCCGGAGTCTTTCAACGTACTCTTTTCAAACGCTGTCAGGAAGATGGTTATTCGAAAACTCCCAAGCGGATGACTCGACGAGTTCTTTCAGGACGTGGTCGCATGTAAATACATGCGTTCGTTCCGTAGGTTCAGATGGATACTTGCATTGCAAACAGTTAAATGTTATGACTACTTGGTCGTTGAGACCTAATGAACTCTGCAGCAATAACTTTCAGACCATAATTTGTAGGCGTCAGGTCCAATATGGGCGGTTTGTTTGCTGTCCTGAATCTAGTAGGCAAGGTTATATGATTAAATAGGGGAATATTAGGCATAAATTCATGCAACTTTGTGTTGGACGTTTCATTGGAGCATGCCACTAACTCCGGGTCGTCTGTATTAAAGTCATCGGCGATGAAATTAGGGCTATACCTAGTGCGTGGTACTGTGTTCAAGGTGTTTATCAAGCCGGAATCCATTTCCGGAATGGATGTTTGGGGCGCTAAACGACAGCTACGAGATATTCGCCGTTGTGTCTTAGCTGGAGACGGCACCAGAGTGACTCGATAACATGAGTTCCCGTATTATCAACTATTGTAGATTACAGGTCACTGCGACAATACAGAAGGACCCTACCTCTCAGGTCAGGACGGTCGTTTAGGATGAGTAATATTGCTGCTATCTCGATTTCACTATCGGCTACTTCTTGGTGCAACCGGGTTTAGGTAATGGATATTACTACAGAGCCTTTGGGCGTTAGTGCATATGCATAAATGTTTCCCTGACTTCAGCGATGTTTCGGATTTTGTGCAACTCATAGGTGAGATTTCGCCGACTAGTGAGTAACCGGCGACTAATCAGTTTTTAGGTGGGTATTTGGCGGCTGGTTCACCTGCAGGTATTTCGAATGCTGAAGTACTCATAAATTTAATCTCTTACATTGTAAGGTGTATGATCACTTAGTTCATCAGCAGGTTGTATGGGCTCAGCGGACACACTGCTGGTACACTGTTCTTTCATAATCCCACTTGCTTTTGGCTCTTTAAGTCACATTCAACCATGGGGTCTTGCTGCTGCCAGAATACACCGAAACATGCGAAAGCATTTCAATAGCCGTGCTAACATAAGTTTTGACTACGGAACTACCTTCAACACTGTATGGTCATATCCTCTGTAGCTTGGTGAGGTGCTTAGCCATGACGTTGATTTCTCTGGCAGGTCATCAAAGGATAGTGTTTCACGAATATAACACCATTCTTCTTTACCATGGATGGTTAATTCATACTTCTCGCATACTTCAGTTTCAGAAACGCCGTGCACAAGGATGGTTCGGGCTAGTGTTTCCTCCCGGTTTTCTTCTAAACTGCGATTGCTTCGAAAACGCTTGCTTTATGTGATAGCTGGAACGGCGCAAATCAAACAGTGTTCCATTCTGGGTCGAATTGTCAACAGTAGAACAGATACTACTTCAGTGATGGAGTAAAGCATAAAGCGCAGTCAACTTGGCTCCTGCTTAATGTTTAGAGTTGGGGTGCCGCGTGAGTTACACTACACTTACAAGTTAACCACGGCGCCGAGTATGTTACTGATGGCGTCCCAACGGTGGAGATGGCTCAATTGCCCGCCTCCAGTTGTTGTTGACTTTTATCCTTTGACCTTGGCGCATAGTGAAATTAGTACAGGTTGTTTTTTCTAAGTATCTTTCCACAAGTCACCAGCAGCGGTTGAGATACTCGGTGATGTACATCGGAAAACCGGTGTTGCTTACACCAGGAGAACGACGCTTCGCTTTACAGTTTCCGATCTACTGGTAGGTGCTGCTAATTTTAATTGTTTTTCCTTCACGTGAGCAGCCGTAGCCCAATTTTTACTAGTAAGCTAAGCACTCAGTAGGAGATTGAACAAAGCTTTGCGTGCATTTACTCCGAGCAAACTGAGGACCGCATTAGTAGAATGTTAGCCACTAGTAGTTTTCGAACAGTAAATAAGTTTCTGGGCTATTGGTATCATTTTACTTTCGGTGTTGTTAGCAGTTCTCCTTAGGATGGTAACAACTGTTACTGTTGTGGTCTGGGTTGTGCAGCCCGTTATACTTACCCAAACTGTGGTGGTTTTGATGGTCACAATTTCTTTGAACTTGGTTAGTAGATAGACGCACTTCTGAGATAATAGGAGTATGCTTTTTATCAGGGGGTGGACGTGCATTCCACGTAGAGCCAGAGAGAAGCTGGTTTGCTTTTATAAAATATGGCCTCGCTAGGTTTCATCAAATGGCATTTTGCATGAAACAATTAACAACAGTTGGGATAAGGAATACACACTTTGATAATGTTGGCAAGTGATTCAAATATGTCTTTATCCTGAGGCAGGCTAGGCAACGCACTTGTTGGGCGAATGTTACGAACTGGTAGGCTGAATCGTTCTTAGCGATTTTCAGTTATTTCCTTGTTCCTGACGTTGAGGTAAAGTCACAAGTCCTCATCGCATTTGTGTATTAGCAAAATGTTCTGTCTATAGGCTCTCGTCCGGCATGTCGGTCGAAGGCATCAGCCTGCTCGTGAAGTAGATCACACGAGGGTTTGATTGAGAAGTTTCGTGGTCGGGCCTATGAACCACCTCAAGGTGGACTTGTTGAGATCCGTAGATGCTCTACTCAATGTTTAGCTTACATGAATGAGAGCTTGTCCGAAAGCCGTTTGAATGCCTTACCGCGCAAGATGAAAACCGTCTCCGATGTTTGGAATTACGCAACTTTGTGAGCGTAAATATTGCTGAAACACTCTCTTTCGATGCTAACAAATGTTGTGCAATGTCCCACTAGTGCAATTTGACTCAAAAACGCCTGCCTATTAACGACAAACCCTTAATCTTTGTCCCACGGTTAGAGAATCGGGATTGTCATATGCATGCTCACTTGACTTCTGTGAATAATTAGGCTATGAGACAGCGAGCGCATGATATTTAGGACTTTTTCTAGACATGAGTCAATATTTCTTATAGGTCAGTTGTTCAGCCTACTCTAGAATATTGTTTAATGGTTACAGCTGCTCAAAAAACACAAGAGCACATTTCATTGGAAAAAATATACACAGAATTAAGGAAACGCATTTTAGGTTCCTCTTCAAAACTGGAATACTTTTAACGATACGAAATGCTCAAGCTTCATCCGCTCTGTCTAGGGTGCAAAAATCACAGCCTAATCATATTTTTTCACCTCTTGCGTAAAGATAACACGTTACCAACCACAACATGATATTTACGAAAGCAACCGTCTACTACACAAAACATAAACTGAACTCAGTGGCGGAATGCAAGTCCAGGACAAGGAGGTAAGTGAAATTTGCTTTATTTTGTACGTCATAGTCTGGAACAAGCTACCACCCGGAATAGTTGCCTGCACTGTTGAATAATAATTTCGCAGAAACATCAACAATTGCTTGCCTGTTCAAAACCTGAGCAACCTTATCGATCGTTCTATAACAACAATGCAAGCTTCCGAGCAGAATCCAGGTTACATAGCACCTAGTACCCTTTTCTCCTATCAGTTAGCTGTTTTATGAGTAGGTGTGCGGGAGAGTGGTTAAAGGATAGCTAACATCATTTCGTTTCAGACAATCATTTATTCTACCTATGCTTTCCTTCCAGGCTTCAATATGTGATTTATTTTGCAATTTTCCCGATCCTCCTATAGTAACTTTTTATACACGGATACACTTTCCTGAGCCTGTCGATTAAACTTGTTTCGCATCGTAAAGTTTGATATGTTCAGGAGTACGGGATGTTTGATGTGATTGATGGAGACTATGTCGTGTCAGCTTCTAACTCGGATGGTCCTCCACTTGTGGAGGACGAACTACAATTACAATTGAGTGTATTAATTGACTTATGTGTTTACCGTCGGCGGATTTACATTTCCTTTTGTTTTGTCAAGGCTGGAAGACCCTCCCAAACCCAATTAACTTCTCAAATATGATTAGCGGCATCCGGTTTCGGATTTGCCTGTCACTGTGGCGAGCCACAGGATGCCTGCGCCTACAGAGAGACCATGGGTGGCTTGTGCTGCACCACCCACAGCTCCAACCACGCACCCCATATCCAGTGTGAACCCGAAGGAATAAGACCGGGAAGCACGTGGATGGGAGCCACGTTTCATTAACGGAGCTGGCCCACACTCCTTCATAGGCAAACACAAGCACGCTGTATTTGGGGAATCAAGCGCACACAAGGCGGTGGCTGGACCGTAGTCCGCTCCACACTGAGTGCATGGAACCGCTCTTTGAGCCTAGCACGGTCACAAGATCCGTGCATCCCGTCCCCTCCAGCAACGACCAACTGTCTCCAGGAGCCAGTATGGACGATGTAGTGGGTAATAGACAGGTAGGCACCTTGTCAACATGCACATCAAGCGCATCCACACGGGGGATATCAAACAACAGCCATTCACTTGAAACGACAAGCTGAAATAAAATAAATCCAACAATGCATACAGATACGGTGGCATAACTCTTCGCTAAACTACCATATGAAGTAAGTTGGTTAGCAACAAATCCGTGATAAGTAAGAAACGTCCACAGGTTACTTAAAATGCTACAAACGCAACAAAATTACGGAAGATAAGCGCAATTAGTGTAAGCAACATGGCCAGTTAATAGAACATTATTCAGCGAGGCAGAACAAATCAAATAAAGCGGAATGAAATTTAGCCAGCTTAAAAAGACCTAGTTTAAGTGTAAGTTGGTTTAGCCCAACTGCGGTGAAGAAGCATCAAGAATGCCACATCAGCCTCAGCATGGGGCACACATACATGGTTGGCGGCATCCGGTTTCGGATTTGCCTGTCACTGTGGCAAGCCACAGAACGCCTGCGTCTACAGAGGGACCATGGATGGCTTGCGCTGTACCACCCACAGCTCTAATCACACACCCCATATACAGTGTAAACCCGAAGGAATAAGACCGGGAGGCATACGGATGGGAACCACGTTTCATCAACGCAGCCGGCCCACACTCATTCACTGGCAAAAGCAAGCAAGCTGTATCTGGGGTATCAAGCGCACACAAGGCGTTGGCTGGACCGTAGTCCGCTCCACACTGAATGCATGGAACCACTCTTCGTGCCTAACACGGCCACAAGGACCGTGCACCACGTCCCCTCCAGCAATGACTAACTGTCTCCTGGAGTCCGTATGGACGAGGTAGTGGGTAATAGACAGGTAGGCACCTTGTCAACATGCACATCAAACGCAGACACACCGGGGATATCAATCAACAGCCAATCACTTGAAACGACAAGATGAAATAAAATAAATCCAATAATGCATACAGACACGGTGGCGTAACTCTTCGCTAAATTAACATATTAATAAGTTGCTTAGCAATGAATCCGCGATAAGGAAAAAATGTCCACAAGTTACTTAAAAATGCCATAAAGCAACAAAGTTACCGAAGGTAAGCGCAATTAGCGTAAGCAAGTTGGCCAGTTAATGGAAGATTATACAGGTAGGCAAAACAAACCAAATAAAGTAAAATGAAATTTAGCCAGCTTAAAAAGACCTGGTTTAAGTGTAATTTGGTTTGGCCTAACTGCGGTGAAGAAGCATCAAGAATGCAACATCAACCTCAGCATGACTATCTAAAAAACACAACTGGATAGTGATCATATTTACCAATACGGTAACGTCAACTAGGCTACTGTGGATGTACTCACACTAGATGTATATGACACATGGGTGCTAGGAAAGGTCTAACTGAATGAGACTTCCATTTCTGCACATTAAACGTTAACTACGACTGCTCTACACACTCTCTTTATACACAACCCTACAATCTCCATTGCCCACCATGTTCATGCAGTGGCGAATCTAAAACATTCATTTCCTTGCCAGTGTTATAGCATCGTTTCACCTTTCCATCGGTAAACGTTTACATCCTTGTCTAGTGTACTCTTTGGTTGCAATTTCTGCTCGTGATCGCCAAAATGGATCAGCCAATCAGGCGCATTGTTCACTGACGCACATTCTTTTGCAATCTTCATCTCAGCTCAGGGCATGAAAAGCAACTTGATTTCAAGAAGGAGCAGGTGATTCCACCACTTACCGCTCAGAAGGATTAGGTTGAGATGCGTCGTGCGAAAGCAGCTATGCGAACGCTATGGATAGATCGAAGTGAACCAGTGGATTGTTCTGTTACACATTTGTTCATGATGCAACACAATCATGCCGGGGATGAATTACCACATTTCCCGTTGCCCAGCGAACTGAACGGAACCGTTTGTTAGCGCTACTGTTGCATCACACTTAGGTCGTGTTACCAAAGTGAGGGATGATCAGGCCTGGTTGCTTTATGCTATATTTGCCAGTACTAAGCAGAACTGGCTTTTCTATCTCAAAGCACCGTTTGACCCATTGGACGGTGTTGCGACCAACGGAGCTTCTGTAATGACGCAGTAGCAAGTCGCAGAAAATTTTAATTCATGTTTGCCTACTATTTAATTAATCAGCGACTTGGCAAGGACTGCTTTCTGTGTCTACCAGTCAACAACCTCGGTCACGCGAATATACAGGCCGAGGTTTCGCTCTCTGTCGCATCCAGACGCTATGCGATACCGAGCCCAGAAGCATGCAATTGCGATGGTTTATCCGATTATGCGGTTCTCCCGTAACAGGGTTAAACCGATGGATAGTTTCTCCTAGTGAATTTAGAAAATCCCACTTTAGCTAAATGAAGTTACAGATTCTCACAAAATTAGACTTTAGTATCTTGCGTTACCTTTGAATTTTTACCACAACTGTGCACACTGGCAACAAATTATCTCTGTCTCCGAGATCCTTATCAAATGTAGTGAAATGTTAATCAGAAGCTTCCAGAATAGCTGTACAGGGTTATCACTGCCAGCAGTAAAGAATACTTGAGCCGCCTGATATAAATAATCATAATAGGCAAAAGCAGGCGGAAACTGGTGTAGATCAACAGCACTGTTACTATGAGAACGAATGTAAGAGCCCATTGAAGATGCAGCCTATTCCTTGTCTTATTGTCGTGGCTTGAATAGGCGCAGCAGGGATACTGGAGCGCTATCTTACGAGGTGAAAGACCGGTGAAGGAACTGCACTTGTATTATGGCAGACGATTACGGTTATGCAAGATAACATTTTACCACTGCAATCACAATGTAAAGTCACCATGGGAAACTGTTGGAGAGAAAACGCCTACAGCTTGAGACAAAACGATGTACTGGGGTAATTTAACATAAAATTAGATCATGTGTTGCAGTGCTGTCCCACTGGGCCGTGATTTATTGATCAAGCCTATGAAATGAAGCGTTTGATGCCATATGAGTAGGGCTCATTGTCTGAATTCTAGGTGTCTGTCTATAACGGTCATGGGTTCGATCCTGCTTAGAAGACCGAGAGAATACGCACCACTGACGAGCCTCAATAGGGCGAAAAGCCTCTGCGGCTTTTCCGGATTTGGCTCTGCTAGGTAGCTTGTGAACTGTTGGGGTGAAAGCCTTGGCAGAATCACAACTAAAATCTTGCTACTCGCGATTAATCTAAATAAAAGATAGCCTCACCTAATTTCAAGTGCTATGGATATAGCTCCTAGCGAGATGAAGTCATCACCTCGCAGACTAACCACCGTCAGTGATAGTGGAAGATAGATGGTGCTATATGCCAGTTAGTTTGCAAATTATATAGCTCGTCCAAGGTCCCCCATGGCTCAGTGGCTTAAGGTGCTGGCTAGTTGACATCTGCCTCTAGCGGTCATAAGTTCGATCCTCCTTAGAGGACCGAGGGAATGCGCACTACTGACGATGGGGGCGAAACCGGTCTGGTGCTGTTCCGGCCTAGGCTCTGCTATATAGCTCGTGAACCATTGAGATGAAAACCCTACCAGAACCACAACTAAAATCCTGCTACTCGCGAGTAATATAAATTTGAAAACAGCCTCATGTGCAAGATGTTTGAGAATAATGAGGCGGATTTTGATTGAATACTGAAGACATAGCTGCAGTTTGAGAACGGTCTTGACCGCATGAAGCAAACTGTACCGTAGGAATAGTCATATTATGTCATTTAAAGAAGTAAAGACCAAAAGCCAGTGCAACGAATGCATCAGGGCAAGTGGTTAAATAAATAAGGAACTTTTTCATTCATGAGGAAGTTGTTCCGTCAAGAGTCTGCGCGAGCACCAACAAACAGAAACATCTTGATGAAAACTAATATCTGAATCTTTGCTATATACAATTTTGGAGAATAAAAGGAACTACAATTGCATAAATGCATATTATGTTTAGTAGACCGGCCTCAGTGGGTCAAGCTGCATGAACTAAAGCAAGGGAGTGACTATGTGTTTAGGCATAAACGCCTGGTTGGAAGTCGTTGGGTTCCTTGGCCTACTCAAGTCGCATTGATATTATTTGAATGAACATCTTATACAAAACCTTACTCATTAAGGTGTTCACAGTTTTTGTGGCAAAATGCTTCTAAATGTTAACGAACATCTGCTAACTTCAGAAAATGATAGAACGAATGGGCAGACGTAATGGTACTGCGAGGCTCAATAGCTATAGTTGTGTCAAACGCATCAAGACCACTGGACGTCTCCATGAAGCAAAGATGAACAATCTAGTGCTAATTTCCACATTTTGCGCTGAGTGCAGACGCATCACAGTAGGCCATGAAGAATGGGTCGCACAAGTTTTGTGAATTGCCGCTACGGACCGAATTGTGCCGGAGGAAGAAACGCACCAGCAGAAGAGGATAATGAAGCAGGAAATCTGCACCGTCATGCAACACAACAAACAGGGTAATATGGGATTCAGTAGTTGTTTCTACGCGGCCACACTATACGACGTTCATTACGAAACAAAGCAGTTTAAAGCTGGCCAAATAATAAACCTAATGAGACTTTTCAAGCGCAGGTGCCTGTTAACGATGCCTGAGTGTAATGGGGGCCAACATAACCCAAACGAATGGCATTATTCCACCCAGAGACTATTAACTGACAGTCGCCTATTGGGTAGACCAAACCGACCCACTTACCAACGTCACTAAAGATTTACTGTATATTCTACCTTATCTGCAGAGCTATGATTAATTCATGCGCACCAAGGAAGACAGATATTACTGTAGGGACGCCAAGGGACCCGCAAAATTTACGAACCACCGCCTGCGTTACCAGGTCACAAGGCGTGAGACCAATCGCCGGTTCCCAACGCAGTAGATCCAGGGCAAGCCAGCTGGTACGGAACTTACAGCTCTCTACAATCAAAGCGGCATCCTCGTCTGTATCGCCTTTGTTTAGTCGTAAAAAGCTCTCTGCAATGGTCTGTCTTCTTTCTCTCTTGCGCGAGGACTACGCGGTACGCGTCAATCAATCAACATTGTCCTTTTGCTTCAAACAGTCAGCAGACAGAACTTCAGTACTCGCGGCTACATTTTCGAGGGTGTTGCAATCTGTTCGTTCGTCTATCCTACGCGCGGGGGCATTTCGTGAGATCAATTTAGGTATCGAGTTGGATGACCTACGAGCGAGGCTTGGAGTGTCTGGTTACCGAATTTGGACGAATTGTTTACCGGCGTCCAATACAGAGTAGGGACGAGGAATCAACTACCATCGACGGCGACGTTATTACAGACATAATCAATAACAAGGTATCAGGATATGTATTAAGTCGGTCAAGATATGGGTAAGATCGGATTTATGTAGCAGAGGGACTAAGTTAGTCCAACTAAGGAAATGCAGCTTTAGACGTGGACTACAGTGCCCACCATGCTATCCAGGTCAGGTGGCTCAACTGGTGGTGTCCACACCTGGACATAACCCAGCAAATTGGCCTCGATGCAGTAAGCGTTTGATACATAAGCATACACTATTGTACTAAAAGTAGTATCTTCATACGTTGAACTTATACTCCATGAGGTCAGTGAACTGAACTCGTTCGACCACTAGAGAGTAGCCAACCTGCGCTGAGTTACCAAAAAGTTAACTATTCTTCATGTATACGAATCTTTCTTGATAAAAGCTACATTTTTGTTAATGAAAATATAACCTTGGATAGCTGGCTATCCGAGGCCATTTTCGAGCAGTTCGGGGATTTTAATTGTTTGATTTGGATTAGAGCGCACTAAGAGAAAGCTGGCAACGTACAATACCTCGATAGTTACGCTGAGCTTTCACACTACTCATTAGTAGTACAATTTATATAAGTGCGCGCCAGCATGCGTAAAGTGCATCATTGCAAGCCTCGCCTGACAAACTTCAATCTTCGGAATTGTTGCCAAAACCCGTGTTTCGGCCATTGTTACATAAAGATAGAATGTTGAATTTACGCCGTTAGCTTCAACTGAAACGTGAAATAATCGTTGCAGGTGAAAATAGGCGATACGTGTGACCGTGAACCGTTGGTGTCTCCAGACCATTTAATTTCATCCCCTAAATTATACTTTCCAGTGATACAAAAAACCTTTATAAAGTCTTGGGAACAATTTCATGAGTTGCAGGAGAGCTTTATGCGCAGCATGGAGTAATCATACGGCAGTAAAAGAAGACTGGACCAGTCAATATTTGTAACTGATACACGATTGTACCAGCAACAATAGATCGCGAGGTTGTACGCTGTTGAGGAGACTACGTACTCGGATGAGGAGTGTTAAGTTTGGGGGAGAAGGCAAACATTCACTGTGCGCCTCCAATTTTGGTGAAGTAGATAACTAAACAATTTGCTCATACTTGAACAAGGCAAGCGTTTGAAAGATATTCAACAGTTGGATACTGCAGACCAACTTGAGTCATGAAAAAAGAAGTTGCTCGACAAGTTCCTCAGGATGGTGGGGGTAAAACTACAATATCAAAGGATAGGTGTGTTTGTCTGTCTGAGCGTTTATCTAGCAGATACTGTTCTGAATAATAGTAGTGTAGGTGGGAATTGAATGTGAACGACGAGGAAAATTGGTGACGGTTACAGTTATTGTACTACGTGAGAAAAGTGAAACGAGAATACTCACTTCTGTACCGTCTCTACAGGTTTATGTAACATGTTAATCCAGTTTAGCAGGATAATTAATAAATTCCAAAGTAGCACAGTTTAGGCAACGAAGTGGTGGGGCCCAAGGGTAAGAGCCAATCGTTTCATGAATATATCCAAGGTCGAGGAAGAAACAACGAAGTGTGGAAGAGAGTTCCAGGGTTGGTAAACCCGAAGCGAAAAATAATTCCGCCGGCATTGCACGCGGCTATACTGTACTCACAGTTTCAGAGAGTTGCCTCCGAAATTAGTTTACGGTTAAGTTTTAGCAACTGACGGGCTACATGATTACGGTCACTCAGTTTGGCAGACTAATAAGAGATCGCCGCGCAGCCTTTGGTAGCGGACACTGAAAACTTCCTGTGACTTCAGCCTTTGATGGTAGGACAGATTTCGTAGGCCCTTGTCCATGCGTTGCGGTTAGCGCTTCTAAGTCGCGCTTCAAACAAAGTTGCCAAG
Organism: Dicrocoelium dendriticum; assembly: GCA_944474145.2. Classification (NCBI taxonomy): domain Eukaryota; kingdom Metazoa; phylum Platyhelminthes; class Trematoda; order Plagiorchiida; family Dicrocoeliidae; genus Dicrocoelium; species Dicrocoelium dendriticum. Next base: position 74,217,945 of record OX104071.1, on the reverse strand, counting down.
TTTAGATGGTGTATTCAACGTGAGGGCGCACGTAATAATTATGCTTCATGGACAAGATGGATGAGTCGGAACTACCGAACTCTCTCCGCAGCAAGTCGACGTGTTGATTGGCTTTCGTCGCAACTGCGTCTGCTTGTTTATAACAGTTAAGGTCACTTTGCGTTAGCACACCAAGGACATGTTGCTGAGAAATTGTTTGCAAGGCATCTAACCCAATTCGATAAACATAGTCATGCCTATGGCGCAATTGAACTGAGTGACATTTTTCCACATTGAATGGTAGTGTCTCCATAACTGACCAGCTCGAAAATCTGTTGATGTCACACCGGAGCATTTCGTGGTCATCCAGTCCTCTGATCGATCGCCATAACTTGATATCATCCGAAGAGAATAGGAAGTCGGAAGCAATTTCCCCCGCCAGGTCGTTTATAAAAATCAACAATAGCCGGGGCCGGGGCGGCGAGCCTTGTGTTACGTTGGACTCCAACTCGATTGCGTCGGACAGGGATTCTCGTACTCTCACCTCCAACCGACGTTCGTGCAGGAAATTACTTATCCAAGGCAACAGTGGGTCACCACTGCCACTGAGCTGAAGTTTATGGAGGATAATTCAGTGGTCTAAGCGATCAAACCTTTTTGAGAAGTTCAGGAAACGCTTTTGAGAAGTCTAGGCGACGAGGCCGCTGACGGCCTGGGAGAATTGCATCTGCCGACGGTATTACACTTTGCCAGTGTGGAGCACTGGGAGTAGTTTACAACTAGTGATAACCGCGCTTCAGATACATTTCATTGGCTACAAGACCGACACAGCGGTATTTAGAAGTGAATTTCAATTGCGTCGACACGATGAATGTGTTAGTGATACGCTGGATCTGCTGCTCATGAGTTTGGGCAGCAGTGTGCTTCATCAAGAGAAACGGGGGATTCCGAAAACGGGTCACAAATTTACTGTTGCTCGTTGGTACGAACTGTGGTGCAAGCGTAATATTTGGCCCAAAAAATCAATTCTCAATTCAGCGCCGCAAGCTATCCAACCTCAAAACAAATGTTGCTGAACATGGCAGGCCACTACATGATTTAGTAGCGAGAGCATACTGTAATGGCAACTTGTATAGTGTTAAAGGAGCGACAATAGCCAGCAACGATTTGTCATGTGTGTTACTTTGCAACCAAATGCGCCAACTTACATCGACAGCGTGAACACTAAGACGAGAAGGGATAATAGCTTATCTATCAGAATATGGCACTGTTATATAGCAGGAGAATAGCAGTCAATATCAAACAAGACATTGTGAAAACCGGTCTAAAGGAGCCAATAAGAGAGGTCACATAAAGCACAGATCAGATGCATACAAGGAGAAGTTATTGATAGTGCCAGTCCATATGGCAAGCCACCAGAACTTTTGACGGCTAGTAAGGCTTCTAAAATGATACGTTAAAACAAACGTCAAGTTATACAAGCAATGCATATATAGGCTTGCAGTTACGAGCCATCACACAAAACGCATCTCAATTACCCTTTCTACTAACATAGCGGCCACTCACTTCTACTATTTAAAGCGATGCTGAATACTTAACACTAATTACAATGCGCTTGTACGTACCTCTGTGCTGCGCCTCATGCTGAGGTTGACGTTACACACATCGTACTTCTTCACCGCAATTAGGCTACATTGGCGTACGCTTAAACAAGGTCTTGTTTAACCAGATTTGTTCATTTCTATTGACTAACTTCATATTTGGTGACAATTTTGCGTGTTAATTTTCTTTCAAATTCTATGTTGGCTGTTTGATATGCGCGATGTGACTGCGCTTGATGTGAATGTCCGCAAGGTGCAAACAGGTCTAACACCATCCACCTAGATTACTAGCGCCAGGAAATTGATGATGTTTGCTGAGGTGGACGGGGTGCACGGTCCTCGTGGCCGTGCTAGGCTCAAAGCTTGGTTCTGTGCAACCAGTGTGGAGTGGGCTACGGCCCAGTCATCGAATTGTGTACTCCTGGTACGCATGATTTCCTTTATAGATAGACAGGCGTGCAGTTGCTACGCGTGTTGAAGAAGTGTGAGACGGTTCCGTTGATGAAATGTGGCTCCAAACCACATGCCTCTTAGTATTATTGCTTCGGATTTACACTGGATATGGGGTATATGGATAGAGCTGTGGGGGGTGCATCGCAAGCCGCGTTTGATCCCTCTGTGGTCGCAGATGTCCTATGGCTGTCCGTGCAATCTGACTGCCGTACGGCAGCACTGAATCTCGGCTTTCGCTTCACGCGCTGTGGTCACTCCAGTTCTCCATGCACCTTCTTGTACTTGTGCAGCGCTCGAAACTACACAGGAACGAGCTACGATGCAGGTCAAAGGATTGTTCCGTCTTCCTTATCAACTTAGACTGAAGACCCTAAAATTGTACAGTGGCTGGTACCGACGTCTAAGTGGCGATCTTCTTATGGCCTACCAGATTCCAAGGAACCACAGCCACGTCTGTCCTCACCTACTCCCATTGAGCCAAGACACGAATGTGAGTGGCCACCAGTTTAAGTTACCAACGCAATACAGTCGGTTAGAATGTCGATGGATCTTTAGCTCTTTTCACGTGCATCAGTCTTGGAACGCCCTCTCAAATTACGTTGTCCCCCCCCCTACTTTTACTGTGTTTAAAAAATGCTTTGATGTTTTCCTAACCCACCTACGCTACGAGATACCGCCTGTATTCCACGACAGGATATAATGCGACGAACGTTGCACAACCAGAATTAACTTACACAACATTGGTAGGCTGTTTATGCTTGTCACCATGTTAACACTGGTGAGTCCACCAAAACGATTTTCATTTTATCCCTTTTGTGTTCTATTCACTAGGTTGTGTTTCTCGTGTTGGCCATCATACGGTACTTGCTAAACATCCGCTTTTTGCCCGCAATATACCATTGTTCTATTGTTCCATTATGGGGGCTGCAGTGACAGGAAAATTCGAAACCGCCTGCCGCCAACCGTGAGCTTCTCCAACAAAATTCAACCTGCCAATTGCACGGAATAACGTCACCCAAGTCACACATTTTCAATTTATGACAGTTGTGTATAGTCGTATCCACCACACCCCAGCGTGGGTTGTTAACAGGTTGGTAAATTGCGACACTTATTTTGCCTGGACCATTTTGTGAGGCAAAAGGTTCAAATAGTTCAACACTCGTCGCTGGAAACATAGACGGTGACTTATCCGATTGGGATCAGATACTACGAGTTTGTATCGGTACCCGCGAATTCTGCTGGGTGCGCACAAGTGCAGAAGCTGCTCTAGCATGTGCTAGTCCCCTAAAGATAATATACAGTGGATCCTTGTGATGTCCAATCGAAGCCGACGATAAGACCGTCGTCTGCATCGCTCTTCGTGTGACCTATTGGTAAACTGCTAATGAACACGCTGAACGCCTTCAAGTCGCTGCACCTCGCCACGGGTGATCAGACAATAGGCTGGTGAGCCCCACTCCAGCACCGGTCTTATGACTGATGACAAGAGGTGAGTTGCAATCTTTTCAGACCAATCTACATTTGCGCGTCCAAAGCGTGTGCAGTCTTTACCGGTGTAGCCTATTCATGTGGTTCATATACTTCAGATCTCAGCGTAAGCCTGTCAAGGTTCTTCACCTTCACGGATGGGGTGTGATGTACCGACTGGTCGGTCAGAGTGTAAGCACTCATATCACCACCCTTAGCTAGGCTAATAAACGATGATGTCTGCAGACCATATGGATAGGCGGTAGATGGTGCTGAAATACATCGCAATCGTGGACAATATCGATCACTGCACAAATCTTCAAGTCCTCCGTAAACAAGGCACAATGGAGACCGGAGAAGTTGATCAGCTATACACATCAGAAACAAAATAAGTCCAAAATCCTTGCCTTGGGGTACGAAACTGGTCTAATGGTATTAGTCGGTCAGAAGGCCATTGAACTGTGCCCTCCGTTTTCGTCCAACGAGAAATTCCCGACTCCGCGAGTGCAATGAGGCACCATACTCTGCCGGCCTGTGGTGGAGGGCCGCTTGATTATCCGTTTCGGGCACTTTGCTGAAACCGGTGTAGAGTACGTTGACGAACTTTTCGTGGTTCGCTATCTGCAATTATGCATGCCACATTGTCATAAGGCTGGTAATGCATGAACTATCTAGCATGAAACAGTGTTTCTGGGAGCATCAAGGGTTTCCGATTCCAGCGGCTGCAGCTGACCTTTCCTTAAGATCTTCACTAGTACTCTGATTAAAACTTAGGTCAGGCAAATCGGCTGATAGTTGTCCACGTTGCTTTGGTCACCGCATTTCTAGTCACTCCACAATGCACCCTCGGACTGCGATCTGTTAAACAGATCAGTCGTGGAAGTCAAGATGATGGTCTTGAGAATCATCGGGTGGGGTCCGTCAGGTCCAGCAGACTTCGTATTGTCAAGACTGAAAAGTAAATTGTATTCATCCTATACGCTGCAATCCAGACTATCGAGCCCGGTAGGTCAGACACAAACCGAACTCGGTACAAATGCATATCGGTTTTCAAATACGGTATCTCATGAGGACTCCAGCTCGGTGCTGTCCTGCTGTAAGTTCTAACCATGCTACATCATTTGCAGGACCCAGGCGCCATTTCACTTAAGCAGAAACTTCCTTGGGTACATACACGTACGAACTGAAAGTTTACTCCTTACTTCTTGCAATCTCCGAGTGGAAATCTTGTAAAGACTGGCCACAGTTTTCGGCAAGCATATCCTTTGCAATGGTCCAAGCTTTTATATCCATGCATTTCCAAAAATATTGACTTGAATGAGCTAGTTTCGTTTAGGTTACTTGAGCTTGCACGTGCTTTTAAGTTGATTCATCTGGTTCTGTGCAGGGAGGCTGACAGTAGTGCAGACCTTGCGAATTGGTCCTTTTGACTTTCTGAGGTCGCAAAACCAGCCTGTAGTGCCGCACACCACATTATCCTGTTTTCCATTACCACAGTTATGAGGAATGGTACATGCTCCCTTAACTAGGCATGTAATTTAAGTCATTTATTGCTTATTTCTAAATTAATCAACATACAACTCAGTTGATGAGGTCTTTTCATTGTCCGCACAGTGGAGTTGGAAACAGATTAAAGTACACCTAACAATTTATCACAAGAAGGGAACATTAGTAGAGCACATCATCCTCAGTTGACAAAAAGGACACTTCAGCAGTCGATTTCGAAAGCTGTACTTGAGATCTGTCGATTAGGTGCACTTACGTGCTTCATTTCCCCTTAATAAAGTTAACATTATCCAAAGGATAACCTGTTCTTCATGTTTTGTGTAATGCAGACTAATATTGAAAATATCCTCAAAGAAATTGCTTACATCAATGATTGCGAGGGTGACCTACAATTCCGTCAAAAACTGTCATGAGTATAGGGGTTAAAAATATCTTAAAAACATTTACAACAAGACTGTAGATACTAATAGCGTCATGATGATTCTAAAGTTTAAATGTAGTCGGTGGTTTAGTGAGATTGGATAATGTTCCTTCTGTAGTGTACATTAGTGCAAGCCGGACACATACATTGCAATGTTTCAAAAGTTCACGTCGTCTAACAACAGGCTTGAGAGGCCGCACGCGGGAGTAATAGCGAGTAAAGTCGCTTGCAGTGTAAAGCAGGTCGGTTTTGAAGACTGTCTAATTTTCACTCAATCTCGATCACCATTTTGTCTTATCACGTATACATCAGAGTTCCTAGGAATGCAGATGCTACTGATGGGGGCTGAACACCAGAATATGCGCGACGTCGGTGGTCGCCAAGAGAGGATGAACCTGACTGGCAGCTGTTTAATGAAACACTGGGGTCCAGTGATGATACTGTGTCCATTGCAAGGTTTTAAAGAAAAACCAATAAATCAAGACTAGCTGGTACGAAACAGTAATTCAAGTGACCTGGATTTTTGGCCGCACGTTGCAATCTGAGTTCAATCAACATCACAGTGTGAGTACTCATTTTCTTTGAGTTTCGCGGTTCTATTATTCTAATGCATATCCCATGTGTATATTGCGTGCTTATTTTCCTCCAAATTCTATCTTGCTTGTTTTATCTCCCCAGTGTGACTGCGCTTCATGTGAAGGTTGACAAGGTGTACACATGTCCAACACCATCCACCTAGATTATTAGCGCCAAGAAACTGCTAATCCTTGCTGGGGTGCTTGGGTGCAAGGTCCTCGTGACCGTGTTAGGCTCAAAGAGTGCTTCTATTTAACCAGTGTGGAGCGGACTACGGCCCAGCCACCGCCTTGTCTACGCATGATATCTCATGTAGATAGACAAGAATGCTGCTGCTGTGCTTGTTGCTGGAGTGTGGGCTGGCTCTGTTGATGAAACGTGGCTCCCATCCACATACCTCCCGGTTTTATTCCTTCGGGTTTACACTGGATATTAGGGGTGTGAATGGAGCTGTGGGTGGTTGCCACCATCCATGGAGAATGTAAGATACACATGTGTCACACGTAGCGCCATTCTGTTGAAACAGTGGTACAGCACACCTCACGGAGGTAGTGCGACATCGACAAGTAGTATAGCTTTCGGTAGTCCAGTGACGTGCTTAACGCAACAATTCTAAGTCATCCACCAAGTGAAAAGTTTCCCCATTGTGTGTAGCAATACACCCTAGGATTCCAAGCTTTGGCATCTGTAAAATGGAAGCGTACGACTTTGAAACCGGGTAAGTGAGATCCATCCTGGTTGAATAGCTCCGCATATTTGACGAAGATAGCTAACCGCAATGCTTCCCCTGAATGGCTGAGTAATCCCCCCCCCCCCGTAACAAGCCACAACAGATTGCTCTCTTCTAGTGATGTTACCAACCCAAATGACCTACCCCCGAGGCCATGCAAAGTGGACAGTGAAAGGTTGTAAAGGGAGCAGTTGAGAGTAAACAGTCCAGCTGAAAAGGCCGATCACCGCAGATGCAAGAAAACCGATATACAGAGTTTCAACTGAAAACCGGGCTCGATGCAATCAGTTGAAGCACTCAGGCATGCAAAGGATATCGTGGAGATCAGGGGCTCACGTGGAAAACTTAGGCGATCTATGGTGCAAATAAGAGGACCGCTGGTATAACAACAAAATAGCTGACCTGTAGTCACCATAGCAACCGATCCTTCCGGTGGCATCGAACCAGCAGTTGCCTCAGTGGACCGCACGATCAGTCCAAAGTAGGAGAACAAGGTTGTTGAGAGCCGTGAGTTGAAAAAAATGTCACAAGTGCGTAGGGGTGCTCCGTTAAAACCAGGCCATAATTGTTGGACCGTAAAAGTGCGACTAGAGCAGTGATTCTCATCCTTTTTGTGGTGGTTACTTCCAAAGCCGGTCCGCTAAAAACAATTACCCCACTCCAAACAGTTCAGTCTAAGAAGCTAAGTAAGTATTAACGAACATTTTTGTCTTTTATTATGGGAAATAACTACTAGCTTTAATTACTTTCGGTCATTCAAATGAAGAAAACACCTATTTTTGAGTAATTTTAAATACGCAAGTAATGTACGAGACGGTTGATATTGCTTAGTTCTAATAATTACCAATATATTTGGTGCGGATTTGACTAATACACATAGAAAGCCGTGCTTCAAGCTCATTCGGTTCCTTACTTTGGTGTTTGAACCCTGAGCAAACATGAACAGCTGTCAGTGGCTTCTCATTTGTTTCAACCATCCCTTCCATGTCCTCCCTGGATGACAGCTTCCCACCACCACTCTGTATCGATAGGTCTTGCACACTAATCTCCCGTTTTGTCCCTTCTATCTTTTGAACATTCGGTCGCTCTTTTGCATGGTCGGCTGACCTATGCTTCCATGTTAGTGTTCACTCAACTCTATAGTTCAACCCGGCGAACGACTGCCTGACTCAAAAGGGCAACGATCGTCGAGCGAGCAGATAGAGCCGCCCTCTAGCTGCGCTGCTTTCATGAGTTGTATTCATCGTTTAGGTAACAAAATTTACTGCCACAAATTGTGTAATGCAATGACAACTGATGGCTAATCAATAGTACCTAGGTAGTTGCTTACATGCGTAGATATAGATGATTTTTCTATTAATTTTGTTTATTTGCAGATTGCTAACCCAATTCTAGTACGCATTTGCACCCCCCCCCATATAATTGCATTTTACTCCCTTGGGGTTAAATTACCTCAGGTTAAGAACCACTGGGCTAGTGGGATGATCATTTAAATCTTATGTTGAGGAAGAATTCGATAACAACTCAGGGTATACCCGTCATTTTCTCTTCAGCATCTGATTCGTCGCTATTCTGGTCATTACTAGCAAAGCACATAGTTAGGTGCTACCCACTGTCGGAACTGCACTGCACGACTGCTCTGTTGCTAGTTTGCCTTCTTCGGAAGGAACATTGGATCTATCACGGATTAAAAACTAAATGCTTACCAACTCCCGTAAGCAATGAGATAAAAGATGAACTTATGAAGAATATGGTTACGCGTAAATTTCACATGTGCAGGCAGTCTTGTGATGATGTGTTGTGTCCCCATAACGGGTTAAGTCATGTAAGGCATCTGGTGTCATGCATCAACTTGACTGAATTCTGATTGCAGTCAAGATAACAGCGGAGATGAAGCAGTGCGATGAGTAGACCACGGCCGGGATACAGGAATAGAGAAGAGTTCCGATGGCATTCGAATTGGCTATACTGCGCGGCCAGTTTCAAACGGTGGCCTTTCAGTATGGTATTATGGCTTAATTTCAATAACTGCCGGCATGAGTGGTTTGGATCATTGAGGGTCTGATGCACCAATATGCGATCGTTCCGCAAACTATGGTCTTGCTCACTGAATAATCCTGGGGTGTTTAAACACAACTAGTAAAGAAGGTAGAACAAGCGTTTAACTTTTCAAGTCGTCTTCCGTTGTGGAGCATCAAGAGCAACAGACTAGCATTGCTAACCAGGGACATAGAAGTTACCCGTTGGCGTATTCAAGTCTAATATACCGAGCTGCGGAAACGTGCGTCACATGGCTCGGTGACACACTGGGATTGCATTCGCCGTTAGCCGGAAGAATTCCATGCTTGTGGTTCGAATCCGCGTCAGCGCCGGGGGACCTCGCGGTATACCCATCCCTCGAGCGACTGGAGGTAATCGCGTGGCAGCGGGGCGTCAGTAAGGTGTACCGTTGTATTGCGGACGAATTCTTCTTCACTCATTAAGACCAAATAACGCGATTCTGTCACATAATATGGCTTACAAAGAATCTACAAAGGATAGCGTACTAACTAATTGGCTGCTTCAAACGCGCCAAACACAGAAATAAAGCTTCAAATGGACTAAACAGATGCCCACTTAGATGGTAACACCACAACAGATATTGAATTCTCCCCAGTAACACTACTTTTGACCAAGTTGTGTTCCATCATGTAGCGTTAGTGAGGTGACTCAGAGACATCTGAGCTCCCAGCCACATGTAATTGTCTGTACTTTTAAGGGAGTTGCAGTTTACGCTACATCTGATAGTACAAACGAGGATGCATCGGCATGTACTTAACTCTAACAGTGTTAAAATGTTGCTTCGATGCACGTTACTGGTAGGGAAATCCTGACATCTGAGGAACAAACGATGACCACCTGCAGAGGCAGTAACCTGCTAATCATTGGTTGATGGGTCGGGCTATATCGCAGTAAGATTTTAATCCATCATGGTCAGCTTTACACCCTAAACAGAACCAAAGGAATGCGTACCACTGACAAGTTTCATGGGTAAATAGCCGTCAGGTGTTTCCCCAGTTTGGAAGTTTGTTCATCTGGTTTCTAATCTAACTGCGATGAGCTACATAAACATGCGCATCTAGTGGTTGCGCCTTACGTAATCCGTGGAGGACATACTTTTACGGCAAGCTATGCTAGATCGTTGTGCATAAATGTTAGCTCGTAACTTTGCCACACAACACTTCCAACTCACCGTACGAGAACTAACGAAGCAGCTCAGTGATTGCTGCGCAGTGTGTATTTCACCGCCTTGATCTCGCTTTTCATACTTCCCTGGCGAAAGTTTCGGTGACTGCAAACATTGAACGACACGCGAACGGTCGCCGAGGGGAGAAAACTGGAACCAGTGAAGCCCTACCCCAAATGGAGTGTTAAAGTGCAATTGTACAGTAGATTCAGATTAATTGTTGTAATGGCATTGAAACGGGGTTCTCACTAACGCAACCCTGTTTACCAGTGTATTCAGGTCAGCGGTCAGTGCGCAAGCAAAATGCCACATGTTTATCGAAATTTGTAAACGATGATCTCGGTTTCATGACTTGAAACTTTATGATGTCAGACATCATTCGCAGAAGGAACGGGACCCAAGCACAATTTCCTGCAATGTTCGCTGCCACTGCATCAGCGATAATGGTTACTTCACAACGGAGGGACTACTACAGAGAAGTATTCTTCAACGTCTTTCAGATGCTTTCCTATCAGCTAGTTGCACCATGGATTTGGTTAGTTGTACTCCGAATAGCAACAAAGGATACTTTTAACTCTGATACAATTGCAGACCCGTAACGCACCCCTGTGACCTACTCGATATAAGTTACTTCTTAAGACATCCCTATCACAGTTCAATCAAACGGCAGGTAGGTATGGCAATGTGCGAACTAGCTTAAACCGGATTCAAGGACTGTTTGCTCAACCAGGCCAAGCTAGCTTGTGAGGCGATCGTTCAATACCTAGCATTGCAAATTCCGTTGAGATAAACCCAACTGGTAAAGTTTGCGGCGGGGAAAAGTCCTCCAAGGGACGTATAACTGAAAGTTGACACTACCATTAAACCTCCACCTTAATGGAAATCTTTCCGTTTCCAATTGAACCAGTGCACCTATTAAGCTAACGCATTATCGAACTTCAGATGATCACGGCGTGCAATAGTTTCTATGGCAAAATCGATGTTGACAACGTTACTGAAACCTACTGCGGTGAAGCGGAGAGGCGTTTTGTATTAGGCGGGTGTTCGCTTTTGCACCAGCGTTCAGTGCGGACAGCAGAGCTTGGACGTACATGAGTGCCTGAACTGAATAACTAGCCTCCGTTCAAGCCATCATGTATCTGTTGCAAGGTTCCCGAGCTGAATATTTACTTATTCAAGTCGTAATAGTTAGGAACAATGCTTACTAGCTACTCGTCTACCATTGCAACATTGGTTGTGTGAGAAAATCAGTCAGCATTTGTCATTGGTGAGCACCGATAATGGGTAATCTCGACACGCAGTCGTAATAGCTCTAGTTGCTGAGCCCTACGTTAGCGCTGTTCTTCAATGGTGCATACATCCCTGTAGCCACGGTGATTGGTGATTGTAGCCGATCGCGCTGAACTGGACAGCAAACGGGCATGAGCTGTGGGGCAGTTGACATGAGACTACTGCATGCCTCTAGAGAAGTGATTACCCGTAGCATGGAGGTAAAAAGGTTGTCCTGTAATCTTGCGACACGGGTTCAAATCCGCGTAGGGGTGGGCGCTCTAGCGGTATACTCAGCTTGCATACGACTGGTGGTGATCGCACGGCAGCGAAGCGCCGTTACGGCGTACAATTGACACCTTATTATTTTTCTTACTTTATTGATTACCAACCCGCGGTAATTGCCCTCAGGGGGTTAAAACTGGATTTTATGAGGGGCAGAGGTAAGTACAAGGATCAGATCATCTCTTAGTCAGAAAAAAAATATTAACAAAATCCTCCGGATCAAATAACATAACTGACTACTTAAGAAATAATGAGGCACCTAGTTACGAGCTAATAGGGCTTGCCTATAGAATTATACCACTTAAGGTAATAAATATTATTACCTAAAACATGAATAGAAGCTCAAAGCGCAGCGCCGCTAGATGGCGTGTCTATCGGCTCGCTCGTCGATCGCTCTTCGCTTGAGTCAGGCACTCGTTCGTCGCCATATAACCAATTGCGCCATGAGGTTGGTCACCGGTTTCGTTAACTTCTGAACATATGATGGTTTGTGTGGACGTGAAGCAACACAAGATGAGTGAAGTACACGCATGCTTTTTACTATAGACAATAGTACGTTTGTTTTCATCTGCTTACGAAATGTCCCCTAAGTTACAGTCATCCGCATCAACTCGCGTAAGAGTGGAGAATTATGTGAAGTCTTAAAAGCGCTGTTTCTATTCGCCACAGTTTATACTGGCGTGGAAGTGGATTTTCGAAAATGACTACAATGAAGGCAAAAACCAGGGGCCGATTTAATTTCAGCATGATTTTCGATATGCATTGGCCAAACTGCACAAAATGTTAAAAAATTTGTATAAACGAAACAATAGCAACCGTCTCCTACATTTACATTATATGATTCAATAACAAAAACTGTTCAACTATGGGTTTTTCTCTGTCTGACCAAATAAAAGCAGTTAAACAAGGATTTTATTTTCCGTACTTCAAAGCGATAAAATTGTTGATAGTTCATTTATTTTTTAAACCACAGTAGACGCTCCATAATGTGACCACTTAAGGGACTGGACCAAACTAATCAACATGCAGATGTCTGGATCCATATGGTTAACATGGTGGAGGTTGAAGTAACGAGAGAGGAAATGCTCAACTTAGAGAGGGGGTCTGGATAAAGTGGTAGTCAGCTTCGGTGGTTTCAATGCGTTGTTTGGTATTTGTTCATATTAAACCAGTTTTGGGGATAATAGCCTCCAAAACCTATTGGTCCCACTGCCGTAAAGTGTGGGTGTCAATCATCTGGGCCACCTGGACTGTAATCGCTCTAATCATGGGCTGTATTCTTGTATGTCATGACACACGTCAGAGATTTCAGCCCAGCGGCTGTTGGCAAGTCAGTCATTGGGAGTGGCTTAATGGCATGGGCGTCACATGCCAAATCAAAGATGCAACTGTGCAATAGACGGACGGAGCCTAATCCAACGTCATTGTGTGCTTGCTTACGGCTACAAAGACCATGTCTAATCTTTAATCAATAAGTTGTTAAAGTTCAATTTGCCAACCGCGCATGTTCAGTGTTTGGGTAACCAACATTAAAAATCTTACTGCTAGATAAAATGGGACAAAAAGAGTAACATTGTATGTGTTAAGCGTTCAACTTCATCAGCCTTTGTGCCCTACTTAACCCGAATCTATAACCGACCATTTGGCTCAAGTCATTGGATAACATGAGCCCGAACTCATTGAGCCAAACGGACCGAAAACATATATGGTGCCATGTTATAAGGCAGTGCATCGCCAAGTTATCTGGATAGCGGAGTATCCTATGGTTGGCATAGATGACATTCTGTACAAGTTTGACGTTAGGTGGTGTGGCATTCTGGTCTTGAAAAGTAATAACGGAAACGACACATGCCAGGCTTTCACAGATGATCCTGAATGAATGGATATAGGTGGAGGTTAGCAAAAAACTTAATCCATTCTGTAAGTTCAAGTTCAAGTGGGACTGAAACGATAGGATTATCCTGTGGGTTTTCCTTCTTCAGCGGGTCGTTGAACCAGGAGTTGGCAGACTTTGAAATACTGGTGGACCTAAAACAAATACCGTATCACACCCTGTCCAAACAATTAATGTCCACGTATCCTGCCCTAGCAGTCCTTGATGGGCTGGTTACGTGAAGTAAGCAAAAAAGTAAATTCTGTAGGCAAAAAGAGAAAGTGAAAAGAGCTAAGCAAGTGGAATACCAATATATTTGAGTCATTAAAAAGAGCTGAAAACTGATGCTGAGTCAGAAAGAAGAAAGGTTTGGTATTGTCACCCAAAAGCATTGAGCTGTGCGCAGAACCCTTAAGCGTAGGTTCACTAACAACATGATCTGGAAGTAAATTCCAGCGATCTATAACGGCGCGACAGATAAGTTTTTGTCGTAATCCTACCAGACCGTGTTTTATGCAGTTCCAGGGGGTGACCGCGAAGATTAGGTAACCTAGCGGGACTAAATAGCCCTAACAAGTCCGGGCCCATCTTACTCGTCAAAGTACGATAAATGAGAATCAGGTCCTCTCTTATCCTTCAGTAGTGTATGGAGTACATCCCCAAACTAAGCAAGCGTTCAGGATACGTCTGTTCCCGTAGACACTGCAATAACCTAGTAGCCACTCGTAACACCGTCTCCAAATAATTTTGTCTCGGATAAGACATGGCGGACAATCCTGAATACAATATTCCAGGTGGGGTCGAACGAATGCCTAGAATAGCTTCACAAACAAATTGGCCGTTAGGATTCCGAAATGAGCGGCGGATAAACCACATCATACGAAACCTCCGACAAGCAGTCTTCTTCCAATTGTCGCCATAGTGAAGAGCTGATGAGTGGACGACACATAAATCAACCTGTTGAGTAACAACAGGGATTTCACCACCGCGGATAACACATCGGGTTGGAGGACTAGTAGCTCCGATTCGGAGAACAGAGCATTTGGTCAGATTTATGAGCATCAAGCATAGGGTAGAGCATAGCCAGAGCCAATCTAAGCCACCCTGAATTGTCTCAGGACCCCACTGGACATCCACAATATTTCAGAGCTTAAGGTCGTCAGCAACCATTAGTGATTACATCCCTAGCCCCGCCGGCAGGTCATGTGCACAGATCGCAAACAACAATAGTCTCCATACGGGGCCCTGAAGAATGCCACTAAAGACAGCTTGCCTAAGCGAAAGGCTACACCCTATGCGTACACACTGTTCGCTCCCCTGCAGGAAAGCAGACACCAATTTAAGGGCGCGACCAGATATCCCGTAAGATTTCAACTGTAGTGAGAGTCGAAGATGAGGAACAGTATCAAAAGCTTCGAAAAGTCCGCGAATGGCACGTCTAAGCGTGGCCACTGTCTACCGCTTCTTCCCAGCTTTCACGAGCTACAAGTAGATTAGACTGACAAGAAAATCCCTTACGGAATCCATGTTGCGCAACACTGAGAAGGTTAAATTTATTCAGGTGATTCTCCACCGAAGCCCTTATCAGCTTTTCAGACAAGTTGACTACCACGCTTGTCAAACTGACGGGCCGGTAGTTCGCTGGCAGAGAGCTATCACCGCTCTTAAAAATCGGACAGAGGATTGTCGCCTTCTATTCCGAAGGTAAGACGCAGCTGTCAAACGATATTGAAAACAGGCGTATAAGACGGCCACTCAGCTTAGCGGTCAATACATACACCTTCGGATGAAGTGAATCAGGACCGGAAGCTTTAGAGGGATTCATGTCTTGAAATATCTCGAAGATCTGAGTCCGTAATGTTTAACTCAGTTAAACAAGCATGCGCTGGAACTTGAAACCAATTCAACCCGTGGTGAAGTGGTCTCCCGAGCAAAGACCCCAGTATACTGCTCACTAAGTATACAGGCGTTGTCATTGTCAGTTTGCACAGGGTCCCGTCTGCCCGCGATAACGCTGGTATAGACAGTTTTGCCCCGCTGCTTCTTTTAAACGAAGCAAAATATTTCTTGGGATTAGCTGCGGCTGAGTCCGCTAAACTCTGTTGGTATTGAAGACGAGCAGTCCCGAGATGTCGCTTAAACTTATTTCTAATCTCTTGATAAATGTAATACGTACTGGCTGTTGGAGCTGCTTGGTAGGTTGGCCAGCATCCAGACCATTTCTTGAGTAGGTACTTGCCTGTGGTATCTATGCAAGGAGGCTTTGCCAGTAAATTTTCTTCATGAATGGAATGTAGGGGGTGAAAATCCCTGAAAGGTACTCCTTACATTTATCCCAGGCTAACTGGACAGAGTCGGCCATCGAGATCTCACAGTTCAGTACTGAAGCCTTAGCTCGCATTGCACTAAAGTCCGCCCGCCAAATGTTCGGAAGTAATTCAACAGCGGTCTCCTGGTGCCTTGAAAGAGCACATCGAAAGGATATGCATGCGTGATCGCTGGACCCTGGAGGTGCACCGTGTGAAACGTCAGTCACGAAGTCCAGGGACTTAGCGAAAACCAGATCTAAAGTAGACGGTATTTGGTTGGTTGGAAGTCCACGAACTGGTGCAAAGACACTTGGAGAGTCAGCTCAAGAAAGTGTGCACCGAATGTTCCTGACGCCGAACTGCACGAAATACCAGCCTCACAGCCTTCCCCTAGAACTAAACCCTTATTCGCGGACTAAGTGCGAACAAAGTCAATTATCCCCGTGGAGGAGCTTCCAGGACTCTTGTATATCACTACAACTGTAACCTGGGGAGAGTATGTGCACATAACAGCCCATAGGGCTTCAACAGAGATAGGAATCTAAACTTGATTGGTTAAATATTTAAATGGCTTTGACACGGTGGGCGGATGTTTCGCTAATTTATATTAGGCTCCTAATGCTTTGTGGTCGGGTACTTTTAAGTAGATGTTTTAACACGTTGGTAAAATCTTTTGGCCGAAAATAACGAATATATGTCTAAAATTAAAATAAACTGCAGCAGCAAAGTCAGTCTGAGCTACTGCGCCATTTATTTCTACATTTTTCGTTCCAAAGTAAGATAGTTCTGTTTTGTAGGAATATATCTAAATATTATGTAACAGGTTCCGTATGTGGAAACAAATTTTTGTATAGGCTATGAAGACATTTTGGTGCAACCGCCAAGTAACCCAGCTCAGCCAACCCTAGGTCCGTTCCACCGTGTTTTGCCCTGCGCAGCTTAAGTTCCTCACCCAATCTGTACACTTTTCTTTCCAAATTGTGTGCTTAGGTACATCAAGAATCCTAGATGCGATCAGAACATTCTTCTGGAGGCTGATTGCGAAATATGAACAGGCTACTGGTCAGCACAGTGCCTCCAAGCTTGTTACGGAAAAACCTGTTTTTTAAAGCAGCTTCATACCGTACTCACTTTCGTCATGAGCCGTCTCTTATAATAAATAGCGACCGAAATTTCACATCAACTAAGAGAATGAAATTAGTACCTCATCTGTTAGACATCGAATCTTCGAGTGAATACAGTAAACATTGAAGATTCACAGGAAAAACGACCATGGAAGTTGACCTAGTGAAGACGGAAGGGGGTGATCGTCTTTACGTACGCCCAAAAAGTGTGACCTACTTTCCAAGTGTGGAACACAAATCCACAACAACAAACACGTGTAGACGTCAACAATTTGGGCTTTACAAGCACGAGTTTCTCCTGTTTGGTGTATGTAGCATATAAAAATTACATGAAGATAGCCGCAGGGTAAACCGCTCTATCTGCCTATTTGGAAACATAAATTGGGTGGACGAAAGTGAGTGGGAGACATTTAGAAAATCAGTAGGCAGAGAAGCTGTGTGTTATAATTACAACGTGGTATCTTGCAGTTCTGTCCGAATATTGAAAAGATGAACGTGCATAAGTAACCTGCAGAAAGTTATTTCACATTTTGTAGGAAAATGAAAGATAAGTTTCTAATAGTGAATGTAATTTTATTGAATATATATTGTCCATTCTGGTCTAATACCATTTGCCGTCTTTCTGGCAGTAGCATGATTCCATGCCCCTAACAGCTTTGTTATTTGCTGCCAAAAACCAGATCCAGGCGCTTTTTAACATCCTCATTTGAAGTAAAGGCTTTACTGTCTAAAATATTTTGTAGAAACGGGAAGCAAAAATAACTAGAAGGTGCCAGATTTGGAGAATATGGTGGGTGTCGCAGTACATCCCATCCATGCAGTAAAAGCTTTTGGCGAGTTACCAAAGTTGTATAAGGTCTCGCATTATATTAAGGGAACACTACACCTTTTCTGTTGATTAATTCTGGCCTTTTCTGTCCAGCTGATGACAGTAAACTTCAGAATTGATGGTTGTGTTGTCCGGTAGAAGCTCGACAAAACCCACCTTTGAAATTCCACCAAACGCATAACATCATATTTTTCTGAAGAATATCGGTTTTCAAGTGATTTGAGCCGGTTCTGCTTTTTTGATCCATGATCTCTTGCTTTCAATATTGTTGTAGATAACCCATTTCTCGTCCCCAGGAATGTTGCGCTACAAACGTTTAGCATTTTCTTTACGTTTGCGAAGCCAAACACAGACGTCAACGCGACGGCACAAATTTCTGTCTGTAAGAACTTGCGGAAGCCATATGTGTCGAGTTTGAGATCAAACCAAGGCGCTCCAAATGACCATGAACGGTCGATTTGGACAAATTTAAACGCAACGGTTTCACGAGTCGTTATTCGCGGATTTGTATCAAGTAATGCAAATTACTTAATACAAGTAATTAATTAATGCCGGATCGAAATTTCGCAAAACAGTTTTGGCGCTGGCGTTTCGACAATACCTCTTCTCCATACACCTCGGAAAGCTTTTTGTTTATCTGAACAGCATGTTTACTTCGATAGTGAAAAAGTAAGATATGCCGAAAATGATACTTTTCACTTCCCATGTTCAAAAGGACTCCAAACAAAACCACTGCCTTGATTCAATCGAACGTTAGCACAAGTAAGACTTGCTATCTCGCCTGTCGCAATACTTAATGATCATTAGTGAACTTGGAGGTGAAAAAAATAATGATAAAACGAAAAAAACTAAATTACTTTTCGAACAACTTAATATATAGTGCAATGTAATGCAAGGAGCTAGAAAGCTTATTTTGCTCTCAAAATTTCCAAGTTACACGAAACAGACAAGCAAAGATTACGTTGACGTTTCTTTACCAGTTGGCACAATGCAGCAGTGCTATGCTCGCTTATGTCCAAGAAGTCACCGTTTAAGCGGATAGTGAGGGCGTCGGGGTTGAAACAGTGCACGTCCAATTGCTTATAAAACTATGCATATAACTGTGGAGAAAGCTGTCTGATTCACTGATCAAAGTCAAGGGGTCCGAATGGGTGAGCATGATTTAAAGTGGCTTCGCAAACGAAGAAACCATCAAGGCCGCACTGCGTGAATCAAGCAGTATATATATATATATATATATATATATATATATATATATATATATATTCACTGTTCCGTGGATATCCGGATAATGCTATTCAATCCACGGCCATTATTCTTTTATTCTCACATTGCTGACGATACTCAAGGGTCAAAAACACAACAGCACACAAACAAAAGCCACATAGTTAGATAGCTAACAATTGGCTGTTGGTATCCGATTTCGGATTTGCCTGTCACTGTGGCCAGCCACAGGATACCTGCGCCTACAGTGAGACCATGGATGGCTTGCGCTGCACCACACTCCTTCACAGGCAAATACAAGCACGCTGTATTTGGGAATCAAGCGCACACAAGCGGTGGCTGGACCGTAATCCGCTCCACACTGAGTGCATGGAACCACTCTTCAAGCCTAACACGGCCACAAGGGCCGTGCACCCCGTTCCCTACAGCAACGACCAACTGTCTCTCAGAGTCAGTATGGACGAGGTAGTGGGTAATAGACAGGTAGGCACCTTGTCAACATGCACATCAAGCACAGCCACCTCGGGGACATCAAACAACAGCCAATCACTGGAAACGGCAATATCAAACAAAATAAATACTTAGAGATATGCGGACATAACTGTTCAATACACAAGTATATGAAATAACTTGGTTGCCAAAAATCCGCGAAAGGTAAAAATGTCAGAAAATCTATTAAGGAAAATACCACAAACGTGAAAAGGTTCTCAAACTTAAGTACACTTAAATTGAGCGACGTGTGCTGGTTAATAGAACATACTTCACGTAGGCAATAATGAGACAAGGTAGCAAACCCACCACCAGAAATAAAGAGCCAAGACATAAAAGCAAGGGGTTAGTAAATCGAATGCAACGTACCTACAAACGCTGCGCCAGTTCTGCTTACTTCCTCAGCTGCACCCGTCGTCGTTCGATGTTGGCCCCGAGTGGCCTTGCTCATGGCTCACTTGGCCTGCCTGACTCAGGCACTCGCGACCGCATCTGCTACAGCACCATGCGCTCGATATCGATGGAGTACAACCAATCGGTGCCTGTCGCTTCCGCACTTGCCGCTTCTTCTCCGCTTGCATGAGGTCTTTCTCCTGCACCTCGGCAACTGCCTTCGTGATCAGATCATGCCACGCCGATCAAACGCCTCTGATTCCCAAGACCTACAATCAAGAGTTGAATGTGAGAGACTCAATTTGACCATATCCTGGTAACGAAGCGTCGATTTCTACACATGCCGCTTCCCAATACTCAGCTGATCATATAATAGTTGTTTCGGTATCCGCGTCAAATCAATACACAGCATTTGATCCAGCCACCCAAAAATAAGCGTGCGGTCCACTGCATACATTTCATTTCGGCGAAACACCTACGTGTCTGCAACTCTGTCGCCCCAACTGATGCACAAAATTCGTCGCAAACACTGCTGATGGAACCGCTCGAGATATCATATGTCCCGTCGGTATATTGTCCACGTCTCACTGCCGTATAGAAGAACGGACAGCACCATGGATTTGTACATCATCAGCTTCGTCCCATTGGTAAGCCGATGGTTGTTCCACACTCGGTACTCAGGCTTCCCGAATGCCGCCGCTGCCTTCGACACGCGGATACGCAGCTCACTGTGTGTCAGCTGGTCAGTCGGCATCACACTCCCAAGGTAGCAGAAGCGGGAGGTGGTTTCCAATACTTTAGCACCAATGCTGATTCGCGGCAATATTAAAGATTGCACCTCCGGTAAATGCTGAAAGATACAGACAGTTTTGCTTCTGTTGATGGTGAGCCCAAATTTGGCGGCTGTGGAAGCCAGAGCACTAGTAATGCACTGCAACTCATCCGCGCGGTGTACAAGCAACGCAACTCAGCAACCAACAGCAACATACAGACAGTTGTCTCACAGACTAGGGTGCTCGTGCCGAAACGACGAACCTTCGGCAACCCACCAGCAATACGGTGCTCCACGCGAACACCGTAAGCACAAGCCACATCAAAAGCACATCCTTGTAAGATAAATATTAAACAGGGCAGGAGCTAAGACAGCCTTGCTTCACACCAGAGACAACTGCAAACTCATCTGAGGTCTCTAAGCTCAGCTATACCCTCGCCCGCATGTCACTTTGCAAACATCCAATGGAACTTACAAACTTACGCAGGCAACAAAACTTACCCAACAAGAGCCACAATGCCTCCCGGTTCACCGTATCAAATGCCTTGGTGAAATCAACCGAATGCGAGTAAAATAGCTGGTGTTGTTCTCTACACTTCTCCTGCAACTGATGAGCTGCAAACACCATATCGATAGGGCTACGACCCAAACGGAATCTACAGTGCTCTTGCGCCACAACCTGACTGATGAGGCTGTTCAGCAGAATTCGGGCAAGCACCTGCCCAACACAACTCAGCAAGTTGATGCCACGACCATTCGTGGCACATTGCTTGCTCCATTTGCCGTTGTACAGTGGTAGCACAAGTGCATCCTTTGGCTCAAGAGGCACCTCTACTTCAGTCCATGTGCGTTGCACCAAGTGGTACAGCGCAGTCAACAACGCGGGTCCGCCGTGTTTCAATACTTCAGGCGGGAGCCCGTCGGCACCGTCACACTTGCCGTTTCGCAACTGAGCAAGTGCTCTCTGCATCTCATCCAGTGTCAGTGTGTCGGCCAGACTCGCCTTCGCATCGTGCTGCTTCAGACCGTTCAAAATAGGCCAGTCGAACTCTGAACGGTTGTTCAAGGGACAGTCAAAGTGTTTTCGCCAGATCTGCATTATGTCTGCAGTCTGTGTGCAGGTAGCGCATGAACTACCTCGATCAGTGTCCTCAAAGGCTCCAATCTCGGTCCCTACACCGCCTTCAAAGAGTCAAAGAATTCCTTGTGTTGGCGGCGTTCGGCGTAGCATTCCATCTGTTTCGCCTTCTCCGTCCACCATGCATTTTTAATGCGACGGAGCTCTCGGGTCAGTCGCCGTCGAAGTTTGCGAAACTGACAGCTCTTCCCCAAGTCACTGGGGTCTGCCACATGTAAAGCAAATGCTGCATTCTTCTCTGATACCAATGCGCCAATCGTCACATTGTTGTCATCAAACCAATCAGGCCGCTTACAGTTTGCACGCCTGATGATCTCCTGGGCAGCAGCTGTCACCTGATCGCGAACGTGGTGCCACAGGTCGCCCACTGTGGCTATGCAGTTCACATCACACAGGCGTAGGGCCATCGCCTTCTCCAGCTCAATACGTTTCGCTACAGTACCGAGGGAGAGAATATTACTTTTACGCCGATTCACAGTGGGAGTGCAATACATAGAGTTACGAAAATATATATACAGTTTGGTCCGCACTAATTTATGATCAGCTCCACGCAGTACACGTGTCATGCGCACTTCACGCAAGTCGCGCTGATGTACTATGACATAGTCGAGCAGGTGAGCCTGACCACCCCGTGGGTGCATCCAAGTTGTTATGTCGTCGGCACTCAGCGCAAACCGAGTGTTCGTGATCCTCAGGCCGTGAGTGGCACACAGTAAGGGTAGCTTGTTACCGTTTACATTCGCTAAACCAATGCCATGCGGACCGATGACATCTGTCCACACCGACGCATCAAGCTCAACGCACGCGTTGAAAGCACCCAGCAGTAATAGTCGGTCGCTCCTCGGCACGGACCGTATCACGGATGTGACCTGAGTGTGGAATTGATAAAGCATGTCATCAGGAAGACACAATCACCTACGTATTACATCCATACACCTACATCCACTGTCATATAAAATCCGTATTTTTGTATATATTTGACTACACATTGTTATGTTAACATGGTCATGCCTGTAAATTTGTGCCTAGCGTAGTCGAAAATGAAACGCATTTATATATATATATATATATATATATATATATATATGCATATATAATGTCCCATGCTGAGGCTGATGTCGCATTCTTGATGCTTCTTCACCGCAGTTGGGCTAAACCAACTTACTTAAACTAGGTCTTTTTAAGCTGGATAAATTCTGCCTATTTTGGTTTGTTCTGCCTACCTGAATAATCTTCTATTAACTGGCCACGTTGCTTACGTTAATTGCGCTTATTTTCGGTAACTTTGTTGCCTTTGTAGCATTGGTAAGTAACTTGTGGACTTTTTTCCCTAGCGCTGAATCGTCGCTAACCAACTTACGTCATACGCTAATTTAGCGAAGAGTTGTGCCACCGTAAATGTATGCATTATTCAAGTTATTTTATTTCCTCTTGTCGTTACAATTGATTGGCTGTTGTTTGATATTCCCGGTGTGGCTGCGCTTGTTGTGCATATTGACAAGGTGCCTACCTGTCTATTACCCATTACCTCGTCCATACAGGCTCCAGGAGACAGTTGCTCGTTGCTGGGGAGAACGGGGTACACCGTCCCTGTGGCCGTGTTAGGCTCGAAGAGTGGTTCCATGCACTCAGTGTGTAGCGGATTACGGTCAAGCCACCGGCTTGTGTGCGCTTGATTCCCCAATACAGCGTGCTTGTGTTTGCCTGTGAAGGAGTGTGTTGCGACTCCGTTGATGAAACATGGCTCCCATCCGCATGCCTCCCAGTCTTATTCCTTTGGGTTTACACTGGATATGGGGTGTGGGGTTAGAGCTGTGGGTGGTGCAGCGCAAGCCACCCATGGTCCCTCTGTAGACGCAGGCATCCTGTGGGTGGCCACTGTAACAGGCAAATCCGAAACCGGATGCCGCCAACCATATATATATATATATATCTATATATATATATATATATATATATAGAGAGAGAGAGAGAGAGAGAGAGAGGGAGGGAGTGTGTGTCACGGGGTTAGTCCAGCTCTGTTATGATGGTTCTGCACTCCGTTAGACCCCGTGATGATTAACATTCCCTTGGAGACAGCAATCGAAGTGGCGGTTCCGACCGGTAGACACCTTTTCAACCCGCAAGTGCTATCAAAAATGCAGCGACATGCGTTCACAAGCATATGTACAGACCAACGGCGAGAAGTATACAGCACGTGGGCCACGTCTACCACACTACTGGTCGGTGGTTGTGCAGGAACTTGGAGGCCATCTAATTACGTTGCACTGACATTCTCCATCCTAACTCATCCTTTGCATGTTCGATGTTGGCCCCTGGTGGCCATCTTGATAACTTACCAGACCGGTTTTTGTGAGGACAATATTTCCGCATGCGCTACAGCCCTAGTCACTTGATGTTTAATAGTTGGACTCTGTCGGCACCTGCAGCTTGCGGAACCAGCGATTTCCCCTGACGCAAAATGCGTTTATCTTGTACTTAGGCTACGTCTTTCTTGAGTCGGCCGTTTGCCGAGTGGTGTGCGCGCCTTGTTGGCAACCATAGGGTCCCAGGTCCGAATCCGCGTTGTGGTGGGCGTTCTCGCCGTATTCTCAGCCTGCGCTCGACTGGTGGTGGTCGCGCGGCAACGAACCGCCGCTACGACGTACAGCTAACACATTATTATTATTATTATTATTATTATTATTACGTCACTCTTGAAGCCATCGCGTCGTTTACTGCGTTACATTGCGACTTGTTCCTAGAGCGTGATGGGCTCAAGTTAATCATATCCTGAAATCCTAACTTCTATTCGTCTACGTGCTGCTTTCCTGCGCTTTGTTGGTAGTACAACAGGTGATTCAGTCTTGCGCAGGTATCCATGAATCGGGGCATGTCTGAACCAATCTATGCGTTGCGGCTGTAGCACATAATATGCCTGCCACATATATTCTCAACATAGCCTTTTATTTTCACTGAACTACGGGATCTTAAGTTGCACTTGCTGGTGATTCCGCACTCAGTGAAGCTCAGAGAATACTTGCTCAACGACGAAGTGATTGCTATGTGGTCGCTGAACGACTACTTGTGTATGGAGGTCTTCTGATCTAAAGGATCCAAATGCAATAACAGTATACGAAGGCCGGCAGAACAAAGGATGTATCAGTAACTGTGTCAAAGACATAGCATAGGGAGGGTGGGGGAGTAAAGTCTGCCCAGGGTGGCAGGTGACAGGGGTCGACACTTTTCTTACCGTCGGTTTTTTGATACAAAATATAAAGGGTAAACTATATGGATAACCTGAGATTTGGAGATTTTAATGTTACTGCATAACCAACAAGGCGTCTGCGCCATGTGTCTTACATGTGCTAATGTTCTTCCCAACAATCCCCTTAGTTGTCCCATTGTGGTCACTTTCACCCCATTTACCTCGGTGGCCCAAACGATCATCATGATTGGTCGAAGTAAGGCCCCGTCTTTGTATACCTACGGTAGCCCATAAAATTGTTTAAGATTGTTATGGTCAAATTTCATCTTCGATATTTCCTGGTCACTGATTTCATTCGTTGGTCGAAGTTTCTTCAAGCTTGTGTTAATTCGTGTGACTAGCTTCGAGTTGAAGTCCCGATCGACATGGCGATAACTAATCGGGTTGGATAGTAGTTGTTTGGTTCTTTCAAGGTATTCCGGTTTATCCAATATTACTGCCGTGCGTTCTTTGCTCGTCTGAAGGATTGCGATATTTTTACGCCCTGTAGCTTTCTGAGCGCTTTCTGTACTTTTTTGGAAAGACCTTGTGTTCCTTTGTTTCGGGAGATTAATGGAACGATTGTTTGGCGAATTAGCTGCTGAGCTTCTGACAGTCCGTTAGTCTTCAAAAAGATATTTCAAGCTAGCTAACTAATTCTTGTGGGAAGCACCCCTGACGTTAAAATCGTGCCCTAAGATTAGCATTACCCCTTTCAATTATGTTAAGTGTGTAGTGCCGTAAGTTTCTGATCCACCCTTCAACATTGATGTGCTCAATCTTCTTGGCGATCTTGTTCAACTTAGCGTCTAATGCCGATTTACATTTGTTTCTCATGTTGCCCAGTCGACACTGGGTTGAAGATACAATGTATGTTTATTTTTCTGGACTCATGACAATGAGGCAGTTAGTTTTGTTAGGTTTTACGGCCTTTCCATACTTGCGAAGGCGATTATGAGCATCTGTTAGCATCATTTTGACCATACGCTTACCATACCGCCTTGCTAAAGCCCAGGCATCTGGATAGTCAAAGACCGATCCATAATTCGTAACTGACGGGAGAGCATTTCGCCTCAAGCATTCACAAAGGAACTATAGTTGTTCGTGCGTGGATGACTTGTGACAGACAGTCTTCCCAAGGAGGAGCTGCTGTAGCGTTGCACGCCCGAATAGCTCTGATGTAGAATTAAATGTGGGTAGCTCAGTTTGTTCATTGGCTAGACGAACTGTTCTCTGAGCTTGGCTATTTGATTGTGAATGTTTCGTCACCAGTCGTGATGATATCATCGGCGCTTTAGTGCGTACCGTGACCTGGTGATGAGTAAGTTTGAACCGGATAGTCACGCGAGTGCATTTTTATGGATCTTTCTCAACGGTCGTTTGTGAATTTGACGTCTGAAATGGCCTCTTTGACGCACGAGGATAAAGCCGGTTATCATTTCGATCGGATGATGCTATCTATATGGTGTCCTTTTCCAGTAAGACCATTGGATTGCGGTGGTGGCCCTTGACTCGGAGACTTGGATAGATAGCGTGCAAACACTTGTCAATTGATTGAATTCTTCCTGGAGTGTACTTCATTTAAGAATTATCTTGACTGCTTCGTATTCCTGTGCTAGAATGTTAATGTTTGCTAGGTCCAAATTATAACCGGCTTCATCCTCGTGTACTGAAACCAGTGCACGTGAGTCATGTCTTCTAATGAAAAAGGACACCATACAAACAGCTGAAGTAGCATCCTCAAATGCGGAGACAAACGGGGTCTGGTCAAAAGGCATGCGTCGAAGAGGCCATTTCAAAGCTCACATTCACAAATGACCGATGAGGATGACCCATAAAAATGCACGCGCGTGACTACCCGGTTCAAAATTACTCGCCGCCAAGCCACGCTACGCACTAACGCGCTGATGATGTCACCACGAAACGTTTGCAAGTAAATTGTCAAGCTCAGCGTGCAATTCATCTAAGAAATGAACAACCTGTTCGATCCGCAATTTCTCTGATACTAACCAAGTTCGCACGCGTGGTCCGTAGATGAATGCTCTACGTCTACTAAAGCTCACTTCAGATTTGGAGTAGTTTTTCCTCGCAAATCGAATTTAGGGGACGTGTTACAGTACAGCAGCATTTCAGTTGCCTCAAGAGTTTCTTGTCAGTTGACCTTGGGCTACGCACCTGCATAAGGATATAGTGTTACGCAGGTCGAATGTTGAAAGCGGAGAAACTAGCATCTCCAGAGCGAAGACCATTGGATAGTGTTCCATTCCTTCTCGCTGTCGGTCCTGCTTTCTTGACCGGAACTAAAAGTTAGCCACATGAGAGCAAGTCGCAGTAGTTTCTCATACCGTCCGAGGATCTCTAGTATATGACACTTAAAGATACCTGACTGCATATATATATATATATATATATATATATATATATATATATATACGTTACAACATTCTTTATGCAGGCCTCAACTTTGTTCGCAAATGACGGCACGTTTGGCAATCTGTCTCACTGATAAGAAGTTTACGAAGACTGGTGGATAGGACTGACAAGAGAAACCGGGATAATTACTTGTCCTCCTTTCGAGGATTTTTAAACGATCAAGTTCCTTTCGCTAGAGTCGGATCGCTCCTCTGATCTTAGTGTGCTCGAGACTATTCGGTATTCTGATTGACTCAGCGGTTTATAGGACAAATTTCGTAACATTCAAAAACCTCACAACTTTGGCATTCAAGCAGTACGCACATGCCGTGTTAGCTTGAAAAACTTATAGTGGGAAGCGGCATGAATACCCCACCGGTTTTCCTGATAACCTTACATGACCATTTTAGGTAAAAGGAATGTTTACGATTGTTGTACTGAGGCTACTTTTTGTTTTTTTTTTGGCTTCATAATCCCATGGCTTCGTACAAGTACCGGACTGCATTGGTCATGTATCCTTTGGTCATGCAATCCTTGTAGCAACCACCTTCAACAGACCAGCAGCATTGAAAGGTTGCGTGGGTGGATCATCCAGAACCCTGGAAAGCTACTATTGCTACATTGCAACACACCTACTGTGTCGTATGGCGTTCCCATTCCTGGGTGTTATTAGCCGAACGACTGTGAAACACGCTAATTTAGCGCCCACATCATGAGCACACGTGTAGCGCACGTGCTTCTTTTACTGTTCCCTGCGCTGCATGGGGCGAAGTAATGCGAAGGAACCCGGTCATCTTTCGCCTGCATTGCACCGGCAACCTCTCATATGTGAACCCGAATGCTACTGTCGCTGTATTCACGTAACGTTTCTGAGTGCATGCCTGAATGAGCACGGCAGATCCGCTGGCTTCGCTTTCTCCCTCGGGCGACAACGGATCCCAATGTGGGTCGGCTTGCCCTCATTACTCAGATCGGTGGTTTGTGCATTGTTTGCGCGATCAACATCAAGTGAAAACCAGATGCAGTGGAATAACGCGCTGAGCTTTCATTCTGACACCAAACTGTAACTTTAACAAAGTAAACAGGCTAATGAGCTCTCTAGGTGGGTGCATCGATGAGATCAGCACAACCACACACCAGTTAAACTGGACCATATTGTTTTGTGAATTATGTGCTGGAACCACTGTGGTATCTTCAGACCATGTGCTTGTGTTCCTTTCACATAAATATGCTACTCGCCTAAAATTCAGGTTTCCAAGTTTGTGTCTTCCGATGTGTGAATAATGAGTGTATATTAGCTCTCCGAGGCTGACTTCTTGTTATCTGCATTATTGAAGAGATAAAACGCTTGCCGAGAGCAGATGGAATCACGGAGTTCACAAAAACTTCATGATTACCCAGCTGCTGGAAGTTATTCCTTCTCAATTAGCGTGATTATATCTTCGGACCCATATTACACCAGCGGAACCCATGCACACCATAAATGGACTCTTATGATAGCTTCGTTGTAGGAATGTCAATTATGAGATTTGGGTGTTTTACATTGCGTATGAATACTCTGGTCCGGTGGTAAAGTCGGTAAATCTGCACACATCCCGTGGCGGAGCTGTAGGATATCGGGCGCTTCCCCAGGTTGCGGATTGGGGAATGTCTTCTTTGTGCAGGTAACTGCAAATAAGTTTCGTCTGATTTGCAGCTGAGGTGAATAAACCGTCGCGGACTATCCCCGGCATCATCTCATAGGGTGGGGAGTTCTGGGCTATTCACCCGGTTATGCGTCAAATACCACAACAGCTTGTATGGCGCTGCTTAAAAACCATTGTGACTGGCTATAGGGTCACTGACCACTCACTTCTCTACCCAGTGGTGAGTATTTAACGGAGAGCGGATGAACAACTTGTTGGTCACCGGCTACTGTGTAGACTGCCACTGAATACAAAGAAGGCGAATAAGCCCTCTGGTTGTAAACGGTCTTGGTATTCAGAAGCCTGCATACAGCACCCGCTGCCTTTCGGGTCAGGTTTTTACTACCAAAGATTCTGGGTTGGGTCCCTTAAGTCAAGCCTCTTCCTGGGCATGGGCAACCTGGAAGTTCATTACGCATGCAACACGCGAACTCACATAATCTTTTCGCTGGCTGTTTCTTTTCCTCATTTTTGTTGTTTTCCCTCAAGAGTTGTGATACTCTGCCAATTTTTTATTCGTCAAGTTTTAACAACTACCACATCCGAAAATGTGAACACTGATTGTTGTCGCCGTCATGCCCTCGCAGCTTAGACAACTTCATATTTAGAGGCTTCAGTACACAGATAGGACGATATTTCCCCACTCACTGGTGAGTTATTTTTCTCAGTTCGAGGTTGCCTTTCCAAACCCGTTCACACTAGTGTTCATTAACTGTTGTAACAGGCGCTTAATTAAATACATATGCCTTCTATTTATCGGCAGTACGAGCCATTGTTCCTACATAGGGACAAATTAACAGGTATACAGTTGTGTTTCACTTGCATAAATGCAAGTATTTGTGTGGTAGATTACGGTTAAGCTATATCTTTAGGTCATGTCAATATCATGTCTTTATAGTATTATAGGATATGAGTGGCTGAGTGGCTTAGAATAAATGCTACAGTAGGGATTCCTCATAATCAATTAAAGCTTTCCATAGAGCTGCTTTCGATAATTGCCTCGTCAAAGAATATACCCGTACTTCAATGGATGGAGGGGTCAGGTGTTACAGAGTTAGTGGTCTTAGCATGGATTCCAAATAAGATGCATTCCCATTTCGGCCCTCACTTTCTGCAGAGCAAAAACAAGGAAGAGCCATGACTTTGAGAGCAGTGTAAGGAGCGGAAGGACCTAAAAAGCATACTGTTCAATTACGGGGGCCTAACCAAAATTGGCCGAAATTCACTTCAGATTGAGGCTTTTTAGAGCCATTCACACGGTGGCTAGTCAAAAATACGATAAACCGAAAACCTTGACTATCGTACCGGCAGAGTAGTAAACCAAGAATACTAGGCCTACTGGGAGTCGAAAGGAAGGGTTTTAGCGATTATTCTCCATTATGATTCACTTCTGTGAACATGGACGCAATTCCTATTACTTTCGATGTTTCACGACCTGAGTAATGCAACGCAGTTGGTTGACTGTAGTGACAGTATGCCTTTTATGACAAGGTGCCTACCTGTCTATTACCCACTACCTCTTTCATACTGGCTCCAGGAGACAGTTGGTCGTTGATGGAGGGGACGGGATGCACCGTCCTCGTGGTCGTGCTAACCTCAAAGAGCGGTTCCATGCACTCAGTGTGGAGCGGACTACGGTCCAGCCACCGCCTTGTGTGCGATTGATTCCCAAATACAGTGTGCTTGTGTTTTGTCTGTGAAGGTATGGGCCGGCTCTATTGATGAAACGTGGCTCCCACCCACATGCCTCCCGGTCTTATTCCTTCGGGTTTACACTGGATATGGGGTGTGTGGATGGAGCTGTGGGTGGTGCAGCGCAAGCCACCCATGGTCCATCTGTAGGCGCAGCGTCCTGCGGCTTGCCACAGTGACAGGCAAATCCGAAACCGGATGCCGCCAACCCTGCATTTTATGCATGGTTTCAGCTGAGGGATCAACAAAGTTAGACGGTC
>OX104071.1:74011203-74186907 GCA_944474145.2 Dicrocoelium dendriticum | reverse complement strand
AAAACTTGTCAATTGATTGGATTTTCCCTGGAGGGTATTTCATTCAAGAATTATCTTGACTGCTTCGTATTCCTGTGCTAGAATTGTTGTTTGCCAGGTCGA
Organism: Dicrocoelium dendriticum; assembly: GCA_944474145.2. Taxonomy (NCBI): domain Eukaryota; kingdom Metazoa; phylum Platyhelminthes; class Trematoda; order Plagiorchiida; family Dicrocoeliidae; genus Dicrocoelium; species Dicrocoelium dendriticum. Next base: position 74,186,805 of record OX104071.1, on the reverse strand, counting down.
AACGATGGCCGGATACATCCTCGTGTATCGAAACCAGTGCATATGAGTCATGTCTTCTAATGAAAAGGCACCACACAAACAGCTTAAGTAGCATTCTCGACTGCGGAGACAAATGGGGTCTGGTCACCAGGCATGCGTCGAAGAGGCCATTTCTAAGCTCACATTCACAAATGACCGATGAGGAAGACCCATAAAAGTGCACGTGCGTGACTACCCGGTTCAAAGTTACTCGCCGCCAAGCCACGCTACGTACTAACGCGCTGATGATGTCACCAGGACTAGTGACGAAACGTTTGCAAATAAATTGTCAAGCTCAGCGTAAAATTCATCTGAGAAATGAACAACCTGTTCTATCCACAGCTACTCTGATACCAACCAACTTCCCACCTACAGTCCGTAGATAAATGCCTCTACGTCTACTAAAGCTCTCTTCAGATTTGGAGTAGTTGTTACTCGCAAATCGAAGTTAGGAGACGTGGTACGGTACACCGGCATTTCAGTTGCCTCGAGAGATTCTTGTCAGTTGACTTTGGGCTGCGCACCTGCATAAGGATGTAGTGTTACGCAGGTCGAATATCGAAAGCGGAGGAACTAGCATCTCCAGGGCGAAAACCATTGGATAGTGTGCCATTACCTCTTGCTGTCGGTCCTGCTATCTTGACCGGAACTAAAAGTTAGCCACATCGAGAGCAAGTCTCAGTAGTTTCTCATACCGTCCGAGGATGACACTTAAAGATACCTGACTATATATATATATATATATATATATATATATATATATATATATATATATATATATATATATATATATATATATATATATATATATATATGTATATACGTTACAACATTCTTTATGCAGGCCTCAACTTTGTTCGCAAATGACCGCACGTTTGACAATCTGTCTCACTGATAAGAAGTTTACGAAGACTGGTGGATAGGACTGACAAGAGAAACCGGGATAATTACTTGTCCTCCTTTCGAGGATTTTTAAACGATCAAGTTCCTTTCGCTAGAGTCGGATCGCTCCTCTGATCTTAGTGTGCTCGAGACTATTCGGTATTCTGATTGACTCAGCGGTTTATAGGACAAATTTCGTAACATTCAAAAACCTCACAACTTTGGCATTCAAGCAGTACGCACATGCCGTGTTAGCTTGAAAACTTATAGTGGGAAGCGGCATGAATACCCCACCGGTTTTCCTGATAACCTTACATGACCATTTTAGGTAAAAGGAATGTTTACGATTGTTGTACTGAGGCTACTTTTTGTTTTTTTTCGGCTTCATAATCCCATGGCTTCGTACAAGTACCGGACTGCGTTGGTCATGTATCCTTTGGTCATGCAATCCTTGTAGCAACCACCTTCAACAGACCAGCAGCATTGAAAGGTTGCGTGGGTGGATCATCCAGAACCCTGGAAAGCTACTATTGATACATTGCAACACACCTACTGTGTCGTATGGCGTTCCCATTCCTGGGTGTTATTAGCCGAACGACTGTGAAACACGCTAATTTAGCGCCCACATCATGAGCACACGTGTAGCGCACGTGCTTCTTTTACTGTTCCCTGCGCTGCATGGGGCGAAGTAATGCGAAGGAACCCGGTCATCTTTCGCCTGCATTGCACCGGCAACCTCTCATATGTGAACCCGAATGCTACTGTCGCTGTATTCACGTAACGTTTCTGAGTGCATGCCTGAATGAGCACGGCAGATCCGTTGGCTTCGCTTTCTCCCTCGGGCGACAACGGATCCCAATGTGGGTCGGCTTGCCCTCATTACTCAGATCGGTGGTTTGTGCATTGTTTGCGCGATCAACATCAAGTGAAAACCAGATGCAGTGGAATAACGCGCTGAGCTTTCATTCTGACACCAAACTGTAACTTTAACAAAGTAAACAGGTTAATGAGCTCTCTAGGTGGGTGCATCGATGAGATCAGCACAACCACACACCAGTTAAACTGGACCATATTGTTTTGTGAATTATGTGCTGGAACCAATGCGGTATCTTCAGACCATGTGCTTGTGTTCCTTTCACATAAGTATGCTACTCGCCTAAAATTCAGGTTTCCAACATTGTGCCTTCCGATGTGTGAATAATGAGTGTATATTAGCTCTCCGAGGCTGACTTCTTGTTATCTGCATTATTGAAGAGATAAAACGGTTGCCGAGAGCAGATGGAATCATGGAGTTCACAAAAACTTCATGATTATCCAGATGCTGGAAGTTATTCCTTCTCAGTTAGTGAGATTATATCTTCGGACCCATATTACACCAGTGGAACCCATGCACACCATAAATGGACTCTTATGATAGCTTCGTTGTAGGAATGTCAATTATGATATTTGGATGTTTTACATTGCGTATAAATACTCTGGTCCGGTGGTAAAGTCGGTAAATCTGCACACATCCCGTGGCGGAGCTGTAGGATATCGGGCGCGTCCCCAGGTTGCGAATTGTGGAATGTTATCTTTGTGCAGGTAATTGCAAATAAGTTTCGTCTGATTTGCAGCTGAGGTGAATAAGCCGTCGCGGACTATCCCCGGCATCATCTCATAGGGTGGGGAGTTCTGGGCTATTCACCCGGTTATGCGTCAAATACCACAACAGCTTGTATGACGCTGATTCAACACCATTGTGACCAGCTATAGGGTTACTGATCGCTCACTTCTGTACCCAGTGGTGAGTATTTAACGGAGAGCGGATGAACAACTTGTTGGGCACCGGCTACTGTGTAGACTGCCACTGAACACAAAGAAGGCGAATAAGCCCTCTGGTTGTCAACGGTCTTGGTATTCAGAAGCCTGCATACAGCACCCGCTGCCTTTCGGGTCAGGTTTTTACTACCAAAGGTTCTGGGTAGGGTCCCTTAAGTCAAGCCTCTTCCTGGGCATGGCAAACCTGGAAGCTCATTACGCATACAACACGTGAACTCACACAATCTTTTCGTCGACTGTTTCTTTTCCTCATTTTGGTTGTTTTCCCTCATATGTGATACGCTGCCAGTTGTTAATTGGCCAAGTGTTAACAACTACTACATCCGAAAATATAAACATTGATTGTTGTCGCTGTCATGCCCTCGCAGCTTAGCCAACTACATATTTAGAGGCTTCAGTACACAGGTAGGATGACATTTCCGCACTCATAGTTGAGTTATTTTATCAGTTCGAGGTTGCGTTTCGTAGCCCGTTCACACTAGTGTTCACTAAGCGTTGTAACAGGCATTTTAATTAAATAAATAAACCTTCTATTTCGCGGCAGTGCAAGCCATTGTTCCTGAGTAGGGACAGATTAACAGGTATACAGTTGCGTTTCACTTGCATCAATGCAAGTATTTGTGTGGTAGATTACGGTTAAGCTATATCTTTAGGTCATGTCAATATCATATCTTCATAGTATTATAGGATGTGAGTGGCTGAGTGGCTTAGGCTAAATGCTACAGTAGGGATTCGTCATATTCAAATAAAGCTTTCCATAGAGCTACTTTCGACAATTGCCTCGTCAAAGAATATAGCCATGGATGAAGGGGTCAGGTGTTACGGAGTTAGTAGTATTAGCATGGATTCCAAAAAATGTCCATTCCCATTTCGGCTTTCACTATCCGCAGAGCACAAACAAGGAAGAGCCATGCTGTTGAAAGCAGCGTAGGGAGCAGAAGGACTTAAAAAGCATCCTGTTCAATTACGTGGGCCTAACCAAAATTGGCCGAAATTCACTTCAGACTGAGGCTTTTTAGAGCCATTCACACAGTGGCTAGTCAAAAATACAATAAACCGGAAACCTTGACTATCTTACCGGCATAGAGCCGTAAACCAAGAAAACTAGGCCTACTAGGAGTCGGAAGGAAGGGTTTTAGCTGTTGTTCTACATAATGATTCACTTCTGAGAACATGGACGCATTTCCTATTACTTCCGATGTTTCACGACCTGAGTAATGCAGCGCAGTTGGTTGATTGTACTGACAGGATGCATTTTATGCATGGTTTCAGCTGAGGGATCAACAAAGTTAGACGGTCATTTGTGCACAGATTACGAAGGGTACTCGTAATGTAGGCCGTGATTCGCATTGAAGCGACCCTTGGTAGATTTAATCACTAGGACCGTAGCTGATGAAACAGAAGAATACTGGGTGTTGCCTACCTGAAAACAGTGCACACCACGACTGCTTTTGAATTTGTTTGATTTCACCAGATAGAGATAGCAGACATCGAATCCTGGACCACTGTGGTGTTAGTTTAGACCTCTACCCTTGTCGACTGGTCACGACGGGCAACGCTTGTCACGACGTTAAGGACTGATTAGAGGGTCGTTTTGAAGTCGCCGTTGTGGGAATGGAGTACGACGCGCAACCTCAGTAAAGTTATTTGTGGTAACGTCCTTTGAAAACAATTCTTTAAGTGAAAATGACAACTGGAAATATTTAGACCACTTCCAATTACGCGATAGTTCTAGGTATTTACCATTCGATGCGATGACTGAAACTCAGGATATCACATATGCCCTCTAACATCGGATAAAACCCTGACAATATCTAGTGGTGATCAGTCAAAATCGTCGGCCGATATGTCATGCGAAATCTCTGATTGGATGAGGTCACGGAGTCTCTCATTCCTCTCCCAACACTGGGTAGCGTATTCTGTTTTAAAAGTGACATAAACAGCAAGCGTCCAGGAAGAGCTAATCAGTATCAGCGCACGGTTACGTTCAGCACGAGTGCAAGGATCCGGTTGCTTCCGATTGAAGCTTCACCGGCTCGGATCGCCCACAGGAACATAGCTAGATTACAGGCATGTATATGGTTATGCGGCCATGAATTTGCACATGAGAGGAAATGTACCTAGTCGCTGAGATCTTCCAGTCATCATTAGATAACTCAGTTGCGCGCCGGGACATATTCTGGTCTGAAATCCTCTTGCTAGCACACACTGTGAGATAGCAAGCAACCGGTGCAAAACCGTGACCGAATGGATACTAATTACATGAAAACATTGGCTGATGACTAGTTATGGTGACGATAGTTAGTTAGACCACGACAATGAATGGCTCAGTGAAAGCCCATCAGTACCTGTTGTCTAGTCAGGGATACAGGCACTTAACTGTTTTAATCTCGGGTGCCATCACTGACAAACCACTACGTCAAAATAGGTGGAATTATGTCTGGAACACCGCTATTTGTGATTGGCCCATTAATCTATACAGTTCGAACAACTTCCAGTCGCTAAAAGCTGACCCGTAGAATTATATCAAACGAAAGCACCAAGGAATCCCAAACAAATTTAACCACGGTCAGTAGTATGTTAATTTGTGTTAATGACAAAATGTCGCTGTGTGCCTTATAGCTTCTTGTCTAACGCATCCTATGGAGGAGCACGCGACGGTTATCCGTCGTTATCGAGGGTAAACATCCACAGATGTTACACACGCCGGTACAACACGAACTGCCTTTCCTTGGTAGTAGTGTATACAGATGCAGTCGCATAGCCTGTAAAAGTAACTGTCTCAACCAGTCTCCTGACTAGGTAACGTAACACAGGTGTCAACTAGACCATAAGAACTAAACGCAAGCTTAAAAGCTATAGTCCATTTCTTAATAGTTCCGGGGAAAACCGAACTCGAGTTTTGCATGCCACCTAGTGCCCATGGTTTCTTGTTATATATTATCCTACGCAGCATAACTTTAGGATACAAAGTGGGACATTGGCAATCCTATAGCAGACACAGCAGTTCATCGCTGCACAACAAAAGCACGGGAATCACTTGATGCTTTAATGGTCAGTGTTTTATCTGGAGCATTCGCTGAGCCCTGGTGTCTATAGAACAGGTTTTATTCTTTGTGACTCTGTGAAATATCGAGAAAATTTCTAGAATGTTGAACACAGCTGCGTGTAAAAGTTTCGTACATACGACATTACAGATGAATAAGATACTAAAGAATGATTAAATGTGTTTGCAGCGGATCTTCAAGCTAATTCTCCAATACCTGGGCAAATTGGTCGGTGAGGGCAGCACACCGTGTACAAAGTGTACACTGTCTCTGTACCGTATACAGAGTGGTTGTCTTCTGATCACATATGGTCGATCTGCGTGTACTTTAGTGAATGAAAGAGGTTGTTTCATTCTCTTCTGAATATTTTGAAATGAATAGAGACCCCTTTTCATTCAGTGTTGTAGTGGATCAAATTTGTAACATAACAGATCAAATTCTGTAATGTCCTGTAGGATAACTTGCATGAGGAACAGACAGTGCATCTGAACATGTCTTGAAAGTCGTTGGCATGATGGCTCCGGAAATCAGTAATGCACAGAAGTCAGTGATAAAGGTTGTCACCCCGCCCATTAAGTTACTCACTGTTAGCGCCCTTCGGGTGCGCAGGGGTCCGACTTAGAACTGAATTCATACACTTGAGAGCATGGGTTATCGTGTTAACGAAATTGTTAAGCTTTCGTAATTAATGTTAGTGCGAGTGATATCGAATTCTCATTGAGCGGTTTTGACGGCACGGAAGGAGAATGACCCCAAAATGGCAAAACTGCTGACCTGCATTTAAGCCGATCCTCCTTTACTGCAAAGATTACCGAGGAACGAGGTCAAAAACGTAGCTTGTTGCTTATAAAAATGGAAAAAGCTCCTCTGGATCAAGCAGGATCTGGCACTGATTCCGGTTTTAAAAGTGGTCCTAAGCATTAAACGATTCAAACTAAACACGCCATATATTTTTCTTTGAAAAAGTGCTTAGGTTCTTGGAGGAAATGTGTAAACTTGTCTTCACCACACAGTCAACTAACACAAATTTGTGCTCAAATTTTATTCAGAATGGTCTCAAATAAGTGAACTTGGGTTGTATAAGCTTCACATGCAAAAGATTGACCCACAGAATTTATTCATGCACTGATACACAATGGACAAACCGCAAGCTGGAAATAGCCATGACCTAAACGATGCTTCATCTGTCTAGTTCTGCTATTTGAAATGACCGGAGGACACGTCTCCGCGCAACAGCAATATTTTGATTAAATGCGCATTTGGAAATTATTGAGAATACCTGTAGCTCGGGGTGTAGATGAGAGGGTTAATGTGTTCTCCGAGCTGGGTAATTTTGTTGCAGACAGTGGCTTACGAGGCTCTGCGAATCAGACTCTAATAGCCGCACTGAGGATGTTGCTGAGCTTGTCAATGAAACGTCTGCAACAAAAGTACAAAGCTCGGAGAACACACCAGCTCTCTCATAAATGCGCATTGTTATCTACTGATACGACGCAGGTGGGTAGGATGAGTTGTGTGAAAGTTTTCATGAATAGCTCAATTTTCCACTTCGTGGTTGTGAGCTACAGGATAATTTGTCATGGGGCATCAATTTGTGCGGAATGACATGTAACGCTCATGAGCCTCCGGAGCTCACATGACGTAAGTGGAGCACCAATCGCCTGTTGTTGCGGTAACCTGGAAGATAGCAAAGGAAAACTATTTGGTAATACCTATTTTTATACAAAAGCTCTTGATCATCAGCCCCGGGTGCCCGAGGGTGCATTTAGACGCATAAAGCAAGATGATTCATATAATGGTCTGTCAGCAGTGAGTTAGTACAGTTAAACGTTTAGTACAGTTTCGACCGAAGTAACCTCGTGTATGGAACATAATCGTTCAAGTAACGATACTTGCACGCCTAGAAGACCGAGCAACTCTACAAAAACACAGCAGTTCTGTTTTCCTCTTGGTAATCGCAATATACCATTCCTGGGAGTATGATTCCTAGCACAGAAGGAGAACTGGTCTTCAGCTTCTTCGATATTTGTTATTGTAAAAATTACCAATTCCAACTAGTTATTTCCTTTTGATAGGACTGCATTTTTGCTTTTTTGCAACACTGAAACTGCTGACAAAATGCAGCAATTTTAAGCAAATCCCGTGCTTTTTTACCATGATTCCACTTCAATCCGAAGTTTTGTTGACGTCGGTGGAGTGGAAAGATGATGCGAGTTAACTACGCACTAGAAAACCAGCATGCTCTGTGATTTAGAAACGACCGAACTTTTATAGTTCTTGCTGCAGTTTTAGTACTAAGCACTCCTTGGCAACTATGACATGTGCGGCGAGTGTTCATCGTTCTTCCCGACCCTCTGCAGAAGTCAAGCAGTGACTTGCTTCCGAGAAGAAAAAGATTATGCTGCACCAGATATAACATTTTATCTTTATTGCAGAACAAATTAGTGATTTGGTAACGGAACAACTTGTGTCTACTGGAGAGCAGTTCAAGAAGCTGACCTACCTCCACGATCGCTGCTGTCAGAAGTTTGAACGAATTGCTGATACCTGGTGTTGTGCTGATACAGCGACAAGATGCAGGCTGGCTATACATAATGCTCTAGATCGATAAGCTCTTGAGACTCAACCTTTCGAACACATCTACAATGAGGAACATGATGGAAAGAGAATGAAACAGATGTACATTTGCCATATATGTCAGCTAGTCAGTCTAACAAACTCTGACGGGTCATCCACCTTAAACCACCTGGTAAACGCGCGTGGCCAAGATCAGTGTGCTAGTTGTGAATGCTTTAAGGAGAAGGCCTGGCGCTTCTGGCCTAATATAAGCAACTTCCTGAAAGTTTGACCTACTAATTATACGATCTGGGGAAGGGAGGATGGAATAAGTGACTCACCTCCATTCCGAAACACGAAGTACTGATTCTCTTACATCCTAATCTTTAGGTGCAACAAATGGGTAATGATAGGATAATAAAGCAACACTGATGAGCAAAGGTGTGGTGCACTACTAATGAGTAATATGGGTGAAACAAGTAGGCAGGATGAACGCAGCGAATAATGGATGGTTACGGACGACGGGCGCGTAGTGCACAATTTAACCAGCCCTAGAAACCGATAACACTGGAGTTTTGAGCCTATATCACTCCGTGACGGCGAGCTGGTCGATAGCACGCGGTGGAGCCTAGAATCAAAAGGCACCACCAATGAAGTGCACAATGAGTTCGACTGTGCTATGTTCGAAATATTATGCCATGCATACGTTCGTTCTCTAGTACACAACTCGTTCGCACTGCGCCGCCTTCTCCACGTTTGGAGCCGTGATCAGCCAGAGGTGGCATATGAAGATCCCGTGGCCGGAGCCATTTGAAGATGGGGATGTGCGGGGATTTCTGAAGGATTACATATATGTCGCGGAAGCAGTCGATGTGAACCAGGAGCGGACGAAGCTGGTTACGCTTCAGGGCCTGCTCAAGGTTCGGTCGAAGGCGAGGTTGATGGCGGCAAGAAGAGGCCTAGTCAAATTGGAATAGGCTATGCGAAAGAGGCGCTGATCATGGGGTTTGACAGTCCGGCCGACGGCCAGGATGGGATGCGACGATTCAAGGCGGCCCGATATGGGATAGGAGCGGATCTAGTCCTGTTTGCGTTCCATCTCTGTGGCTTGGTGTATCGCGCACGTCCAGCTTTAGACAACGCGTCAAGGCAGCAACTGTTAGTGAAGCAGTTCCTGGACACTCTACCTCCAAAGACAGTGGATCGATGGCGGATTGTGAACGACACCCAGAGAACGGATGTGGTGAAACTTGCTCGAGTGGCAAGGGAGTTGGCACGCGAGCCAAAAGCAGCATTGAGAATCGACGACCGAAAATACAGGGAGTGATTGGACAGGTTAGAGGAGAAGTTGGAACAAGTTACGCAATACATCGGAGCACTGAATTATCCGTCAGAGGACGCAGCAAAGTAGGCGATGCCACTTTTGTGGGGAACTGGGACACTGGAAGCGGCAATGTCCATCAAGTTGCACTGCACTCTTTGTATCGACTAAACGTTACAAACAGTGTTGTGCTCGTGTTGAAGAGTGCATACTTGGGGCTCTGAACAAAGGTGCGATCAAAGCGAGGGTAGAGGTGAATAGAGAAACAGAGATGTGTTTAGAGGCTACAGGAGCTGCAGTCTCCTTGCTCAACCACTGAGATGGAGTAAAACCCAATCGTGTTCCATTATGGTGAAAGCGGTCGCGGTTACAATATACGCATAAATGGTAAGCCGGAGCACGTGGATGGTATCGGAAACCATAAATTCAACCATCTCTTTGTCGCATCGCGGGAGGCGAAACAGACCATTCTGGGGGCAGACCTTCTCCAAGCCAATGAGGCCAACGTCGACCTGAAACGAGGGAAACTGATGACGAGACACAGGTCTATACACCTCGCTGGTAGCGAAGAATCCACACGGGCTTGGACGGTGGTTGCCGTTTTACATTAGTATGGTTCTGCAATCGCTCATCAGCACATACAAAGTTTTCTTCACAGAGGATAACAACCCCTAGGGGGTTTTGTGATTGGCTCGAACACACAACCCCGTTTTCCCGGCAGCCGAAGGAGACCAAACCACATAGAGGCCGAGGTTAAAAGGCAGGTTCAGGTGATATTGAATGCGAGTGTAAGCAAGGTGGCGCACAGGCCGTATAACATCCCAGTCGTCCTGGTAAAAATGGCCAACGGAAAATGCCGCTTTTGCGTGGACTTTAGAAGGTTGAATGAATTCTTGCTGAGTCGTTTTGTCCCAGTGCCAGCAGTCGCGGGCATCATCGACAAAATGCAGAATTCAAAACTATTCACTTACTAGATTTGAGATTTGGCAGCTGGTGATCAAACAAGAGGACCGGGATAAGACCGGGTTTACAGTTGACGAAAAGCAGTACCAATTTAAAAAGATCCCGGTTGGATTAACTTGTGCCGCGTTCACTCTGAGCATTGTTGTTTCGCCTCCTGGATGGGTTAGAGAATGTGGCGGTGTATGGCGACGACATCGATATATACAGTGAATCGGAAACAGAACACTGCCGTCATTTGGAAATAAGGTTGCAAAGGATCCAACCGTCGGGCTACGGATGCATGGTCCTAAATCTCAAATCGGGATAAGGTCCTTGACACTGCTTGCTCACAAAGTGGGTCAAGGTGAGCTGAAGCCACTGCCGGAGAAAATATTGCCAATTCGAGGCACCCAGTTCCGACCTCTAAGCGCAGTCTTAGGGCATCTTTGGGCCGCGCCGGATGCTACGGCAACCTTTCCAGAACTTTTAACAGTTGTGTTCACCTTTGTACGATCTGTTAGGAGAGAGGAAGAAATTCACTTGGACGCCAGAAGCTCTACGAGTGTTTGACGACATTCAAAAAGAAAGGGGAAGACAGGATCTTACGTTGAAATTGCTGATTGCTCGAGAAACGTTCACGGTGACCACATACGCATGTGACGTCAGAACTGGTGCGGTACTGAAGCAAAAACACGGGACGATTGAATACACTGGTAGAATTTTAACGCTACGGGAACGCAAGTATACAACCGAAGAAAAGGAGTGTCTGACAATTGTTTGGGCGCTGGAGAAGCGGTTGGCGTACTTACTGGGTCAACACCTTTACATTGAAACAGGTCGCAAACCGTTGGAATCGATTAGGTCCTTCAAAGATCACCAAGGCAAGTTGGCTAGGTGAGTGCTTTGCTTACAAGCATACAACTTCACGATAAACTACATATCAGGGTAGGACAACGGAACGGGATTTTTATCGCGCTTGATGAGTGTGGACGATCTGTCTGAAGTTGCCTTCGGTCTCAGTGGATTTGCGCTGGTGCAGGATCCGTGGAAGTTGGAAGCTGACCAACAAAAGGCAAGGCTCCTAAGCAGACTGATAACTGCACGAATAATGAATCGAGCTGTATCAACTAAAAGCCAAGGCCAACAAGTTAGGCTGTTCGTGCGGAACCTGGAAACCCTGCAAGTCAACGAAGCCGGAATCCTGATTTGGACACAAGGGCGAGATGCTACCACGGTGTAGGTGATTCCACTGAATTTGGAGCAAAACTTGGTAGTCTCTTGCTACGAGATGGTGCATACCTAATGCCCCAGAACATATGATTTGTTTAGGCAGAAAGCCTACTGGCCGAGCAGGAAAAATGGAGTTGATACATACCTGCCGTCGTGTCAATAGTGTCAGCTTTTGAAGGGAGACAATGGAGGAACACCACAACGTATGCTCACAATTCCAGTGTCTGAGATTGGTGAGTTGTGAATAATCGACGTGATGGGTTTGTTCCAGCTAACGAGATGGAGCAAGCAATACCTAATCGTGATGACAGAGCACTGCACCCGCTGAGGCGATTTCGGATCAGCGAGCTAGCACAATAACACATGCGGGGATGAAACACGTGATAGCGGGCGAGGGAATCCGGAAAACCATAATGATAGATCAGAGCCTATGCTTTGAAAGTGAAGACATGGCTGGCAAAAATAGGCCTCCGTAAGATATGGAACAGTCCCTGCCACACCAGGCAAAGGGATTGACGCAGAGGGATAATAGGACGATTAAAGAATGGCTGGCGGCGAAAGGGGCAGATTGGGAAGAAGCATTACCACCACTCTAGCTAGCTCACCGGTCGTCCAAGCAAGCAAGCAAGACGCAGTCCTCATTTCAGTTAAAGTACGGCTGCGGGCCCCGAATTCCTGTAGATCTAGAGGTGTGAATGTGGCCGACCTGCCAGTTATTACCGAAGGAAGCACAAAACAACAGGAAGTTAACAAATCGAACCTGAAGATAGCCGAGACCTGGATGATGGAGTAATCCCGAGTCAACATGAAAAAAACCCGGAGAGTTTCCAATCGATTCGAAGGCAAACTACAGAGATCGCCCGCGCGCGACCACATGTGGCCCAGGCGAGAGGAGACCCATCCCGAAGTGCATTGACGTTATCTATCGACGAGGCCCCATACACACCATCGCTCGACAGGGAGATAGGCGGCAAGTTCACACGAGCGAAATGAGGAAGTGGGATGAGAGAGGAGAGGAAACTACGACATAGGGCAGCCCCGAAGGTCGGAAGGCCTGCGTACGAGGCCGACGGCCACGGAAACTTTAGGGGAGGAGTTTTGTGCACTGCTAATAAGTAATCCGGATTGCCTGTTTAAAGTGTGTTTGGTGCTGAGTTATCTGCGGGGTAATGGCTGATTATGACGCGTGGCAGTGAAAGCCGCAAGGAGGCTGTTTCGCCCATTCCGCCTTATCTTTGCACGATAGCCAGCTGTTTGTGACGGTATGTTGTCTACACAAGGTGTAGGCGCCTCGGCCCTGAATGTTTGCTTGGGGCATTAAGGTTTTCAGGCAAGTTCCCCTACTCTTTCTCTTCTTATTCTTTATTTCATAGGTCCTCAAGGTTGTATGGCAGAGAAGCATCAGTTCAAATGGCTGATGTACTGCTGTAGATGATATTGGTGAATCCGGGTGAAACAAATGGGCACGATGAACTCACCGAATAATGGATCATTACGGACGATGGGTGGGTAGTACACAATTAAACAAGCCATAGAAACCGATAACACTGGAGTTTTGAGCCTATACTACTCCGTCATGGCGAGCTGTGTCGATAACGCGCAGCGGAGTGTAGAATCAAAAGGTACCACGAATGAATTGCTCTATGAGTCCGACTGTGCAATGTTTGAAATGTTATACCATGCATACGTTCGTTCTCTAGTACACAACTCGTTCTACCGCGCCGTCTTCTCCCAAAATGGACTACGTGAACCGTAAGTCGTACGTTTCTGTCTATCGCTTGTGTTCGTTCTGCTCAGCGTGCCCGCTAGTCTAATACAAGCAACAAGAGACCGCCAAACTTTTGCGAATTCAGTGGTCGCAAATATTGTCGAGCGCCACACAATCAGGTTTTTTCTCCACATCTCTCAATTTGCTAATACTGCCTGTCCATACAATTTGATTGCTTTAAAGACCGAAAACCTATTAGGTTTGTCCACAGCACTTTTGGGCCCGATATCCTTCGTCCGGAAACGCTACCGGCAGAAGCTAACAGTTTTTCGCAATAAGGGAGTGACTCCTTCGACTTTACATGCATTCGACCTACATTCCTGTTACCAGTGAAGGAACTCTTGATACAACGAATTTACCGCACAATAGCACTATTGCATATGCTCACCGTTTTAAGGAAGTTATCGACGCAAATGCACTGGCTGATTAGCAGGGGTGCTGCAATACAATGGCGGTGCTATGGTGCTTATTGCGCCAACATCGATCTCGTACCAAGGGGGTGCAGTTGGAGAGGAAAAGTGGACGGTAAAGTGAGATTTGATCGCAGTTTCTTGAGTATTACGAAGCTATTCGATTACTAGGTATTCAAGACTTATTGCCTGGAAGAATCAGCAAATTTTCTGTTGAAGGTGCTTATAAGCGACGATCTTCTGAGCTTCATCTGAAACAACTTAAGTGGAGCTACTGGGGCCACACCCGTCCTTAGAATCTATAAGCGAACTCTGGAAATCTGTCTTCCTATTTGTTTCAGACCGCAACGATCACATTGCGACATTCGAAAGTAACGCCTACTTAGACTGTCCGGAATGTGTCGATTTGTATTTAGAATGGTTGTCTAGTTTGTCCATCATAAGACAGGCACTAATTGGCTTGACCTAAGCTACATTCAGACCCGTGCCCAGGAACGAGGTCCCCTAGGTAGCATAAAGAATGCCGCAACTATTTGAAACTGGTAACTGGCTTCGTTAAACTATGCAAAATTCCAATTCCTCTGGTTTCACCTCTAAGCTCAGCTACTACTTGAAATCGCAAGCGGACTACCCTCCTGTTCCAGTTTGGTAATCATACTACGGCCAATATTTCACCTGCGAGAACCCTGTAACACCCGAGGACATCGTTACAAACTCAGGGTCCTCAGCATGAACAAAGTATCACATCAGCTTTGTATCGAACGAAGAATCGTAAACTTATGGAATACACTACCAGATGGATTAATAGAGGCCGATTCTGTGAAGTGTTTTAAAACCCGTATCGACGATTATTTTGGAAACCTGTGCTTTTGTGAAACGATGCACATACAGTGCCAAAAGAAGACATTGTATGTCCGGAAATAATGACGCTAGTACAAATTTCTAACCGAACACGGATAAACGATTAACGGACCAGACACAACTGCTGATAATTCACAAGTAAATTTTGATTTTTCGTAATTCGATAGAGTTGTACAGAAACCTTTCTACTTGCTCTTAAATACAGTCTCAGTCTCAGTCTCAGTCTCATGACAAATTGTGTACCATCTGCACTAAAACCGCGTACATTCTTCCAACTAAACTTTTGAACCACCGCTTCAAGTCAAATTCTGATGTGTCATAAGTTTTCTGAACTGCTACTAGACAATACATATGACATCGTGGTCACCAGGATACGTTTATTTCTTATAACAATACTGTAAGTAATTCATAGGTGAAGCCAGAACTGTCGCACGCTTCGCCGTGATAATACAGCTGAGCAACGCTTATTAATTGCTGGTTACTAACCCGTACGCTTTCCGGTGCAATGCGGGATGTGGGCGCTGTCTTATTATGAAACAATCTACTACCCGGTCGCTTTTGGTGCATCTCTGGCATGCATTGTTACCTCAAGCACACATTACTGTAGCTTAGAAGCGCGTTGCTTACCAGGGCGCATTGCGAATACCCCACCTTTGGTCGAGCATGTCATGTCGTAGGGGCTTTAGAAATCACATTCACTTCACACTGAGTGATCTCTGTTTCAATGAAATGCAACTGGGTTTCGATGGAATTGTACCCGTCCGTATGTAACCAGAGTATTTGCCTTCTGAAGCTGCTAGCGTTGAAGAACACTTCATCCATGATCGCCCAATAACCACATACTTCCAGTGTCTGTTTGCTGTAACAGAAGAGCATCGTATTATGGACAGGTGAAGCGATTTTACTAGTGTACCGATTATTGTGCGACTCCGGCTCTGATTGAGACCTCAGTCCCTTGCATACATCCGCAGTACCAGAACTGATAGTCCATCAGACGAAAGCAATGGAGCGCTACAGTGTCATAGACCGTACTTGAGATTGAATATTTCTGCAGAGGGTTTTCAATTTAATTGTGCGGGCTAATATATTCGTTTTTGTGTTTCCTAATACGGCCAATTCTCCTTGAAGCACAGTACGACTGTTAGCGCAGAGTACAGTGTGTAGACTACCTGCAATTTAGTCAATCTTGATCAACCAAATGCTCGACGGAAAAAATCATTTGAATATTACAATTTTTTAATAAGAAATGTTATGCAGAAAGCCCATCGAACACCATGCACCGCACTACGGTTTATGTATCATTGTTAAAGTGGAGCACCAATGTCAATAATGGAAGATCTACTCCATTCTCACCAATTAATAATTGATTCATTGCGACATTGCTTAATTTTCACTCAAGAGGAAGGTCCAAGAGCAGCATAACAAATATAGCTAGGCCACTTTCCAATAGTGAGACTGGTTTGTGTAAAGTCAGCCCGCTTGTTAGCAAACGTACATTCAATTCCCGCTTAACACTTGGGGGTACTAGAACTGGCAGTCTATTAAAACCGTTAACTGCGTTGTCCGACCAACTTCGGCCTATCAACCAAATCAGTTTCGTCCTTGCCGTCGTCACAGGTGGAATGGTGCGTTTAACTTATAACTCGATAGGACATGGAATCGACATGTGATAGAAACCACCCAAGGTTCAAGATAAAACGGAGGTATCTAATCCGTACACAAGTGTCTGCTGTTAAGTGGAACCGGGGAAGGACAAAAACCAAGAAGTTTCTTGTCGTGCTGATTCATTCTTGTTTCCCAATAACAGGCAGACTATGCAAACAGACTGGATAACCTTCTGCTTCTTACCACGTGAAATATTTAATAGCGATTCTCGCTGAAAGAGATGCGGTGCACTGCCAATACAGAAGGACAAATGGTTTTGTATCATCTGTAGCTGCATGGACGGACTGACCGGGCTGTGTTGAACTTACCTCCATTTCAGTTCGCACTGGTACTACCACTGAAGTTCAGCACTGGCGCCTGGCGCCGTGATGCTTTGGAGGAGTGTGCTTTTTAGCCTCAACAACAGCAGATACGCAGCAACCCGTTCGTCACTGCTCCCACTGCTGCTTCGCGTCAGCGTGAAAACGCATGGTAGGTAGATTATATGTCACAAATGAGTTTCTGTCCAAAAGTCCCATTCAGTAGCGAACTCATACATAGGAGGGTAGAGTAATACGTTACCGGATGCACAAAAGTTTTATTGCAACAAAATAAACATTGCATTTTATCGAAGTACTCTCCACCAGCGTTCGTTCACAGTTCCATGCACTCGAACCATTTGGCGAGGCAGCTAGAACAATAAAGACCTCAATAAAGATCTGTACTGCAGCTTTTGGAAAGTTGTAGCGAATTCCACGCATCATGCACCTGACATTTATGAACATAAAAGAGTCACACGGAGCCAAGTCTGGACTGCTGTGTAGGTGACCAACCTCCTGGATGCGCAATCTGGGCCGAAAATCTACGACCACATGGGACCTGTGTGCAAGTGCGTTGTCCTAGTGCAGCAACTTCCCTCGTTTTTGAATTTTTGGATGACGCATGGCTGCAGCTTCCAGCTCTTGTGGAAGACATTGGGTGGCATACCAGTCTCCGGTGACTGTGAGTTGTTGTGCGAGCGGTACAGCAGCCGCCTGACCGGTATTGGACAAAAACATAGCCACCATCTGCTTGGTCCCACTAAGTTCACACCAAAATTTTGAGTGAGCGCCCCTCCAACAGCCGTCTACTTAGACGGTTGTTGCTTGGTCTCTGGGTAGAAACTGTACATCCAAGTCCCATCACCATTGAAGTTCTCCAAAACAGCTTTGGAGCGTCCACCAGCAAGTCCGGCAAGCATGGCGCGGCATCAATACGCCCGAGCTGTTTTCTGGCCCTCACTGAGCCAATGGGGTACTCAACGTGCGCAAACATTTCTGAGGCCGAGGTTCTCATATTGGATGGTACAGCTTGATCCCGATGAGATCCCAATGGCTTTCCCAAGCTGTAGCTCAGTCACCCACGCGTCCTCCTTCCCACCGCTTGTACATTAGCACTTTTCTCCGCGGTGGGGGCTTCCACAGTTTGGCCACAACGTGCGTCCTCATCCAGGGATCACCTGGCAAGCTTGATTTCCGTAAACCAATAAAACACGGTGGTTCTTGAAGGCGCACTATCACCAAACGCAGCAGGCAATCGCGTAACACTCTGGTACCGCTTTAAACCATATTTTCAGTTATGGAATATTATCTTCCTTCAGTGACATTGACTGAGTTCCATACGTACAGTCAAAGTATACCGACCCTTATGATTTGTAAGCTTTGGTAGGCTGTTGCTACAGGATTCTATGAGTTGAAATCACCGAACAATATTTCCAGTGGAGTACAGTTCACATCTTTACTGACAGATCATCTGCAACTATTCTGTGTACTGCGTATCCGGAAACTTATTACTCTACCCTCGTATATCATAATACATAAGCTCATTCTTCTCTCTACACCATTGTTGCACTGATCCGTGGAAAAATTTTCCATTTTTGCTTACTATGTCCATGTTGATCCAGGTGACAACCAGTGGTCCAAACTTGACCTGCTGGCAGCCATGCTGTTTTCACTGAATATCGCTTTTACAATATCGCTATGAATATATAAGTCTCTCGGAATACTTCAACATTCACCTTTGTCAAATTATTTCCAAGATCAACACGGTTGTTCTTCACTAACATTTTTGAGAAAAACTCGATACTACGCATTTGAAGATGGACCGTCCCGATTGGAAATCTAGCTTGCAAAACTGACCTCCCAACAGATCGCAGCTTTAGATTATTCTATCCGGAAAGGTTTATTTGTTTGCTCTTTTATGCTGACCGTTTATTCATGTGACGCCTGTATACAGTTTCCTTTTTCCATTCATACAAATTTGCAGTTCTGATAATGTACTTTAGCCCATCCGTAGTCAAAATCATAAAATGAGAAAAATGTACACAAAGTTTATTTTGACTTGACTAGACTTAACTTGAACTGCTAACACAGAAATCACTTTAAAATCAAATTATATCATTGGTAAGATTGCGCGATTTGTCATTCAATAGTTGCAATGTAATACGTTGTAATGCTTAGCTATATTGCGGTGACCAATGTCTGGTGCTCTTGTATCATCGCTTCCTTCCATAACGTGCTGATATAGCAGCCGGGTGGAGCTGGTAATCCGAAAACATGACTACATAAAGCTTACTTCATATCGACTGAATATTGCTCGATGAAAAAAGCATCGCAAAAAAGTTTTCCAAACTCTCCGCACTAGCGTAGGCCTAACAGCGGGATCCTTTCCATAGCAGATATTCGGTGGTTTCGTTGGCACACAGGCGTCCGAGTGACATGGAGACTAGTCGTTCCAAATTAGATAAAGAAAAAGCTAGTCCACCGTGTGTCCCTTCCCAACGTACTCTCCCGTCCACTCACACCCAACAGATGGTGGGCGCAACCAAATCCTGTTCGTTTGCTCCCACCACGACGATGCAGTGTATGCCAAACCTGCAGCTTGTCTTCTGCGGCCCTCCTTTTGACGAACACGTGTAGCCTCAGGGTGAATCTTGTCCTTCCATACTTCCTTTCTCTCCGCTTGTCCTCTCCCCCACCCACCCACGGACCACACACACACACACACATTCACATGTGGTAATTGGATGAAATGATAGAGCACCCCAATCGGTTGAAGAAGAAAAAAAGTAACGCAGCCACACTTGCCGATTGTTTTCCCAAGCAGTGTCGGAAATGGCGGTCTTCACGCTTAAACACCGCTTGTCGAATCTTCTGCTGTACACGTTGTGACACACACACACACACACACACACACACACACAACTCACACAGTCGCGCTACAATGCGAAAAGGCGAGTTCACGCCGAATACGCACAAGCACAGAGGAATCGATCAATTTCACGTGTTAATTTAATTTGGGATCAGTCTTGACGTTGCATAAGAAACGGGTGGACATTCATCACGCTTATGTATTAGTTTGCTTCGTCGACTACTCACGCATCTCGGCGCTCAAGCAGAACGATAGACCATGGTTAATGTTTCATGAATCGAATAGGTTGCCACCTGACTGAGCACATATTACGGAAAGTGAAAGTGTTCCTCCCAATTACCTCCTCCTTATGGTCGGAACAAATTGAGCATACAGCATCAAAGAAGTTCGGCACATGTTAAGATATGAGACGGTAGTAGCCAAATATAACAATATATAAATTGTCTTGCTGTTAGTATATCTGAGCTGGCTTATACCGTATTTAGGCAATAGGTGTGCAATGAGTATGTATTATTGCGTTCATTCCCGCATAAGATACCGGATCAAATTGCACTGGATGAAAGCTTAGAAAAATTCCTCACCCATTCAGTGCCACAAGACGCAAGCTCGGGTGTAGGAAACTGGTAAACTTCGGAGGAGACTGTCCGCGCTAGACACAACGCATACGCTTACAAGAGCGTCAAAGCCCTTAGAACGTCTGACCTCCGTGTCCCTCCTAATTTCGCATAGCTGACGTGTGTTTAGTGGAAGAGCTTTGACCAGCCCTAAGTCAATCGCATTTGCCACGAGTGCGCTTATCGTCGTAGTTCTTGGATTCGCGAGTAATATTAAGTGCTTGCATGGGACTATGTAGGTTGCAACGTTAACCATTTAGGCTGATCTGTAAAGCGTAGGATTTCGTGGGCTTCCGAAGTTGCGTTGTCACTCATTTCCGGTAACTGATACCACCAACTATTAGAGCTGCAATTGTTAACCCAGTTGTATTGTGTTACTTATACCACTTGTCCCAACAAAATTCGAGCGTAATTGATTACAAAATTAACGAATCGCTTGCTAATGTTTAAGTTAGATAACCTTCTATTCTCTACAATTCGACCGGGGAAGTGCATGCTTGTACAAGACGTTGACTACAGATGGACCAGAAAAATTGAAAATCAGATCAGCTAATAACGTTTGGAAGTACACCAGCGACACTCGAATTCTTTGCCTGAAATGAATTGCTATTCGTTGCCGTTAAACCACTCTTTCACATAAGTTGTTGTAATAAGGCTAGCTGGTGTACAAGAGATTATAGTAACGAACTAACTACCTGGCCATATAAAACCAAACTTCTACGGTGTCACGCTTGTCTTGTTGTTCCAGACCAACAGAATAGTTTGATCACGTTCTGTGCACTCAAGGACTTGTTAATGGTTTTGCAAAATTCGTGTTCAAGTGTGTATACACATACTCCGGTTAGTTGCCTGTTCCAACTTCTGGCGTACCTGTTGAGGAAATAGTTCGCACGTCTGGTGGTTCTGGACTTGCCTTCTGTCCTCGAGTTCAGTTTATTATGTGTGTTACAGACAGCTGATTGCATTAATATCATGCTGAGTTGGGAGATGTGCATATTTTTTGCAAGATGTTGCAAAGTATGACTAGGTTTTGCTTCCTGCTCCGTAGCCATAGAGGATCAAGCTTTGGTTTATCCCGTAGTTCAGCAAATTCCAGCTTTGAAGACGCGCCTAAAAGGCGTTTGCTTAATGTTCTGTGTCCTCGTTCAAATGCTATACGGTTGTATTTTTGAGTTACTGCACACCACTGAGCATCAAACCAACGTCAGTCGATCAAGTGAGATTTGTCAAGTTTGACCGTGCACCGTGTGAGCGTGGCGGTGTGCCGTCACGGTAACAAAGCAGGTCTCAATGGGACGGATCATTCACCTCCGCAGCTGTACTGAAGAGGCTAATGTCTTTGCGCGAGTTCAGCTCCCCGGGTGCGGACGGCGTTCGCCCGAAGGCGTTGAAAGTTGCTGCAATGGGTTTGGCGGCGCCACTAGCAAAGATGTGTGAATAAGATGCTAGTCCCTACGATGTGGAAGTACGGAATCATCACACCAATCTACAAAAGTGGCGGCCGTGCTGAACCAGCAAATTATCACCCGATAACACTACTTCCAGTGATCTCCAAGGTTATGGAGTCCATTGTCGCTGAGGCGTCGATGGGGTACCTGGAGAACAACAAAATGCTCGTTCCAGGGCAGCACGCATTTTGCCACAATCGGTCCTGTACCACTAATCTGTTGATTGCTCGTGCAAACTGGACGGAATCTGTGGACCCTGGTGTAGGAGTCGATGCGGCCTATCTGGATTTCTCAAAGGCATTCGACCGTCTAGACCATAGCATTCTACTCCACAAACTCCAGTTATATGGAATCGGTCATCCTGTTCTGGGCTGGATAGGAGACTTTCTCGTGCAACGTCATCTGAATGTGAGGGTTCGAAGCAACCTATCGAAATCCATTAAGTTACAGTGTGGCGTACCTCAAGTCTCAGTACTTGGACCCCGCCTGTTCTTGGTTTTCATAAATGATCTCGCGAGCGTGCTATCTTCTAACTGTTTGCTACTTGCTGATGATCTAAAGGTATGACGCACTATAGCTGCAGTGGAGGATCACATAGCGTTACAGCAGGACCTGGACAAAACGTACATATGGTCCATCGAGAACAGGCTGCATTTCAACGTCACCAAGTTCGTAGTTCTCAGCATACGGTACAAGGGTATACACAAGTACAGTCTAGGACCACAAATTCTACAGCGGGCTTCTCACGAGTGCGATCTCGTCGTGATAGTTCAAAATGACATCGGTTGTTTGGGACAGACTGAAAAGGTATCTAAGAAAGCGAACCAGTACCTCGGCCTTCTTCGCAGAGCTTTCGGGAAGTTTGGCCCTCCAGTCTTTCCAACAATGCTTAGTGCGTACGTGAGGCCGCAAGCGGAATACGCTATCCAAGCATGGCAATCCTGGCTCAAGCCCCATCTCATCGTGCTCGATACTGCACAACATAGGGCAACGAAGAGCGTCAGAGGTTTGACCAGTCTCCCCTACCCACTCAGGCTGAAAGCTCTTAAAATATACAGTGGACATCATCGGTGTCTAAGGGGCGGTCTCATAATGGGGTACCAGATCCTGAGAAACCCCAACCACCCATGCATTTCTCTTCTAATACTCAGTCAAAACACCCCGTTAAGAGGTCATCAGTTTAAGCTGGTCACGCAGTACAGCCGACTGGAATGTCGGCGAAACTATTTCTCCCTTCGAGTGTCACAGCCTTGGAAAGCCCTCCCGCAGCATGTAATTAATGCTCCCACTCTATCCCTTTTCAAAAACGCCTTGACGATACTCTGTCACATTTACACTGCGTGTTATAGCTCATGACCACCAGATGCCGGCACTAATACACAACAGACAGCGGACAGTGTCATAACCCTACTGGAGAATGTGTCACTTCAAACCACTTGTACAAAATTTGATAAACGCTACTACTGTAGAAACTAGATTTCTGTATCCCGTCGACCCAAGATAGTTGCACACGAGCAAGCGTTGTCCTTGCTATCCTTTTATTTTTCTCGCCTAATACGTGATCAATAACCACTTCCCTTATTGCTTTGTGTGCGTACATTCTCATTTCAAACTCCCTTTATACGGCAGCGCAGTTAAATCTGTAATCGCCCGAACTGACTACTCCATCATCCCTTGATCTATCTTTTCTCACTCTAAACACCCTACGGGACGTGTCAAACACCTGCTTTTTTACCCGTCATAAATCATTGTTCATTGTTCATCGTGGCCCAACTATTACCCTCCATCCACCTGACCGCGCGCTGTCACAATAATGCATGGGGGATTGGTCCTAGCAAATAGATAATATTCGTACTTTACTATTATTATTCACATGCCCCCATAGCCGTAAGTCACAGCTAAAGCTGTAGAAATTTTCACGCTTTTACATTGTTTCTCCACGGCTCCGCCCACTGTTATCTCAGTGACGCATGTGGCAATCTAGAGAAATTCGTGATTCCCATCGTGGATGTATTCAGTGCGGTCATCTCTTACTTCCGGTCAAAACTGGAAATGGGACGTACGGTGGGCGTAACACATGTTTCCCCAAAGGCATGTCCGTCCTGCGGCTTCCTTAGACGCCGTGGTAAAGGAATCCCGAAAATAGCAATTATTGACGGTGGTTCACCCTAGGAGCTAATTTGTGCTCATATGATATTCCCTGGTAAAACTCATACCGAATGAACTGTGTCACGTTGTTAGTAGTATGTCAGGATGTGCGTCAACACGATAGAAACAGGGGTAAGTGTACACTACGCAATGGTCTAATCCATGGTCTGTCATTTGGTTTGCAGATAGCAAACGTATATAACTGGTGCACATTTGCGAATTACAAGTTTGTGCCAATTTTCATTCCATCCCATGAAGTTTACATGGCTATGGTGTAGTATACAAATAGTAGTATTTTCATGCCTGTGTTTGGTATTTGTATTCGATGTTACTCGTTCTCATGTTGCACCGGGTGGTTAGTGTCTTGCTGTCTTAACGTGCATCCACTCTGGTTTATACTAATTTTCCCACAGTTCCCTCCAGCCTATTTTCAATAACCATCATCCCCGATCAGGGATCCGGTATGATGCAGAGTCTGATGCTGTTCTATCGTTTATTTTATTGTTACATATCATATATACAAATGTTAGATCTAGGCGGTAGTTAGGGGGTTTTAATGCCTTTGGGAAGGTTTCTCGCAGCAGGACTCAGTGATACAATCACCGCACATGGAGAAACGCACTAAATGACCGTTTCGGTCTACTGGAACCCCGCAGTAATACACACCCGATAGACCCAACCTCTGAACCAGGAATCTGAATCACTGGTCGATGGCCGCTGCTGGCTTAACGTTATGACTTATTAATAACTACGACACACCGCGGTCCATATCCCAATGTCCTCCACATGATCTGAGTTTGCAGGGGATAGCTTTGGTTCCCGGAGCTAGGATCTATTTTGCAAGTCACTATTAATATGTAGGACAATATGTAAGACAATTAGCGTGTTAAATCCCTGGGTCGTAACATTGAGGTTTTGGCTTCGGATCTAGTAGGATCCGTCAAATTTTCGCTGCTGGCTTGTCTCAATAGGTTGAATCGGCTCTCTGATGAGCTTCTAGATGTGCAGTAGATATCTGGCCTCGTCTGGTTGCGGCAAATCTTTTCAAAAATGTTACCACTGTTTCTGGTTTGCATAGTGGTATCGCACTTGGTCATACGAACTATTTATTTGTTATTCCTTCCTCTGAACTTAATGCCAAGTATCTCAGAAAAGTTTTGCTTTCAGTTCTTAATCCCAGGTCAGCGTTCTCGTCCTCCATGTCGGTTAGTCCAACTTCACTGATCCTTCCATTCTGTACTGCAAGCTCTGAACATTGAGTACAAGGCAAAACCTCTGTTCCCATGGACTGGCACGGCTTGCAAACTATCCTTGCGTATGCTGCTCTGTTGCACCGATAACAACTACGCGGATTGTACCAGTGCCGAAAATGTGTCCATATGGGTGTGCAATTCTTATTCTGACTTAACTTGATTTGGAGTAAAACAACCACAATGAACAATGAACAACAATGAATTTATACGAGTTAAGAAGCGTTGCTTTACAAGCCCTGTTGGATAGTTGGTGGGGATATCAACATAATAATTATGATGAAAAGGATAGTAAAATAGTTAATACTTTAAATACGAAAATAAGGACTTATCGTTTGCTTCGCTGCAGTCCTGCGATCCACTTAGATTCACAACACCCACAGTTAACAACAAATAATTCCAGGGTAAACTCCAGGTGTAGGATGGAGACGTAGTGTTAAGTAACAAAGTGTAAGTGGATAAGTGTGTCATCCAACCATCTTTTAAATACTGTTAGTGTCGGTGCAGAGACGACCGATTCTGGAAGAGCATTCCACGGACGACAGACGCGAATGGACAAGAAATTTCTGCGGCACTCTAGACGACTGTATTGTTCTGCGAGTTTTAATGAGTGGCCCCTCAGGTTTGTATTGCTGCTGCGTTGCAGTAAAGGGCGGCACACATGATGTGGGTCTCGCAGAATTAAGTATGCCATAATCAGGTCGCCTCGTAGCCTGCGATAGCTTCCACTGAACAATCCTAGTCGTCGCAGCCTCTCCTGGTAGGAAAGATTGCGCATTCCAGTTACGTTCTTAGATGCCCGGCGTTGAGGCTACTCCAGTGCATTAAGGTCGT
This sequence comes from Dicrocoelium dendriticum, assembly GCA_944474145.2. Classification (NCBI taxonomy): domain Eukaryota; kingdom Metazoa; phylum Platyhelminthes; class Trematoda; order Plagiorchiida; family Dicrocoeliidae; genus Dicrocoelium; species Dicrocoelium dendriticum. Next base: position 74,160,825 of record OX104071.1, on the reverse strand, counting down.
GTTTCAGCCATGGATGCCAGGCTTGAATTGCGTATTCGACATGGGGGCGAACATACGCACTGAGCATTTGTCGAAATATGGAGCTGTTTATTTGTCCAAACGCCCGCCTCAACAGCCCGACGTGTTGGTTCCCGGTCTTCGAGGCCTTTTCGGATTGCCTGGAGCAACCCAAGTCATCTTGAACCAGGACACCCAAGTCACGTTCGAGAGTTGATTGTTGCAGTACATCCGTTCCGAGTCGGTATGAGTAGCTGCCCTGATGTCGGATGGAAAGCACCTTGCATTTACTGACGTTGAAATGCAATAAGTTTTGGATCGACCATTGATACACTGTATCTAAGTCACTTTGGAGCACATGTTGGTCGGCGTTCGCCTGGATCCTGCGCCAGAATTTTAATATCGTCGGAAAACATTAGGAAGTTTGAAGCGATTCCCTGTGCAAGGTCATTAATAAACACCAGAAACAAACGTGGACCTAGAACCGAGCCTTGCGGCACACCACACTCGACTTGTATGGGGTCCGATAAAGAGCTCCGAACTCTGACCACTAATTGCCTTTGAAATAGAAAGTTGGCGATCCAGCTTAAAAGAGGGTCTCCGATCCCGTAATGCTGCAGCTTGGATAGTAGTATCCGATGGTCTAGACGATCGAAAGCCTTGGAAAAATCCAGGTAGATCACATCAACACCTTCTCCGGCGTCGGCTGCCTCGGTCCAACTACTGCGTGCAATGAGTAAATTAGTTGTACATGACCGCTGTCGACGGAAACCGTGCTGTTCAGGAGTGATGAGGTTGCAGTTTTCCAGATAGCACACCAGTGCATCGGCAACTATGGATTCCATGACCTTGGAGAGTATAGGAAGAAGGGTTACTGGGCGGTAGTTGGAGGGATCAGATCTGCTTCCACCTTTGTGAATCGGGCTTATTATTCTAAGCTTCCACATGGCGGGAACTTGGTTCCGGTCTAAGCAGTGCTGAAAAAACTGAGCTAAATGTCCTACCAGTTGGTTTGCTGCTACTCCCAATGCCTCAGGACGAATGGCGTCGACACCCGGCGAGCTGTGTTTGCGTAGAGAGGTCAGCTTTTGCAATACAGCCTCTGCGGTAAAATTGATGTGGGTTAGTCCTGGTGAGCAGAATACAAAGCTTGGTAGGTCGCATGGTGGCAAGACCCTTTGAAACGTGGGGGCGTATTGCATCTGCAGCGCGTTTGCAGCTTCCATCGACGTTCTTGTTGGGCCATCAGCCGTCTTGAGTGGAGGAAATCACTGTCTTCTGAGCAGCACTGTGCCTAAGACTTTTATTCAAGTAAATGATTCAGTTTAGTTGCAACTAGTTTGCGTTCGCCCTCAGTTTCCTTGGGTTATGCTGACTGTCGGTGATTCACATCGAGTTCTGCAAAGTTGTGGAGCAAGTCGGTTGGAGTCACTCCTGGTTACACGACCCGCGCTTCTCGTTACGCCTGACATACTTAGGATACTATCGGACGCTTGTTGGAGTGCCACTGTTTCTATTGTTATAACGGCGATTGTTCCTCAAACCCACTGCATTCGGGCAATTCCACTCATAGATCGGATTACGGCGCGGAAACAAAAGAACTCGAGATCCATTACACATTGTACACGAAACACAAAGTACTATAAAACGGTCTGGATTTGCTATTCACTGAATCATAGGTGTAGTCCAATGGTACACACTGGAGCCACTCGTGATTACGCAGCTACGACGGATATAAGTTGAAGAGGAGTTTCACTGGGTGTCTGTTCCATTACCGCAGGCATCATATACTCAATGGCTATTTCAGATGGGTTGTGTCAATACAAATTATGTCTCGTGCTGAGATCAATGTTGCATACACCATGCTTCTTCACCGCAGCTGGGCTACACCGACTTCCACTTAGACTAAATCTTCTTAACGTGGATAAAACTATTCCACTTTATTTGATTTGCTCAGTTCTGTTTTGCTGCTGCATATGCCGGGTCAGATTTGCGCAGTTATTTCCCCTGTTAGTTGTTTAATATCCCCGATGTTTCTGCGTTTCATGTGAATGTTAACAAGGTGCCTACCAGTCTAACGCCCTCCAGCTCGATTGCTGGCCCCAGGAGACTGAATCGTTGCTGGGGGCTGAGGTGCACGGTCCTCGCAGCCATGCTAGGCTTGAAGAGTGGTCCCATCCGTGTGTGCAGCGGGCTATGGCACAGCCACCGCCTTGTGTACACCTGGTACGCATGATTATCCACATAGGTAGACAGGAATGCTCTCGCTGTGCATGTTGAAGAAGTGTTGGCTTGCTTCGTTGATGAAATCTGGCACCTATTCACATGCCTCCCGGTCTTGTACCTTCGGGTTTACACTGGATATGGAGTGTGTGGATGGAGCTGTGAGCGCTAGAGCACAAACCGCCCATGGGTGGGTGCAGACCTCCTGTGGCTGTCCTATGGAGGCCGCAGTGGCAGGTAAATCTGGATCCGGACCTTATCAATAAAATAATTAGCTCCGATAGTAACAGTAGGCAGTGCAAACACTTCGGTTGTTTATAATCCTGCATCGTTAGAGAAACTCAGCTCAGTATAAGGCGGTACCCATCGTATAGTAAAGTTTAATCAGATTCTGCTCCTTCATGGAGTGAGCGAACTAAGTGGCAGAGTGCGACACACTACATTATTCTCATCACTGAACTCAAAGGTTACACTAAACAACCTCCTCTCTCATTGCAGAAAAGAGGGCGCTGTTGTCGCTGCTCAGTATCAAGTGTGTAGTGGACGCCTCTGATCACTTGGCGAACGAGCCCTGACTGCTGCGTACCGCAACAAAAGTCATCTGCCTCGTACTCTAGATTAGGTGCTGACCCCATCTGAACATATGTATGCGGAGCGCAGAAAGTAGTCTGAGAGAACAAACGGAAGATTTGTCCTGCATCTGATGTCACAGATTTTGACTGTCAGACATTTACATTAAACTGCCTGTAATTCATTTATGAAATACAACTGTTTCATACTTCTTTGTTTACATGATTTTACCAAACAGTGTATGCCTACCGTTTCGTCATTTCCCCACCGGCGGTAGGTCTTATTCCTTGAACTCAGAATTGCGCCAGAACAGGAGTGGACTCCCCCTGTACCGTATCATTCCTGTGAGCGCGTAAGCATGAGGTCCAGGTGAAAGAGTTCCAGTTGGGATGAAGTTTGTGGTCATCTGTAGTTGACGTATAGTTGGTACAGTGGTAAGCGTTGCAGCCGTTGTTGTTAACATTAGTAACATCAAAACAGCAAGCCTTCTTTCTCAATTACATCCACTGGATTGTTCCATGCGAAAACGCTAATGGGAATCAAATTGATGCTGCTGGTCAGGAAGATAGCACTGATTTCAGCTTACATGAACTGGAGTAGAAGATGGAAACTGCCTCGTGGATCTAAGCCGAATTATATTTTTCGACCAACGGAATATATACATTTATGACTGTATCGATACGCAATCCAATTTGCTATGGAGGTCTACATGCACGCGGACGTACATTACATACATGTTGACTTAAACCGTTCAAGGGCACAGTCGCTTACTAAATAAACACTTGCTTATTTATAAATGAGTCCTACACCAGATCGGAGAGGAGTGTACCCAATTTAACCAGAAAAAATTTTTCGGGTTGTATATCCTCTCATCGTTAGCGGCACATCCACTTCCCCAATTTTGTCAAAAGCAAATTGAGTGTGAATGAAGACGGATTGGTTTAGCTTCAAAATGCTTAGTGCCAAATTTGACAGTTCCGACGGAGCACAACCAATATTGCTTATCACATCTGTAGTTCTTCTATCTTGAAGTTTGTAAGCTTGTAGAATTGAATCTCGTATGTTCATTGATTGAGCTATGGATTTACCACACAAATAAAAGAGGTAATTCGTTTACTACAATTAAGACGACGGCTCTTGGAAGCAACTGAAAGATGGACCGCTTGAAGATATACTCTCCCTCATTGAGGACAAAAATTTTACATCTTAAAATATAGCCTTTTTACTCTTCATGAAAAATTGACTCTACTCGACTTGTCAGGTGCACTCTCAAAGGAGAAGGGTTAAGTGAAAATGCTATCCGAATTGATCAATTTATTAGAGCTTGTGAAGTTTGAGAAATACAACTCAGTTGCTCAACAATTTTGTCCTCACAAATAGAGATGACCCCTACCGGCATCAACGTACGGGGGCTGCAAATTTCGTACTTCGTGTTTGGGATGCCAAATAAAATAAAGTTAAAAGACTCCATTAATGTAGTACTTATCTGAAAGTCTTAACTGGTATCTTCTGCCTTCCAATACCAACTTCTCGTCTTTCGTGACAGTTTTTCAAAAGCCACTTGAATAACGATTATACAATTGAATTAAGAGAATCCGCCGTGTGGTTGCATTGTGGCACGCAACCCATAGTGAGACCACGGTTACCTTTGAGGTAGATCTCGGTCGTTCTGATCACACGGACAGTATCCGCAATGGGGGTGTTTTGGTGTTACCCCACCCAACGCTGACACCCCATGACCGGTTTCATCCTCGTTTGTACTCATCAAATGGAAAAAGCCTGAGCTGTGATTAAACTAGGGACCCCGTGTGGTCAGTCTTACTCACCTTGTGTGGAGAAATGTGTCAAAAGACATATCCATAGGCACTCTGAGTTGGTTGCAACTATATCTGTAGCCTACATTCACTGGACCTGGTTTGACAGTCTTGATTAATTATCCACAAATAGCTGACCATTATTTCATGTCATCTCACTGTCATCCATTGGGGCTCATTCAGTTTTAGATATTTTGGACTTCTTTCGAAGATCAGTGACTGCATAAAACCGCTAATAAGCAATAAATTATCAAAATGAAACAAACTAGCAACTGTAAAGAGGGTTGGAAATCCCATATTATTGTTAGTGATCGATCCACTGCTGCGAAAAGAAAATGTTGGCTACCAAACTTTTTGAGACCGGAAAGCCGTTTTGAGCCTGTTGATTTTCGAACGAAAAAGTCGTTGGCTGTGCTGAGAGCCGGGGTAATTTTGAAGTACTCATCTTGTGGATAGGTCACAACACGTATCCCAAAGCCGAACAGTTATATATTTGAAAGTGAACCTTAGGTACGAGTCATTAACCGTTCGGAGAATTGTTGCAAGATGCAACTTGGTGGATTAAGAGTGGTGGCTCCAAGCGACATACCACAAGATCCGGATTCGCGTCGTAGTCTTGTTACCGAACCTGACGAGTGCAAGTAAGCACGAATCTAGTGCGTTGCTGCTAGTGGTCAAAGTTCAACACGTTTGTGCTTCAGATGCGATTCCCGTGATCAAATGAAAGGGGGTTCATTTCAACGTTAACTGCGATCTGTGTTGGGATTATGCTTCACAATCAATTCACATAGTGCATGCTTCAAAATGCGCTATACTGCTCCTCTCAATCATTCCCAGACATCCATCACATTTGGATACACATTGAGTGGTCTTTTTGTACTGTTGGATGCTGCGCTTCCTCTTGGTCTATGCCAAACATACATCGTCTAGCAGTGGTGGATTCATGCTTCTCAGTTTCCGCACAGGCTAGGGAAGCTCATATTGCCGACGCAAGAAGTATCCGTCTTGTGTATGTAGGCGAGCTGACTAGATGGGGCTGTGGAGACGCTCCTTCTACTGGTGGTTCCACTGTAACCATCCGTTCTTGCTAAGCCCGCAGCCGCCGCCATCCAACGCAACATTTGGTTGTGCAACAACACACGACAGGCGTTGGAACTCATTATGTCTCAGGCTCTACTTTCAGTATTGCGTCTTGCCAGTTTGCGAATTCAAATAGTGCGCATCGACTAACTTTCCTCGTTGGTAATTGAACTAATACTGCTGAGTCCCATAGGTATTGTGATCCGTGGTCAGCAGCAAATTTTGGAATATTGCGATGCTAAGATCCCGCGGCTACTACGTAGACGCCATAGTCTATTGTTCAGTGAAGATCAGTAACTCAGTTGTGATCCGTACACCGATGTGCGGTGGAGAATGTTACCTCAACACACGACACCACCAGAATAGAACTGATAACACAACTACTATTAATGTTAACAGCAAGTTAATTGAAAGTGTCAACAGCTACAATCGCCAGGTGGGCTATTTAGCGATATCGAGTAAGAACTCGGATACTGTAGCATCATCGACTTCAGGTCACATCCAACACCGTGTCTTTATATCGATTCCAGGGTCTCTATCCAGTAGTATGGCAAATGTCTACTCTGCTTATCCTGTCAGTGTATTGCTTCTACTGTTCTACCACATCACTGCCTGCTCACCATGGGATTTACTCTAACTAATAATTATATATATATATATATATACATATATGCAAATAAACGGTATATCCCTTACCTGTGCAAGACAGTTCAACTGTGAGATCCGATTAATATAGGTGGTGAGATGGCATTAAACAGACGGTTGCTCGAGTTTGTTACATTGGTTCCAAGACGAATTTTTAGAATGACTGATAAGTTTTCTTTGTCAGGACAATTGGCAAGCTGGCAATAATTAGGAGCACAGATATAGCCATATGTCCAAGCGAAGTAATACGGCCAGGGGACCTATCTCTATACAGCAGAGTCCCTTGAAAGATTCCTTCCGCACTTCGATGTCCCATCTGGCTTTGACACGGTGTGACTTAAGAGCAAGTAAGCCAGAATATCGGTACCCCATCTTTAGGGTTACTATTCTGAGCAAAATTTATGCACAATCAAGCTACCCTTCCCATTTCATCATTCGGATATTTCCATCCCGGCACTTGTAGGACATATGCATGAATTTGTGACAATACATTTTACATAAGTGCTTTATTTAAATATATGTGACTACTTTATCAGTTTGATCCCAGAGGTAGGCACCGCGTGACGCAAGCGGATCATTACACCGGACTGTTGTGTTACACATATAGCGATTGTGATCAGCTTAAGTTGGAGGAAAGCGACAACAGTTGTCAATACACATATCGACCCCAAGTCGGAATCTGTGAAGATGTCTTAACTCTTATAAGCAGCCAACTTTGGTATTCATGTGGACCACAACGATCACCATGCTCATGCCCTTAGCCATTTTGATACATGAGGAGAGCTGCTTTCAGCGTTCATCCATGCTAACTTCCAGTCTAACCTCAACAAGACAATAAAGTGAGAAAACCAGAAGCGCCTTATTTTCGGTCCCCGGTTATCGACTCTGGTGGCTGAGTACGCTACAGTTCGGTTGCTAATTATGCATCCACTAAGACGCAACCCTTTCATAAGCTTCATTCGTTCTATGCTTGGAATCTTATAACCAGTCTATTAGACTGTGCTAGCGTAAAATTTATTATGTCTCATTAGTCTTGTTTTGGAAGACGCGCGAATACAGAATAGCAAACCGTGCTTAATTCGTTGAGCATTATTGGACCCAATGTGACTGCAGAGCGCCTTTATAGCTTCCGAATAAATGTAAAGCCTAGCAATGGAGCAACTTAGTCTGGTGCTTACAGAATACACTACTCTGGTGATGGTGTAAAAGAGCACTGAATCAAAGGAGCTTTCGGAGCTTAGTAGCCTAGTTGTGGTGAGCCAAGAGTAAGTACTACTGCTCCCTATCAGTAGTACAGAATTAATAAGCAACCGAATAAAAAAGGAGCTAATGGATTAAAACTATGTCCTATCATAAGGAGAACGCTTGGAAGCCGCAGATGTAAGTGCGATGGGAAAAATGCATAACTACCGCTCGAAAGGGTCCCGAACCAGAACGCGACACACAACCTCTAAGAAATGCGCTCACTGATAATTGAAACTATTGGTGGTCAGATCTAGTGCGTATAGGGGAAGCTCGATGTAGTGCTGAATGAGTTTACCCACACCTCGGGTTCTTACTTAATGCCGAATGAGTCAGCTGTCAAGCACAATGTTCCGAGTTCCATTTATGCTTTCGGCTCACTACTTGATGGGTTCGAATAAGCTCGAAACCATTCGTAAAGCGCAGTGTTGGGTAACATCAAAAATCCCCCGCAAATGTGTTTAATTTTTGTGACAATGTTAAGAAGACAGATAGAATAACATATGGGATAAATACACAGATGGGTGTAGTGAGCCATGCTGACACACAAGAGCTGTAACCTAGGAAACACTGCTACCGACCGAAGGCCTGCTTGTCCAACGTGTTTACGCATGCTGATCCACCTAATCCATATCACTTCGCATCAGGACGATGTTTTTCTACTCCACCAAACTTTACACAGTCACACTCCGTCGTCTGCTGACATTTCGTATTGGCGACAGCTTTCACCTCTACTTCACACCATGGAGAAGGCACAGATTATTCAGCTCTTAGTGAATATCCCGAACAGAAGTTTAAACAATGCACCATGCTACCTGGTTGCACGAACCCGTCATCTTTGCCTAGTATCCTGTATCAGCTTAAAGACAGATATCACATGCAAGTGTAACGTCGCGCCCAAGTACAGATGTTTATCACTTTACCTATGGACCTTACATCAGCTCCCACATTCTTCACAATGGAATTTTCCAGTCCACTGAATTTGTCATTAAAACAGCCAGTAGGATTTCCATGTAGTCGCATAACAACAAACACTATTTTTTCTTGGTAAGTAAAATTTTACCTTGCAAAATCCTACCTGTTCCCTCACATAATTAGGGTCCCTCCAAGGACGAAAGTCTGAAAGAGCTGCAAGGGTACCTACTGCGTGAAGCGGTTGCATTCTTCGGGCGCAAGTTACGTGTTGGTCCACTATGCTCTCTTAATTGCACGAATGCGTTGCTTCATGTTTAGGGAACTGTTTTCCACGTTTTGTACTACGAATACTTTCAACAACATATCGGGCGATTACTTTCTTCTACAATGTTTGCCTTCTTTTAGGCATTGTTCATTAGATAACAGTAGTGTATTTTGAGGTGAATGACTCAGTTATGGGTTTATTCCTTTCCGGTAAATTCGAAAAATTTGGCGCTGTACGTTAGCTTGTCTGTGACAACACTGATTCCTTCAATATAACCTATCGTCTTTTATGTTCGTGTTGTGTATGTTTGAGTCGGTAACATTACTCGTCGAATGACACATACCCACGGCGGCCATTTTTGCCTTAAGTGAAAATGGAACCACCGTTTGCTTCAGAGAAGCATCCAGGCTCAGGGTATGCTTTCCACCAAACAATGTGCTGACACCATAGTTTCCACGGATGGATGATCATTCACCGTTGGGTCAAAATAACATCTGAATTACGTCTGCATCCTCATCTTTGTGTCATCCGGAAGAACAGTTACCTTGTCCAAAGAAACACCGTAGCCAACTCCACCATTTGCTGCACATGGTATGGTTGTTAATAGTCTAGCAAAGGGTCGATATTGCCCGCAGTGCGCTACCTCAAGAGTAGAAGCTTCAGCTGACGTCTCATAGGTCCCGGGTTCGATTCGCAGCTGTGCTACCGCTTTCTGTCCTGGGCAAAGAGGTATTAAACCGGTCGGATGGTGCAATGCTCCGACTGGGCAATACGTAGGAAGTCATGGGTGTCCGATATACATGGAGTTCCGATGCCTTCACCCGCTTGTATACCAATGCACAAGGTCGTCTCAGCAAGCTAACCGAACTTCGTATTCATCAGGCCTCCATGCCTTGGGATATAATTATGATCACCGAAACATGGCTGAAAACGGAGATCACTGATGCTGAGGTTGCTCTACCCGGAATGACTACGCTACGAAACGATCGATCCAGCAGAGGTGGCGGAGTGCCCCGGTATTACTGATCCGACCTATATATTGATATCATCAACAATCCAGAAACGCAAGTTGCGGATTCCGTTTGGTTTCGTATGTGATAATGTGTGTTTACTTACAATATTATACCGCCCTTTAATGTCCAACTTGGAAATCGATCACCGCCTAGCTTTTGCGATGAAGCGACTTCTGACATGACCATACAGTCACATCGTTCTGGTGGGGAGTTCAACCTTCACGCAATCAAAGTCTCAGCACCGCTCAGCAGAGAATTCAAGTCTGACTTGCAAGAGTTGATCGCCAATGTGCCTCTGTACAACCATGTCACATCTCCAGCGCGATTCAGAACAGGTGACTCACCATTTGTTTCGGACCTTGTGCTCAGCAAAGTGGTAATAATGGCTGAACCTGTGACCATAGGTGCGCCACTTGACCGTAGCGATCACACGAGGTTTCTCTTTTGTTATGAACAATGAACAATGAACAATGAATTTGTACGGGTTAAGAAGCGTTGCTTTACAAGCCCCGTTGGATAGTTGGTGGGGATATCAACATAATAATTATGATGAAAAGGATAGTAAAATAGTTAATACTTTAAATACGAAAATAAGGACTTATCGTTTGCTTCGCTGTAGTCCTGCGATCCACTTAGATTCACAACACCCACAGTTAACAACAAATAATTCCAGGGTAAACTCCAGGTGTAGGATGGAGACGTAGTGTTAAGTAACAAAGTGTAAGTGGATGAGTGCATCGTCCAACCGTCTTTTAAATATTGTTAGTGTCGGTGCAGAGACGACCGATTCAGGGAGAGCATTCCACGGGTGACAGACACGGATGGAAAAGAAACTTCTCCGGCACTCTAGACGACTGTATTGTTCTGCGAGTTTTAATGAGTGGCCCCTCAGGTTTGTATTGCTGCTGAGTTGCAGTAAAGGATCAGTGTATTGCTTCTACTGTTCTACTACATCACTGACTGCTCACCACGGGATTTACTTCGACTAATACTTATATATATATATAGATAAACGGTATATCCCTCAACTGTGCAAGGCAGTTCAACTGTGAGGTCTGATTAAAATAGGTGGTAAGATGGCATTTAGCAGACGATTGTTCGAGTTTGTTACAATGGTTCCCAGAGGAAGTTTTGGAATGACTGATAAGTTTTATGTGTCAGAACGATTGCTAAGCTGGCAATAATCAGGAGTACAGATATAGCCGTATGTCCGCGCGAAGTAATATGGCCAGGGGACCTATCTCTATGTAGCATCGTCCCTTGAAAGATTCCTCCCGCACTTCGATGCCCATCTGGACATGACACGGTGTGACTTAAGAGCAAGTAAGCCAGAGTATCGGTACCCCATCTTTAGGGTTACTATTCTGAGCAAAATTTATGCACAATCAAGCTACCCTTCCCATTTCATCATTCGGATATTTCCGTCCCGGCACTTGTAGAACATATGCATGAGTTTGTGGCAATAAAATTTGCATAAGTGCGCTATTTAAATATATTTGACCACTTAATCAGTTTGATCCCAGAGGTAGGCACCGTGTGACGCAAGCGGATAATTATACCGGACTGTTGTGTTACACATATAGCGATTGCGATCAGCTTAAGTTGGAGGAAAGCGACAACAGTTGTCAGTGCATGTATCGACCCCAAGTCGGAATCTGTGAAGATGTCTTAACTCATATAAGCAGTCAACTTTGGCATTCATGTGGACCACAACGATCACCATGCTTATGCCCTTAGCCATTTTGATACATGAGGAGAGCTGCTTCCAGCGTTCATGCATGATAACTTCCAGTCTAACCTCGACAAGACAATAAGGTGAGAAAACCAGAAGCGCCTTATTTTCGGTCGCCGTTTATCGACTCTTGTGGCTGAGTACGCTACAGTTCGGTTGCTAATTATGCATCCACTAAGACGAAACGCTTTCATAAGCTTCATTCGTTCTATGCTTGGAATCTTATAACCAATCTATTAGACTGTGCTAGCGTACAAGTTATTATGTCTCATTAGTCTTGTTTTGGAAGACGCGCAAATACAGAATAGCAAACCGTGCTTAATTCGTCGAGCATAATTGGACCCAATGTGACAGCAGAGCGCTTTTATAGCTTCCGAATAAATGTGAAGCCTAGCAATGGAGCAACTTAGTCTGGTGCTTACAGACTGCACTACTCTGCTGATGGTGTAAAACAGCACTGAATCAAAGGAGCTTTCGGATCTTAGTAGCCTAGTTGTGGTGAGCCAAGAGTAAGTACTACTGCTCCCTATCAGTAGTACAGAATTAATAAGCAACCGAATAAAAGAGGAGCTAATGGATTAAAACTATGTCTTATCATAAGGAGCACGCTTGGAAGCCGCAGATGTAAGTGCGATGGGAAAAATGCACAACTACCGCTCGAAAGGGTCCCGAACCAGAACGCGACACACAACCTCTAAGAAATGCGCTCACTGATAATTGAAACTATTGGTGGTCAGATCTAGTGCATATAGGGGAAGCTCGATGTAGTGCTGAATGGCTTTACCCACACCTCGGGTTCTTACTTAATGCCGAATGAGTCAGCTGTCAAGCACAATGTTCCGAGTTCCATTTATGCTTTCGGCTCACTACTTGATGGGTTCGAATAAGCTCGAAACCATTCGTAAAGCGCAGTGTTGGGTAACATCAAAAATCCCCCGCAAATGTGTTTAATTTTTGTGACAGTGTTAAGAAGACAGATAGAATAACACATGGGATATATACACAGATGGGTGTAGTGAGCCATGCTGACACACAAGAGCTGTAACCTAGGAAACACTGCTACCGACCGAAGGCCTGCTTGTCCAACGTGTTTACGCATGCTGATCCACCTAATCCTTATCACTTCGCACCAGGACGATGTTTTTCTACTCCACCAAACTTTACACAGTCACACTCCGTCGTCTGCTGATATTTCGTATTGGCGACAGCTTTCACCTCTACTTTACACCATGGAGAAGGCACAGATTATTCAGCTCTTAGTGAATATCCCGAACAGAAGTTTAAACAATGCACCATGCTACCTGGTTGCACGAACCCGTCACCTTTGCCTAGTATCCTGTATCAGCTTAAAGACAGATACCACATGCAAGTGTAACGTCGCGCCCAAGTACAGATGTTTATCACTTTACCTATGGACTTTACATCAGCTCCCACATTCTTCACAATGGAATTTTCCAGTCCACTGAATTTGTCATTAAAACAGCCAGTAGGATTTCCATGTAGTCGCATAACAACAAACACTATTTTTTCTTGGTAAGTAAAATTTTACCTTGCAAAATCCTACCTGTTCCCTCACATAATTAGGGTCCCTCCAAGGACGAAAGTCTGAAAGAGCTGCAAGGGTACCTACTGCGTGAAGCGGTTGCATTCTTCGGGCGCAAGTTACGTGTTGGTCCACTATGCTCTCTTAATTGCACGAATGCGTTGCTTCATGTTTAGGGAACTGTTTTCCACGTTTTGTACTACGAATACTTTCAACAACATATCGGGCGATTACTTTCTTCTACAATGTTTGCCTTCTTTTAGGCATTGTTCACTAGATAACAGTAGTGTATTTTGAGGTGAATGACTCAGTTATGGGTTTATTCCTTTCCGGTAAATTCGAAAAATTTGGCGCTGTACGTTAGCTTGTCTGTGACAACACTGATTCCTTCAATATAACCTATCGTCTTTTATGTTCGTGTTGTGTATGTTTGAGTCGGTAACGTTACTCGTCGAACGACACATACCCACGGCGGCCATTTTTGCCTTACGTGAAAATGGAACCACCGTTTGCTTCAGAGAAGCATCCAGGCTCAGGGTATGCTTTCCACCAAACAATGTGCTGACACCATAGTTTCCACGGATGGATGATCATTTACCGTTGGGTCAAAATAACATCTGAATTACGTCTGCATCCTCATCTTTGTGTCATCCGGAAGAACAGTTACCTTGTCCAAAGGAACACCGTAGCCAACTCCACCATTTGCTGCACATGGTATGGTTGTTAATAGTCTAGCAAAGGGTCGATATTGCCCGCAGTTCGATACCTCAAGAGTAGAAGCTTCAACTGACGTCTCATAGGTCCCGGGTTCGATTCGCAGCTGTCCTACCGCTTTCTGTCCTGGGCAAAGAGGTATTAAACCGGTCGGATGGTGCAATGCTCCGACTGGGCAATACGTAGGAAGTCATGGGTGTCCGATATACATGGAGTTCCGATGCCTTCACCCGCTTGTATACCAATGCACAAGGTCGTCTCAGCAAGCTAACCGAACTTCGTATTCATCAGGCCTCCATGCCTTGGGATATAATTATGATCACCGAAACATGGCTGAAAACGGAGATCACTGATGCTGAGATTGCTCTACCCGGAATGACTACGCTACGAAACGGTCGATCCAGCAGAGGTGGCGGAGTGCCCCGGTAATACTGATCCGACCTATATATTGATATCATCAACAATCCAGAAACGCAAGTTGCGGATTCCGTTTGGTTTCGTATGTGATAATGTGTGTTTACTTACAATATTATACCGCCCTTTAATGACCAACTTGGAAATCGATCACCGCCTAGCTTTTGCGATGAAGCGACTTCTGACATGACCATACAGTCACATCGTTCTGGTGGGGAGTTCAACCTTCACGCAATCAAAGTCTCAGCACCGCTCAGCAGAGAATTCAAGTCTGACTTGCAAGAGTTGATCGCCGATGTACCTCTGTACAACCATGTCACATCTCCAGCGCGATTCAGAACAGGTGACTCACCATTTGTTTCGGACCTTGTGCTCAGCAAAGTGGTAATAATGGCTGAACCTGTGACCATAGGTGCGCCACTTGACCGTAGCGATCACACGAGGTTTCTCTTTTGTTATATCTGCTACGCGGAGTACATCGGTGGGAACAACGACTAAACCTACGTCGTCACCCATTGTGATATCCTGTCCAACCTCGTTCAAGAAACAGACTGGTCGTTCCTGTCCGAGCAGTCGCCCGATGTCGCCTGAAAGGTGGTAATTGTGTCGAAAGCAAGATCTTTCGTCCGAAGTAAATAAAGTCCTTTCCGATGAGAAGCACTAGGAAATGCATGGTAATAAGGAATTCAACCTGGCACGTCCGAAGCATGTCCGAGTAATCAGACCTAAGATGCTTACACAACTCAACGTAACCACTGCGTCTTAGTGATCCGCGAAGACAAACTCCTGTGCCAACAGAAATTAACGGCGAAATTCAGTATAAATCCTAACTTGCTGTACAGGTACGTCAAAGAGCTCCGCAGAGTGCAGCATGGGATCCCAGTTTTAGGTGCCCCGGATGGTCTAGCGCGAACTAAACTAGAGGCGGCCCACATGCTTCACCAACATTGCCTGCACACTTTCCAGAGTGAATCATCATCTCACCCGTTTTTGACACAGCTCCCACTGGCACCAAGTTTGAACCACGTGTCGTCCACGGCAGCCAATGTGATCGAAGGACTATTGTCATTGTACGTGAACAGCTTTCTTGGCGTGGACGACATCAGAACGAAGGCATAGAAGACAGAGGTCATGAGCATTACAGAAACGTTGGCTCGTTTTCTTCAAGGATGTCTTGATGAAATGCAGGTTCTCACAATGTGGAAACATAGAATAGTGACTCCTATTTACAAAAGTGACAATCTTGCGAAGCCAGTCACTGTCCTCCCAGTGTTATCCAAATTATTGGAAGTTAAAATCACAGGGGCGGGCATGGGATACCTTGAGAGCAACCTCATATTGTCACAGCAGCACAGCTTCCGCCAAAACCGGTCCTGCACTACAAACTTGCTTCTAACCCGAGCAAGCTAGACAGAATCAGTCGATGCCAGAGAAAGAGTCGAGGTTATGTACCTAGATTTCTTCAGTGTTCGATCGTCTGAACCGCCGCATACTTCTTCACAAGCTTTGAGGCTATGGAATCGGTGCTCCTTTGCTGGGTTAGATCAGAAACTTCGTATTCAATGTCAGCCGAAGGTAAGAGTCTGCAGTCCCATTTCTGACCCAATTGACATCCAATGTAGCGTGTCTCAAGGATCGTTACTGGAGCCACATATATTCTTCGTATTTATTCCACATCTTGCTGGTGTACTGCAATCAAACTTCTTGCTATTTGCATCCGATATCAAAATCTGGCCTGACATCCAGGTAGTGGACGAGCACACAGCACTGCATAGCGATCTCGACGGGGTCTGTACGTGGTCATCCGAAAACTGGCGTCAGTTTAACCTGGCGAAATGCAAACTTGTGAGCATACGTCATCAGCTTACAACTCATCAGCTTACACTCGCATTGGTCAGGGGACACTAACCAAAGGGACGTCCTGAATGTATGCACAGGGATAGATGTACGCATCTATGGGGGACAGGTATGCTACCGAGTAAGTTGGCATCTTGCTGTTAACGACAGACAGACAGAGATGAGAGTGTCCGTGCTAGTATCACCAACAATACTCCCGGCTGTAGCTGTTCTACCTAGGATGTGGTGTTTACATATTTTATGTCAGCACCACTTTAACCGACCTTTTGTCGAAAAGACTTACCATTGCTTCGCATTTTGACCCGGTTGGTAGCCGGTGTCCCTGTGCCAAATTTCCAACGCTCTCCTAGCAGCCGAAACCTATCGAGCACACAATTTGTGCGCAGTACAACGTGCACCGTACCGGTGGCACATTTAGGCTCCAGGTTAGTATTGCCTCTGCTAGAAATAATAGACCGCAGGAATAAAATATTAATACCAATACCACTACTAATAATGATAAAAATAAACGTAAGAATAATGGGCATGTTTCTCCTCAAGTGAAAAGCTGTGACAATATTTGGCAGAGAACATATACACACACACATGTTGTCATGCTCATGCAAGCGCAAAATCACGTTATCTTCTTATATTTGTCTGCATTTCTGACAAGGTATTTGACCCAAATGTTTGTCTTATGCGATGGTAGGAGGCGAGTTTGCAGTTTGAGTTCGTTGTAGACACAGAGGACTAATTACGTTGCGTGCATCAATGATAGTACATCCATTAGACATTACCTGGTCCTTCATTGAATGGAGGTTCAAAAGACCTTCCCCACAACAAGCGACATAATGGTGTCCAGGTAGAGGTAGCTTCCCAAATTACTACGAAAGCATTGCACAGTCTCACACGACCTGATGGTGAATGGCAACCGATTCCACAGCGAAGCATATATGGTGTGATGAAAGTTAGACCACAAATTTGTCTTGCTTCTTGATATAATCAGGGTAAAGTCTTTGGTACCTAGGTCTCGCGTGTAACTGTGCTGCAACGTTAAGCCTGAATCGACTGCAATGGGTATTATCATAAATCAGATTGTGCAGTAGTCTCCAGTTATATTTTAGTTTTCGCAGTCAAAGTGGATGAAGTTGCTGGCATCGCTCCTGAGATGTTAGCATAGAATTGTTCCAATAGGTGCTTAGTAAACGATCGTTGAAGGCTTTCGATCGATGTTCTGTCTGCTTTTCTAATATTGCCTCAGATTATGCTGCGATACTCCAGGATGGGACGATGAAGGATTTCACATAGTTCAACTGTAGCTGTGATTGTATGCATGTTATGAGAGATGTTAGCGAAGGATTGTCTGACTCGTGCTATCTGGTACTCAATCTGTTCAGAGAAGTTGTAGGTCCAAGAATATCTGATCGCGAGGTCGTGGCTTAAGTGCTGTCCACAGATGCGTTCGCTGTTACATGTGATGGATACTTCGGCTGTCAAGCGACCGCAAAATATGATACTTGACTGTTGTGCAGAAAACGGCATCATCCACCTGTCGCACCAAGTCCCAAGCAAATGAATGTTTTCTTGTATGAGTGGTAGTACATTTCGTAGCTTAACACTTCGCTACTTGTGGAAAATTGCTACTTCATTAACAAAGAAATAGGGCACGCCATGTTTGTTAACCGAACTGCTGTCGTTGCACAATGAAGAAACATTAATGTACCCAGCGCAATCCTTGTTTAATCCCGCTAGTACTTGGACACGGGGTAGAGCAATAGACGCCTCAGGTGACTAGTTTAGCGGTACCGTTCATGTATGATGATAGCCAATCCGTTAATTTGTTGCGGGCTTCAAAGAACGCTTGCTGATTCGGTAACCGTTTGTGAGGCCCATGGATGAATGTGTTCTGCATGTGCAAGCATACATTTAGTGCGGCATACTTTGCGTACATGGAGTTCGGTTTGTAGTTCAGGTAATGCAGCTACCAGTATGTGCACGGTCGTTAGTCGAAGAAACCATTTTATGAACTGTCTATCAGCTTCAGTGAGTTGATGATCACCCGCACACATTTTACTAATGATGTGTCCATTAAAAGATTGTTTTGGCTCGGCCCGTTACTGTCCATTCCCTGTTTTGCGCAGCCCTTGTGGCGATGACTGATGAATGCAGTGCTCCATTAATGTGCAAATTACTTGTATCCCAGTGAAACGGCAAACACATACGAAAGGAGCAGTGATACATCAGACGCTCCCAGTTTCATGGCAGTTGAAGCGATGCCATCAGCTTCCAGAATTGAGCACGGTTGAATAGAATGTGTTGCTTGGCGGATATTGCAGACAGCATTAGCAGCTTAGTTAGAGCATTAGGGTACTTATAGCGTTAGTGTCTTGTCATGTAGATAGAGAAGAAAGAGTTACATACGCCTGGATTTCGTCCACCATTTCAGTGATCAAGGAAAAGCGTTTGTTGGTTCTTCGACGGAGGAGTCAGTCCTGGTCTTTTGCTTTACATGTCATTCGTAGTGTTGCTTGATCTACGTGTGCTCTCCGCATTAATTGTAAGTGCTTGATTTCAGAGCTGAATCGGTGCGTCTGTGGAAGCATTGTAAAGTGTCCTATCCTCTTTTAAGCTCGCGATCCGTTTGCTGGATTTCTGACTCATCGAATGTTCGGCTGCTTCTAATGAAACGTCACCAATCCGTTATTCTTGTGCAGCAACGAGGGTTATGGTTTGCTGAAATTAATACTAAAAGCGTTCCACGGCTGTGCATGTATCGCCGGTGAGATAAAGGCATCTCAATCGCAGGACCGGATTATTTGACGGAAGGGATCCCAGTTCATACTGCGGCTTCTGTAGTAGGAAGGAGGTACTTTCTGGTGACGATTTTAACGCTGCAAGTTAAGAGTATCATGTTGCCGTCGCTACCAGGGTGTTATCTGAAGCTTCTCCCAGTACGTTGGCAATACCCTATGTAAACATCACATTACATCAACCTAGTTGTTATGGTAAACTACTGTGTCCAACCAACACTGACTGGGTAAATGAAGGCTCTGTGTATAAACAAGAAGGTCTGGGAGGACCAGTGTATCTTCGTTATGTTGAAATCACCTAAAATTATCCTATGTTTGCACGTCTATTCCGATCCAAATTCGGACAATATTCATGATTGATGAGTTTGATGGGTTGCGGGTAGATGCAAGTACACCGAGATTTCTGAGACGAAAAACCAGAGAGAATCAGGCAGATTTGTCAGCGGTAGATGTTCAAACCGCCCAGCTGTACCTATGTCATAGAGATGCATGAGGCATCCACCACATTTTCTTTTACAGCGCTTTTACGAACACGGTGCTGAAAGGGAGATAATTTGATTACGGTCTAATATATGAGCGTGGTACCAGGTTTAGGTAACGAGGATTGATTGTAGCTCATTTAAATGCACAAGCATGCTTAGGAACTACCGTTTGTTGATAATCCATCTGGCGTTAATCAAGTAATAAATAAATAAATAAATTTATTCTCGTGCAATGTGAGACACAACTATGTAGGCATGATCTTCTTAAAGGTACAATGGAACAATGGAACAATGGTTTATGACGGGTATAAAAGCAATGCTTGACAGGTCCCGTAGGATGATGAGAATTAACATCGTAAAATTAAAAAAATCGTATCGATAAAAGTAAGTGTGAAATGCATGGCTCACCAAGGGATTGGAGATGCACATAAACAAGTAATCCAATAGGAATTTTAAGTGGATTCCGTCCACGTTCGTTGTTCACTAATACCATCATCCGATGGTCGCACGTTATATCACATAATGCAGTCGTGTCAGAGTTTCGTCAAGGCGTTTTTTGAAAAGGGATAGGGTGGGAGCGTTAATTACATGTTCTGGAAGGGCGTTCCAAGGTTGTGACAGTCGGAGGGAGAAGAAATTGCGTCGACATTCCAGTCGACTGTACTGTGTGATCAATTTAATCTGATGACCTTTTAGGGATTCGTTTTGACTACGTTTCAAAAGGGAATGACACGTGTGGTTGGGGGTTCTCAGTATCCGGTACACCAATATGAGATCGCCTCTCAAACGACGGTAACGTCCACTGCATAAGTTTAGAGTTTTCAGCCTGAGTGGGTAGGGAAGGCTGGAAAGACCTTTGACGTATTTTGTCGCTCTGCGTTGTGCAGTATCGAGTGCAGTGAGGTGGCACTTCTGCCATGGTTGCCACGCTTGAATAGCGTATTCTGTGTGCGGTCTAACAAAAGCGCTAAGCATTTTCGGAAAGATTGAGGCGTCAAACTTCCCAAACGCTCTACGCAGAAGGCCAAAGTGTTGGTTTGCTCTCTTGGAGGCCTTTTCGGTCTGCATTAAGCACCCAAGATCTTCTTGTACAAGCACGCCAAGAGATCCGCTGTAGAATGTCAGGTCCTAAGCGGTAGTTATACGCACTCTGATGGCGTATGCTCAAGATTTTGCACTTTGTGGTGTTGAACTGTAGCATGTTCTCGTTTGACCACTTGTATACTTTGTCCAAATCATCCTGCAAGGCTGCGTGATCCTCTCCTGAAGCTATGGCACGCCATATCTTTAGGTCATCTGCAAACAGCAGAAAGTTGGAAGATAGTGCAGCTGCAAGATCATTTATGAAAACAATGAACAAGCGAGGCCCGAGTACCGAGCCCTGAGGTACGCCACACTGAACTTCGATTGGTTCCGACAGGGTATTTCGGACTCTCACATTCAGGTGACGTTGAACGAGAAATTCGCCTATCCATCCTAGAATGGGATTGCCGATACCACAATGCTGCAGCTTGTTCAGTAAAATCCGATGGTCCAGTCGGTCGAATGCCTTAGAGAAGTCCAAGTAGGCTACATCCACTCCGACTTCGGCGTCCACAGACTCTGTCCAGTTTGAACGAGCAATCAGCAAATTAGTTGTGCAGGACCTGCCTTGGCGAAATCCGTGCTGCTCCGGAACGAGGATGTTGTTTTTCTCCAGGTACTCCATGAGGGCCTCGGCTACAATGGACTCCATGATCTTGGAGATTACCGGAAGAAGGGTAATCGGACGATAATTAGTTGGATCTGCACGGCTACCATTTTTGTGGATTGGAGTGATGATCCCGTGCTTCCACATCGTTGGGACGGCATTTCGTTAAGGCATCGCTGAAAGAGTGTCGCCAACGGTTCAGCTAAGCTCGCGGCGGAAACTTTCAGCGCTTTCGGCCGAATGCCGTCCGCACCCGGGGAGCTAAATTCGCGCAACGACATCAACCGCTTCAATACAGCTGCAGTTGTGAAGGAAATGTGGTTAAGGCCTATGGCGGAATAAGTTGCCTAGATATGGTGGCAGGATGTTTGCACACACTGGAAAGTGCGGCCGAAGTGTTGTCCTAGGACGTTCGCCGCATCCTGTGCTGTATGTGCTAGATCCGAAAGCTGTACGCAGAGCCGCACTTCCGCGCTTAACGCGGCGAAGCTTATTTATGTGTCTGTATAGTAGCTTTGGGTTAACGCAGACTTTGACACAGATCTTGTTGGCTCTTTACCTTATCCTCCCTGCCGAGGTGTGACACAGCGGTTTCTTTTGTGTAATATAGTGTTTCCAAGTATCCTCGCTCGAGAGGCTACATGGGCGCGCCATGACAGACTCCTCAATCCCATGCATTTCCGGGTCCTGCTTCTGAGAAACGACTTCGCCTTGTCGGGTCGGGGGATTTTGGTTTTAGATGCCAATGCTACGAGCGTGTTGAATTTGTTGACAAATTTCCCGCATGCCACTTCTGGGGACCATTCAGTTAAGAAGGACCAGCTCGTAGCACTAATGAGTTCTGCCAGGTTATCGTAGTTGGTTACGACGTAAGATTCCACGTTGCTTTCATTAGGATAATCTGCATAACACAAGTATTGGAACAATAGTGTCGCATGATCGCTGCGGCCCAAGGGAGTGGATGTGGTTACTACGTCAATCATCAGTTCCTCATTGGTGAAAACGAGGTCCAAGATGGCCGGTTTGTTTCCTGTCCTGAATCGCGTTGGGGATGTGACATGGTTGTACAGCGGTGATCCTGCAATTAGCTCTTGTAGATCGGCTTTGAATGGTTCACTCATGGTGGCTGGGGTTTCTAGGCCCGTGCAGATTGAAGTCCCCTACCAGCAAAACGTGACTGTATGACCGTTCCAGTAATTCTTCAAAGCAGAAGACAGGGCCTTGTCCATTTCTAAAGTGGACATTGGTGGACGATATACGAAGGTCAATAAGCAATTATCGCCGTGATTTAGGTGTAGGCAGCACCATAAGGAGTCTACGGTTTGAATCCCAGGGTCGTTCATGAGCTCGATGAGAAGGTCTGAACGGTAGTAGAGAATTACACCGCCCCCCTTGGTGGGTCGATCGTTACGCAGTAGTGACATGCCAGGTAGTTCGATCTCAGCGTCACTAATCATGTCGTTCAGCCAAATAAATGTCGGGGAAGATATAAAAGATGGTGCAAGTTCACCATGAACCTTGGAGCTGTGAGTTCATACATGTATGTGGGTGTGCATTTGTCTATCTGTTATACGAGTTTGAATATGTGCCACTGCAATTATGATTGATCGCGTGGATATTGTGGGAAGGGTTGAGTGACTTCCGTGATGGAAGCGTGATTGGTTGGGTCCGTGACTTTAGTTGGAGGCGAGTCACATCCGCCTCGTCGCAGTGCTGTTAAACAGAAATCAGTGAACTTTCATAGGGAGCACGCTTATAGGCGAAAATATACCACGTCCAAGAGCACTGTCGCTAAACATTTGCTGGAACGGTGTAGACCTGAACCACTCAGCTGGTACCCCGGGTAAGTCATATTTTCGTCGTCGATTGAGCAGCCTGAGATTGCTGAAAAGACACAAGCGAGTGATTGGACGCTTGACAGGCGGGAGCACAGGTTTGGAAGTTATGCCCTGAATCAAGTAGGTTGTGGTAATCAATGGTTTTGAATGCATTTATGCAGGCGGACCATGGCTGATCCAATCCTCTGGAGAAAGGCACTCAGATACAATTGACCAGTGTTGGTAGACCAGAAAGGGGGTGAGTAAGTGCGAGGTTTGATGTGATTCGCTGTTGCCTTTGTAGCTTAATTCGGTCGCAGACCCACAGGCCAGGAGAGGACCTTGGAAAGTTTCCTTGATATCTTCAGACCGATAAAGTAAGTCATTGTAATCGTGGCTTATTTGAGTGGTAAATATGTGTAGGAGCATTTGGAACGAGTCCATTTCTAATAACCTTGCTGTTAGGAGTAGCGTGCCGTCCGCCATCGCCTGTATACCTTGTGAAAGGAGAGGGTTGATGTATCAAGGATACATTGCGGTTGACTTGGCGCTGAGAGTATTTGGTCAAGAGAAGAAATTACAGGTATAAGGGGAACATATACTTGGCATCTGCCGCGTATGTAGAGAGTCTAAATAACCGTGGATCCATTCATATTTATATATATACATATGTATATGCATAATAAACTTTCTACTGCATTATCTCCTGGCACAACTTCATAATGTCAGCCACACCAGCACGTTACAGCACCTTGTCTCATGATATCACGGTAGCCGGTTACATGAAGTGTGAAACCGAAAACATGGAAAATGTGCTCCGATAAGCCTGCTGATCATATACCCCACGTGCCTGCTCATTTTCGTTACATTCCAGATGAGCTGAAGCGAAGAAGAATAACGTGACTTCTTACGATCACATGGCTAGCTCCGCCATTGTCGAGTACTCTTCCAGTTCATGGACGCTGTGACTGCGACGGAAATTGTTAAAAGTCGGGACAGATTGCAAAATGTACTACCCTCCAGGCACTGCACATCTTGAGAAACCAAACAAACGTTCAAAGGGAAGTCTAGCTGAGCCGAGTCTGGTTGCCCCTAATGAAATACAAATAACAACGTATGATCTGGACACAGGTACCCCAGGCCGGTGATCCACACCAGTCTGGAAGTCACAAGCGGCTCGCAAATTGGGACCATTTAAATGATTCTGAACGAAGATGGAACCTCTCTATTACATCCAGTGGCTTGACTGCTAGCCTCAACGCTTCGTCAATCGCATCACTCGACAACGAAACACATCACTTTGCTACAAAGACTGCCGTATTGGTAAATGCCGCATCATCGCCGAAAGCACCACAGCAGGGCCAATTAATAGTGGCTGCGCAGCAAGTTCACTCAGGTAATGCGGGTAAATACAGAAAACAGCCAAACGCACTTCTCTCATTTACTGACGTTCTTGCGGCCTGTTATGAGTAATTTACAGCGGGATCCGCGCACACTAACCCTGATATAGACAAATATTATAGGCAGCCATGCAAGCAGCCATTTCTGCACGCAGTGTGGTATAGTGCTGCCGCCGTGCAAGCTACACGGATGCACGTTGTTATCAGAATCAGCGAGATCCTGAAGCCTTGTTGGAAGACGACATTGGCTCTACAACTCATGCTTACAATGCATTTACAGTGCTTGCAACAACACAATACGCAGTGTCTGTCATGTCCAGGGTGGATTTAAACAGCAACGTCTTAACTTGGTGCTAAACCAACTGCTCAGCAGTGTATTACCTGTGTTATCGATTGACGAAGAGGACATCTAAATCTCCTGCCATTTTAGTCTACTTTGAATGACATGGTTGTGAACACTCTTTTCTTAGGGACGTCGGGCACTCGTTCGATCCCGGTTTTCGCGTTCCCGTTTAAGTGCTCTGCTAGGAAATTCTCCGGACGTCCATTTTCGCGTACTGTAAAGGAGACGCGTTGCAGCTCACATATAGTCTCTTCCTCCGAGCATAGCTGGATAGCTATCACAAAGATGATACGAACGGGAGCTCGTTTATAATCCACAGGACACTAAACGTCAAACATAGGGTAGTGTACCATTTAAATTTCTTTTAAGCGAACATTTAAAATTGGAAGGTGTTTCAAGATTCGTTCTCAACTGTAAATTCCATTGCGGGGTAGCAATTGCTCAGCGCCGACAGTAATTGATCTGCTTGCTCGGCAGTGTGTACAACGATGAATGTGTCATTCATGTAGCGGCTATATGGATGCACTTTGTGTATATTACAGCTTGATGATCTCTGTATGCAATCTATCAGATCCACTAAGTATATGCAGATGGCTAACAAAAATACGCGGAATAGATGAATTCAGATTATCTTGTCGAAATGTTGTTCTTTCTTACTCATTTGACACTGGCATTTGTTCGTTGTGTAGTTCAGCCCACCGTGCTCGAAATAATAACGGTCTTACTCGAGAATGGCAATCACTCTCTCCGAGATTAGGCAAGAGGATAGGTAGTCACTGAAGGACACACAGGATGCGTTTGGTAATGTCGGAGGGGCGAAAAGTGAAAAAAAGCCTACGCTCGGGACGATTTGACAGCGAAAATATGCACGGTAAGTAGTGCCACAGAATATCCGAAAACAGAACCTCAGATAACGCATACTTCTTTGATGTAGTATTAAAAGGGAGAAAGCAACATTCCATGATATTTAAACTAAGTAAGAATACCGGGATTAACCTATCTAAGCATCTTGTACCGTGCATCTTGTTTTGTGAAGGAACTCTTAATTGTCACAAAATTATAAATTCTTTGCACATGCTTGTGATTGAACTTAGGATTGCACAATCACGGCTGACGTTGTATGCGCAGCCTTCGAAGTTGTAACAGAAGCGCCGTCCTGGATCTGTGCCTGCCAGTTTCGTGGGAGAGTGAAATCATTGTGGATGGTTCCGCCTAGTACACTATGATTCCTAACTTAGCCCGGAGCGCATAGTAAGGTATCTATGGATGACACCAATAGAAAGCTGCAACCTTCTTAACCAGGCTTGACTATCTTCCGAATTAGGCCAGTATGGTAATCAAAGTGTCCACCAAGGCACATTATGCGGCATAGGTGAGCACTTAATGTGCCAGGAACTGTAAAACCAGACACTCAATGTCATCACACAGCCACCGCGAGTACGTGAAACTCTTGTCTGGAACTCAAGACAGATGCTTACCGAATCTGTTCTTCGGCAATTGACTGGATCCTTAACGGAGTACCTATGCTACATATGATGACTGTTGAAATCTGTCGAGGCTTAAAAAACGATTTACTTGTTCGATTATCCTTCCATTTTATCTATTGCTGCAACCACCCTACGGGACCTGTCAAGCATATGCTTTTTTACCCGTTATAAATCATTGTTCATTGTTCATTGTTTCTGAGTAACGGTTCTACCCAATACGTCGATTGACTCAGCAGAATGTGCAGTGCAACGGCTGGGTGTGTGACTTCAGTGCCTAGTTGATTTCTACTTACTGAACTCTGGTTGTAACTGAATTCCTCAAAACGGATCTTGCCAACAGTTGATTGTCTGCTACCACTACGAATGCTCGTTAGCTTAGCGCTGTTGATGCTATACACTAAAAATACTGCATAAAGTTAATATTAAGGATAGGTAGCCAGTGGGCGATCAAAATGTGATGCCCTTAGCATCATGTTAAGTAACGCAGTATGTAAGGCCTATTGTTGCCTTTCTTCCAACTAACCATATCGCAGAACTGACTGGGAAATATTCGAATCACCGCTGGGATGGTATTATTTGGATGCAAGGTAACATATATGCGGCATGGGAATAGCAGCGGATTCTTTCCATGAGGATATAAATGCATGTGTATGCTGCGTTTTCCATTGAACACGACAAAAAAGCCACATGCATGAAAGGGGACAGCATTACTCCAGCCAGCACATGATAGAAAATCAACGGGTTTGGCCGGGCCCCCATTGCTCTCGTTATATGATCGCGCCGTAGCAATTTCACAAGCAAGATGGCGCATTGGGTGCACGCCTAGTGGAAAATCGCATTGCTGATGAACACCCAACTCTCAGGTGCACACAAACCGTCGTAGCTTCTGCAGTAACCTAAGGATATGAATAAGTCAATGAACAAACAATTAGCGCAGCGCTGCGGAATCGCGGCATTGCATCTATTGGTCTGTCATACTTCCTTCAAAATTGCAACTTCCATGAATTCCTGTTATAGGTTTGCAGGGAATTTACCTTCATCTGGAACAACAATACTAATAAGAATAAGAATCCTCTAATACTAATAAGAATAAGATATATTTTCTCGTGGTGCCGAGAAACCGAGCGCACGAAGCGACGGTTGACAGTTATAGTGCAACACGCTCAGGCATGTGAGGCCGTCCATTGTCTGGGTTTTTACGGGGTTACAATAGGGATGCTTTTGCGAATATTTTCATTTGGTGCTTTTGTCGCCGTACAGTACCAGTTCGCGGGCATCCGCGTTTGGTTGTTTTAGGCGCAGCTTGGTGATGCCATGATGGCAGCGGTTTGATGTGGGGGGATGGAGTATGAAAAGGATGTAACAGTTAGATTCACTAAACGAAAACACATAATACACAATCGTACTTAAACAGTAGGTGCCATTTGAGAGTAGCAAGCTAGAGATTTGCGAAAATAACGAAAAGACTAAATTAAGGTAACTCCAGGGGAGCATCATACACAAGTTGCTTTATCAGAGTAAACTAGGAGAATTAAAAAGAAGTAGACAAAGAAATAACCGCCTATTCACTACTAAGTCAGGACTTAGTCAGTGCATGGTAGTTTTGTAGAAGATGCCAAAGACAGGTGCTTAGTTTAGTGTGCAATAGTTATGCGATTTTTAATGTAGAGATATAGAGGAAATGCACTACAACTAAAAGCGAGGCTATGGTCTAAGGAGTAAATTAATGGAAAATATCGGTAAGACAGTAAGATGGTAGAGATGAAGTAACTAGTAACCAGGAGCACAATAGATTCAGTGCAGAATGAAGTAGGGTAAGAAAAAGTAAGTGAAGTAATACGGACATTCGTGGAACCGTCTCCCACGGACCTGCTTCCATGCAGAGTAGTCCCTAGAGAATTTTCACCCGCACATCCACGCCTCGTCTGGTCATGTATCGGTAGGGTTTAAAAGCGTGCTGGCCACCACCGATTTTATTCATCATTTGGGTAATTGTTTCCTTGGGTGAGCTACTTCCTCAAGCCAGTCAGCTCTTTCGTCATTCATAGCTTTTTGCGTGCATGGTGATCTGGATCATCGGTTGGTCTCATATGCCATTAAGTGTGAGTTCAACATTTCAGATTAGACTGTTTTATCTAAGGTTTGCACACTTTTTTATATTCACCAGTGGGTCTTTTTGGCGTGGGTATGCATGTTGCTTAGAAACTCCAAACCATCACCTCAGGAGATCGGCCCTCACGTGACTAAAAGAATAACAGGAGAATAAGATAAAATAGTTAGATTAGGGGATAGAAATATCAACGAAATAAGTAGCAAAATAGCATGTTTCGCGACATTGTGGAATGCCATATGATTAAGTGGGATAAAGTATTGCAGAAGTTTGGAATAATAGGTGGCGTTATTAACGAGTTGGCTTCTCAATCAATGCGCACTAGGTGGAGTAAATCATCAGGATGTCATAGCACAGTAAAATATTTACAATATACGAAGGAGAAATAAAGCAAGAGATAGACCTTTTTGTTTATCCATCTACAACTGGTGAGCGCCAAGGTTACACCCATGGGTAGAAACGGACCTGCACTTGTATGGGAAAATAACACCCCGAATTCCTTAGCCAGGCCGAAGAAGAGAGCCAGGCGTCCCAACATAACCCCAACGACTCAGCCTCCAGCAGCACCAACTCTATTCTCTCTCTCCTATAAGTAAAAACATTGCCTGCAGGGCGCCTGCCACACCTTCTGTACAGTGTGTTGCACCTAGTAGCCTGTTCGCAACACAGAAGACCGCAAGCTACAGTCAACCAGCCATAGTGAACAACCCGATAAGATACGCATCGGTTGCCGCCAAGCAAACACCGGAAAGAACACCGTTAACCTTTGTGCCCGGACCAGAGCAAACCAAAATGTCGCAGCACGGATGGTCCCCGTCAGTGCCATCCACAATTTCAGCAAAAACACTGGATACTAAATCTCAAAATCCAAAACCAGTAGCCACCAGGCGCAACCGTGGTGCCTTAAACCTTGTGTGCACGAATGTCTCCGAATCAAAATCCAATACAATTAAGGGTAGGTTGACGGACGATCCAAATCCATGGGTTCCATCTATACCTCGATCGGTGTCCCACGACATTAAAAAGAATCTCGAGTCACCCAAACGCGTTGCACTACGGTGAACCCCGGTTACTTCGGGTAACACTAAACTCGGCGGACGAGACTGAGGCCGTTCTGCTGTCTGCCAATCATCTCCGCAACGACTCAAGTGGAGTGAGCATACTACCTGAAATCTCGTGGAAAGAACGTTCAGCGGATTCCGCCAACCAAGAGAGGAATAGAAAGTCAAGATAACAAAATGGTGATTGCTCATGGTGTTCCTGAGCTTACAGATTCCTTTTCCGACGATGCTCAGATGCACGACCGCGAGCAATGGCAATACATCCGGGAGGGGTGCGGTCCCGGGCTGTTAGAACTTGTGTTGCAATCAGAACCAACGGCACAAAACCTTCTAGAGAAATGGACTAAATTCCGTTGCAGATTGCCAACAGAAATTCGTCTGAAAGCAGCGGGAACATCAGCACCTTCTAATGACAATTCAGTGGAGGCACAACTCGCAACGAACACGCCAACTGCAGGACCCGACTCGGAGACGGTTTCAACAGTAGCCATAATATCCGGATGGACAGAGAAGAGCACGAGCACACACCGGGATCCGGAGCATCAGATACCTGACTATATACCAAATTCATCGCAAGCATCTACAACCTATCCAAAAAACGCTTAGTTGCCGACCCTTTATTGATCGGCGTAAACTCACTTGTTTCATCCATCCAATCTAACACAATTTGGTCTCCGAGAAGCTCTCATGCATGTACACAAATACCCAATGTCTACTCAGTAAATTAGGTGACTTAAGACTTCGACACGCGTCAGCAGCTTGGGACCTCATCGCTGTCACCGAAACGTGGTTGCGCAGTGAGATAACGGATGCCGAAATCGCGCTAACAGGCATATCCGTTGTCCGGAATCATCGAGCCAGCAAAGGTGATGGAGTAGCCTTGTACTTTCGTAACAACCTGCAATGCGAACACATAAACAATTCGGAAACCGACGTACCTGACGCCATTTGGTGCAGTTTCCGGCTGAAAGGGAACGATGTTGGCCTATTAGTTGTTGTTTACCGCCCAGCATCGTCTACTTTTGAGATGGGCTGCAATTTGTTGGCTGCGTTGAAGCAAGTGATCAACAGGAAGTACAGTCACATTCTAGTCACCGGTGACTTCAACTTACATGCTTTCGAATCCCAGGCCACACCAGGAGAGCTGCAAGAGCTGGTTTCAGACTTTCCGCTTTATGGCCACGTCACTACGCCCACCAGATTCAGGGGAACTAACAGGCCATCCATCTTGGACCGAATATTTACCAATGAAGAACTGATGGTCGGGAGAGTGATAACCGATACTCCTTTGGGCCGCAGTGACTATGCGACGCTAGTGTTTCATTATATGCGCTACGCGGATTATCCTAAAGAACATGCTGAGGAATAGCATGTCGTAACCAAGGATAGCGACCTGTCCGACCTCACTGATGTAAAAAGCTGGTCATTCTTAGCCGAATTGACCCTTTAGGTGGCCTGTGGAGCATTCGTCAACATATTGAACAAGCTCGTGGCAAGCACATCTGAAACCAAACTCTACCGGCCCAAAAGGATGAAGTCTTTCGTAAGGAGCAGGACACGTAAATGCATGCCTTTAAGGGACTTAGCATGGCGCACCTACATAGCCTCCCTGAATAACGACACGTGGGATGTCTACACAATGCAAAGAAGGCACTGCGTCAAACTCGTCCGGGAGGATAAACTGAAGAACCAACAAGGTTTAGTGGAAAAGTTTTGTTCTAATCCCAAATTGCTATACAGACATGTAAACAATTTGCGCCGTGTTAAGCGCGGTATTCCTGCTCTGCACACAGCATGCAGCTTAGCCCAATCCGCAAAAGAGACGGTCAACGTTCTCGGACAACAATTTGGCCGAACCTTCCAAATCATTTCAGTCATCATACATTCTGCGTAATCAGATAATGTCACCACCAGAGCTTAATCACATACCGTTTACCTCCACAGCTGTACTGAGGAGGCTAATGTCTCTGGGCGAGTTCAGCTCCCCGGGTGCGGACTGCATTCGCCCGAAGGCATTGAAAGTTGCTGCCATGAGTTTGGCAGGACCATTAGCAATTTTGTTTCAACGATGTATGAACGAAATGCACGTCCCAACGATGTGGAAGCACGGAATCATCACACCAATCTACAAAAGTGGCAGTCGTGCTGAACCAGCAAATTATCGCCCGATAACACTAGTTCAGTGATCTCCAAGGTTATGGAGTCCATTGTCGCTGAGGCTTTGATGAGGTACCTGGAGAACAACATAATTCTCGTTCCAGGGCAGCACGCGTTTCACCACAATCGCTCCTGTACCACTAATCAGTTGATTGCTCGTGCAAGCTAGACGGAATCTCTGGATTCTTGTGTAGGAGTCGATGCGGCCTATCTGGATTTCTCAAAGGCATTCGACCGTCTATACCATCGCATTCTACTCCACAAACTCCGGAAGTTTGGAATCGGCCATCCTGTTCTGGGCTGGATAGGAGCATTTCTCGTACAACGTCACCTGAATGTGAGGGTTAGAAGCAACCTGTCGGAATCCATCGAAGTTCAGTGCGACATGTAATGTTGTAAAAAAGAACTAGATTATTTCTCAGGCGGCGCAGCCAAAGGCGGCCCAATATAAGGCGATGACAGCGGTCTTCATAGCTCAGAGTGGTGGACCGGCCAATAAGGGGTTTTGTGAAAGAACGCTGAAGGTTTTCTAAAGTTATTAGATCCAATCTTCTCAGATGTCTATGGATAATTGTGCAGTAATACATCATGGGTCCTACGATTATCTAAAGCATTTACAGTCTCGCTCCGGATAGAGCAAATGATTCAGCGATATAGGCTTGCAATTGCCTTGCCTTTAATATCTGATACGAGACACGTTCGGAGAGTTTAGCATGTCATCCACAGTTACCTACTATGCGATCCGGGCTAAGTTAGGAATCATAGTGTACTAGGCGGAGGCTGACCGAAGTAGTTCGGAACCATCCACAATGATTTCACTCTCCCACGAAACTGGCAGGCACAGATCCAGGACGGCGCTTCTGCTACAACTTCGAAGGCTGCGCATACAACGTCAGCCGTGATTGTGCAATCCTAAGTTCAATCACAAGCATGTGCAAAGAATTTCTAATTTTGTGACAATTAAGAGTTCCTTCACAAAACAAGATGCACGGTACAAGATGCTTAGATAGGTTAATCCCGGTATTCTTACTTAGTTTAAATATCATGGAATGTTGATTTTCCCCTTTAATACTACATCAAGGAAGTATGCGTTATCTGAGGTTCTGTTTTCGGATATTCTGTGGCACTACTTACCGTGCATATTTTCGCTGTCAAATCGTCCCGAGAGTAGGCTTTTTTCACTTTTCGCCTCTCCGACATTACCAAACGCATCCTGTGTGTCCTTCAGTGACTACCTATCCTCTTGCCTAATCTCGGAGAGAGTGATTGCCATTCTCGAGTAAGACCGTTATTATTTCGAGCACGGTGGGCTGAACTACACAACGAACAAATGCCAGTGTCAAATGAGTAAGAAAGAACAACATTTTGACAAGATAATCTGAATTCATCTATTCCGCGTATTTTTGTTAGTCATCTGCATATACTTAGTGGATCTGATAGATTGCATACAGAGATCATCAAGCTGTAATATACACAAAGTGCGTCCATATAGCCGCTACATGAATGACACATTCATCGTTGTACACACTGCCGAGCAAGCAGATCAATTACTGTCGGCGCTGAGCAATTGCTACCCCGCAATGGAATTTACAGTTGAGAACGAATCTTGAAACACCTTCCAATTTTAAATGTTCGCTTAAAAGAACTTTAAATGGTACACTACCCTATGTTTGACGTTTAGTGTCCTGTGGATTATAAACGAGCTCCCGTTCGTATCATCTTTGTGATAGCTATCCAGCTATGCTCGGAGGAAGAGACTATATGTGAGCTGCAACGCGTCTCCTTTACGGTACGCGAAAATGGACGTCCGGAGAATTTCCTAGCAGAGCACTTAAACGGGAACGCGAAAACCGGGGTCGAACGAGTGCCCGCTGTCCGTAAGAAAGTAGTGTTCACAACCATGTCATTCAAAGTAGACTAAAATGGCAGGAGATTTAGATGTCCTCTTCGTCAATCGATAACACAGGTAATACACTGCTGAGCAGTTGGTTTAGCACCAAGTTAAGACGTTTCTGTCTAAATCCACCCTGGACATGACAGACACTGCGTATTGTGTTGTTGCAAGCACTGTAAATGCATTGTAAGCATGAGTTGTAGAGGCAATGTCGTCTTCCAACCAGGCTTCAGGATCTCGCTGATTCTGATAACAACGTGCATCCGTGTAGCTTGCACGGCGGCAGCACTATGCCACACTGCGTGCAGAAATGGCTGCTTGCATGGCTGCCTGTAATAGTTGTCCATATCAGGGTTAGCGTGCGCGGATCCCGCTGTAAATTAATCACAACAAGCTGCCAGAACGTCGGTAAATGCGAGAAGAGCGTTTGGCTGTTTTCTGTATTTACCCGAATTACCTGAGTGAACTTGCTGCGCAGCCACTATTTATTGGCCCTGCTGTGGTGCTTTCGGCGATGATGCGGCATTTAACAATTCGGCAGTCTTTGTAGCAAAGTGATGTGTTTCCTTGTCGAGTGATGCAATTGACGAAGCGCTGAGCGTAGCAGTCAATCCACTGGATGTAATAGAGGGGTCCCAACTTCGTTCATAATCATTTAAATGGTCCCATTTTGTGAGCCGCTTGTGACTTCCAGACTGGTGTGGATCACCGGCCTGGGGTATCTGTGTCCAAATCATACCTTGTTATTTGTATTTTATTAGGGCGCAACTAGGCTCGTCTTAGCTAGACTTCCCTTTGAACGGGTGTTTTGTTTCTCACGATGCGCAGTGCCTGGACGGTAGTACATTTTGAAATCTGTCCCGACTTT
The DNA here is from genome assembly GCA_944474145.2 of Dicrocoelium dendriticum. Taxonomy (NCBI): domain Eukaryota; kingdom Metazoa; phylum Platyhelminthes; class Trematoda; order Plagiorchiida; family Dicrocoeliidae; genus Dicrocoelium; species Dicrocoelium dendriticum. The sequence continues at coordinate 74,126,703 of OX104071.1, read as the reverse complement.
TAACAATTTCCGTCGCAGTCACAGCGTCCATGAACTGAAAGAGTACTCGACAATGGCGGAGCTAGCCATGTGATCGTAAGAAGTCACTTTATTCTTCTTCGCTTCAGCTCATCTGGAATGCAACGAAAATGAGCAGGCACGTGGGGTATATGATCAGCAGGCTTATCAGAGCACATTTTCCATGTCTTCGGTTTCACACTTCATGTAACCGGCTACAGTGATATCATGAGGCAAGGTGCTGTAACGCGCTCATGTGGCTGACATTATGAAGTCGTGTCAGAAGATAATGCAGTAGAAATTTTATTATGTTTCTACATATGTATATATATATATATATTAATGAATCGAACTGCGGCCATTTAGACTCTCTACATACGCGGCAGATGCCAAATATATGTTCCCCTTATTCCTGTAATTTCTTCTCTTGACCAAATACTCTCAGCGCCAAGTCAACCGCAATGTATCCTTGATACATCAACCCTCTCCTTTCACAAGGTATACAGGCGATGGCGGACGGCACGCTACTCCTAACAGCAAGGTTATTAGAAATGGACTCGTTCTAAATGCTCCTACACATATTTACCACTCAAATAAGCCACGATTACAATGACTTACTTTATCGGTCTGAAGATATCAAGGAAACTTTCCAAGGTCCTCTCCTGCTCTGTGTGTCTGCGACCGAATTAAGCTACAAAGGCAACAGCGAATCACATCAACCTCGCACTTACTCACCCCCTTTCTGGTCTACCAACACTGGTCAATTGTATCTGAGTGCCTTTCTCCAGAGGATTGGATCAGCCATGGTCCGCCTGCATAAATGCATTCAAAACCATTGATTACCACAACCTACTTGATTCAGGGCATAACTTCCAATCCTGTGCTCCCGCCTGTCAAGAGTCCAGTCAATCGCTTGTGTCTTTTCAGCAATCTCAGGCTGCTCAATCGACGAGGAAAATATGACTTACCCGGGGTACCAGCTGAGTGGTTCAGGTCTACACCATTCCAGCAAATGTCTAGCAACAGTGCTCTTGGACGTGGTATATTTTCGCCTATAAGCGTGCTCCCTATGAAAGTTCACTGATGTCTGTTTAACAGCACTGCGACGAGGCGGATATGACTCGCCTCCAACTAAAGTCACGGACCCAACCAATCACGCTTCCATCACGGAAGTCACTCAACCCTTCCCACAATATCCACCCGATCAATCATAATTGCAGTGGCACATATTCAAACTCGTATAACAGATAGACAAATGCACACCCACATACATGTATGAACTCACAGCTCCAAGGTTCATGGTGAACTTGCACCATCTTTTATATCTTCCCCGACATTTAGTTGTACCTTTAAGAAGATCATGCCTACATAGTTGTGTCTCGCATTGCACGAGAATATATGTACTTATTTATTTATTACTTGATTAACGCCAGATGGATTATCAACAAACGGTAGTTCCTAAGCATGCTTGTGCATTTAAATGAGCTGCAATCAATCCTCGTTACCTAAACGTAGTACCACGCACATATATTAGACCGTAGTCAAAATACCACCGTTTCAGGACCATTTTCGTAAAGAGCGCTGTAAAAGAAAAGGTGGAGGATGCCTCATGCAACTCTATGACATAGGTATAGCTGAGCAGTCTGAACATCCACCGTTGGCAAATCTGCCTGATTCTCTCTGGTTTTTCGTCTCAGAAATCTCGGTATACTTCCATCTATCCGCAAACCACCAAACTCATCAATCATGAATACTGTCCGAATTTGGATCGGAATAGACGTGCAAACATAGGATAATTTTAGATGATTTCAACATAACAAAGATACACTGGTCCTCCCAGACCTTCTTGTTTGTACACAGAGCCTTCATTTACCCAGTCAGTGTTGGTTGGACACAGTAGTTTACTATAACAACTAGGTTGATGTAATGTGATGTTTACATAGGGTATTGCCAACGTACTGGGAGAAGCTTCAGATAACACCCTAGTAGCGACGGCAACATGATACTCTTAACTTGCAGCGTTATAATCGTCACCAGAAAGTACCTCCTTCCTACTACAGAAGCCGCAGTATTAACTGGGATCCCTTCCGTCAAATAATCCGGTCCTGCGCTTGAGATGCCTTTATGTCACCGGCGATTCATGCACAGCCGTGGAACGCTTTTAGTATTAGTTTCAGCAAACCATAACCCTCGTTGTTGCACAAGAAAATCGAGTCGGTGACGTTTCATTAGAAGCAGCCGAACATTCGATGAGTCAGAAATCCAGCAAACGGATCGCGAGCTTAAAAGAGGATAGGACATTTTTCAATGCTTCCACAGATACACCGTTCAGCTCTGAAATCAAGCACTTACAATTAATGCGGAGAGCACACGTAGATCAAGCAACACTACGAATGACATGTAAAGCAAAAGAGCAGGACTGACTCCTCCGTCGAAGAACCAACAAACGCTTTTCCTTGATCACTGAAATGGTGGACGAAATCCAGGCGTATGTAGCTTTCTTCTCCTTCATCTACACAACAAGACACGCGCTATAAGTACTCTAATGCTCCATCTAAGCTGCTATTGCTGTCCGCAATATCAGCCAAGCAGCATATTCTATTCAACCGTGCTCAATTCTAGAAGCTGATGACATCCCTTCAACCGCCATGAAACTGGGAGCGTCGGATGTATCACTGCTCCTTTCGTATGTGTTTGCCGTTTCACTGGGATACAAGTAATTTGCATATTAATGGAACACTGCATTCATCATTCATCGCCACAAGGGCTGCGGAAAACACGGAATGGACGGTAACAGGCCAAGCAGAAACAATCTTTTTTTAGCCACGTTACTCGTGATTTTAGTAACATGTGTTACGAAGATCATGAACTCATTGGAGCTGATAGACAGTTCTTAAAATGCTTTATTTAGCTAACGATCGTACACATACTGGCAGCTGCATTACTTGAACTACAAACCGAACTCCATGGACTCAAAGTATGCCACTTTAATTCTATGCTTGCACATGCAGAAAATACTCAATCATGGGCCTCATAAACGGTTACCGAATCTACAAGCTTTCTTTGAAGTCCGCAACAAATTAATGGATTTGTTATCATCATACACGTACCGTTCCTCCAAACTAGTCACCTTAGGCGTCTACTGCTCTACCCCGTGTCCAAGTACCAGCGGGATCAAACAAGGATTGCGCTGGATACATTAAGTTTCTTCATTGTGTCAACGACAGCAGTTCGGTTAACAAACATGGCGTGCCCTATTTCTTTTTAATGATGTAGCAATTTTCCACAATTGCCGAAGTGTTAAGCTACGGAATGTACTACAACTCATACAAGAATACATTCATTTACTTGGGACTTGGTGCGACAGATGGATGATGACGTATTCTACACAACAGTCAAGTATCATATTTTACGGTCGCATGACACCTGAAGTATCCATCACACGTAACAGCGAACGCATCTGTGGACAGCGGTTTATCGGTGACCTCGCAATCAGACATTCTTGAACCTACAACTTCTCTGAACAGATTGAGTACCAGATAGCACGAGCAGACAATCCTTCGCTAACATCTCTCATAACATGCATACAATCACAGCTACAGTTGAACTATGTGAAATCCTTCATCGTCCCATCCTGGAGTATCGCAGCATAATCTGAGTCCATATGAGGAAATCAGACAGAACACCGATAGAAAGCCTTCAACGATCGTTTACTAAGCACCTATTGGAACAATGCTATGCTAACATCTCAGGAGCGATGCTAGCAACTTTATCGCCATTCGCTTTGGCTGCGAAAACTAAAATATAACTGGAGACTACTGCGCAATCTGATTTATGATAATACCCATTGCAATCGATTCATGCTTAACATTGCAGCACAATTACACTCGAGACCTAGGTACCAAAGACCTTACCCTGATTATATCAAGAAGCAAGACAAATTTGTGGTCTAACTTTCATCACACCATATATGCTTCGCTGTGGAATCGGTTGCCATTCACCATCAGGTCGTGTGAGACTGTGCAATGCTTTCGCAGTAAGTTGGGAAGCTACCTCTACCTGGACACCATTATGTCGCTTGTTGTGGGGAAGGTCTTTTGAACCTCCATTCAATGAAGGCCCAGATAATGTCTAATGGATGTCCTATCACTGATGCACGCAATGTAAGTAGTCCTCTGTGTCCACAACGTACTCAAACTACCATCTCATAAGACAAACATATGGGTCAAATACCTTTTCAGAAATGCAGACAAATATAAGAAGCTAACGTGCTATTGCTCTTGCATGAGCACGACCGCATCCGTGCTTTTATGTTCTCTGCCAAATATTGTCACAGCTTTTCACTTGAGCAGAAACATGCCCATTAGTCTTAAGCTTATTTTTATCATTCTTAGTAGTGGTAGTGGTATTAACATTATATTCCTGCGGTCTATTTTTTCGACCAGAGGCAATACTAACCTGGAGCCTAAATGTGCCACGGAACTTTGCACCTTGGACCGAGCACAAATTGTGTGCTCGATGGGTTTCGGCTGTTAGGAGAGCATTGAAAATTTGGCATAAGGACGCCGGTTACCAGCCCAGTCAGAATGCGAAGCAATGGTAACTCTTTCCGACAAAAGGTCGGTTAAAGTGGTGCTGACGTAAAACGTATAAACGCCACATCCTATTTTGACGAGCAACAGCCAGGAGTATTGTTGGTGACCCTAGCACAGACACTCTTATCCCTGTTTGCCTTCCGTTAACAGCAATGTGTCAACCTACTCGGGAGCATACCTGTCCCCCATAGATGCATACATCTGGTCCTGTGCATACATCCAGGACGTCCCATTGGTTAATGTCTCCTGACTAATGAGAGTGTCACTGGTATTGCGTGCATGTAACCCCTCAGGGAGAGAATGAATTGATGCTCGTGTGAACTTGAATACACGACACGTTCGGTTTATTTTTGTAAAATGCTCTTATCAGCGTTATGCGTGAAGTTCCCTGTAACGTTCTAAAAGTGATGAAATGATTGCTTCCCTTAGCAACTATTGCATTTTTCAAGTTGCATAACTGTATCGATGCAAACCATCGATACCGATCTTTAAGTCGACTGGTCAGGTCATTTGGGTCGTGTCGGTTTGCGGGTGTTTTACTTCTCTTAAGAGAGAAAGGAAGCCTTCTACATGATAGTACGCCACGATAGTACGCCATCTCAGCACTGCGTGTTGCACAGTGATTTGATAGAGGGTAGCCGACTCTAAATGGGACTTCGACGGATCTCCGGTGGTAACTGTAACAGTTCCTAGTTTGGGCGGAAATTGTCCCTGTATATAACGCAATAAAGCGTGTGTACCTACTTAATCGAATACACTAGCAGCTTATCGGGTGCTATTTCCAGGCACGCATATAAGGCGGGGCTCTATTCATTTCGAGTGCATCATTAGCTAGTAGTCGCAAGGAAGTCTGATGCGACCGGAGCCGGAAGGTTGTCTAATATTTAAGCATATCCACGTTATGTAAACTTGTGAACTGCATTTTACGCGGTAACAGGATGAAAAGCCAGCTACCATATTTGAGGGCGGTTCCCAGTCGTGTAAAATGTTTCTCTGTCCAGGGAAATACCTGGAGTAAATGGCATCTAGCGCTTTAAACTTGTTCGATCACTATCTAACTGCTTCCTGACAAACTACCGCATGGGTGTTATTAGTTACTTGAGCCAGATTGCATGGCATATCATCACGAAAACTTGTTTCGCTGGGTTTTCACAAGGAATTCACTATCAGGCTATCTACTTCACCTACACCTTCATGAAATGTGGGCGCTCTGGGAGTAGCCGAAGACCCTAAACCGCACCATGTATCATATGTGTTCTCAGTAGTAAGCAGTCATCACGAAAGTCTGTCAAGATCGTCGCATTCAGAAGATGAGCTCAGACTTCAAAATATTGAAGACCAAATGCTTAAGAAGTAAATACAAGTTACATGCTGACTTCCCAATTAAACCCGAACAAACCGTCGTTGATGTTCAGAGGTTGTCCCAGTGCTTTCGGGATCCTAGTATCCGCGGAAGTCCACATCAGTTTACAGACTTCAGCTGTAATTAACAGTGTTACAACGAGTTAACATGGTCTACTTCCATCTTCTGCAAACCGCTCGTCAAAGTTTAGTGCGTTGCGGATCTCTTGAGTCACTCGCATCGTGTATGACCATACGGCGGAATATTTTGCAGTTCAGGTTAAGTCAGTTAAAGATGCGACACAGTAACCTTTCTCCCAGTGCCTTTTGCTCACTGACCGATGTTCAAGCCTTTAACCTAATCCAACAGCATTGAGTGTCACTCAAATCGGCCCTTTCATTCCGAACACACCAGTTGAATGTGGCCGTCCTCCGCAAGAACCAGCAGCAGAAGAAGCGGTTCCGTCCGTAAACCACTCGTGAGCAAATGCTGGACCGTAATTGCGTTTCGTTGGCAGCGCTTTTATGCTTCAGCAGCGACAAGAGAAACAAACAAAAAGATAAAGTAAACTAGGCAGGCATGCAAAGATGTTGACGTCATCGTCGGGTGATTTTTGCAGGGTTCCAGACAGGCTCAGTGAAGATACCGAGGCTGTCAGCTCATTGTGCGGCTTAGAGGGTGTTTTTTGGTGCTATTAAAAACAGGAGAGGCATTTAAGGTTCGAGCTAACAGGTAGCTGGAACGACCTGTGGTTCCAGTTTCCTAAAGCATGAACTTGTCTGTCATGCTATAACGCATATAGTAAATCTCCGTTTTATCCTGACAGTGCTTCCTGCTCTTTCGAACTGCTCATATCATCGGCCGGTGGCTGGAAGTTTTAGGCGTTTTTCACGTAAGCCAGAGGACACCGGTTCGAATCCGCGTAGGAGCGGGTGAGCCTGCAGTATACACAGCCCACTCGCGACTGTTGATGATCACGCGGCAACGAAGCCTTATTACGGCGTGCCAACTTCCCGCTGATGCCTTCTCCGTCTTCTTCTAATTCCGCCTAACAATTTTCTATCACTACCTCGGTAATGCTGTCTAACTAGGGATCCATTAAATACTGAACAATGAGAACCTGTTATTTACTGAAATTTTCACTGACATATAGCTAACAATAGTAAATAATACATTTGTAAAACGGAATAATAATAAACAGACAAGTGGCGATGAGGTTATTTAAATAAATGAATGGTATATTCTCGGTAAAACGAGGCACACCTGTGAAAGTGCGATCAAATATATATACAAGCATAGCAGCGTTGAAATGGTAAAGCATTTGGTTTCAATGAAAGGTATAACCGAAGTGTTCTTAATGCATACGAGTGAGAATTTTGCCAGCTAATAGTCCGACGCAGGAACATGATGGCCCTGGAGGGCGCAAAAATCAGTCATAATTGTTGTGTCAATATCCAAGTTCGGTGTGGTTTCGCCATGTGGTAATCCATGAGCACAGGAGCCAAATTAAGAGTTCAGTGCAATCGTTGTCCATTAAAAGCTAGGAATGTTCGGTGCTTCATCCAAGTGTTCTCCATAGCAAAGTCGGTTGTACGGGCTGCAAGTAGAAGTCTGATGACTGCGCCAGTGTGAAATGGTGGGCTGTGACTTTATTCATTGGCGATTCACATCCGCCACGTCGCAGTGCTGTTAAGCGGACATTTGTGGGTTTTTATAGGGAGTACGCTTGCCAGGCGAAAACCCACCACATGCTGGAACACTGCCGTAGGTTATTTTGAACAGTAGTGCAAGCTGGCGATGCACCATAAAGACGGATTTGGCACGCGGTTATTCGCAGTCGATTAACGGTCAGATTTCGTTTCTGGTTGTCTGATTGGTTTACTCATGATTCGGCAGTAGTCGTTGAAACCAGTCGGAGATACAGAAGAGTCGTAGAGTCGAGTGATGAGTGGTGCATTTGAGTAAAATTGTCCAGTTAATAAAGGCTAGCCTCTTCTGTGATATACTTGTCCGGGCTGTGCAGGCCGTGTCCATCTATTCACGCTGGACTTGTCATGGGGGTGGTGAGTGCAGTTGGTCCTTATGGCTGAATACGTTCATATCAGGCGAAAAGGTCATTGCTTTGTCCAGTGTGGGATCCTTACGAAGTGCTTAGTCCGCAAAATAGGATCAGAATTCCTTCAAATGTAAGTAAGAATTAGATGTAATCGTTTCCATGGTTAAATTAAAACTCCATGAACGGCCATGGGAAAAGGCATTTGTTCGAACGCCAGTGAGAATAAGCAAAGCTGTCCGTGGCAGTGAAGGTAAGCACGATAGTATAATCTGCCCTGTTTTGGAACCGAGGATCCATATATATATATATATATATATATATATATATATATATATATATATATATATATATATATATATATATATATATATATATATATATATATATATATATATATATATATATATATATATATATATATGTATATATACTATTCCAAGTGCTTAAATTGTGACATTGAGTACGATGCAGGCTAAACCCATTTGTTTAGTCCCCATAAAAGCGGCATCTCCAGCATGGTGGAAAAAACTCCATTCGGAACGATGACTGATTTCTTCGGAGATAAGGATTGCTCTTCAAGTCCAGGAGGAAGTATCTAGTGTTCAAGCTATTGACGACGGGTCAGCCAGTCCCATAGGATGACCCTTTTTGCGTCGGTCGATGTATCTGTGGAAATCTCGGGAAACACAGGCAACGAACAAGAGGCAGCCAACCAGAGAGCCAAGAATGCATCAAGAAGCACTATCGAAAGACTGATGGCATGAAAGGGTGAATAGCTATAGGATACTCTGAGGCCTATGTAGTTTTGTTTGGTATACCTGATTTGCAAGCACCTACTTTACTTCACGTCTCTGGTGTGGCTCAGACTGCAACTACTACGTAGGAAGCAGATTCTGCAAGCGCAGAGTTAAAAGACCGAGATAACAAAGCGTGTTTACAAAGTTAAGCGAATAATACGTTTGTTGGAGAGAAAGATAGTTAAACTGACGATGATGATAGCCGTCTGAATCCGAGAGGCAGCTTAGATAAAAGTAAGGCCAACTAGATTGCGACGGAAAGCGGGGAGCAACCAGTTCGTAAAGCAACGTTTCAAGAGGAAAGGGAAATGCAGAGAATCGGCGAGGAACGGATGCATGCAGACAGAAGTGTGATTAGTAGTAAGTGAGCATTATGACGCTGAAGCGCTTATAATTCCGTCGTCTGAAAGCCGTCAGAGTCTCGAGAAAAGGGTCACAGGAGACCAAAACTGTGCCGTGCATTGGGAGTCGTTAGGCCGGGTACGGTCAGATGGATAATGTGTTACAAATTAAATGATCTCACATAAGTGACGTTTATATGAACGTGCTTGTCGCAGCAAACTGATTCATTCGTCGTGACAGTATTCACTGGAGCTGCAGTCCTAGAAGTACAGTTAATCTAAAACGACTTTCAGCAAGAACTTACCTTCCAATGCTATGCTGGCAGCAAACAATACAGACATTTTTTGAAAGAAATCAGTACCAGTACACTCATTAACTGTGGTTCTTACAGGAAATCAGCATAAACGACCTCTGTGAGTGGTATAACGTAGATTTTTGGCTTGTGAAGCTATCCGCAATTTATTCGTTCACTCAGAGGCCCAAATAGACAGTGTCCAACGGATTCACTGGAGTGATGCAACACTGTATTGTAGTCATTTTTATGGTCCAATATAAGAATCTTAGGCGTTCAAGGACTGGATTCCTGTGCTGTAATGACTTGCGCTGAATAATAAAGCGAAATTCCTGTTTTCTACTGGAGAATCCGTTTGAGAAATCCATCATATCGTAAGAAGCAGGAAAACATAACAAGCGTTATGTTACGTTCCATCCCTTAGCGTTTATTCGAATAAAAATCTATGACCACCACCTCCCTAATAGCCTTCATTCAACACTTGTGTTTGTAACGCCTGGGCACTTTATCTGTGGATAACAGGTTAATATCTCAAATGGCCTCTGAAATTTTCCCAAGCACCCGCTTTACTGAGATAGAGTCGGAATAATTTTAACCTCGCCATAAAACTATTTTTAGAGACCTACAGCAGCGAGCTTCCCCTAGTCCCAGTCAGCTACTTTCAAATGACTTGATCACTAAATCCAGTTGTATTAGTGTACTGACGGTAACAGCTATTACGGTATGATCAAGGAGGTAGTAGATCTTTGACGATTGTACTGCGAGAAACCCACGCTACACAAGGCAGAATATAAGTCCATTAGAAATAGGCGAACGGCTTGTTCGTCCTTCATAGCTGCGGATCACAACAAATGATTCATTCGTAAGACAGTTTGCAACCGGCCGCTTACTTAAACTCATGCAGCTATGCCGTGTGACCAAGGTGTGTGTGAGTGTGTGTGGTTGTGAGCCAGACTCCGGTGCAACAGGTCTACCATCTCTGGGCCGAGGCTACCGTATGGCAGTTGAAGAGATGAAGTGGTGCTTCAGCTTTGTCTCTGTCTTGACCCTGATAATTAGACCTGCCCTGGTGTTTGCTCTTCCTCCTTGCTCCTCCCTCGCATCATTGCCGCCGCCGCCGCCACACCACCACCACCACCACCACCAGCACCACTCATATGCACTCTACTCAATCATTAGAGATCCATAATTTGGCGTTCATCCCCTCTCTCTCTCTCTCTCACTTCCTGGATGTGGGTTTGCCGTCATGGATGACCATTGAGTTGGTAACCCTTGCCCTCCGGCTATATTCAGCCAGTCCAATCCTAAACACTATCAGCAGTATGGTAACCTCTGCCGAGTTCGTTTCAAACAATTGGCCAATTAATGCAGGATAGATTTAATCCAGCAAGCGATAGTACTCAAGGTGAAATGCTGTTCATAGCTTCTATTAGATATCTGTTTGGACTGCATCCGTTGCGACAATGAAATGTGTCACTGTGATCAACATAATTAACCTGCATCTATGTCGATTCATCGTTTTGCACCTGAACGATTGAAGGGTTTTGGAAAATCCGCAGTGTATTTGCTTTGCGACATGCAATCTCTAGTATGACCACGGTTTACTTGGAAGTGGACCTTGGTCATTCCGATCACTGGGACCATATCCTAACTGAAGGGGTTTTGGTGTTGCTTTCTCTCTCATTCCTGTACTCCCTAAAAGGTTTCTTCCTTGTTTAGACTCATCATGTGGAGATTGTCTGAGCAGAGCTTGAAATTCTGGACGTAATTATTGATGGCTCTCACCTTGATTCCTAGGTCAGTGGGATAAGTAAGTTTATCTACATCTAGTTGACAGTTCCGCCCCTCCGGTGTCAGGTGCAGAAATGAATTCCGCACAACCATCCTGGACAGAAGTTTCAAGAATCTGTGAAAAGAATGCTACCGGGAATGTGGGTGTTATAGCGTGAGTAAGAAAACTCCACCACTCCCTGTTGTTTTATGAGTTTGCCTCACTCGTCCATATTCATCCCGCTCTCTTTTGTGGTTCCCCGCATACGTATTTCTGTCTGCGTCACATTTGTGATTGACTTGTATTGACACCGAATCTTATGCTTGATAGTTTTTCACTTACGCTGTATATTCCGCTCGTTGGCGTGGCATCGTATCGTTGCTTCGTCCTTGAACTGACCAGACTTGATTGATCGAATGTAGGCCTTTGCTACATAGCCTGTGCATATGCCCTGATTTGGATTATTCGGTTGATTCTTACTCACGGAAGCTTGGCGACCGGTATTTCTCGGGGCGAGTAACATTGTATTGCACACGGATTGCCGTTCGTGTTCTCACTACCGTTAGTGGGTGGAAGCAGTCGTGGGGTCGACACAATAGTGACCCTAATCGTTGCAAGCAGTGGAGCAATGGTTTATAAAGGGTATGGTCATTAATGATCGATAAGTCCCTTGGGATAATCATGGGAATAGTACTAGCTGAAGTTGTGGGGTCAATGAAATAAGGTTTGCTTTGCTGACCTCGTCAACGGTTTTGTAGTAACACAGATGTAACTACGCCCGTTCTGAGTTAAAACGGTGGGTCAGATCATTAGGCCGTTTGTATTGCGTTTGTGTGTCTAATCGGTGGGCACAGGCTATATCAGGTAATGTTGAGGTGCCAGTGTGTCATCAACTCGTATTTTGCATAGATACGGTGGGGACATGGACAAGTGCACTAGTAGGGAGTTCCTTGGTTGCGACACTAGGGGAGAAACAAAGTTCAGCTACGTTCCGTTTGGCTGTACTGCTTAGCTAAATTAAACAGATGACCCCTAGGCTTTCGATGCGTTTCAGGAGATGGTGTCAAAGGTGGCTGGCGTCTTCAGGGCCTGATACACCTTTGTAAGCTCGCCTCGAGAAAGCCTATAACGTCCACCGTACACATAGAGCTCTCAACCGAAGTCGGTAGGGAAGGTTGCGCACTGAAGTAGTTTATTGCTCTACGTTGTGCGAACTTGAGTGCGATGAGGCAGTGCTCTGTCAGGTCCGGATAGAGTTTCCCACGTAAAATGCTACGCTGCAGCTCGAAATCAACTACCGTAAACTCATTGCATGATTATATAAATGACCAGTTATCATCCGTCGTTGGCACATGAGCTCGCGTACTACAAATAACACCATTATTCTTATGGAGAGTCAGCGTTCAGGACGAGAGCACTGGTGCAACAGTGGATCGGTCTACAATTAAAGATCGAACTCGAGTAAGGATCAAAATGCGAATCTATGTGGAATCAACCGCAAGTTAGACCATGAACTTGAACCGTTTGATTTGCGTTAAGTAATATTAATTAGCATCTCTAATTTTGTTGTGTTGGTGCTTTCCTACAACCTATTGATTACGTCATGCTCTAATACGATAGAATCAGAATCAGAATCCGAAATCCCTCGGTCCGACTGGTCTTGGAGTTCTCATTTCGTGGCGGGTTGGACTGGTTGGGGGCGGCACAGCAGGTTTAGACAGTTTATCCGTAAGGTCCGCGGAAACTACAACACGTTTCTGGCAACGATCAGCTGCACGGTAGCAGCAGGTTAGCCGTACATACAGCTGCAACCACAACACTTATGACCTCATGGACCGCTGCCGCCAAATTCACAGTGGTATTGGGTTGGCTCGGGTGCCATTTTGCAAAGTTGCATGTGTCCGAAGGCGAGGACGTGTAGGCCAGCCAGCAAACCATTGGGACACCTATCCACATACCTCAGAGTTGCAAACTATGGCTTTTCGTTGGTTGTGGTTGTGAGCTGGCAGCGAGGCGTCGGTCACTTGTGTGGCCAAAGTAAATGTGGATGTTCTACAGACGCTTGTGACCGCAGACGACTCCACTAAACAAGGGCTTCGATCGAAAAGGCCTCCGAGAATAATATAGTAATCCAACTATGGAAGATTAGGGTATGCCTGTACGTTTACGGCCGTAGGCGTGCCTGAAGCTTCTATGATTATTTCCTGATTTTGTTAGAGTTTAGCTATGCTAATGCTCAAACGTTGACAACGGAGTGCGTTTTATCATCCTGTATTTGATGCACTCAGACAAGTGCTGGACCGCCGAAGCAGGACAGTATCTAATTGACATTTATTTTGTGACTGATCTTAGTTACCGTATTTTATTCTTCTTATCCTCTAGCACTTGACGGTTGTTCAAAGACCACAATTCCTTAGTCCGATTGACAAACGCACGTTGTTAGTAATGGATGCTTACCTTACTGGTCAGTTTCAGCCGTGATTTCCAAAAAAATATTTGATTGAATTTTTATTCCCAGAAATTTTTTATAACTATATTAGGGGGCTCTGAGAGCGATTTTGAAGTACGCGTTGTGTGGATGGAGTGCGACTCGCAATCTCAATGTTGATCGTGATTCCCATTGAAGTAAACCTTGTTCTTTCGATCAGGAGGACCGTAGCTGATGCAAATAGAAATTGGGTGTTGCCCGCCCGAAAAGACTGCATATTAAGGGGGGTATTTAGTTGACATACATTTTTGAAGTATTTCTTAATTTCCGGGTTTGCGCTTCTTCCTATCGCCTGTTCGTGACCCATGTTTAAGCACACTGTTTCAATATTCTGATTGGTCAGGGCCAGTAGTTTTGAATGAATTTTCACTTTGAGCCCCTAATGTCATTTCCAAGAACATATCCGATTCATTCTTCATTCCACGGCTGCTTATTCACATGTAGAACATAGAGTTTTCCCTCTGTCTGCTTGTTTCAAGTCTTCTTAGTAAGTTCCGTTTGGAACCTTTTACAAACTATGTAAGCCCGTATGAATTAATGCATACAAGTCTTTTTCCATCTCATCTTTGGAGTTCTTCCTGCGGTTGTGGGGTAAAGGCGTCGGTTGTGACACAACATCGTCCTTTATCCTCTAGATAAAAGAGCTGTTTATTATGTACAGTAATAGTGTAGTAGGTATCACGCGACGACAGAGAAAATGAAAAGGGAACTTGCCATGACAGACCAACTTTTAATTGCCACCAAACTTTTCACTGTGACATAAAAGGTGAATCATGGTTAATGGAAAACTACACAAACATTTGTAAAACATGTGCGAATGCTGACGGTTACAAACTCTGGCAATCTATGGAAGTTCAATCAATACTACACCATGCTTAAGTTTAGGTAGGGGTTTGAAACTGACTGGGAGGAGATAAGTAAGACAGCGTACCACATAACTGATTGGACAGAAAGCTCGGTAGCGAACAGTTGCTCAAATTGACCTGTGGTCGCATATCAATAAGAGCAGGTAGGAGTTTTGCTATCTTTTGTAGCCCTACTAGCCTGACAGTCAACGGGAGATGGGATGATGCTTCGCCAAATTCCTCTGGCTACACTGGGACCACCCTTAAAGGCGGTGACCATAATTAGCTTGACGAGGTGGTATCTATCACTATGATCTTCTTCAGCCAGATATGTTCCACTACATATTTGACAGCAAATTGAAGGCCATACTATTGACAAGCAAAATAACAGCAGGTAATTCAATTTGTATCCTTTTACATTTGAATACCAGCAAAACCTCAAAGACTTCTGTGCTGGTGGCAGAAAGCTAGAGCGCAGGGAATTGTCCGCCGCCGTGCGATCGATCAGGCGATCGATCGAGTGTGCTGGTGAGTTTTTCAAATCATAGCTAGTTGTACATTACCTCAGACTTGTAAATAGAACGCTTGTGTGTTGAGTCCGTGTGTTTCCTTCCTCCTGACGCGGTTAGCAGACCCAGGTTTGCAACGCCTTTAGCCACGGCTTCCCAAATTCCAGACATATTATTGAGTGAGCCGATGCAAACTCGAAATCAGTGAATGTGTTGCTTCCCTGTGGAAGAAATTATAAGCAGTAACAGATTTGTGTTACGAGTTCAAGTGGAATACGTGCAAAATGTATCTCAATCGCTAGAGCATAAGCAGTAAAGGACATTTTTTCCCGAAATTGCGTTCAAACTACAATTCTCTAGTCATATAGTGCTATCAGATTGTCGACATTTTAAAACACATTGCAAATCAATGTAAAGCTGCATTTACCACTTCGACTGAGAAACCGTCTTAGCACCTCTGCGCCAGTTTGTACCTGTCAGGTTTCTAAAGGTAGTATGTGTCTTCTGGAGATTTGTTCGGAGTAGCATTGTTCCAGGACGTGGTGGGTTTTTGCCTGACAAGCGTTCTCCATGTAAAAAGCCACCACTGTCCGTTTAACAATGCTGCGACGTGACGGATGTGACGCCACCAAATAAAGTCACAGCCTAACATTTCACACTGACAAATTGACCAGGGTCACCATATACTGGTTTTTGGTACCTACAGTTCTTAGTGCCGTTTAAACAGATATTAGTTACCAACTTTGAAGGCTCGATAATAATATAACTAATAAGATTTTATAGATAATAATAATATCTCAAGGGAGAAAGAACCTTGTGCTTGCATGATGGCTGTGAGTCTAATTCAGCTTGTGGTGTGGTTGCGACGCCGGATGCGTCGGGCCTTGAGCACGTCCGTTGTCCGGTCTTTCCAGTTGTGTTGTGTGCATCGCTATGACAGGTATATCAGAGTGGATGCGAGGTCAATGGCATTCTCAAGCGCTTATGATTTCCAAGTGCTTTGCTGCGCCCGGTGAGGTCAAATTCTATTTTGACGTCGGCTTGAATCACGTAATAGTAAAAAATCCCCTTGATAGATGAAAACTCAATGTTTTCAAGCAAACATATGTTTTCAATAATTCTTCGTCAGGCTTGTACAATTATATGCAAAAAACAACCAAAATATAGACACAGCACAAGGACCGGTAAAGCACTGAGTTCACAGTCACTGGTCACTATCAGTCACTGCCCCCTAGAACACAGTTGTAGCATGTGCACAATTCCTTGGTATGGACGGAGTAGTTCGTCTGGGCCAAGTCAAGCACAGCGTGTGAGTGAATCTTTTCTGGACGCACCATTCCGGCTCGTATAGTCTGATCGCTAAACTCTCCGCCGATTCAAGTAAGCGCTTGCGAAAGCACTTTGATCGATTTTCAGGTGGTCGATAGATAACCTTAAATGCCTCGGCTAGATTGGGGGAATGGTCCGTGTCGGCAAGATGCGTGGCGATGGATGCGTTGGTTAGCTTTCGGCACCCAGTCGCAAGCCAGGCCGGATGGTGTTCTCTCACCCTGTCAGACAAGCGCCTCGTCGTACTGCCAATATACCCTGAACCACAAGAACAGGTGAATGAGTAAACACACATGGAATTGGCGTGGACAGGCCTTTTGTCTTTTGGGTTAGTTTTCACCATCGGGCTACTGGTGAAGTGAATCTGCATTTTGGCTGCTGGAAAGGTGTGCCTGAGAGCGCGGGAAATACGACGACTTAGAACTTCAGCTACGATTTCCCCTTTGTACGGTAATTGTAGAAAAATGGGTTTCTTTTCGGCTGTGAGGGTTACAGGAGATTTCCTCCTTGGCTCCATGTTGGCTTTAATGAATCCATCCGGGTACCCATTTTCCTTCAGGGTTAAGCGAATGCGCTGTAGTTCCTCAGATAATGTGTCATTCGAGCAAATTCTTTGCGCCCGACTCGTTAAACTGAAAATCAAGTTCCGTTTTGATCTAAGTGGAACAAAACTGTAGAAATTCGTGTATTGTCCGTTCCAGGTACGTTTCCTATACACACGACGCTGTAGGGAATCATCATCGAGTCGCTTCATGTTCACATCGAGGAAATGAAAGATCTATCTTCCTCCACTTCAGATGTAAACTTTAGCGCTGTGTGTGCCTGGTTAAATGTGTTAGTAAGGTCCTTGATGTTTCTGGAGGAATGGAGCAATATAAAGATGTCATCGACGTAACGGCAGTAGAGGCTAAGGCTTTCGATAACCGATCTTAACTTGCTCTGTTCTAGCATACCCATAAACACGTCAGCAAGAAACGGCCCCAGTGGGGAGCCCATGTAGTGTTTAACCCGTGGTTTGTGATTAGGATTTACCATGTAGGTTAAAGGAGAAGTACTGTTTCAAACACATGATATTTGAGAAGTTCCAAGAGGACCTAACACACAACAAACAGACAACCCTGACTGCAGATCCCGTCACGATTTCCCTTGTTATGTTTTTACTGTTGATCTCTACACTACACACATATGAACCCAGACTATCGTTACGTCATTTACATTTTTGTTTCTCACCACTACCTTTCCCACTTTTGCAACTGCTATGCCTTTTAGCCATCAGCCCATTCTACGCAAAGCAACGTGCCTTTTGCGAAACATACTTGCCTATAAGATATTCTTCATGCCTCATACGGTGTGCCAGGTTGAATTGGAGAATAAACTATTTATTTAGTTAGATAGTTGTGTAATCAAGATGAAGTACATGCACGCTACCTCAAACCGCAATCGGTTGTGACCTGGCTTACAGACGGATGAAAAGTTTTTTACTCACCTCTAAGAATCCGTAAAGAGCCGAATTAGAGACGTGTGTGTGACGTCACGCATGATAAACAAGCAGAATTCAGATGGAGAGCACCACGATTAAAACTATTCAGGTAGTCTCAAAATATCCTGAGTGGCTATGAACATCCTTTTAAGACCTACTGTCAGTCCATATTCCTCTGATTTGAGCAAAACGTTTGTCCATGCTCTTGTCCATCGAAGCACGGTGAATGATTTCGGTATCTGTCATTGAGAGACAACTCTGTCCTGACCACGGTGACATTTCAAATAAATTATTGACGAGGTGTTGTAAAGGTGAAAAGTAAGCCCTGAGTTCACTCACTTGCTCAAAATGCATTGAACTAAATGCTGCAGCAAAGAAGAGCATGGAAGTTAACATAAGTGCAATCAACACAATAAATATTTCTGCTCCCAATATGGTATTAATAGTCGACGTAACGATGAAGTACCTCGACCGTGGCTGCAGTCCATGATTAGAAGTGGCCTTTTACATTCCGACCGCACTGCAGGCAATATCGCCAAGGGACAACTAACTAAAGCGGACCACCGGGCGAACGGTGAACAAAGACATTAAGTCATTTAGTCTTACTTGAAATACAAAGTCGCAGGTTCAATAACTCAGTCCTGATGTCTTCGCTAGTCGTAAGTAACCCCTACTAGGCAGGCCAATCGAATAGGTAGTGGTCCAATGGAATCACTCCATCACGCTAATAGTCCGCGGTCTAGTCCGATGTCAGCAACTCAGGTTGAACAGTAAGTGCGAGAGCAACTTAGCCTGGTGTTCTTTGTAAATCGCGGAGAATGTTCCATATAGCGAACAGAAAACTGGGTCACGTCATCAAATTTCATTTTCTCTTCCGGTTAATACAGGGATTGCTAAATTTCGGTCGACAAGCGTGGGTATCCATGGGCAGCGTACTAACACTAGGAAGGGAGAGCAAATGACTGCGCATTTACTGCATTAGCCATCTTACCCGTCAGGTCAAAGTCACCTAATCATCAAGATCAAGAACCTTTCACATCAGCAACCTCTTAGCGGACGCAAACAGACCACAGCAACTTAGGTTGATCAAGCAAAACTCAGTCGCAACCAACGGTACTCGAATTTCATCTATTCAACCACCACGGAAAGTTGATACACGAGCTTTGCCATAGCCACATAATTTGTGAATGCTTTCCAGTGTGACCCAATGGGAGGAGTCGTATGTGATGGATTTTTCCATTTGCGCCCCGATTGCATTCGCAACAAAACAATTTTACCGGTTGGTGACCGGGGAGAGTTAATGGGTGATTTGAAGATTCAGCTTAGCCCGCGGACTTTCGGACAAATCCGAGCAGTTTTATGCATGCATGGTAGTTGGTAGATGCGGTGTGGGGTTAGGTGAGGCTGGATGTCGGAAAATTTTGAAGTCCTGCACCTTATATGTTTTGACGAAAATAAATCGAACCACGGTTGTGTAGAGGGCCTCTTTCGTATATGCGGTTCCTTAGAAGTTGAAGAGAAAAATTTTCTCTTGGCCATGATTTGAACATCCGAGGCAGCCTGTTGTATATCCAAATTAAGAAGAGTTTCGGACTTTATATGGCGAGACCAAATACCGCGATTGAGTGGTCAGTTAAGTTGAGTAATAAACAATAGATACCAAATGATGAGATCAGTAAACCCACAATTTAGATTCTAGTTGGGTGCCACCGGAAGGATTCATTGAAGTGGGTTAAAACTACAGGCAGCCAAACAGTGATATCAGTCGTGATTGTGTGTTATACCATATCGCGAGGACATGGCTGCCCATACTACAAAAGGCTAGGTTTGTGTACGAGAGTGGACAGCACGCAATTGTGTAAACATTGTTGTAATATGTCGGGTCCCCTAGAGATTTTGAGCTGATGTTTACAAATACAGCGCTTAATTACGATCGACAGGTGAGCGAGCTCAGTAATTTATTGTGCCACCAAGTATGTAAGAAGTCGGAGAACGAATTCCTCTTGTGGAGACTGCAGTATTGGCACCGTAAGTGTCGTTAGCGTTCGCCTACACTTGTCGCCAAACTTCGATTAACCAGAGGCGAAGGCAACGCCTATTGCTCTATGTCTCCTTGCTCAATCGTGCTTTCGCTTTGTAGCATTTCCTCTAGTCGCAGCTAAACACAGGGTGAGCTCAGCAAATCCATACGGTTTTTCAGCCGATATATTTCTCACCACCTGGTAGACTTAGGCAACATTCTTCCTATTTCTGAATCAACAAGGGCTCTGCAAAGCCGTGGTCATCGCCCCGATCCCTTATTAGCAACGCTACTCTAAATTCCGCAACGCGGCTGTCACATTTCTCCACACTGCCAAAAGTCCGACTGTGGCAAACACTTTTCACACCATGGTAGTAAGCGAAGGCAACATACCCAGTTCATTCACTGGTACCTACCTTAATATGTATTTGTCTCTTGATCAGCACGCGTTGACGACACGTTCCGCAAGGTACGAAACTTATGAATTTATACCCCGAGACTCAAAATGATTTAAGTAACCAGCGCTTTAATTTACAAATTCGTGATTAACTGTGTTCTTCCTCAATAATTATATTGCTGTCCTAACATTTCCCGCTGGACTTCTACACAAGAACTTCAGAATGATTGTGCGTTCAACTCATTTCCAGGTGTAGTGGATTGCCCAGAGAGTCTCTGGTTAACTACATCGTCACTAAGCATTTTGGTGCATGCGACAAGTTTTCATTAAAGGTTGTAAATGACCCTTTCCATCCCTTTCACGCTGAGTTATCCAATGCCCTCTTCTGCTCGTCTACCCGCTATAAATCTAGGCTTTCTGTTTTCTCGCCCAACACGTGATCACAACCCTATCTTACTGTATTTATCCCGTTTTCTTGTGGACTCCAATAAACTTATGAGCACCACGCGTAAACGCTTACTTGAGTGATGTGCATACATGTTTTCTTCTTCTGTTGATGATGTAAGTTCATGCCAATGTTAAGCCTCCCTACATCCACAGTGTTAGTGTACCGTACTGGAAATGTTCCCAGTCGGATTCCAAAAAGCCTAGTTTGACTTGATTTGACTGGACTTGACTGGTGAAGCTGATTTATCCACCATATATCACATACTCACCATGCCACATACTCATGAAACATTTGTCAATGTTACTGGACGACAACTGTTTCTGCACGAACATAGCGTCAGTTGCATGCGTGTGTAAATAATTTACATGTATATTCGGCAAGAGAGGAGAGATGCGGATGTTTTTCCAGTGTCTCTGGAACACTTTATCACTTCTTCCGAGTCAAGAGGTATTGACATTTATCGGTATCATAATACTAAGCGAGAGCAACATACGATGGATGTGCAAAAAGAAACGGAACTTTTGCCATAACATCTTCATTGCTCACTGCACAACATTTTCGACACTTTCTCTCTCAACCTGGTCCCTCCTTCCAGCAATATACAGTTTCCAACGGTGCTTCCATTTCTGATAAGTCTTCTGGCGTGCATTTTCTGGGATAGCGCGCGTCTCTTGCCCCATTGTCTTGAATCTCAGTTAGGGTTTGAAAGCGACGTATTTTTCAACATGGTTTGTTGTTTGGGAAACAGGAAATTGTCTGCAGGGCCTAGGCTCGGAGAATACGATGGATTGGGCACGACGGTAGCGTGTGGTTTCGCTAATTAGCTGCGGACAAGCAACGATGCGTGCGCCGGTACATTGACAACATCCAAGTCTGGTTAGCCAACAGTTCAGGCCTCTTACTGCGCACAACATCCTTCAAACTCGCTGCGTTTGACGGCGCGACCCCACGCTGATGTCCACTACGTCAACAATTTCTCGGACAGTTAAACGACGATTTCCGAGGACCACAGCAAGAACATCCTCGACATGGTTATTGTCTGCTGATGTGGCAGAACTTTAGATTTGGAGTCGTCACCGACCGGCATTCAGCCGTGTACAAATTACTTAAACCGTACATACACAGTAATGCTTGCGGCTCATACTGTCCTCCCCGTATGCTTGGCTAAGCGACTCAAATGTCACTGTCAAAGATTTGCCAGGTTTGCAGCAAAATTTCAAACGCACGCGTTGTTCTTTAATCTCTTTCATGATCTCTTTGGCAGTAGTCCGACGAACGGCTTGTGCACGTGCCCACTTCAGTGGCTTTAGCTCCCCAATTAACAGTCGGAACAAATGCGGCAAATGGTAGTTTAATCAGGTGGCATCGTGACAGGACTAACAGACAGCCAAACAACTTGTGTACACAGAAGACGTAAAAAGACTAACAATATAGAAAACTAGATAATTACATATATAAATAGCATCCGGTTATGTGTTATACCTCGGAGGAAAGACTTCTCATCAGGGACATGGCAAAGTCAAGGGTTGCACATGCACCCTATGCTTTGCGTAGCTCTGATTGTGTTAGTCCGATCGTGACAGCTTCAGCAGTCAGCAAAAGACGTTTCCTTAACCTTTTCGGGTATCATCTCGGTACGGCATAATAGATCTTAAAGTCATCTTTGGTCAGAATCTGATGTCCACTTTGAAGCACACGTTCCAAGATCGAGCGGTTGATACTTCTGAGTGTGCCTCTCCTCAGTGAGCCTGGACAGTACTCAGCCATCCGCACCGACAGACGCCTGGTCGTATGCCTGATATACTTGGCACTACAGGTGCAAATAAATTGGCAAACAATGTACGATTCGAACGACAAAGCAGTCTGTCTTTAAGATGTTGAGTTATAAAGGGTGCGGTCTCCGCAAGAACGTCTAGGTGCGCGGCCAAGTAGGTCCTTGCAAAGGCGTTAGAAAATTTCCTATCCAGAAGATCGAAGGCGACATCTCCCCTAAAATGAACAGAAAGAAATACGTCCAGCTTCTAAACCGTTGCTACGGGCTTAAAGCGCTAACTGGTCATGACGTGCTTTTTGAGGAAAAGTTCAGGGTAACTATTCGAAAGAAAGGTTTTCACAAATCGGTCCTTCTCACCCTCTAACGTGTCCGGACTAAAAATGTTGGTGGCCCTGTAATACAAGCAATGCACTAAGTTGCGCTTGTACTTTAGAGGGATGAAGCTCAAGAAGTGTGTATCTTGTCCAACCCATGTAGCTTTGCGGTAGACACTACGCTCAAGTGATCCGTCCTCGCGCCTCCTCAACAAAACGTCCAGAAAAGCCAGCTTACCTTTATTTTCCATTTCACTAGTGAACTTCATTGAAGGATGTGCACTGATGAACTGGTCGAGCACACGGTTGACATCAGTGCGAGAATCACAGATGATGAAAGTGTCATCCATAGACCTCTAATAAGAATCAAAGGAGGCAATAACGGCTTGGATGGGACCACGCTGAAGCTTAGCGAGAATGATGTCGGCAAGGAGGAGTCCAAGGGGAGACCCCATCGATTTGCCTATAATATATCCCGTCAAGCAAGAATTGTCTATTAAAGGTACACCGTAAAATTAGCTCCTTGAAATTAGGCACTGGAATGCCAACGTTTATGAACTTTTCCGTTAAATACTCATAGATGAAATTAACAGTTTCCAGCAATCCGAGGTTTGTGAAAAGTGATTCTACATCAAAAGAAAACATTCGTTTGTTGTTTAACTTCAGATCTTTGACTTTATCAACGAATTCGAACGTTTCCTTTAGAGAAAGGATAGAAAGCTCCTTATGTACAGGTTCCAACAAATACACAATCAATTTGGCAACTAAGTGGTGTGCAAAAGCGGACCCGTCAATTATTGGGCATAGAGAGATAGCTGAGCAGGGTCACTGCGGAGAGGCACACTCAGAAGTATTAACCGTTCGATCTTGGAACTTGTGCTTCAAATTGGACATCAGATTCTGACCAAAGATGCCTTTAAGGTCTACTATGCCGTACGGTGACGATACCCGAAAGGGTTAAGAAAACGCCTCTTGCAGACGGTTGAAGCCATCACGATCGGACTAACATAATCAGAGCTACGCAAAGCATAGGGTACATGGGCAACCCTTGACTTTGCCATGGCCCTGATGAGAAGTCCTTCCTCCGAGGTATAACGCATAACCTGGTGCTATTTATATATGTAATTATTTAGTTTTCTTTATTGTTAATCTTTTTACGTCTTCTGTGTACACAAGTTGATTGGCTGTCTGTTAGTCCTGTCACGACGCCACCTGATTAAATCGATTTGAGCGTCGCACGGACGTGCAAAATCTGTTTAACTGACAGTTTATTGCCTAAGCAAGTCCTCACATACACTCAATAGCCGCAGAGTGCTCACTCTGCCGGTTGCTTCGCTATTACACAAGCTCGGTTTCTTTGTAAACACCCGTCGTACGTGTCGTCGGGAAAATGTGTTACACTTTCCTTCAACTGTTTATCACGTCCAAAATCCCTTCAAAGGAGGACTGCGGTAACATATTCAATCTCACGGAACTGTGGAAACTAGTCATGTCGCATTTGGTAGCAAAAGCACTTACGTGGTTCTAGAATTTCTGAACAATAACATTACACCGCAAGCCATTGGTAATACCTGTCGCGCAATTGATTAAAACTGGAGCATACCATTTAGATTTTGCGTGTGACCCAAGTCGTTAGTTTCATTCCTATAACCTTTCCTGCGCCAACTTGCTACCAATATCAGAGACTGTACGTAAATCTTTTCTTGCAAACACCACATCTTTACAAGTAGAGAACCTGTTCGTACATCCGCACCCAGCACTCCAGTTTCCAAACTAAAGCAGTGCAGTTTTAGCGTTTTCCGTCACCCATGTTTCCTTTCTATCCAACGTTCCTTTGTTTACAACTCGCCTAGTCGAGGAGGATCATCGTATATATTGCGAAAGTAAGTAGAATGCTTACTCGCCTGCATCGACAAATGCTACCGATAACATTTCTGCGTCTCCATTTGATTTAGTAAACATTAAAAGCTGCAGTAATCGTCCTCCGCGCATACTAATAACATTATGTTTGAGCCGGATAGGTTAGTTGTTAGCTCGCTTTCAGTTCTATCGTTTCCAAACCCTACAAGTGAAACTGAAATTACTCCGAAATATGATTGGTTCACTGTCTGCCCCTCTTCTTCACTTCTGTCACTGGTCATCTGTCCCCATATTCCGCCCGAGCTTGTGTGTGTGCATACGTGAGTGCTCAAGTCCATTGAATCTTGCGCGTCAACAACCCCAGTGGCTATCCACCACAGGGGGCTTTCCACACGGTATCCTTCTGAACCGTGTCCAGCTGCTGGCCCTGGGGCAGACAGGGGAAAAAATAGAACGCAGAAGGGAAACGAGAACAGTCTAGCTAACCCCCAGGCCTCCTGCACACAAACCGACGGGCCTATCAATGCTTCGCCTGGAGCGTCAAAGGGTGGTGGGATAATGCGTACGGATCAGAAAGAAACGGTAACTGGTTCACAGAAACCAGATGGGAAACCTCTTTTCTGCCTTCGGCCATTGTCCCGCAGGTCGTCAAAGCATTGCGAACAGGTTACCTGGTTTGTTAAGCAACGATACCCATTATTCACACTGCCTGAGGGTTCGGTTACCGCAGCTTGTGCATTGCTGGAAGCGATATCGGGGATCTGGACCAATATCGATTTGCTGCGTCCCTTTGATGTTCCCGGATATGCGAGTGAGTGCCATCGCATCGTGTTTGTCCTGGCGTGTAGTTGATATCATCCATTGACTATTACGACTCGACCATACACTGAGTCTTGTGTATCCGTCAGATTTCATCCACTAAGCTTTAAGGTAGACAAATAATTTTTCTGATGTAATACATGTCGTGTTCGTAATCCCTGCGAAATTGTTGACGTCATATAGGTTATTTACCGTAACAATGATCGTGTTATATTTAGTCAAAGCGACAAGTTTAGTTAATTTTTTCAATGTGTTTCATTCCAAGTATGAAGCGTTGAAATTCTGTTGAAGAGAATAATAGAATGGTAAAGATGGCTTGATCACTGATCACCACTTGATCACCACTCAGTGATCGCGATTTCGACCAACACAAGCGCGGACTACAGTTATGCAACTAGCGACTGAAAGAAATCGGGTGTGTTACCTTCCTGAATGCGGTGTTTGCTAGCCAAAGTCTTTGGCCCTATGTTTCTGCATCGAAACTCTTCAGATGGCACTAGTCTCTGTTCAAACGTTTCACCAATACTTTTTCAGCTTGCTGTCACCATGGGGGAAAGTGATGGTCGCAGTTTGATGACTATTTCCCTTGTATATCGACAGTTACCAAATCGTTCATGTCCATTCAATTACTATTGACCTCTGCTACATTACTGTCCCCACCATGTGCACTAAACTGGGTCCCCCGCGGCCGTTACCCTAATCTCAGTGTTAACCAGTTCTTTTCCGGATATCGGTCGCAAGCCATGGCTGCACCAGTCTAATTAATGCGGCTAGTTATATGCCATCACGGTGAGGGATATAGTAGACTCAGTTGCTAATTACCACCCGTGATGAGCGACAGAGCAGTGGGTGACTGGGTGCCAACATAATTCAGAAGACCAGAAACTTGAGTTTGCTATTCAAGATTTCATTAGCTAACGAGGCTTATTAATTCAACTGCAATATTTAAGTCGAGAACTTCTAGTTCTTATAATAGAGAGGTTACAAGTACTTCAAATCTACATCGCCGGTTTCACATGGACGAGGGACTGATCGTTCATAAGCGACTTGTAACCGGGTTGTCAAGCCAAAGTATTAGCTTGATAATAGCATCTAGAGCAGGCATCACAACATGAGTACCGCTAGAAGATCTCTAAGATCGCGCAAGTTGCCATGATGGCCATACACGACAAATGCTCAGTGTATATATATATATATATATATATATATATATATATATATATATATATATATATATATATGGCAGGCTTAGCATGCCTGGTCTAGGGGAAATGGCGACAAGCAGTCAGCTGTCCAGCACTCAAAATATTTTGCTTGATCTTCCAGCTATTTTTTTTATAAATCAACTGCCTCAGCTGGTATGGTTTGAGGGTAACAAAGTGGTGTTCCAAGGATAAGTGTCTTCTTTTATTCCGAACTAATCCCAGTAAGTTCTCAAGCTTTACGGCTTATTAAAAGAAAGCTAACACACTTGGCTGCTTTGTGTAATTAGTGAATATTTGGATTGATCCGGTTAGCGGTATTTCTGTCAGGATGGGAGGGACAATACCCATCATCAGCTATCGATGAGAATACCACATGTATCTCGGTCCTTATGTCCCCATGCAAGAAAGCCCATTTGGTAGGAGGCAAAACCAGCCAAAGCAAAGACAGGGCTGATATTTCCTAAACATAGCCGCAACAGCTGAATAACCATTAGTGCATGTGGAAGCGGGAAGATTTGCCGGATTGTTGATGGATATGAATTAACGTACCGATTCGCACAATGAGTTCCACGTGTACTGTGAGGAAGTTGTAAGTGGCAAATATTCGCAGTAATGAGCATCCTACTTTGTATATAATGCAGGCCGGCCACTATCGGTATCTAAAGAGGACTCCATAAGTTGCTGGCACGAGCTACTAGTTAAACTTCGAACTGCGATTCATTCCGGATGATGCCGAATCTGCTGCGACCAGAACAACTGATAGTTGAAGTCAACTCGACCAACTAACACCTCCCGAATTATAAAATGAAGCGGTTGCATGATGCGCGAACAAGATACTAGGCCATGAAAAGATTAATGTCGCAACTCAATAAATTGAGCTAATGGATTCCGTAGCTCACTTCATGGTCGTTTTTTGAAATAGATCAAGCATGGCTACAATCAAAGGGACCTAGCGGAGTTGGCGTACTCTAACTTTATTCGCTTTACATGGTATCGTATAATGGAATCATTCCACCAGTCTTTCCTGGTGTTACTTTCAACCGTACAATCCGAATACCCACTTCTGTTCAAACAGATATGCCAGCCCCTATGTAAAAAAACATGTACAACCTACTCATCTTATAGACTGCGTGGGACGCATCCGGGTGAACAGCGGTTTCTTTTCTGCTAAAATTAAAGCTTTTATGTTGGGTACTTGGTTGCTGACTAGTTACCAATGCAGGAAGCTAAAAAAAACAATTGTTCATCAGTTGCTATAGATACAAAAATAATTTTTCTAATGGTATTTCACTGTCCAGTTTGCTATGACGCCTTCCGACAGCAGCTCATTCTCGACAACCGGCCCGCTTCTTATTTGGTTGGATCAGTTTGGAAGCACTGTGAGCGTTGCATAAAGAGTACGCTTGGCTTGATAAGGTTTAAATGATAGGAGCTGTGCGCAGGCGTTTGGTAGAGACATTCAGAAGGACTTATGATAATTGACAATTGTTGATTATTGTTGGTTAATGCTGAAAACCGGAGATATTGACTGACGGACGTCAGTGTGAGACCTAGCTCCACCTTCAAGATTAATGGTAGTTACCCTACATCTGAGGAGGGCAGTCGTGACTTGCTAAAAATTGTTGATAAAGATAGAAAGCTGATCTGAATCGGACTACAAGCATCAATGTCATACTACTGCACGCAAGTGTTGCGCTATGGTGCGATTCAGTGGGTTGTGGATTGTCGAAAGGAGCGAAGCAAGTGCAGCATCTCCATTAGCGTGTATGTACATCACGTTTACCAAGGCCATGAATGAGGTTATAGTTAGTTAGTCCTGTTCTCCATATTCCTATCTCTCCTTCTGAAGTAGAGTATACACCAAAACTTGTTTTAGTAACCCGCGGATTATTGGGACTACATCAAATGTCACCAGTTTTAGACTGAATCCGTGATTGACCTTTCAAGGTAGAGATATTGGAAGCTGCGAGTGAAGTTTGGGAAATAGTGGTTGTTAGATGGGACCTTGAAATCTGTGCCCTCGAGACGTGTCAACAGTACTTGGCGCAAGGAAGGTGCTGGGGGTTTTGGAATATCCGCCGTATAGTTAGATTGTGACAAAACCTCCACTTAGCTTTCAGGTTAAGATGCCTTCAACAATCCGAGAAACCGCAAACACTAGCGGAAAGCCGTGCATGCTTCCAGAAGTACCCCATTCATACAGGAACTTGTTGCAGATGCATTTTCTAGTGACAATGTCCTTCCATCTGTTGTATTTAGGGATGTGCGTTTATAACTTCGGGTTCATTTAGTAGTACATAAACCACACATCAGGTGAAGCATAACCAAGTAATTGGCCTCTCGAAACACCTAGGCCCGCATATGTGATTGCTATCGGTAACACTGGAATATTTCAAACTGAAGAGGTTACGGTCAACGAAGTTGGATCCGCCACGATGGTTCAAGTAGGTATGATACTCACAGCTAACCCAAACCACAATGGAACAATGGTATGATTGGTGGCATCCGGTTTCAGATTTGCTTGTCACTGTGGCGGGCCACAGGACGCCTGCGCCTACAGAGGGACCATGGGGTGGCTTGCGCTACATTACCCACAGCTCCATCCGCACACCCCATATCCAGTGGTATAATACCGATAAAAAGCCAAAGCTTGACAAATCCCGTAGGATGGTTTGTGGAAATAATGTTAGTTAAAATTTGTACAAAGTGAACAAAAGACATCAGTGGACTTATCAGATTATCCACATTAACACAAAGGTATATCCGTCTACCCTGATTTCGTGGGGATGGTGAGTACAATATTTGCCTGCACCGTGTTGTCAATCAATGAATGGGAATCAGCTCAAGTAATGTAGTTAGTGTAAAGCTTAGTACCTGAAATGTTGAAGTGTCTCAGGTATCTTCGCTATGCCGGAACAAAGAAATCGGCTCAAAGTAGGAATCAGCAGCTTTTAGTCAGGGGAATAACAAGCAACATCACGCTCAGTAGACTATTCACAGTGAAGGCGACCGCAGTAACGTAGTAAAGGGAGCCTAAACTTTCCGTTTTCATTCATTAAAAAATTGCATTTACATAATAATAATATTATTATTGTCGTATACCACTTGGAATCTCGAGCTGCGATCCCTTAATGAGGTCTGATCAATATACACATGAATAGGGAAAGTGGACAAGAATAAGCAAATCAAACGTTTGGGAGAGCAAAAATATGTGTAGTTTGCGTAGGTCACAGATGGCAGTGTGCACATAACTGCATGTAATTTCATAAGTTTGTTTCTATAATCTGCAGATGAGAGACACCAATGGCACCTGCTATCTATGAATTACCACTGGATACCGGTAGCTCGAGTTGGTTGTTGAACTCATTGGTTAGTTCACTGAGCCGTACGATTTGTTTACAGAGGTTTCGATACTTCTCTGGATTTGCTCAAAGCGCCTTGCTTGCTAAAAGCCACCTTCTATTACGCACTGAAAATGCCGCCTCAATTGGTGGCCAAACGACTGCACTTAAATTGATCGGCCCTGAAAACTGAATACAGTAGAATAAATAAAATAAGGTGAAAAGAACATTCTCGTTAACAAACTGGGCTAAAATTTCTTTAAATTATCCTATGCTTGCACTACAATGTACAACAATCCAGCTTGGACGCATAGTATGTGTTTAAAAACAAAAGACGGGAGACCCTCGTGCGGAAATTCAACCATCGATGCGTTCGTTTTCGTAGATAGGTCACTGACCTTGAAAGAACTGCAGCTGATTAAACGTTGCAAAGAAATCAAATCCAAGCTACGGTGAACATGGGGGAAGCTTAGACAAGTGTAAGCTAACCAAAAACGTAGAGGAGTATAACACATATAATAGAAAAGCTGTATGAAGCTTAAAAGAAGACGCTATTAATTCCAGACTAATTCTGCATAGACAGTTACCCATAGAGTTGGCATGTAACGGTACAGGGGGATGAATCAACACAACAGAAGAAGGCGACATGAGTAAGGAATAGGTGGAGATGACAATATGCCCAATTCATTTGTCCTGAGGCTCCGCTGTCAAGTCTAAACTAAATCTGCATCAAATAGTTTGTCTGAAGTGTGACGTGCGCAGTCGCTCAGACGCAGTACCGAATAGTATGTCAAATTTCGGGTCTACTCCAATGTTAAACCAAGGTAGCACTATGGTGTGGGCAAGTGCGTACTTATGGAATTCTCATTACCAGTACCGGTTCGTAGGATGACATCAGCACAGTAACTTACTTGTTCAGTAGTTGTGGTGTAGCTAAGCTATTGTGCCTAGGAATTCGATCATCGCTGAAGATCCATAATCTTGTACAACGTGTGATACGAGATTAAGATTTGCACGTTGCGCTTACTTCAGCCATCCACTACGAGTTGAACAACCAGGTTGATCCCAGGAGGTTGTGCAAAATTTATACTACCGCTGAATAGTTCATTGTAAGCTTAGTACTTTTCGTTAACAAATTAGTAATCGCATTTCCTCACGCCATTACTTCGTTCGCCGCCCACAGGGACATGTAAAGGCAGTCAGCAAAATGCCTACTGTAGACCCAGCTGAACACGAGAACCCTGACACGGGGATGCTGGAATTCCAACCACCGTATTTCCCTCCGCCCTACTATCCACCCATAGGAATGCACAATTCCGGTTTCGGTCCAATTCCACCATCACCTGGAGTGAACTCATTGGGCCCATTTTTCGGTCACTCTATGGGCTACAATTCTGGAGTCGGACATCTTCACCTGTGTCCACAACCGTTTATGCTTGGGATGCACAGTCACCAACAACCGCAGCAGCTGCCTCCGCCTCCAGCCCATTCCCCGTCCGCGATCACTCTTGCAACCCTATCGCAAACGCAACAGACACTTCAGCAACGGCAGCGACAACAGCAGACTGGCAGCTACTCCACTCCAACGACACCGTACAACTTGAGTCAAAGCATGTACTATAGCAATCCGCTGAGCTACCTATGCAATGCAGGAAACACAAGTGCGTTACTGGTGGATGGCATTCCTGAGGCTGGGAGTGTCACATACCCATTTCCGGCTATCCCCGAGCAAGGGTCATATGGATTCACTTCTGACCAAACAACCGATCAGGTAGGATCAACCACGTTCGCATTGCCTTAATGTTTTGCACAAGTTTCTTTTGCACCTGATGGGTCCAAAAGATGCCAATACATGATCAAAATTACAGTAACAGGACAGCATTTCCAACATGGTAGGTCTACAACATAGCCCCAAATCCTCATCAAGGCACACGATCATTCTTCCACGTCAAACCGACAGGCTAGACGGTTAGGACAGAAACTGCATCCAATATAAACCCAAAAACATCATTCAGAAACATCAGATAATAGTTGGGTGTATATAAGCAAATGGTCACTCAAAAATGTCCCTATCGTATTTGCGTACAGGCTCTATTAGCACGGATGGGTTCCACATTATGCACTATAGGCTCCGACCAATACTCCCATCATCATCAATAGTTTAGTACGGATTCGCTTATTTGGTATGGAGTCTGAAAGATGCTTAACATCAAAAAGTGCTAACAAAGCTACTTGAGTAGGCCGAAACCGAATGACTCATAAGCACCACGATGCCAGTCGTGCAATCACAAAGATTGTCCCTGTGATTTAAACACTGAAACGGCGCTAGCCTGAATCAACAACAACAACAACAACAACAACAACAACAACAACTGGCAGGCACACTGGATGAAATCATACGTCACAAAGCTGCCAGTTGATACTGTGCAGAATTAGTAGAACAGCATGACTGTTACACTTTTTAATGTATTGTTATTTAGAGTATTCGTTAGATAGGTGATAATATAATACTAATAACGTGTCAGCTATACGCCGTAACGGCGCTTCGCTGCCGCGCGACCACCACTAGTCGAGCGCGGGCTGAGTATACCGCGAGGACGCCCACCCCTACGCGGATTCGAACCGGTGACCTTATGGTTGCAAAACAAACGTGCAGACCGCTCGGCCACCGGCTGAAGATCGCGCTAATCCCTTCACAAAACAGGAATCAGCTCAAATATCCTTACATTTACTGACTGCAAACCAGGCAGAGGGCACTTATTAGCCCTCATATTACACCGTCCTTGTACCACACAAGGCGGTTGTTCGCTTGCAACTTAAGTTGAAAGACTTAAGAACATCCACAACATTTAAACTGACGTTAACAATTGTTTGAGGAAGGAACAGACTATGTATGATACCAGAGCATAATGATTGTATACACGTTACAATCGGTGAAAAGGTACTGTCTGGATTTTCTATGTTGTGTTCTTCCAATCGTCTTCACGTTATATTCCTTAAGGAAATCTCCAGTTGCTCTATTCAACTTCACTTCCTACTGACTGCTTGCTGACCTCAGATCAAAAACAACAAAAATGTGTTGGCATGGTGACGAATTAGTTGACCAATGAGTAAAATTTGTTTGTTCTACGATTCTCTTCTTCACAGTCGTTCTGTTACGATAACCAACTAATTCTTCCCTCGGGGGGGCAACAGTTCAGGAACATGTAGCAATTGTTTAGTGCTTATGGATATGGAAGTCTCTACTGTTCTAATGTCTGTAACTAATGATGACTGAAAATTCTTTTCTGTAAATTCTTGCCTACGGATAATTCGAGCTGTAAACTCTGTTCTTTTCTGTCCTGTTGTAAAATTTAATCGGGTAATCCAACGAACCTTTGGTAGCGGGAAAATTCCCATTAAAACACTGAATGAGAAAAGGAGTAATTCCATTTATGTAAAAGTTTGGCGTCCCATTTCTTGAAATAAGCAATTAATTTGTGTTATTTTGTGAAGTTTCTTCCTTTAAAATGGTTCAGTATACATGTACGTAAGAGAACACAATTCCGTCTGTAGGAACAAACAGGTTCTCCGTTGCGATGGGTGAAAAATGGTAGAACGGTTGTTTCTGGTGAATGGCTGCCAACGTGAAAGATTGGTGTTTATCTTGCTGCATACCACTGAATAAACATGTGTTTTGCGCTCCCACTGCCAACAGTTAGCAATTGTGAGCGAAAACAAAACTTTTATGTACAACGTTTCAGCAATCGTTGATTAAACAAAATATAGTGATCTCGATGATTTAAATGAAAGTTAATGCAATAAGCCATTGTCCAGGCACTAATTGTTTGTTAAAAGTGTTTTCACAGCAGGAAAGATATAAAAAGGCTGGTGGAATGCTGACCGATCATTCTTTCAGTTGTGAAACATGCGATTCGTATAGTTATTAACATTATTATTTTACTTTTTCATATTTTCTATTTATCCTTATTTCTTTGTTGGACACGGCTGGACTGCTCTTCTGAGGTGACGGATTGAAGCTTCCAAAGTAACATTGTGTGCCCCTGCAAGGTATATTGCCACTCACTCACTAGTACGTAATAAAACTGCCATGCTGGCGATAGCCATATGACAGAACGAGCAGGAGGCTTCATCGCCCATAATGTATGCAAAAATAATGGCCTTAGGTTCTAGTTAAAGAGGTGATAGCTGATTTGCCATTATAAAACACATGCACACTGCCAGATGGGGAGTGAAATCGTCGGGGGAGAACTTCCGAGGAATACCCTGCGTAAAGTATTACCCTGAAGACAGCTTCACGAATGGTCACAGTACTCCACTGGAATATCTGGCTAAATCTCTCTTCGTTATTGTTCGCAATTTTCTCCATTTTTACTCCAAAAATCCAAATAATCACATGCTTTATGCGATCCCAGTGTACATCTTGATCAAATCATTCGGTTGGACTGCGTCTCGCATTAGCAATAACTAAACCGCTTACTTTAACTTAAATCTTTCAGTGCTCTCCTGACATTCTACTTTTCAGCAAATGGCTAGCGACCAAGTCCCAAAGGAAAAACTTTGCGCGAATCGTCGATTTGGCCAAACCGACACTACCTCTGGTTCACATTCCGCAACCGCTACTGATCTATTCTGTTCTGAACCAACGACAAGAAGTATGACCACTTTGCCGGTGACTCAGGCGGTATGCGCGGCATCCTTTGGTAATGGTTCTGCGTGCTCTATGTCAAAGGATACATTCCGGATGGATAGATATAACAATATTTCCATGATAGGAATTAATCCCAGTTTGCAGGATCACACCGCGTTCATGGAAAACGCTGTGACAGCGAAAATGGACGAACAGGGCGCACTAACATCGGAGGCTGAAAATTACTCGGTGAGCTTGTGTGCCTTCTTGTGTGGTAACCGTTAACCACCTTATGTCGATGAATAACCAAGTCCAATAGATTTGATGAACAATATATTCTTTGGTGCTTTCCAGACGATGAATGATTCCCTCGCTTATGATCGGACCAACGGACTCGCACCCAACACGGATGAGGACCAGTACGGGGCAACGCGAAAAGGATTCGACCAAGCAGAACAAATTGTGGAACCAACTTATCAGAGGGTAAGTACGGCAGTAGGTCAGAGCTAAGTAACCCATTCATCTGGGTACCGGCTCCCATTAAAATGGTTTGGCAGTCCCACCGGAGGACACATTGTTTTCTAGCAAACCCAGCAAAGTGTTAAAGGTACATGCTTAACTGCAATTCACAAACGATGTATACATATATATGGGGTGTTCTCAGCCTCTGCTGTCTCCAGCAACGCCGAACTAATGCTACACTTTGGTCATTTATCAGAGTGGGACTCCAACTTCGACGGACTCTTCTGGATCCTCCTCAAGAAATTCCTCCAATTGTTTGTCTCCTCCTCTTGGTGCAACTATTGCGGAGTCCGATGGCTCTCATGCGCCCATAATTTCTTCAGTGACAGGTTATCGTGACACAACCAACACACTGCAATGTAATCCAGCGTTGCAACAACCAGGTCATAGTGGCAGACCAGCGTTCGACACTCCAAACGGTGAACCAGGTCTGCTGTTCCCGAAAGCCCCTAGTCTACCATGCAATTACTTCGACTTGGCTCTGAAAAACGCCTTCGAATTTCGTCCTGGCCCAAAAGGAACGTGTTACGATCAGGGTATTGCAGGAGCCAACGCCACAACTATGATCTCGCCTACTGGAATGAACGCCTCCAACATCGAGCCTGAACACTACTCATCAATGCACACATTATTCCCAGGTGGCCTGTCCGGATTGATGCAAGGAGGCAATGCGCTACAACATGCTATGCAGTCCCACGCCGCAATGGTATCAGAAAGCGCGTTCAACCGACAACCAGCTATAGTGAACCACTCAAAAAGCGGTTTGTTCAAAAGAGGTAAGTGACCGATGGAAGTGGCGCTGTTTTCATCACCAACCGACCAAAGTGAACATGTGACGTTATGCATCTGATGAACTGTGGTAGTTGAATGGTCTGCTTAACTTAAAACGCTTGAATCCTCCGAATATGTAAAATAAGTAGCTGTGGTCTGCTGAATAACCGCAATTGTACAGACGTTATGTGGATAACATCCTGAGCTTCACCGACGGCGAACAGCTCAGCCACCTGCTACCATTCAGACTTTGAGCTTCTCCCACGTATTATTAAGGGACGAGTCGACGGCTCACTTTAGCGTAAAGCACACCGCGATGCGAATTAGGTTGGCTTTCCTCTAGTTGTAAACACATATGAATCCGTGGATACACTGTTAAAGGGGAAGATGAACTTTTAGTTCAAAGATGCTAATAATTGAGGAAGGCTCTTGGCATTTGTGTCGTCAGTGCGATGTCCGATGGCATGTGCAGAATAGCAATCTAGGCGAAACTCGTAATATCTCAAAGTGATACTCCTAAGGTACGGTGACTGCGCCATCGTCCACGTACGCCCAGTTAAGTCTGAACAGATATTACATTATATTGAACAATGAAAAATGAATGGATACAGACTAAGAAGCGCTGCTTTACAAGTCCCGTTTGATAGTTGCTGGGGATATCAACATACCAATAATGACAATAATGGTTAATAAAACAGTTGGTACTTAAAATATGAAAATAAGGACTTATCATTTGCTCCGCTGTAGTTCTGTAATCCACTTAGATTCACAGCACCCACAGCTAGCATCAAATAATTCCATGGCAAACTCCAGATGTAGGATGGAGAAGTAGCGTTAAGTAACGAAGTGTAAGTGGATGAGTGTGTCATCCAACCGTCTGTTAAATACTGTTAGTGTCGGTGCAGAGACGACCGATTCTGGAAGAGGATTCCACGGGTGACAGACACGAATGGAAAAGAAATTTCTGCTGCACTCCAGACGACTGTATTGTTCTGCGAGTTTTAATGAGTGGCCCCTCAGATTTGTATTGCTGCTGAGTTGCAGTAAAGGGCGATACACATGATGTGGGTCTCGTAGAATCAAGTATGCCATAATCAGGTCGCATCGTAGTCTGCGATAGCTTCCGCTGAATATCCCCAATCGTTGCAGCCTCTCCTGGTATGAAAGATTGCACATTCCAATTACGTTCTTAGATGCCAGACGTTGTGGCTGCTCCAGTGCATAAGGGTCGTGTTTCAGCCATGGATGCCAGACTTGAATTGCTTATTCGACATGGGGGGGGGGGAAATACGCACTGAGCATTTGTCGAAATATGGAGCTGTTTATTTGTCCAAACGCCTGTCGCAACAGCCTGACGGGTTGGTTTTCAGCCTTTGAGGCCTTATCGGATTGCCTGGAGCAACCCAAGTCCTCTTGAACCAGGACACCCAATTCACGTTCGAGAGTTGATCGTTGTAGTATACTCGTTCC
Organism: Dicrocoelium dendriticum; assembly: GCA_944474145.2. Taxonomy (NCBI): domain Eukaryota; kingdom Metazoa; phylum Platyhelminthes; class Trematoda; order Plagiorchiida; family Dicrocoeliidae; genus Dicrocoelium; species Dicrocoelium dendriticum. The sequence continues at coordinate 74,089,289 of OX104071.1, read as the reverse complement.
GAGCCGGTATCAGTAGCTGCTCTGATATCGGATGGAAAGTACCTTGCATTTACACATGTTGAAATGCAGTACGTTTTGGTTTAACCATTGAAACACCGTCTCTAGGTCACTCTGAAGCAGATGTTCTTTGGCGTTCGCCTGGATCCTAAGGTATATTTTGATATCTTCGGCAAACATTAGGAAGTTTGAAGTGATTCCCTGTGCAAGGTCATTGAGAAACACCAAAACAAACGTGGAGCTAGAACCGAGTCTTGCAGCACACCACACTCGACTTGTATGGGGTCCGATAAAGAGCTCCGAACTCTGACCACTAATTACCGTTGAAGTAGAAAGTTGGCAAGCCAGGTTATGTACTTAGGAAAAGCAGGGGTTCAGAGTGTTTAACCACAAATGACATGGATTCAGAAAATCTAGCTATCCACGGATTACTCACATCGGCCTCTAACACTGCAGCTAAAACCCACGTGCTTCATTCTGCACACTCCTTGAGGCTATGATAAGTCAGTACTCATGCAGAAATTCATCTAAAAATATAAGATGGTTTCAAATCAAACATGGGGTTGTGCAGATCTGTGTGCGCTATTTTACCTTTCGATTTTTGCCTACGGAGAGGTGGAGCTTGTCGGCCGTTACAGCTGAGATCTTGAAATGGCGCAGCTATGGTTATTTAAAGTGCATGTATGCATATGCAGCGATCGCAGCAACCCTCTCGAAAATGTGCATTTTAAATCCTCTAATTCGGTCGCATGGTGGGAATGAGTGTAGCTAACCTGAACGCTACCCCCACAAATAGTCCGTCAGCACAAAAGATACACAAAATGGTCTAACTTTGCCTGCAACACTGGTCTAACCATCACCTGGTCGCACGTTTTCACAATCCCTTCATCATCCAAGGGGGGTGGTTGAATGAAATATGCCTTCGAGGTAGCATGAAGCGGTTTCCACACCTTCGAATAGTCCGTTCGGCTAAATCGCAGATCATCCTCATCGAAGTAGACCACAATTCAGGTGTGCGATTATTCACACGTGCAGCGCAGCGCTACCGAGACAGGCTAATTGACCATATACACCGCCCACCGTATGGGGTACCGCACTGTACTGCACCGCATCATGCCGAATGCGAGTGACGATCATCTATCACAGTGTAATTTCACATGACTAATTAGCCTTCCAGTGGTTCGCTGGACTCAAGGGAAATCACCCGTGGGGTTTACTCTTCAATAGCAGTTTCCCAGTCACTGTCACAGTGCGAAAGTTCGGATAGAAAAGAAAGCTGTTTGATTGTAGGGTCATTTGGAACTACTCGTTGTGTGAATGGATTGCACCGCCCAGTCTCAACGTGGACTGTGATTCTCATTGAACTGAACTTTGGTCAATTCGATCACTGGGGCCGTAACGGCAGATAGATATTGGGTGTTACCCACTGGCTGGTTGTTGGTTTGTGCTCAACTAACAATGACATACGACGGAAGCAACAGCCAGCCCTGTGGACGTTATTTGAGGAAGATGACCATTACACCACCACGGAGCAGACATTCGGTAAACAAAAGCGGTGTATTGGTAGAAATACTCTCATTGCCTTGATCTGTAACTAAATACCTGAGACTATGAACCGAACTATCAAATCGACATTGTTGACTATTACTTATTTTGGCAATTGTTCTAGTGGTTGCACAGACTAAGAATAAGATAAAAGGGTATTTTTTAAGTTTGCCACTAAAATTGTGATGAGAAGCTTTTTCAAACACACACAAAGTTCGTCACTGGTTCTTTCCTTGCCGTCGCAGCGAACTTGGGAAAATGTCTGAGTCTTCTATGAAACCACCTAGTGAAAAGTTACGAGTCAGAAAAGGAACATTTAGGAAAACGGAAACTTTTGTGCTCCCACTATACAGTTTTGCTTGTTATCCCACCCACAACGGGGAACATGCATATCCCAGCTTTGCCCACTCCAGTTTCTGATTCCAGCTAGCTTTACTAACAGACAGCCTGGTATATGAATAAGCAAATTGTCATCTGGATTTTGTTTACTTAGTGACTTGCTTTGATGCTTCAAGTGGCTTTCGGCTCATTGCTCATTCGGGAAGAAGAAGCTTGAGTGGGCGCAACTATGTTATCACAACACAGAGCTCCTGAGTGAGGTTCTGAATGTCAGGTGGAAATCAGCACGTAATCCAGAGGGACCCGCACGCTCTGTTGCTTGCACTGATGTGTTTGTAGCTGTTGAACTGCTCAATTTGTGGGTGTATTTTGCCACCAACGCGCACACCCACACATATACACAGTTATGCACTTTTAAATAACACTAGCTTGGTGAATACATACAAACCTTATCGTCAAGCTTATTGACGGATCCGTTTTCCAGTCAGTATAATCTTTCTTCACCAAAGCGTCATCATCACATGTTAGAATTGTGAACAGTGATTACGCAAGCCATCCGATCAGAGCAGCTTCATTTGAAGAGCTGTTTGTTGTCAACACCGCACTCCTCAGCTTGACGTGGCCGGAGCCTGGATGTAAAGCAGTTTTAATAACCACCATTAGCCTCTATTACCACATTGACCGTAAGCTCATCACATCGCGTAGGAAATCGACTCTGGACTACTGGAACATCCGGTACGATTTTTCGCATTGGATCAGTGCCCTCAAGAAGTAGATGGGCTCATTCTTATCACGGGACTTAGATTAAGCATGAGTAGTTTAACCTTAACATGCCGTGGGTAATCCTAATCCTACAAAAAGACAGAATAGTGGCTCCACGAGGGAATTCAGTAGTTCAGAGATATATTCGTCGTTTCTGAGATACAAAACTTTGCCATTTTAAAACATCCTCGCACAGACCATAACGATGTAGGTCGATTTTGTTCCCTATTGGCATTATTTTGGGATACCGTGTGACCAGAAAAAGTTACACAAGCTTATTGGTTATAGAGTGGAACGGGGTGCGCTTCAACAGGAGGATCGTGTTCGTCATCTACATGTGGACTAAACCCTCGGGCGTGGCAATTGTGAGCTCAGCAAAAGAGAGAGAGAGAGAGAGAAAGTAAACACAACATGCTTAATCCTCAAACGCGCGTGCAGTGTCGAATAGGTGTGGAGTGGCGGCGGCGTCAGTAGAAGTGGAACACACATGGTATAAGCAATGTGTGGACAAAAATAAGTCACAAATCTGCACAAGCTTCGGATTTATCACTTATAAATATACTATGTGTCTTTTCCCCTTTCATTCCGCCCATGCTTGCTATCCACGCCCCATAGAGCAATTACACGCCACGTTTGTCGGAGAGCAAACGGTTGGCTTGTCCTTTTGGTGACGATAATTAGAACTTGCAATGGAGATTACGGTCAGCTTTCGCCTGGAGTGAGAACAAGTCACTGGTGGGGATGGGGATGGAGAGGGACTGCCAGCAAAGAGTATCATCAGCTTTTCGAATATACGTGGCCTACCGAAACGAGCACAGGAGTGTACATTTCTGATTTTGTATGAATAAGTTGTAAACTGTTCCTTTATTCAAAACTTTGCTTTGGTCCCTTTTGAAGGGTGTTTTCATAGAACATGATCACCTTTTCTTTCTGAGTGTCAAATGGTAACCAGGATAAACTTTTAGTGTGGTACTCTGTAATTTCTTCATATGCTAGTGGAATGTACACAGTCGTCTCACAAACATTACCGGTGTTTCACATCAGCTGCGTTCTGTTTGTCTGTTTCGTCACCAGGATTTCGATACAAGTGCAATCCTGACGGCCGCCTGGACTTCACACAAGGTCCCAGTCCGGCAGACATCTTCTGTACAGTTCCTGGTCGCCTATCGCTGCTCAGTTCTACCTCTAAGTACAAAGTAACCGTTGCGGAGGTACAACGAAGGCTCTCACCACCCGAATGTCTTAATGCGTCATTACTCGGTGGTGTATTACGGAGGTAAGCAATGCAGTTTGGTCACAGCAGACAAATTTGTCCCTTTAACACATCCGCGCTTGTTACATTCTAATTTATCGAACAGAAGGCTCATTAGGACAAAAAAACATCACACTGTTCTTACCCCGTGGGTCATTTGATCCGGAGCTCCCCTGAGGCATTATCACGAACCACCAGGAGATGAGGAATAGTGGGTATAGAGTGACCAGCTGCTACTAAGTAGGGCCAATTATTCGGCACTTGGAATTGTGTATGCTTGCTAACGTGCGTGTGTTTGTTTTTGCGTGTATGTGCATCACCAGAGGTTAAAAAGCGTAAGATTAGAACGAGAAGAATCAGTATTCCCTATGGAGTCCTCCCATACACATAAATGCCGCTTGTTGCCATCCGGTAGCCCTTCTACGTCCACCCACGATTTGAGGCCAATCATGACCACTAGTGCTTCTGAATCGCCTCTTGATTCACGGAATTATATTTCTCAATGGTGACAACCACTTCAGCCCTATGATTCCACCCTGGCCAAAAAGTGTCACCAGGAACACTGCCGTGCACAGTAAAGCCTTAATTGTTCATGGAAATTGGCACAAACTCTTCTTGGTCAACACCGTCATACACAAGTATACGTTTCATGTTGTAGAGCCAAATCAAAGAATGGCGGTCGTTCCTTGCGTGATAAACTAGACAAAATTGGTCTTAACCTTCCCGCCGGAAGAAGAAAAGCTGCAACCGTTACTCTTTTGACTTCATTGGTGGAAGGTAAGTGAGGTGAATTCTGTTTGTGTACACACTGCGTATGGCTGACCAGTTTCCCGATAGGAAACCATCAGCAGTTCTCAAACATTTCAGTCCAGCGCATAATTGTGCATGAAGAATTTTACGCAGATTTCATGCGTGTACCCAACCCTATCTCCATCAGAAATATTTAGCATACCGTTATCAGGATGTTGTTACAAGTTCGGCGATTGAGCACACGGAAAGCTGGCAGTATTAACAATGCATCGAGATAGTAAATCAGAGATTTCTCGTATGACTGCGCCAATAGTTCTGAATAATTCGATATTTATCAACGTTCTTTTAGCCTCTGAATTTGACAAACACGGAATGCCGAATCGTCCAACTCATCTGTTGCTACAACCCCTTTCAACGTCTGTGTGTGTGTGCTGCTGTAAGGGCAACGAAGTGGAAGCTGCCGCCGCCTCTACCTTCACCCCGTGCTTCGGTTGGACACGTGCAGAATCAGGTGGGCGGTCCACAGCCTTACCGGAAAAATGCCCCCCATAATTAGCTAATGCAGAGGCGAAGAATCATTTTTCACCTGTTCACGTCAGGAACACTGAGGGGAGCGGTGCCGGATCAGATGGGTTGATGGATTAATGATTTCTGTGGTTTACCGACCGAAACGACTTCTGCACCACATCAAACGAGCGATGTAGTAAGCCTTGTTTTGGGGGCATACATTCTACTGTGGGAAAACTAAGACTGGTTCATTGGAAAAAGAATGCGAATTTAGACGAGAAGTGTGACGGCTGAGTATACTTCAGGATAGAGCAATGGGTGCACTCTGTATGGATCTGAATCATGGTGATAGCCAGGTATCCGCCTAGAGTTCAAGTAGACTTGTTTGTAGACGACAACTATCGCATCCCATCGTCACAATATCCTCGTTCTCTGCCATGCACCACTCTTCGTCGGTCGACTCCTGGTGGAAGCTACATGGGCATTACTTTAGCGAGTAACTCGAACCGACCTCCTCACATGTGTGCAGGAGTAATATGCGTACCGCATTCCATTACCATATTTCTCGAGTTTGGGGGAAGTGTACTTATGACGAGGTGGATAGGGAAAGCGCTCACAGGTGTCATATCATTGAACACTTATCAGAATTGCATTCCCCACGATACCACAATGTCGATAAGATCACAGAAGTGGGAAACACATCCGTTCACCTTGAGTATCTTAGTTAGAGTCGATTAATTACGTCGGAGCGACGTAGCAGAGCACTATATGCGAACGGAACCCGACGAAGAATCGGGTGATCACTTCCATACTGAACAGTCGGCTGGGAAGCGGACGATAACAAATTGCTGTGTGCGGCCATTCCACCAACCAATTCATTTTCTCCAATTATGTCAATAACAGTGTGATCTCTGGCGCAACCTCCCCAGCGATAAACACGAAGGAAGCCTTGAGAGAGTGTGTGTGTGTGCCCGTGTGTGTGGTCTTCCAGGTTTGGCTACTTCTGAGCGAGAGTGGATCATGTCTCACACGTCCCATAGAGCTGCCGAGAGTAGTAGATCAGGCACACTGACGCTGGTTGTTGAAAGAGACGAGTGTAAACAGTCTTTCCGATACAGGTGGATTCAAACAGCCGCTGAAGCAAGCAGCAGGCTGCTGCCCAGACACAGCCTGTGTAGACTTAATATGCACGTTGCCAATATGTTGCATAATTGATGGATATTCATGCATTACACCCGCATGAACCAAATACTCTCAGTAGCCATCATTGGTTTGTGTCAGTCATTGCTCACTGGGTTGGGTAGCCTATTGAGAAAAGCGTTGGCCTTCAACCACTACGTCCAACGTGTCATTTGTAGTTACGGCTCTCTGTGCCAGAGGAATAAAAAGAAGGACGCAAGTGTTCACGGAGTTCGGTGTTGAGAGCGATCAACATCGAAGTTCCCAGCATCTATTTGTGTTCTGACAGCGTACGACGAATCCGCAGGCTTGGAACACAACCATGATTCTAGCGGAACTTCGTCATCTACTTGCTAGCGGCTTGTATTTGAATGTCTCCAGCGATTAGAGCGGTGTGGGATGAAGTATGCAGGCTAATCGTGTTTTCCTTGTACACTTTACTGTTCTGTGGTGGTTTGCAAAAAACAGCAGCAGGGAAATCGAAAAACGGATGCCGCTAAGCCTACGTTCAATAGCCAGGGGTTAACAAGGAAGAGCTTGTCGCATAAAACAAGGCCAAACTCAGTGACAAGAAATGCGTGACATGATTCCATGGCAATAAGGACGCTGAGGATAATGGATGCTATTTCTCACTGAACTCAACAAAAGAGTCAATACAACCTTTAATGAACAGAATTGAATCGTACAACATAAAGTTGTTCAACGGCTTCTTTGGCAGGAATGTACATTGTCCAAGGCAGTGAGGAAGATCTATTCCAGATTTGCCAATGATTTTGTGACCTGAGTACAATATAACAGAGGTGAAGCTACGTAGATAATAAATGCCATTCGCTTACAAAGCCACTAACAAACATTTGGTAACACACACGACTGTTTCGTGGCATACTGAAGATTACAAATGACCATGATGTAGTTTGTCGCAGCCGGACCCCGTCTATACAAGCTAGAAACTATGAAATGCTTGACTCAGTTTGCCGGGTTCCAGAGTGCTGTATGTTCCAGGCGACCCAGTGACATGCTCTAAAACCGTAATAACTCTTCCGCGCACAGCAAGTTCTTCCGCGATGTTACCGAAGTGCTTGTCACTTCTGTTGCTAAACTGTAACATGTGGCTTGAATGAGCCCATTTTCACCACGGTGATATCTACAAGTACGAAGATAATTAATCTGCAAAAAGCCAGCTAACGTGTGAAATCCCAAACGCCTTAACCTACTTTGGTTACTATTATCCTTCTCTTAAGATTATTAATTACAGCCACAATCATCTACCGCAACAGAGCGATATATCAATATATCATTCAAACATAGGGCTGACATCAGGCTATGAATCAGACAAGGCCAATTAGTACTTAAGGCTTTGGGAAATTGCCCATCTTTGATTGCTGATACTTACGCAGCATTGCCCTCAAATAGTGAAAACACTGGGTGCTCGATCTGGAACGATACCACTTGGTGTTTGGGAAGAAGCCCTCTGCTGTTTCAATGGAATACCTGTCAAATTTGGTTGGGTTTTATCCTCCGCATTCTTACTGGCTACCTTCTGCGAATACCATATACAGTCGCTACAATTAATTGGGCAGAACTGCGAGGTGATTAGTCAATGCAGTGGCATAAACGCTGATGCCCTGCGTATTTTTGGATGGGGCTTCCGGATGGTCAACATCAGTTGCGCAGTCGCATAATTAGTGACACTGTAGCATGAGGTTTCTTGCACCGAGCTAGTACGATTAAATCCGATTAATCTTACTCGATTTTTTCTTGATCTGTTTTTCACCATACTCAGCGTGGTTGATTTTCTGGCTACGTGTGTCTCAACAACTGGATTCCACGTGCTTCGGTGTCCTGATCACAGTTGTTTAACTGAACTGAACCGAGATTTCCTTTTATACCTAAACAGAGATCACTGTGTGGTAAGCATTCGGTGCCTACCGCAAACCAGTTAGGCAGACTTGCTGTTTTCGGCCAGCTAGTCTACTAACCAAACTGGAAGCTAACGTGTCTGAAGTAAAGGGACCAACGGACTTCCGTAGGGAGGTTGAGTGGACTGCGGACACACGTGAGATCTCGTGGCTGACTTTCCGTTAGCTTTCACTGGGCACCCCAGCAACTCATACGAAAGGCTGCGAAATGTGATGCCGGTGGAAACCTTGTGTTCGTGTGTGTGTGTGTGTGTGTGTGTGTGTGTGTGTGTGTGTGTGTGTGTGTGTGTGAGTGAGATGCGGACTGCGTCCTGCTGACGACTGGGTCACGCAGCGCGACTCTGTTGTTACTCTGTCTCTGGGCTCTTGCTAGCTGTTCGTGTGACCAGATTGCCGATTCGGCAATTGTCCCATCGCTCGGTGGCACATGTGGCTTACGCGTGACTCTACATCGGATGCGGGTTAAACTCGCACGCAGTTGTTTACTTGGTTGCTCGCTCACTGCCACAACGGCGGATAAAGATCAGTGCTAATTAGCAGGTGCGAACTGATCCGTGGGTGAGCGTGTTCATCATCAGATCGCCCGTCCCTATGGTAGCACGTGGATGGCTAATCGCTGCATGTGCCTGAAACAAGCTTGAACGGTTGTCATCAACCCAATACCCAATCTCTATGGGTTATGACTCGAGATTCCACTCGAAAGCAGAACATCCTTCCTTGCTGGGAGAAAACGTAGAAGAATATCGACTGGTTATATTAAGTAATAGGAAGAAATTCATCACATCTAGGCTCCCTCAGACAGCCGTCACACGCCCGGAAAAGCACTGTACGCGCGTTTCATCCTTTCGGGAATCGTCAGCAGTACGCATTCCATCGGGCCCTGGTTGGGCTCGAACCCGCAACTCGACTGTTGCCAGTCCGTGGTTGAGACCACTGAGCTACTGGGGACAGCAACGACCCCCGCTACCCTGTCCTCACGGCAGTAACGTGTAAGTCTGTGGATAGTGAGCGGCGCTATATCACATCTAATAACTTACTCACGATGGTCGTTGCCGTCTCCCGTAGCTCAGTGGTCTCAACCACGGACTGGCAACAGTCGAGTTGCGGGTTCGAGCCCAACCAGGGCCCGATGGAATGCGCACTGCTGACGATTCCCGAAAGGATGAAACGCACGTACAGTGCTTTTCCGGGCTTGTGACGGCTGTCTGAGTGAGCCTAGATGTGATGAATTTCTTCCTATAACATTCAACTCTCCCTACTACTCTTCTATACTAAGTAAGTTGAAGCATATACACACCGTTGCTACTCTTACTAAGACTATATGTAACCAGCATGCTAATTTGCTAGTTGCTGACATAAACGAGTTCGCAAATGGTCCACTTGTGTTGGCATATCTGCACTGACACAGTCATGGTGCACGCACGATGGTGCTGGGCCCTGAGACGAAAGAGCAGTGTCACACCCGTCTGGCTTAATGACATCGTTGCTAAGCCTATTTGGACTCTTCCTGGACGGCAGAACATTGGAGCAGTGGATCATAATGGGAACCTCTTTTGCCTTCCCTTCGTTCGGCTAGCTAACTACATGACAGGTAGTTGGACACCAACGCGACGGACCTGCAATCAACTTCAGACGATTTCCGGGTACATTTATTTCGTTATAATCTGCAAGTATAAGCTCTGCCTTTAGTTTTCGTGTCTGTAGATACTGTTGGCTATACGTCACACGTACACACCAACGACTCAGTGCGCTTTTCCCGGTCCTTCTGTGGAGCCACCCGGGCCTTTAGACAGCAGCAACAAGCTCTGTATTCATAGATTAGAGAACTACGGACATGGTTGGCAGCATCCGGTTTCGGATTTGCCTGTCACTGTGGCCAGCCACAGGACGCCTGCGCCTGCAGAGGGACCATGGGTGGCTTGCGCTGCACCATCCACAGCTCCAAACACACACCCCATATCCAGTGTAAACCCGAAGCAATAAGACCGGAAAGCATGTGGATGGGAGCCACGTTTCATCAACGGAGCCGGCCCACACTCCTTCACAGGCAAACACAAACACGTTGTATTTGAGGATCAAGAGCACACAATGCGGTGGCTGGACCGTGGTCCGCACCACACTGTGTGCATGGAACCACCCTTCGAGCCTAGTACGGCCACAAGGACCGTGCCCCCCGTCCCCTCCAGAAAAGACCAACTTTCTCCTAGAGCCATTATGGACGAGGTCGTGGTGCTATCGATAATTAGGCACCTTGTCAACATTTACATCAAGCGCATCCACACCGGGGATGTCAAACAACAACCGATCACATGAAACGACATTAAAAAAATAAAAATATATCTGTTAAGGCATACGGCTATGCCGATGTGACTCTTCGCCAAATTAGCAAATGAAGTAACTTGATTAGTAACGAGTCCGCGATAAGTGCACAATGTTCGCAAGTTACTCAAAAAATGCTACAAACGCAATTAAGTTAACTAAGGTAACCACAATTGCTAAGCAACGAAAGCAAGTTAATAGGAAATTATTCAAGTGGGCAGAACAAATCAAAGAAGTTGGAATGGATTTTATCCATCATAAAAGCCAGTGTAATTTGGTTTAGCCCAACAGCGGTGAAGAAGCATCCTGATGGCAACATCAGACCCAGCATACATACATACATTCCTTCATTATACTCGCTGGATAGAGGTGGTGAAAGCCTCAGCTATTGTACTGGAATACCTTAGAAAAGAAAAAAACCCAACACATGCACACCAGCTGAGCCACGAGTAACGGATGAACATCGTTCCGGAGGGATGACAGCAGGCTATTTTGACGCAGCAAGTTTTATCAAGCACGGGAAATGAGAGCGGGGTAGGATAGGAAGGTTCAGCGGGAGGGAGAGGGGCGAAGAAACTCACAACACAAACGTCACTGAGGTCAGCTGTTCCTCCTGTCAACAGGTGTATCCAGTCAAAAATGTGAGTCGTCATTCGCGCACCAACCAGACAGCCAAGAGGCTCCAATCAAGGCCAACTTCGAAGTAAGGGACTTCATTCCTCTTGACCAAATTATTGCCTGGCCACGCCTCCTTCCATCCGCAACCAGATCGAGCAAACAACGCACGTTGCTGGAGTCGGTATTTTGGCATGCGCACCACGTAGCTCAGCTACGATAGCCTGGTTCATGAAACAACGGTGCTGAGCGGTTCCTTTCCTCATCCTGTGTCATAAACAGGGGGTCGAACACGCTGGTTGCTCACTTGGTGTTTCCATCAGATGCTATCCAAGTTGCGAAGGTAACGGTGGTCGAAGGTAACTGGCCTCTTTATATCTGCTGATCTAATGGGCCAGATTTCATGGTCGTACAGCGGGTCGAATATACGGCTGTACTGCAACCACTCTTCAGGGAGAGAGAGACTAATGTGGCGCCGGCGTCATAGATGCTGAAGTTAGCAAAAACACTCGACATTTTGCTATACGGTTCGTAACCTTTTCTTTGATTTCACAAGCATTGATACAACTGCCAGCTAGGGTTAACGCAGGTGGAGGGCCCTGTCAATCTTGGATAAAAGCTTTGCACTTCATGCGTGCAAAGCAAATAGCCTCACAATACACCTGTTATTAAGTTAGGCGCATTAAGGCCACGAAAAATTTTCGGAGTTTGGTCCACAGATACAGAATGTAGCTGCAACTTTAGAAATATTTATAAACATGCCTGAGTGGAGGAGCGTAAACAGTCCTGCTCAAATCGTTATCTCATGATAGTGACAGGCGCTTAACTTAGTGTATCTTTGCAGCCTTCTGGACAATTCGCGGCCAATCTTGGCGCAAAAACACACATGGATGATTCCCCAAGATGTGTCCATTGCAATTGCAGAAAGAGACAGTAAACCAGCTAAAGTAGGGTAGAGTGCAGCGAAGGTCAGCCAACAAAATGAACATTAACAACAACAACAACAACAACAACAACAACAACAACAACAACAACAACAACATCAACCACGGTTCTGAATGCAGCATTAGCGCTTTGGGTCTTAGAACTTGAGGCTACAATTATGCTTTACCGTACGAGCATATCATTAGAAAAATCGGGACAAGCCAGAGTCTTTACTGACGGATTTTGATATACCCCCTCAATTTGAATCGATTCAAGTGAAAGAAATTTCCGGCTATTCAATCCAGTGAACTGAACCCAAAGTAGGGAGGTTTTCGTTGGCACTCATCCCCGTATTGCTGTAGAATTTTTTTTATGAACGCTTCGAGTAAACATAGATTGAGCTGGATACAGATAAGTAATGAGTAATAGCTCCGAAACCGGATGACGAATTGTGAATTAGTGTGCCAGGTGTTGTTTGAGGCACTGAATGTCTTAGTGTGCTAGTCGGAATCCGTAAGCCACAGTGTGTCCGTATGTCTTCCCACATTCGGTTACTCATACTTCAGGTATCCAACCAAGGAGTAGACTGGTGTTGCTACGCAGCGTTGCTGCCATCAACAGCACCCGGCCCTAATGAGCGGTTCAATCATATTTATTAGATCAACTTTATTAATGGCCTTGTTGGTGCGACAATTAAAACAACGAGGCGGGGCATCTAAATCGACCTTTGCCTTTTCCGCCGAACATGTTTTTTTACTTTTTCTACTGTAAATATCATTTTGTAAGAATAAGTTGACAGAGATTTTGTTCAACCAAGTTCTATGGTCACTGGGACAAATCTACTCTGTTCACTTTTCGAATATAAAAGCGAGATATCGCGCACGATCCCCTGTCTATTGCCATTGGACACAAAATTTTACTGCAAAATGAAACGAGTCATAAAAAGCGTTTAAATGAAACTTTTCGCTTTCGTATGGATGCAAATCCCGAAGATTAGGTTCAGCATTATGCGATTGTTGCTCGATCGATTTATGACGGTGCATCTTTGTTCTTACTCTATCCAAGTGCATAAGAATGCATTGTTGTTGGTGTACGTTTAGTACATTTACAGTTACTAATGTAACAGGTTGAAAATGCACACATTTGAGTACATAAGCTTATGGTGACTTGACGTGACTATTGTACTAGTTCGGACTCTGAAGTGTATAACTTTCTCCAGAGTCTACGATGCATACTGTTGCAGCCTGAGATTGGAGACAGAGCAAGTTTCTACATAGCCATCATTTTCGGTAAGCCGATAAGAAGCGCAGCGTCTGGAAGCGCTGGGTTGGCTCTATAGGGAAACTAGATTACCAGGTAGACCGGTTCGCACGACAGATTAGTTTTACAAGTCTCTCCCTAATATCATCACCTGACACTGTCTTTTGAGAGGCTGCCCCTCTGTAGATATATAAGTTCGGCACTATAGATCGCTATCTTGCATACCGAAAATGTTTGGTGCATATGCACTTCAAGAAGACCTCATAGATCCTGAAGTAGGTTCGTAGTAGCTTTTATTCAGTTACCATCCACTAATACGTAGAAGACAATTGCGACAAACTACCGCTGCTAACATCAGTCCGAAACACTCAATCGCACTGACCGTCAAACCACTACGACCGGGGACTAGGAAGAGGACCAAAAAGGCACCCATTCGACGCGCTACTCAAAGGGAGAGATATACACGTTACGAAGTTCGTTTTTAATTGGAATTTGGCCAGTACAAAGCAGAATGTTTACCAGTTTCAAAACCACATAGAAACAGGTACAGAACACAATGATATGCTCACACTCGAAGCGGCTAAATTAGTAGTATGCTTGATCAAATTTTGCAGTGGGTATTATGCAGCTCTGGTTTCCCCCTGTAGTAGGCTAAAGGACAAAACGCGCCAGCGGTAGTACAAATGAGCCTAGACTGGAAACTTCAAGTTGGGTTTAACTGCTGTTGGATAAGGTCCAGTTACCGCAACAGACAAGTGGATAATAACTCATCACTTAATCACTCAGTGAGCTTCATGCTGCCACCATAGAATCATTGTGCATCACAAATACGTCCTAGTCGCTACGGAATTGGCATACCAAACCTCATTTAGTTGTGTCAGGGATCCACAAGATGATATCACAATGTAGTGCACCTTGGAAAGTGGTCTACCGGTGCCTTGGCACCACGGCATAAAAACGCGTTGGTGCTGCGTACATCATGCGACTTATGCCTAAACTAGATCTTCTTAACCTGGATAAAAGTATTCCACTTTATTTGATTGGCTCAGTTCTGTTATTCTGCCATATATTCCGCGTCAGTTTTACGCATTTATTCCCCTGCGTAAATTGTTTGGCAGCCCCGGTGTGACTGCGGTTGATGTGAATGTTGACAAGGCGCCTATCAGTCTAACCACCTATGTCGCGATTGCTGTCTCCAGGAGACTGTGAATCATTGCTGGGATTGTACAGTCCTCCTGGCCGTGTTAGCCTCAACTAGTGGTTACATCCATCCGGTGTGGAGCGGGCTACGGCCCAGCCACCGGCTTGTGTATGTTTTGAACGCAAGATTCCCAACAGAGACAGATAGGAATGGTGCTGCTGTTTCACATGTTGAACGAGTGTGGGCCGGCTCAGTTGATGAAACGTGGCTCCGATCCATATTCCACCCGGTCTTATTCCTTCGGGTTAACACTGGGTTTGGGGTGTGTAGATAGAACCGTGGGTGATGTAGCACAAACCACTCATGGTCCCTGCGTGGGTGCAGGCGTCGTGTGGCTGTTCTATGGACGCTGCAGTGACAGGCAAATCTGGAACCGGGGGCCACCAAACATCAAGCTGGATGTGATGTTGGATTTTTCGAGCGATCACACTGAAGGCACGCTGGCTACTGTTTACAATACATTTCATGTCAATCGAGAAGAAACTGACATGCAAGATGTACACATGTAACACCCGTATGCTACGTATTGTGCCACGGTTAACCATGTGTTGACTTTACAATGAGCTTAGACAGTTACTGGAAGGGTACGGATGTGGTGCAGTGAAGCAAGCGTTCAGAAAACTAGCGATCCTCCTTGGTTGTTGCACCAAGCGCGTGAGCATGCAGCTGAATTAGGTTACGTCTTTTCAGCACACAAAATCCACTTCCTAAGCAATGCCCGAATTGTTGATAAGGTCAAATATAATAAAACGGTCGAAGCTGACCACCTCTATACTCTAACCACCTCTCTACGTTGACCGTTTCGTTCACTGCTTGAACCTTCACGATGTGAAGCCTATGGATACTGACTCCCGTATGTTGACCACTTTGTTTCAGTCCCTTGAGTGGTCAAATGGTTTTATTAGTACATATCACAGGGAGCCCAAGCGGGAATGTCCCAGTATTGATGCTACGAAGTGTATATAATACGAGCTACTTTCTGGTAGCCAGTAGCTCATGCTACCACACAATTCGTTCATGCCGTCTAGCAGTTAGCCTGAGCAATCGAATCCTGTCAAGTGTGCATTTGAATGATCACATTTTGCAGTATTCGTGGAATACATTCCGGTGGCAAAATCAGAAAATAGTCCATAAATCTGCCCTAGCTGAAAGAGTTAACTATAGGTCTGTAGTCTACTTAAGAACCTAACGAAACATGTTAATATGGAGGAGATTATAATGGCAACTGTGTGTGCTCTCACACGCTCGAACGTTTCACAAATATTTGACTACACCAAATAATTTCGGACCTTGTGGAGGAAGCAAATCCGTGACCATCTACTCAGGCAATTGTAATGCGATCAGTGGGGTACCATTCTAACATGTTGTTCCATTACCATTTTTCTTCAGGTGAAGCGATCCGCATGGCGCGAGATTTCAGTTACTTGTGCGAAAACGAATTTCCCCATCGAGCATGCGCCGAGTACTTGACACGTAATTTAGAGACAGCCGACGTGACGGAAGTCCAAAAAAGACGGAGTCAGGTATTTTCATCCAGGTTTGTGTTTGATTTTTGCGTCTTTTCTATAGTTCACCGGATGCCGACGCAGAGCTAGTGAGCGACATTTGACGGTTAAACAGACTAGGGCGTAACAGAACCACTCATCGAAGTTCGTTCTATACATTACTACTGCTCTTAATTTCAGTAGCTAGCAAATACGACGCACGTTAAGCACAAAGCGACATCTTACACTAAGAACGAATCCGCCGGTGTACATATAATTTCCCACCAACGATAGTAAATAGTTTAATTAAATTCCTTTGATCACGAAGCGAAATCGTTCGATACCGTATGAAGTTCTTGACGTTGGCATCGGCCTTGATCGCGCGCACAATCGTATAGCGGCCTCATTGTTTGGACGACCACTGTCTATTAGGCATGGGAATGGGCGTTAAGAAACATGTACGCATGTGTGGCCGGACGTTGTCACCCACACGATGACGGAGTGAGAACGGTAATGTCTGAGAACGCCAAGTACTGCCTAAGATGTAAGCCGCTCCAATGTCATGGCCGATAGTCGGTAAAGCAAATCGGAGTAATTTGGTCAATGATTATGACGTAAACGCCCACGGTCTAGGCGCTTCCTCGTGGTCAATATTGCGAGGGAACAAAATTGCGTTACGCATTGAATGGTCAGGTCAATATCCTTTGTGGTGTGAGCGGGAAGCCGCATGTGAACCACTGCACATCATCAAGCTGAACAACGCGATGACCGATGCGCACTAACACAATGAATCAGGGAATCCACTAGGTCTCGGCAGTGCGGGAGTCGCCTAGCACTTAGTTACAGATCAAAGGATACACAATTGTGTTCCACAAACGGCATCTTCCAACATGTTAATTCCGAACTCACTCCAACATACGCTGACGAATGGAAGTGGTTGAGCATGCACGGGAAATATACATAGGAAGGGGTTCCTCAGCCTCATACAAGGGCATCTATAGATCTGCTCTCGTCAGGTAGCAATCATGGTTATTGTACTTTGTTGCTCACCTCATTGATAACCATAGGCATATTCCAGCTCGGAATTTCGGAACGCTTATCCAAAAGCCAAAATTGAGGAGATAATTGTTCACCATGCTTGAAGTTACTCTTTTACATTCAGTAACAAGATGCGAGAAATGGCAAATTCGCCACTATTCGATGTCAGCACCATTGTCGAATACTGTTTCCTAAGGTGGAGATATCCGCAACATGGAAATGATGCGGCGCACAGCAAGATGTATTTTGATGGACATTTAAAACCCGTATTTTGGGGTAATTTGCTGCGACGTTTGTAGTAGGTATGGAGAAATAAGCTTCCTCTCACTCCTAGTTTTACCCCTGGATTTATACTCTCGCAACCTATACCACGTATGGAATAACTGCCACCTTGATTCGTAGAAATATTGACCACAGCCGTGTATGAATACGAACGGGAAACACGGGTTCGACATCACTGTTCGCGGCTAAAAGGATTGAGGTCCAAGGAGAGTACAACGCACAGTCTTAGTAAATGTTGTGGTATAGCCAAGTATCCTTTTGGTAAACCGGCATTGATTTCGATCAACAGCCGTTTCATCTGATTTGGGCATGCTTGGCACATCGACGAGCAATGTAAAATGGTTGGTAGTGCGTATACTTTGTGCAACCGGAGCCAAACTCACAAACGGATTTGCATTGTGAGACGCAGTGTGCAATGTGCGACAAACAAAATTTACCGTAAACGACACCAAGTTTCAAGAGATGTAATTTTGGCGTAAATATGTTGTAAAACCTCCCGTGTGCCCCCAAGTCTGTGACAGAGAAGGCACCATGTATTTCCTTCATAAACAAGTATGCCGTGTCACGTTTCGTGATGCTGAAGGCATCATTCATGTACGTAAATAAGAGCTTGCACATTGCCATGGACACGACCCTGTAAGATGGTTTTCGAGAGCGAAAAACAGTTGCTTATTTGTACTACTTACATCCTGGCTGAGGGGTATACAGAAAGCCAAATGAATTTTTTGAAGTACAAATAGAAATAGAATTTTGCACATCTACTGACAAGCGCTATAAGATCTGTAGATCGGATCAATCATTTGTACGCAGAATCTGTGGCATAAGTTCCGTGTTTTGACAGAATCAGGAAGAAGAATTACGCATGTAAAATATTCTCAATCAAAGCATGCTAAAAGCAGATGAAGCATTGATTGTTTCGCAATCCAAGGACGTGTTCGACTGAATTTCTGCTTGTCTATATGCATATGCTACCATTATCACAAGTTATTCATAGTAATTCTCAAAGACACTCATCCGAGGAGTGGGAGGAAACGTCGAGCAGAAGCACAAGTTGCAGTGTGTGATGCAGGAAGAATGCATTGCATGCGTGTTTTTAGCGCCTCAGATGTTGCTAAACGCAACTTGCCTTAATGTATCCAGATGTTGCTGTAAGCTAACGATCTTTAAGGCATTCGGTAAAGTGAGAACAGCTTCTGTGGCTAGTCGGAATGCGGCAAAGTTTGGACACGTGCGTACTTGTAGTGGCTATTAACTCCGCTGATGGGCATATCTGACGATTTATTTTGCAACGCTCACGTTACGGGGGTATTAGATAGTCCCATTGCTGGTGGGATGGACAGTGATTCTCGGCAATTCAACGGAGGACCTCTGTGTAATTGGGAGATTGTTTTTCAGACGTCACAGGTAAAATGTGTCCAGTCGGAGGTGATGACATCGATCGTCGTAATTCAGGGTTCAGCATTATCCCCTGAGTCGCTTGATATATGCTCGTTGGACGTTTGCTATAGCTATGCTGTCTATCCTTCATATTTGGCTGATAGTTATGGCACAATACTCCAGGGCGGGTTTCACTATGAGTTTGAATAGTTCAAGCAGTGTTTCAGGTAAGTAGAACGTTCCAATAATCTAACCTGATAGTTGTCTGGCTTTTGCGACTTGGTATCGAATATGTTCAGAGAAATTGGAAGGTGTTTGAATATCGAATTCGAAAATCCGTGACTGTATTAGACCTACAGATAATGGTCCCGACAGTTATCATGGAGCATTCCGGGATTCGACATCGGTACCCGAGTATGTGAGATTTTCTTGTACGGTATTTCATAGATGGGCTTCGGCTCGATGTGTTCAGCGGGGATAGGTCGTCACGTATGTTACCCTGGCGTAGTGATAGAAACGAGCGGACTAGATTAAGGTCATCTGCGAACGTGTGCGTCCATATCTTACGGGATCGCGTACATTGTTTATGTAGATTAAGAATAGTCGCGGCCTAAGCACGCATCCTTGGAAGACATCGCTTGTTATTCGTTCCGACGTGGAGTACGTCTGTCTCATTTAGATTCTTTGGGTCTGATGGTTCAGATATAAGTCTAATCAGCTTAGCAAATTTTTTTGCAATACCGTATGGTTGCAGCCCAGCTTGCAATGGCTTGTGTGGCACGCGGTCGAAGGCATTTTACATGTCCGAAAGATTTTTGATTACCGCCATTCCTGTGTCAAGCATGATGGTTTTATTTGTCAAAGATCTGTATCTGGCAAGTATCGTAGGAATGCGTTAAGAGAAGGCCATGCTGTGGATGATTGATCGGCTTCAATTTTGTCGGAAAGTACACAACATTGTAGTAGTTTAGTGAGCAGAGGTATGGTTTATAAGGTGATAGCTTGACATTTCATTTCGCGGGCCCCTCTGAGTTTCGGCATTATGATAGGATGCTTTCACTAAGGTAGGTAGGAGCTGGTGTTCCACGATAGAGTGAAGATGTTAAGCAACAAGATAGGAATATCTTCATCATCCAATTTTATGACAGCTGGGTGTCTACCATCTGGGCCGTGATAGGCCCGGAGAGCTTTTACGGATGTGATAGCGTTCTGCACTTCTATTCACGTCACAGCCGCGTTGCAGAGCAGTCTGCGCGTTCTTCTAGGGAGTGGCGGGTGGAAGATGTGGGCGTCATTGACAAATGAGGAGGCTAAGCTGGAATTGTATGACACGTATAAGCGGTATATATCGAAAGTTGATGAGCTATGGTGTAATGCTAATGTTTTGATTGCTTGGTGCGGTTTGAGGTTTCTGCTCCTAAGTAACCAAGTCAATGCACTTGAATTTTCTGGATGTGTAATCGCTCGAATTTCCTCTGCCACGTTGACGCTTTGCTTCCGCAGTTGTAGCGTTAATATGGTTTAATGTATATATGGTAGCGTAGCGAAAATGTTGGTCCTGTGCTTATAAAACCTAAGTTTCTTTCGTTTGATTTCGGTCTTGTTCAGTTGTGTACGTTTGTCGCATTGCTTATAGATACGGTTCCTTACAACAGGTGCCAGTACGTCAGCACACGCAGCAACGTTGTTGATAAATTCACCAGCTGCCATGGTCGAGTTGTTGATTCAGGATGCTGACCCCCAATTCATAGTGCAGATAAGTTGCTTAAATGCATTCCAGTCAATTGGGTGAATGTTATGAGTGGGTTGCAACTTTATCCTTGGGTGGCTTAGTTCATTCAATCTTCACGATACAATACGCCGTACTATGGTCCCAGCTCGACAATGGACCATCAATGAGTGCACAAACAGAAGGGATCCTCATGATAAATACCAAATCTAGGGTATTGGTATTTCTGATGGGTCCTTTGACATGTGTGTTGCAGCCATTTAAGTGAATAGAGTACACCTTTTCGTCTAGTCCCGTTTATACAGTAGGTCCAGGCAGTAGCTAGTTAACTTGTGGCATGTTGAAATCTTTGCACATAACTTTAGACTTGTAGGTATTGCTAGAAACTGTATAGATAGCATCCATTAGCTGCTAACTTTCATGGTGGGTTGCTCGGGGAGGTCGGTAGATTCAACCAACTACAAGATCCTAACAAATTGTAACCCGTTTCGCAACCTAAATTGTGGAACGGTGAAATGGTTTAGTCATATCAAAATTTACTTACAGCGGACTTTTTTAGTCACCAGCAGCCATTGGTGTGTGTTTACAAAAAGTTCGCTTAGAAAATTGCACCTGGCCAGGCCAGTAGAAAACCATGTTATGCTTAGTTGATTAGATATTCAGAGAACAAGAAACCCATCGTTTTGTGTTAACCCTTCGATGTTGTTCCCGACAGTCCGAGTCTGAGTTAAACTGAGGAAACCAGTGTGATGGTCTATCGCGAATAACGGTCGACAATTTAGATTCATCCATCTCTTCCCACATGCTGAACCCGTACTTCTGAATCAAGTCGAATACGCTGTCCAGGCTTGCGAGCCCTGGCTGTTTACTAGCTCTTATTTCGTTCTGACCTTGCACCACTTTATCGGACACCGTGGTGTCATGGGTCCAGTTCCTACTGACTATGAGCACCGCAACCCTTCGCTTTGTCCGAATGCAAGTGACGAATCGCAAGCATCGCTGGCGCAGTATTTTCATTCAAATGCTGAGAAACAGTACCCATACTGTACACATCGTCTCTGACCTTCCGAATTCATCATCATAAGTGAGCTACGTTAAACAGTGCGTGATCGGCCGCGTTCCGTTGCCGGACGAACGATCACCCTATGCTCACAACGATCAGGCTCGCATGTTTCAGTGGCCAGGTTAGGTGTCAACGCGTTTTATTGCTCTTCAAACAGGAACAACTACCACCACCAACGATCTGCGTTCAGTTATAACCTCACACCGTGTCTTCCTGTGTGCACCGTCCTCTATCTCCTCCATCACAGCACTGAAACGGCAACTGGTACACCATAGGACCAAGTGCAATGCATGTTCACTGAGCCCAACGCCGAGTTCCCTATTCGAAATCGGTAGATTGCAAGCGAAGCACGTGGTGCTCTACGAACGCACCTGGCGATGTAGTAAAAGTGGCAATTCTGTTGACCAAATACATGTATTCAAACCGTATAGTTTATAAATTTGTCATGTGTATAACACGACCGTAAGTACTGGCCACATGTTGTACCATCTGCCTACAATGCTGCTGTCACACAGTCGCGTGCTTCGGATACCACCTGCTGCAGAAATTGTAATCGCCATTCACTTTTGCTGAGGACACAGTCAAGATCTCCTCGTAGAATTTTTGCGTATCTTCTTCTCAGAGTGTGCTTCACATATGCATTCACAACACTCCAGATGCTCTCGATAAGGTAAAGCGTTGGGGAGCATGGTGCAAGACGCATAGGCATCCTTGAGCGGTACTGTACTTCTCGGAATCCGCCTTCCAGATCTGTGTGGTACGGTGTGTTGTTGCATATAAATAGACATATAAATAGCCATTGGCTTCTAATTCTTGCCGTAGCCACCGCGCGCATATTCGATTGTTGTAGCTTCCGCGTAAAACGGAAAATGCTATCACGGAGTAGTTTGTCATGGCGCCAACAACACGTAGATTCTAGCCATGACTACTGGCAACATTGCGCTGGGTTTTACTCCCCTGTCGCGAACGAATTCTGGTACGAGCGCAAAAACAATTGAAGTTTGTCTCATCGATCCAAACGGGTTGTCACCCATCGGCTTGGTAATGCAGGAACCGCAAGACAAACGATTTCAGTAAGTGGAAAATTCCCATTTCATTATCAAGAACGAAAGACCGAGGGTGAACAATTGTTTTCGATGATTCATCTTCAGACCTGTACAATCATATGGTTGAAATCGCAATAGGGAAGTACAAGGGGATTAACGATCAGTTCAAATGAGATAGATCACGTGTCGATCAAAGACATGAACCAGTAACAAACAGCAAACTAGGTCTGAGGTACCGTTGCACAATTGCAGTTGCTGTCCGAAGGATCCGTTTTGGCTGGCCAAGGTAGCTGAACAGCTTCGATCAGCTTCTTTTGTGCACACAAAAGAGGTTGGTACAACCGAATGCTGATCGCCTCGGCAGTAGCAAGGGTCCGGAGGCGCAGGCCTTTCGACTGGAGTGGAGGGACCCTGTACAGTGTTCGAAAGGCACTGACTGGGTCAACCTCATGCCCACTATCAACCAGATGAGCCATAACTGAGCTAGTTATAGCTCCAGTACCACCTCGACGCAACCAACGTGGTAGGTGCTCCTTAATGCGTTTCGAAAGTTGCCGCGCCGTTCGACCGATGTAAGTAGCGCCACAAGCGCACTTGAAATGATAAATTACTATAGAAGCGGTCAGCGTCGGTAACTTGTCTTTGTTGTAAATACGGATGAGTGGCTCCGTGGAAAAGCTACACCTAAGTTTGGCTGCTGGAAAAGTTGACTTGACAGCTGTTGAAAGGCTTCTAGTTACACGCTCAGCAGCGGCGTCTCCCTTGAAGCGTAGTCGTATGAAAAGTTCTTTTTTCTCTGCTGTCTGAATCTGTAACTGGTCGGGCTTACTTTGCATGTTCCTCAAAATGAAACGATCAGGATATCCGTTTTCGCGCAGCAAATTCTGAATGAGCGTCAACTCATTATCCAACTTGTCTTCAGAACAGATCCTGTGGGCCCTTGTGGTTAGACAGCGAATTAGGTTTCGCTTATATCTCAACGGAACTAAACTGTGAAAGTTCGTATACTGGCCACTCCAGGTTTTCTTCCTGTAGACTTGCTGTTGGATCGAGCCGTCTGCCCTTCTAGTTAACAGCACATCAAGAAACGGCAACTGATCGTTCAATTCCTTTTCGTAGGTGAACTGCAATGATCCGTGGGCCCGATTAAAGCGGTCAATAACAGCGTCAAGATCAACAGACTGGTCGGCCACGACAAATATGTCGTCCATATAGCGGTGGTAACATTCAAAGGCCGTGATCTCCTCATGTAACTTGGTATTCTCTAATTTCGCCATGAAGACATCAGCTAACAACGGACCCAATGGTGATCCCATAGCTACACCATCCTTTTGTCGGTAGTAAGTGCCATTGAATAAGAACTGTACGTTCCAAGTGCAACGCAAAAGAAGGCTTTTCAAGTCACGCAACGGTATGCATATACTTGCTTTTGTTTCTTCTATGTAGGAACAAAGATAATCGATCGTCTCGAAAAGTGGCACGTTGGTGAAAAGCGATACAACATCCAAGGAAAACATTACTTTCTTATCAATGTTGCGATCTTTGATGCTTTCGATGAAATGAAAGGTGTCACGAAGGCTGTAGTGTGTAAGTCGCTGTCTTACTGGCTCTAGAATTTGCACGAGCCATTGGGCGACGGCATGGTAGGATGAATTAACCATTGATAAGATCGGGCGAAGCGGGACACCTGTCTTATGAATTTTTGGTAACCCATAAAGTCTCGGGACATTCGTGCCACTCGGCTTCAGGCTATCATAAAGTGTATTTGATATATGTCCATTATTCCGAAGATCTCGCAAGCTTTCAATAATTTGGTTTTCAATCCTCTCTGTCTGGTCCTTTTCTCCAATCATTCGGGAAAATTTCGATTCGTCACTCAGAACCTTTTCGAGCTTGTTTATATAGTCTTCTTTATCCGCCGTCTTTTGTTCTCCAGTGTATTCATGTACTCTGGAATCGCGTGCAACTTCTTTAACATTAGTATTCGACCGTCTAGGTATCTGGTGCTGACCTCAACCTGGAACTCCGCTTTTAAACGCAAACGAAGACCCGCACGTGTTACTGTAGGCTCTTCAGTCGTCCACTCAACTAAGGAATTGAAGTGGCTTTCAGTTAGAGCTCTGTGACGGACACCGCTGTGTTGTCCTCTGGGCTCCGTCGATTCCAAAAACTGTATTCAGTTGCGGCAAGTATTAAAATGCATATTCAGCAAGCTTGCAACCTGTTTCCAATCGCCTTCCTCCTCATACGCCTGTAAAACGCGGTGCTTCCCCTCCAACATGTAGCGCGCGTAAGGTCCTTTTAGTCGCATCTCCGGTCGCTGAAATGAGTGTTCGATTTCGTCACGGTTCAAGCTAAGTGCATCCATTCGTCCGTGCATGTGGTCCCCATCGATATTGCCGATCCACCTGTGTTTATGCGACACAACTGGCCACTAACAACTTAGTCAGACAATTTAGAGAGTTCGGTATCCGACGGCCATAATCTGCATTATGCAAAAGAGACACTGTTAACAGTTTCGCAAATGCCTGTGACTATGCTACAAGGGTAAAGTGTGACTGACGTAATCCGGAAACAAAAATCTCTCATCTTGCTACTTGGAGATGGTGGCACTGTGCCATCCCGTTGTACCGAGATGACGTATCCAAAACGCAGACAGCCCGATGACAAGTCACATCATTAGCTGACCACTTGGGGTTGACTAAACGAACAGACGTGTGCCTAGTGATGAGACTGGATATTTCCGTGGTGCGACTTTTCGCGTACTTCTGAAACCAGTTCAGCTATACCAGGCGGTGTCCATTGGCAACTTGAGAGCCTGTTCTACCAGCTTCTGCAATGGTTAAAAGGCAGCTAATTATGACAGATTTATAGCCCACGTCGTTTTGAATCCATGTTATTTGGTAAACGGAATTGCCATTTTATACTTCATTGTCACGTGGGTGCGTAGAGTAGGATCTGCAACTTGTTTCCGTGCGTTCCGTTTCGTCATATCCTTCGCTCTAGAAATTGGAATGGATTCTTTCTTTATGCTTGTTCTTTACATGCAGCAGACTTTATATTTACTAACCGTAACAAAGATGTTGCGCCACTAAGAAATAAGCGCCACCCACATAACGCAACATAGACACGACTCTTTGAAATCACGGCACATTTGGGCGCACATCAGATTTCTCTGTACTTTGACGGTAAACTGTGATTGGAAAGAGAATAATGGCTAAGAACGCGTGACAACGTTTCACATAAGAACAGAAAGCTCTGAATGAAAGGAACGAAATCGCCCGCTCATCAAGTATCTTCCGTGCTAGTGGGTCTGACCGAAAGTGTTCTCTAAACTAGGTTGTCCTGCACCACAGGTCATACATTGAAGACCCGGCAGCTGTGGGTAAACATTCAACGCTGACTTTGTTGCATGTGCAGTACATCAGCTATCACCCATGCCAAAGGCGCCTACACTGACCACAGTTAACACGTATGTGGTGTCGAGTTCGTCACGGCGAAATTCAGAGAACACGTTACTTAATTGATACCAACCACCACCAATGAGCCTGATGAAATGCCCTAAGGCTGAAATATACTGGTTGGCAATGCTCTGTCATTTCGGCTACTAACTTTGTCCACCCAACCAACAACAATGTAGTAAACGCAACTAATTGAGAAATGTCGGTTACCATATATAGACAGAAAAAGATCGAACCTAAAGAGAGTAAATGAGACAGACGTACTCAAAGTCCACTTTGTTTGCAGATAATATTAAACTAGTCCGCTAATTTCTACCACTACGCCAGGATAACATACGTGACGACCTATCCCCGCTGAACACATCGAGCGAAAGTCCATCTATGGAATACTGCAAAAGAAAATCTCACATACTCGGGTACAGATGTCGAAACACGGAAGGCTCCGTGATACCTGCCGGGACCATTATCCGTACGTCTAATACAGACACGGATTTTCGAATTCGATATTCAAACACCTTCCAATTTCTCTGAACATATTCGATACCAAGTCGCAAAAGCCAGACAACTATCAGGTTAGATTATTGGAACGTTCTACTTACCTGAAACACTGCTTGAACTATTCAAACTCATAGTGAAATCTGCCCTGGAGTATTGCACCATAACTATCAGCCAAATATGAAGGATAGACAGCATAGCTATAGCAAACGTCCAACGAGCATATATCAAGCGACTCAGGGGATAATGCTGAACCCTGAATTACGACGATCGATGTCATCACCTCCGACTGGACACATTTTGGTTGTGACGTTGGAAAACCATCTCCCAATTACACAGAGGTCCTCCGTTGAATTGCCGAGAATCACTGTCCATCCCACCAGCAATGGGACTATCTAATACCCCCGCAACGTGAGCGTTGCAAAATAAATCGTCAGATATGCCCATCAGCGGAGTTAATAGCCACTACAAGTACGCACGTGTCCAAACTTTGCCGCATTCCGACGAGACACAGAAAATTTTCTCACTTTACCGAATGCGTTAAAGATCGTTAGCTTACAGCAACATCTGGATACATTAAGGCAAGTTGATCTTAGAAACATCTGAGGCGCTAAAAACACGCATGCAATGCATTCTTCCTGCATCACACACTGCAACTTGTGCTTCTGCTCGACGTATCCTCCCACTCCTCGGATGAGTGTCTTTGAGAATTACTATGAATAACTTTTGAAAATGGTAGCATATGCATATAGACAAACAGAAATTCAGTCGAACACGTCCTTGGATTGCGAAACAATCAATGCTTCATCTGCTTTTAGCATGCTTTGATTGAGAATATTTTACATGCGTAATTCTTCTTCCTGATTCTGTTAAGACACGGAACTTATGCCACAGATTCTGCGTACAAATGATTGATCCGATCTACAGATCTTATAGCGCTTGTCGGTAGATGTGCAAAATTCTATTTCTATTTCTACTTCATAACTCATTTGGCTTTCTGTATACCTCTCAGCTAGGATGCAAGTAGTACAAATAGGCAACTGTTTTTCGCTCTCGAAAACCATCTTACAGGGTCGTGTCCATGGCAATGTGCAAGCTCTTATTTACGTACATGAATGATGCCTTCAGCATCACGAAACGTGACACGGCATACTTGTTTATGAAGGAAATACATGTTGCCTTCTCTGTCACAGACTTGGGGACACACGGGAGGTTTTACAACATATTTACGCCAAAACTGCATCTCTTGAAACTTGGTGTCGTTTACGGTAAATTTTGTTTGTCGCACATTGCACACTGCGTCTCACAATGCAAATCCGTTCGTGACTTTGGCTCCGGTTGCACAAAGTATACGCACTACCAACCATTTTACATTGCTCGTCGATGTGCCAAGCATGCCCAAATCAGATGAAATGGCTGTTGAGCGAAATCAATGCCGGTTTACCAAAAGGATAATTGGCTACACCACAACATTTACTAAGAGTGTGCGTTGTACTCTCCTTGGACCTCAATCCTTTTAGCCGCGAACAATGATGTCGAACCCGTGTTTCCCGTTCATATTCATTCAACGCTGTGGTCAATATTTCTATGACACAGGGTGGCAGTTATTCCATACATAGTTAATTTATGAGAGTATAATTCTAATGATATGACTGCGAGTGAGAGTAATGTTAGTTCACCCTACATACTAAAACCGTTGCAGCAAATTACCCCAAAACACGGGTTTTAAATGTCCGTCAAAATACATCTTGCTGTGCGCCGCATCATTTCCATGTTGCGGATATCTCCACCTTAGGAAACAGTATTCGACAATGGTGCTGACATCGAATAGTGGCGAATTTGCCATTTCTCGCATTTTGTTACTGAATGTAAAAGAGTAACTTCAAGCATGATGAACAATTATCTCCTCAATTTTGGCTATTGGATAAGCGTTCCGAAATTCCGAGCTGGAATATGCCTATGTTTATCAATGAGGTGAGCAACAAAGTACAATAACCATGATTGCTACCTGACGAGAGCAGATTTGTAGATGCCCTTGTATGAGGCTGAGGAACTCCTTCCGCAGTACATTTCCCGTGCATGCTCAACCACTTCCATTCGTCAGCGTATTTTGGAGTGAGTGCGCAATTAACATGTTAGGGGATGCCGTTTGTGGAACACAATTGTGTATCTTTAGATCTGTAACTAGGCGCGAGCCGACTCCCGCACTGCCGAGACATAAAGGATTCCCTGATTCTTTGTGTTAGTGCGCACCGGTCATCGCGTTATTCAGCTTGATGATGTGCAGTGGTTCACATGCGGCTTCCCGCTCACACCACAAAGAACATTGACCTGACTATTCAATGCGTAACGCAATTTTGTTCCCTCGCAATATTGACCACGAGGAAGCGCCTAGACCGTGCACATTTACGTCATAATCATTGGCCAAATTACTCCGATTTGCTTTACCGACTATCGGCCATGACATTGGAGCGGCTTACATGTTAGGCAGTACTTGGCGTTCTCAGACATTACCGTTCTCACTCCGTCATCGTGCGAGTGACAACGTCCGGCCCCACACGCGTACGTTTTTCTCAACATTCCCAATCCAATTGTCTGAGGTCGGCCAGTGAGGCCACTGTACGACTGTGTGAGTAATCCCGACTGATGCCAACGCCAAGAACTTGAGAGAGTAACAAAAGATTTCGCTACATGATCAAAGGATTTTAATTGAACTATTCCGGAACATTGGTGGGAAATGCTATATTTGTTGACCATCGCCAGTTTCAGTCGTCTAATTATGCGTTCCGAATGTGTCTAATCATAGTAGTTTTCGGTTTTCTTCAACGTTTTACGTCAGGAGCGATCTGTGGCTGTGGTACTAGTCCGATCCCTAGCTGGCGTAACCTGGCTAAATGGAAACTAGCATTATTTCATCAAAATCACTATACGTTTATTACGAAATCGCCAAAATATCTTTTGTTTGTACAGATTTATTTAGCAGTTTTTTTCCTGACATATTTCTGTATATTATGGTTGCCGTTGTTCCGATATAGCTATTGTTTCATAAGCGTTCTGCTATCTGTAATTGACGCATAAGCTCACATGACACCAACAGACGCAGAACTAATCTTCATGTCTTATTGGAATATGTTTTGGCCCATTTTGGCACTTCGCTTGACTAAGCGAAACCATAAGATACATAACGACTGCTCACAGAGTACCAATGATTCCTGGTAGAGGGAAGTATGCGCACTCTAGTTAGGAAGCGGATTCTTGGGTTGTTATTCGTTAGTGTTTCGAAAGACTTAGGTTTTGGACGAGAATAAAAAGGTGACCTCTGTTAAAGACAAAATAGTAAGCACACTAACATAAGTTCTATCAATAGTAGTCACTGTTGTGACTTAGGAACCACTTTCTTCAGCTGAGGAAGAGCGGTTCGAGGCATAATTTCTCTACTGCGCGTGTACTCGTCAAATCCATTGCAACCGTACTCCAGTGCGTTTCTCTTTATTTCAGACAAGTTATGTTGGAACTGACTGATATGTTTAGCAAAGACCGAAGTCCCCTGGCCACAAATCCTCTGCCACCAACGCGCAACTCCGCGCCTCTGGACACAGCGACTCAGCGTTCCCTCACGCATTTCAGTAATATTACCCATGGTTTCGGAGGCCTTACTCTGATCAGTGCGTTGAACACATTTCAAACTATCCTGACAGATGTGCTCAAAATTTTGGACAAAGAAAGCCAACAGCCTGGAATGTCAGCCAAACACCTGCACATGACCAGTTCAGTTGTTCCTCAAATATCGCATTCTCATCTGCGAATGCACGGACCTAACGAGACCCACCCTGCGCTACCGTTAGCATCATCTGGTACAGGGCAAACAGACGACGGCAGCCGTCTCCGATGCAAAATGCCGCACCCGAGTGATGGAAGCATGTCAGAACTCTTGGGTCTGATGTCTGGCCAACGCACTGGCTTGGCGGATGGCATGGAAACATCAAACATAATTCACCGAGTGATTTAACTGGGGCGAGCTGATGCTCTTAAATAAATCCTGACGCTAACTAATGAAGAAGGAAGCGTTGACCCAACTTGTATATATATGCATTAGATGAGTAACATTCATTGTAAAATACAGAGGTGTGAATGCATTTGGCAAGGTAAAGTCTTCAAGTTGCCAATTTTATTGGCTGTACCGGGGAGATGAATGGGTAACAATCTGGAGCGCACCCAAGGGACTGACATTACAGAATAATGGATATCTGAACTATGAGAGAAGAACTGAGAAACCGGTGCCAAATGACGGATTTGCAGAGTATTCAGTGGCTCGCACATTTTCTCGCCCTTAGGCTGCTAGCACTTTAAGAATGAGGTGACTATAGTGCCATTTATCCGGTTGTGGATCTGGATTCCAACGAGGAGAGAGTATTTAGGTCGAGCGCCTTCATTCGATTCGCACATTTTTAGTGCAGCGTATAGGAGTTATCAAGTCGTCCCCATTAGGTGGCAGCCTAAGTAGAATAACCAAGTGTTCGAAAGTATGCCCAGAGATCAGCGTTACAAATCTGCGGTGTTAGCATAGTGAGGATCAGGGCACCAAAGCTTTTATCGGGATGCATAAACACGTTGTGCTTGATGCACTCGTAGCCAAAGTTTGGGTATACATCGTGAAGCAACAACTGGAAAACGATCCAGCAAGCTCAACAAAGCGCTCTCCGGTCGGTGTACCGTATCCCAGAGTAGGCACTGATTGTTCCCCGTGGATCAGACCATGGGGCATGACTGTGGCTGTTTGTTTCTAACACCAAGTACGGAAATGTGGTTTATGGGTGGGATTCTTTGTACGGCTATCACAAATTGCGAGCAGTAAAAGCAGAAGGAAATTTCGCGAACTGGAAAATTCTGATTACTCATATTTTGAAAAGTGGCATCTTAGCGGTGCTAATGCACTTACTAACTTTTGTCAAACTTTGACAAGCATGGCTGTAGAAGACTTTTCAGGAGAAGGTTAACCCAGCACGACGGCCTAATGCGATTCCACTATAAACCGAGGGTTAATACGGACCAAGTCTCTGCAGTATCTTGTCTGCAAAATCTCCAAGCATCATAACACGTTGTCCGATATACCGTTTGGAATTTTGCTAGGGGGTTGAGAGGTTTGACGTATACTTATCACGGCACAAGTGGTCAGGTACATTCGTCAAACAAGGACAATTTTCCTTGACTTAATGGGTCTCCTTCTTGGAAGTAATAAAAAAATATGACAGCATGGCGAAGCATGTTTGTCGAACGGTCGCATCTTACATTCATTGAAAAAATGCAGGTGAAGTAGACAATCAAACGCTCTAGACCATACCATGAATTCTAAATTTCACCAATAAGCAGCGCGACTGTGCTATGAGACCTAAGATAAACTGTTCTGTTCCTCATTTATTCAGAGCCGTTTTTGTCATTATGTTTCTTCTTGGCATGTTCTGTGGAGGGACCAGTGGTAAGTTTAAGTCAGCATCTGGTCTCCATGAGCCAGTGATTGAGAATGAAGTCTTATCTCCATCTATTTGGTTACATGTGGAGGCCAATGTAGCCCGTTCCAACCCCCTACACATCAACAAAACAGTATTGATGATAGCTATTCATGATTTGTTAGACATGATCATGGTCAGTTGTAAGAAAAATAGTTGAAGCACAGCACAGCGTTTGACGGTGGCCGTAAAATTTCTGTTGTGCACGCAGAAAGTAGTTCACTGAGGTGGTCCACAGTAGTTTATAATATTCGTCGCTTGTTCAGAGTCATCGCCGTTGAATCTCAAATTATAAGCGAGGATGGGTACCTCTCGGTCGGCGTCCAATACGACCTTGAAGCAAACAGAAGTGAAAAGTGAAAAGGTTCAGATTTCACGAAATTGGTGGCGCAGGTGGAAGTTGTTGCGGAGGTAAATAACATTTATTCAACTAGTGCCAACTTCCTTGTGATCATTGATATCGACCAAGCAACAGCCATTACGTGAGCCGGTTACCTCACGTATGACTCGAGAGCAGGTCGTTACCAGCTGTGTTTCTCTGACTACAGAACATGAAATGTGTTGGTAACTGGGCGGTTTGGAATGAACCTCACAACACAGTACACAGGTCAAATATAGCTACATCTCGCAGGGAGGAGTCAACAGTTACACCGGACATCAGCTAAAGCGTTGTTCACACGGAGAACAGACAAAGCCAGAGATGCCCGATACCGTGTTTACTTCCCAGAAACGCATAATTACACCGTCTTCCCATTGCCGCATCCGCAGTTACAAGCTCAATCGTCAGGCTGGGCAGGTAATGTTTTCTAATCATTAACAACAATAAACCATTTTTGCTTTCTGGTATAACACTGACGTAACATAGGTTCTTCTAAACCGCAAACGATGTGTCAGACATTTAAGTGGTACTTTAAAGCTTGTAGGCTGCAGGAGACCAGAAATCCAAATCTTATGAGACACGCGTTAAACTTGGTCTCTTAGTTCTTCTCAACGCGCGACATAAATTGAGTACAATGCAATCCTTCCAAATTAACAGTTACTATGCAACGTGATACATAGAATAGCACTAGACGGTGGCTTTATCTTCTCTGTATTCGGAAATAATATTCACTATCTGGATGACTATTATCTCTGAACCTCAACTCTATTCTGTCATTCACGATACATGGAATGTGGTTGCATCTCTTCTTGCCGTATGCTCAGTGTCTTATCACCAAGTGGCTTAAGAAGGGTTATTTAGGTGCAGTGAGGTACCAAGTATAATAATTTGAGGACAGAATACAGGAATGGGAATTGAGCTGCATCATTTCCCCGCAGGTTCTTCTGTTACCGTGCTGTTGACGACCGGGTCAACTCAGAGGTTTCAGTCTCATCTAGATAAATGATTGTTCCATACCAAGGAGTTGCGAGAGAACGAGAAAGCGATCTAGTGACTGACAAGGTCCAGTTACGTATTCTGCGTTGTCGTCGCTATACAGTAAGAGCAAACCCACAACTGTCTGCTTCCTCGATTAAAGCAACGCTTCCGGTTGCGTTAAGCGTAAATTGTTGTTGAGAGATCTAAAGACACCTGGTGTTCAAACTTCAATAGTATTCTTGCCAAAGGATTATTTTGTCAAACCAACTCAGGTCACCAGATTTAACGGAAAAACCTCACACCACTTTCCAGAACATCCGGTGCCCTTTAAGAGCTATTTTGCCACCATTCATTTTCTCTACTTTCGTTAGCTCAAAATCTGTCTCAGAAGAAACCATACTGTTGATAAATGCTGATGGTGTAATCATCGGCGTGAATCATCAAACCTCAGCGTCCTCAGCCAAGCTGTAGCGTTTTTGTGAAGAAGTTGTGCAATGGTCAAACTCCCGCTGTTTGACGCGGAACGCGTCCAAGTGTAATGACGCTTATACACTGAAGAAAACAACTTGTTACCAGGATGTAGTCACGGAATGTCCCAAAGTTAAGATTGAACGTAGCAGTTTCAGCGTCTGTAGGTTAGTGAAGTATCTTGGAGTTACACAGAGCCACGATTTCTCGTGGTTACTCCACGTGACCAGATGGCTACAAAAGTCAGGCGACTTCATCTTACTTCTCTCGATTGTGATCTCATGCTGCATAACGTAAAATCTAATTCTGAAGTTCATCACTGCATGCATTCCACAATACTGGAGTCATTCCTTTCCTGTGCTTTTTACAGGCCTACTGTGTTAGCACCTCAAGCCGCTTGACAGGTCGCTAAAGCGCTTGTCTCGCTGTAGTGGCATTCCAAAGCCAACTGGCAAATCAATAATATCTACACACGTTAATTCATGTACTAAATTACAAAAATATCCACCGATATTAGCCACCCTCTTCACACTTCACTTGCTAACTGTCTGCATACCTCTTCAACCAGCCAAAAGTATAGGGCAATATACGCCCGCACGAAAGCTTGTAGTTCGTCTGTCATCCCCAATTTAGCCAGATTTCTATTTGACCAAAACGCTATTAGTCGACAACTAGCAGGTGGATTCTGCCAGCGAGGTTGCTTTCTACTGAAGTTTCCTTTGTTATTTTTCTCTCACAGTGGAATTTTTTTGGTATGCTGATATCATGTGCGTCAAGGCTAAATTTCACCTGTCACGGATGCGTAAAAGCCCATGCTTAATTGGACTTAACTGAGCAAATACTGTCCAGAAAGAAGTTATTTTCTTAATTGATTAAACTACTGGTGTTTGGCGAGTAGTTATATGAAAGTGAATCTCTTCTCACTTGTTTCAAGAGCACGTGTTCAAAAGCAGTTTGCATTGATTTCGGGGATCCAATTCTGGCCACTTTGTTTAGAAGTTCTCCAAGATAGTTTTCTTTATGCACATCCTTGAAGCCGACGAACCAGCGATCACTAATGCAAATTGCAGATTGAACCTAAGAAAAGTGGGGTGGCGAAATTGTGGCAAAAGTGCATCGCTGAGCAAAATGCAGCATCGTAAAAGCCGTTGCGTAGAAACGTCCCAAACTTAAAAGTACTTATGAATAATCCTATGAGAAAGGTTACAATGATGCAAGTTTCAGCCTATCGACATAGTCGACGACAAAAGAGGATGCATCATCTCCTACTACGCACAACGTCATTTTAGTGAACTCTTCTGGTTCAGCACTGTGTGGTTTGAAGCCGAAGTCACGTTTAGATTCATGTGCATGTCTATCATATGGCAGGTGAACAATTTCAGTGGCTACAGATTCGTCACCCCATTTGCTGGTTCACTTAGACAATACACCCCACAGCCACGCTTCCTTTTTAGTGATTATTAGCGCAAAACTGAAGGATGTCCGGCGCAGTGCGATCGTGTTCGATACATCGTTACCAAGCACACACCAGGGGCTACTCAATCCTTGACGAGATTTCAATCAAAGTATTGCTATAATCAATGGGGATACTATTAAAATTGCACCCAGTTTAAAATTGTAACCTCGTACGAGGGATGCGAAGCTGCAGGCCCGTTGATGGAGCAAAATAAGAATCAGATATAAGATGGGTTAGGGTGTCTGGAAGTTCATTACAGTTTCATGCATCACCAGACAACTCGCCTTAATCAGTTTGAAACGAAACAGTGCAGCCCTGAAGGGCACAGTATGTTGAAGATTTTCGTTTACTGAAAGGCATTATGTTATTTGTTTTGCTCTTGTGAGACAGGGCAAGCACTGTCTGCGTGCTTGGGATAAGGGTCTAAGTGTGAACACATGAAGTAAGAGTACGTTTGGATGGATGAATTAACTCGGGTGCCGCATGGCCTACACAGACGAAATTCGTAATAAATGGCTGAAGGACTAATGTGCAATGATGACGTATTTCCGATTCCTCGGAAACTATTGCTACCCCTATTCGTGATCTAATCTTGACTGACGAAAATCAAACGACATAACGGATTTGGCTACATTTTGTTCATGTGGGGTTGAACCGCATCAGCTTAGTTACCATTGGGATTTCTTAACCGAATGTCCCCCATATGTTGCCTGGGAAACGTTCACGAGGACGTGTAGCACAGTGATAACTTACGCATCTGAAAAGAAGTACTTCCAAAGTAAGAACGACTACGGTATCAATCGTTCCCTGCTCACATAGTTAGAAGACTACTTACACGACAGAGCAATCAAAGTAAGAGTAGCCGACACTCACTTTGCAAGCCTGTACGTCTCCAGTGGTGTGTCATAAGGATCTGTTCTCGACCCGCCACTGTTTTTAATCTACAATAATGACCTTCCAGCAGACATTCTATCTCCGATACAAATATTTGCAGACGATGCTATGATTTGGAGAGCAATTCGCTCAGCATCCGATCGTGTCTGCCTCCATGATGATCTGACTCGGATTAATGAATGAGCAGAAAGGAATTAGCTCCCACTGAACTCTGAAAAGTGCCCCCTGATGACGGTGCCTAGCAGCTTCGTCAGCACGTACGTTTTGGGGCAACACGTCCTGCTACACGTGACTAGTGAACGCGACTTACGTGTAATCGTACAAGAGCGTCTTGGCAATTCGCTCCAATGTTCGAAAGCAGCAAGTGTGGCGAACTTGAATTTGAGACTTCTGAGGCGAGATCTCGGCAACCTTGAGCGACGGCTAGTGCCAATCTTGATCAACTCCAATATTCGCCCTCACGCTGAATATGCAATGCAGGCCTAGCGTCCATGGTTAAAACGAGATATTCGCCTACTGGAACAACCCCAAAGAAGAGCCATAAAGGCAACGCGTGGATTATCCGGTCTAAGTAACGAACTGCGTCTTCGTATACTCGGTGTGTTCTCATTAGAATACCGACGGCTTCGCGGAGATCTTACTCTCACATACCGAATGCTAACTGAAAGCAAGTATCCATGTACATCACTGTTGACTCTAGCCCTTTACAAACAAAACCGAGGCAACCAGCTGAAACGAATGACGCAACACTCCCATCTGAATCGTAGAAAGCAGTTTTGCTCACTTATAATCTGTTCTCACTGGAATGCATTACCAAGATATGTGGTGAAGGCACTAGACATGATGACCTTTGAAAGGCTCTTAGACTTTCATTTTAGTGATAAGGGCTACACAACCGTTTGATAAAGTGCAATGGTTTAACCACTGATATTTCATGTTCCACATTGGAACATTTTCATTTTCTTTTACGTATCCATCCTGTGGGTCTTGTAAAGTTATGCTTTTTATCTCATCATACACTATTGAACTACTGAAGTCGTTTCTGAAGAGCAGAAGGCGTAAATCTATGTCCCTGAGGGATTTGGCATGAAGAACTCACAAGAACCGCCCGAATGCCGAAACCTGGGCTGCATACGTGATACATCGTAAATTCTGTGGGAAAGTGGTCCGCGAGGACAAGATAACGCATCGGCAGGATTTAATGAAGCGATTCTTCTCGAACCGCAAACTTCTCTACAGGCACGTTAACGGTATTCGTAAGGTGAAGCGACGGATTCCAGCACTGGTAACGGCTGATGGATGCACGCTGTCAGCAATGGAAGCAGCCGATCTTCTACGGCCTCAGTGCTCCAAACTTTCCAGCAGATACCCAGCCCAAATATCCTCCTCGTTTATATTACTCCACCGTCGGATTTAGGCAACATTACATTCACTGCGGAAGCTGTTTTGAAGAAGTTGTTGTCCTTGCGTATCCCTAGTTATCCTGGAGTCAACAACATTCGACCGAAATTTCTGCAGGTGGTAGATAGTGATCTAGCAGAACCACTGGCGGTTTTCTATCAGTGATGTCTTGAGGAGAACCATGTTCCACCAATATGGAAGCGAGGGGTCATCACTTCTATTCATAAGGGAGGTAGGCGCACTAACCCTACCAACTGCCGTGCAATAAGGTGACTTCATGTACTATCCAAAGTGGTGGAATCAATCATCGTAGACGCACCGATGCAGTATCTGGAAGGCCACAACTTAATGGCTCCAGAGACACATACCTTCGGTCAAAAACGTTCATTTACTCCTAACCTATTAATTGCACGTAATAGCTGGACTGAAGTAGTTTATGTTGAAAGATGAATCGACTTTCTCTCCCTGGACTTCGCAAAACGCTTAATCCATTGGACCATCTAATTCTCCTTCACAAGCTTTGGAACTACGGTATTGGTGACCCAATCCTGAGTTGGGTTAGCAATTTTCTACATAAACGTGGGTTGTAGGTGAGAGTCCGGGAGTCTCTGTTGCATACATTTGATGTGGAGTGTGGTGTACCACAAGGCTAGGTGCTTGTGCCTCGTCTATTCTTGGTGTTCATTACCGATTTGGCGAGATCAGTTGCTTCCGACTTCCTATTTTTCGCGGATGATATCAAGATATAGTGAGTGATCAGAGGGCCGGGCGAGCACTAATGGCTCCATTGCAATCTCAACACAGTCAGTACACAACGCCGTACCATTCAACGTAGACAAATGTCGCACGGTGCAATTACGCCATAGACATGACAACACATATTTGCTTGTGCACACGGATTGCAGACCATCTTCCATGAAGGTGACTTTCGTGTGCTCGTATAGTGACCTCAACTGTCGAAAACAGGCTGAGGTAGCTGCGAAAAGAGGCAACCCGCATGTCGGCATGCTGCGAAGGGCATTCGGGAGATTTGACCCATCAATTTTCCCAATAATGCAAAATTCCTACGTGCGCCCTCACGTTGAATACATCATCCAAACTTGGCAATATTGGTTGAAGCGCGACCTAGAGGCGTTAGAGGCACAAAAACGAAGAGCAACAAAGAATGTAAGGGGTATGCGTTATCACTCTTACCACCGAGGACTGAAGTTGCTGGGAATTTTCAGCGGACGCTATCGAAGGTTGCGTGGCGATCTCATATTAGCGTATCACATACTAAATAATTCCAACCACGTATGCCGCCACTTGCTGAGACTTAGCTACAACATGCAGCTCAGGGGTAACTGCTTAAAATTGAAGGAACAATATAGCTGTCTAAAGTGTCGACGGAATTACTTTTCCCTTCGGGTTTGCCAACCCTGGAACGCACTCTCAGACTCAGTTGTATCCTCCCCTAATTTGCATATTAAAAAACGACTGTATGTTGACCTTAGCTCTCAACACTTTATTACATAAATTACGCCATGTTGGATTACGCCAATCATGCCCATCTACAAGATGTGTGTCACATGGACCTAACAAGAGGACGCATAAGTGAGCGAGCATATTTTACTTTGCTAACTCTACATTAACGACCGCTGCACCCAGTGTATTTCTGCATGCTTACACTTGAATTTTTTTATACAATGATGTTACCTGTCAACGCATTCATTTCGATGGACGCTCAGTAGATGACTGACATATATTTTGTTTCCCTCGTATTCACCCCAATCATACTACGGGACGTATCAAGCGATTGTTTGTGCGCCGTGATAAATCATTTTCATTGTTCATTAAAGATGATTAAACGTACTTGAACATTACAGATATGTATGTCGTCAGGTAGTAATCCCTGCTGCTGCGGCAAGCGAATAAGCTACCCTCGTAGGCCACTAGTCTTTGTTTGGTTGCCCATTGGGATAGTGTCTAGAGTCCGCAACATTTCAGCTAATTTGTAAAGATGGCATCGCTAAAAACACTAAGAATATGAGTTCAGAGAGGTTTGGAAACAATCGGTTGGCATAATAGTTTGGTAACGTTTCGCCCTCGACACGAGAGCTTCGTCAGAACAGGTGAATCAGTGTGTAATTGGTGTGGGATTTTATAGCCAACAGGGGCGATAACCGCGTTACCCGAGACTTGAGTCATGATATCATTACAGTAACAGTTGGTGAGGTCACCTCAGGTGGTACGATCACAGTGGGAATAGTCCAGGGGTTCTTTTGTGCGTCATGACAATGACGGATAAGCCCATAGTGTTGACAACGGGAGTCGGTTTGCACTTTCCAATCTGATCCACACACTGATGCTCGTCAAGTTGGCTGGCTTAAGACCGCCTGCCACGCATTACGGAGTTCTACACCCTCCATTCTATTCACGCAGTCGTCAGATTTGGCAATTTCCACCGCATCGGCAATCAACGGCTGAGTAGTTGGTCGTATACCCCTCCTAATGACCTCTACGTTTTCAAGGTCTATCTGGTGACCATTTGTCTAATGCATGCACAGCTACGGCCGAGTCTCTTACTATTGCCTGGTATTCAAACTGGTTTCTTGGTAGTCTTGAAATGCGCCTCTTATGCTCCGAAATTCGTGTGCGTAATTCCCTCGCTGTTTGGCCTATGTACACATGTGTACAGTCCTTACATTTAATTTTCTAAACACAGTTAGTCTTCCTATCCTTGGGAAGGGGGTTCCTTCAGGTGTACTAGCGCCGAACGTAACGTTCGACCTCGCTGAAAGATCACCCTTATATTTTCCTTGTTTAGTACCCTCCGAATTGCTTCCGAAGTGCCTTCCTTCTAGGGAATTCCGACCGTCCCTATCCACTCGGCTGGAGGTCTTGACTGCCGGTGTAGCACTTTATGCGATTGCCGTTTGACAAGCCGCCGTGGGTAACCACTTTCTAATAGTTTGCTCATTGCCACTTTTCGCGCAGCTTTTTGTCCTCCTCCATCGTGCACAAGGTTTGTGCCCTGTAGAACAGCGCCGACGCTATCCCAGCGTAAACCTGTTTCGGATGACCCGAAGTGTAGTGGAGTACGCCGTCAGTATCCGTTGGCTTACGATATATTGTCGTCTTTAAATTTACCCCATTCCTGTGAACCAGACAGTCAAGAAATGGTATTGTGCCGCTACAAGATTCCAACTCAATAGTAACCTGTATTCTCTCATCAATGGAGTTTAAGTGAGCAAGCAACTCGTCCTTCTTATCCCGTTTGACAAGTACAAAGGTGTCGTCTACATAACGCCACCAAACTTTTGGTGAGTTAATGGTGTTTGCTAACGCCCGGTTCTCGAAGTCTTCCATATACAGGTTCGCCAGTACAGGAGATATTGGCGATCCCATAGCGAGACCTTGTTCCTGACTGTAAACCTTCGACTGAAAAACGAAGTAAGACATGTTAAGACACACTGTCATTCCCTCGATTATCTGGTTAACTGTTAGTTTCGTCCGATCATTCAGAGTGACGTCTTCATTTAGACGACGTCTCGCTATTCCTAGCGCCTCTTCTTTGGGTACATTTGTGAAATTGATGTGACATCGAAGCTGACCATCAACTCATCTGACCCAATTTTGAGACTTGCTATCTTTTGAGCGAAATCATAAGAGTTTTTCATGAATGTACTCGTTCCCCCTGTTAGAGGCTGCAATAGCCTTGCGAAATATCTCGCAAGTTCATGGGTTGGGGAGCTTATACCGTCGACTATGGGCCGTAGGGGAACTTCGGGTTTGTGAACTTTTGGCAAGCCATAAACCCTTGGAGGTAAAGTCGATTTTGGGTATAGACTGTACCCCTTGCCTGCTTTTAAATCGTCTTTCACGGTTCTTAAATAGTTACCAACCGCCGTTTTACTCTTGTTCGTTACTGACGCCACGGTCTTAACAACAACTACTCTATATGGACCCGTCTCCAAATGTTGTCCCATTTTTCTAAGTATTCTGATTTATTCACTACAACCAGGGTTTTTCCCTTGTCAGTCTTTGTAAGTACAATGCTGCGGTCTTCTTTCAAGGAATTTAATGCGTTAGGTTCAGTTTGCGGAAGATTTGGCTCCCCCGGTTGCTGAAACTTAATGATATTTACTAACTGTGCCCGAATATTCTCTGCTTTCGTAGCGGGCAACTTTGTCACCGTGCTACCAAGGTTTGGGATAATCTCTTCCGCATATATCTTAGATTTATTGATGGTAAATGTCAAACCTTTCTCCAACAATCTACATTCCGTTTCATTCAAAGCCCTATCTGACATATTAAATACATTACAATAGGTACTAATAGACCCGGAACTGTCAGTAGGACGGGTAGCATTAGGATGCACAGATAGTAAACGCTCGAACTTACGTATTTGTCTTTTCTTTGCATCCTGCCCTTGTTTCAATTTGACGTCTGATGCCTTACTGAAAATTCGGTTGTAGTCAAGAGGCGTTATGGCAGTCTGTAGATCCAGGCTCAGCCGACTGGCGTCGATGCGGATCTCGCTTAAACGTTTGGTCACTAGGTAAATCCGCTGTTTCAGAAAGACCTTGGAAGCATTAAATGCAATCCTTGCAGAGGTGTACGTACTGTCCGGAGGTTTCACTGTGAGACTACTCGATCGGGTCCAAGCATCTTCCAAAAATTTGAAACGCTAAGAATAATTAGCTCTATGGATATGGGACTTGAATTTTTTCCTCCCCGATAAAAGTGGACAACTTGCGTAAATAAGCTGCAAGTGAAAGCATCCCTTTGTTTGTCATGCTGCATTTGTTCTCAATCCCTATCCTAAAACACTAAATAACCTCCAACACGACTCGGTAAGCGGCTGGGGAGTAGCCAAAAGATTATTAGTTAAGCAGAAAGGAGTTATACATCGACATCATTGATGAAGTATGGGATAATTGCGTATGTCACTGCATCCGAACCTAAAATGAGTATGACCTTGGTGGGTGCAAGTTTTACTGTGACTCCGTTGGAGTGCATCATGTGCATTGCGAAACCAAATATGGAGACTATCTTTTCTAAAAAGTGTCCCAATGGTCAACTGTTGTACTAGAAACAAATTTAAACAACACAATGTTTGTTCAGAATCACTTACCAACATGCGCAAACTGACCTGAACGTCACAAACCACAGTTTATGTAGGACTGACAAAGAGTTGGCAGGTGGCAATCCTTTTTTCCACATACGACAATGAAGCAATAAAATCTAGACTTAACAACCGTCTATCCATACGCCTTACGCCTCATGATAACCAGACCCGTCTGCACTTGGGGTGACTAACAGCGTCCGTGTGCATAGCCTGAGCTGCACTCGGTGACCAAAATACAGCTGAATTCCACACAAAGTGGTGTTGCGTAAATTCCCACGGGGTGGTAAAATTCCTGCGAACATCCCCAAAATAGTGGTCCCAAATCGCCCATTGACTGTATAATAAATCGGTCCTTGAACGCGCAAAGCAGAATGATCAAACAAGATTCTGTCAGTGAAATCTGAGTAGTTTAGCCTTCAAGACTTTGCAATGCAAGGTGAATAATCAGAAGACGAATAAAGCTTGGTTCAAAAACAAACTGGTGAATATATTCCACAATTTTTCAACGTTCCAGTACAGCGGCGAGGGTGCTTAACTGCAGATCATCATAAATCGCCCCATGTGTTGGAACGAATGTGAGAATTGGTTATCCTAACGTTTGATAAACGTGGTTATTCTCGGCAGGTTAGATTACCTACTCAAGATGGAAACACAGAATTCATTGTAGATACAACTTTCGACACAATCTGTTTGGTTGAGAATCAATTGAGTCGTGAACTACAGATCTTACTGCATCTTGGGTTCACCAACTCTGATGAATATAAAAAGCAAAAACCAGCGTGTACACTCAGAGCGCAAATGTATAGTCATCCGAAGGTGCTAAGGCAGGTTTTCCTAGCTGAGCAGTAGTCTCCATGGTGAATTCACCGTTTAAT
Source organism: Dicrocoelium dendriticum (assembly GCA_944474145.2). Classification (NCBI taxonomy): domain Eukaryota; kingdom Metazoa; phylum Platyhelminthes; class Trematoda; order Plagiorchiida; family Dicrocoeliidae; genus Dicrocoelium; species Dicrocoelium dendriticum. The sequence goes on along the minus strand of OX104071.1, from coordinate 74,045,677 downwards.
CCCACTGCTAACTGGCTAAAGTTCGTGCTTGAGCCAGTGGGAAGATCCCTAGTGAAACATATTCTATCGAACGCATTCGGAGTACCTCCCCATTTGGAAGGCGTAAAGTTGGCCCACAAGCTTGTGTTCCCTTGAAGTGCGGTCGCTTATCACCTACGTTCCGCTGAACGGCACGGTTGATCACCTATGTGAGTTTAAGTGAAGTACAAATAACCTGTATGAATGCTAATGGGTTAATTTTTAGCATTTGCACCATCACTGCGGACACTTGGATGAGAATATCAATATACATGCTTGGGGAGAAAAACGTGAAAAAGGCAGAAATGTTACTCCAACAATCGCTCGCGAAGCATGTTGTTGACTTTTGCTGTGTCGAAAGCAAACTTGAGAGATAAGGTAAAATAGGATTACGATGCAATGACTTGCGGGGGAATAGAATTCTGAATTTCAAACAAGTAGAGAAAGTGAGGGTTTTTAAGAGATCATTGTGAAGTGGATGAAATCCATCAGCTGGTATCTTAGAAGAAAAATCATTGCAGGCATGAAGATGTATAGAAATGATCCAATCAACTAAAGAATCTCAAGACAGACCGTTGCATCTAGAAATGTGCTTTATAGATCGCACCAATAAGATGGGGTCCTTCTGAAGCAGTCCATTGAAAATGACAGAAGAGCGGTATAACCCATGGGGAATGGTGCAAGCACTCATAAACCTGAATATTAAAGTACGAGGTACTAAAAGCACCTTAAGTCTGAGGGTATAAAAATTAAGCTTTATGATTTTTTGACACGTTTTACAGACATAAGTGGCCCAAGACAGGTTCTGGGACAAAAAACGCCGAGGTCCTTGACGATGGAAGAGCTGAGTATGCGATTTTCATTCGCAGTAAGCCTGGGGGAGAAAGCTATGAGAGGCTTCAACCTATCGCCACGTAGAAAATAAAATATCCTATCATTGCATTTAGAAGCATTAGGCGTAAGAGATCTGGATGAAGATCATTTGACCAGATCTTCCAAATCACGTTGAAGTGATGAGGAATTCTCGTTAGTTGTAGCCATAGATTCCAGCACAACCTCATCAGCGTATTTACATCCAATAAACGTGTTTTGTATAAAAAGATGTTCAACATACAAGGAAAATAGAAAGGTAACAGGATTGCTCCTTGCAGAACACCACAGTCGGCACGGAGGACAGAGGATTTCTTACCGCTCAACTTGTGAAGTGAGTACCATCTGTAAAATAGCCACGTAACAGATACACACACCCGGGTGAACTCCATTTCCGGATTACAGGATGAACAACCTTGACCTATCTAGGATTCCAAAGGCATTCGAATAATCCAGGAAGAGAAGCCTACGGATTTACATTTTGATAAAATGCAGAGGCTATAGAATGAACAAGATATGCCACTGCATCTAATGTGGGGCGCTGGGGTCTGTACTCAAATTGCTAGATATCATCTTCTGGAGCGGCTGAACAAATCCGCGGAATTAACAGTTTCGAACACTTTTAGGAGCACAGATGTACATTCAATTGGGCGATACTTTTGAGATCCATATTTTGGCAATGGAGTTATACTGGCTACTCTCCAAATGTTTGGAATCACACCCGTTGTGAGCCATTTGTTAAAAAGCTCTGTTAAGAGCAGTGTGAGAGAATTAGCGTACTCCTTCAAAGCTAATGATGAGAGATCATCCGGACCACAAGCTTTGTTTGCCTTTAATCTTTTGAGTTTCTTGTGAAGGTTGCTTTGATCGAAGGGTGCGGATAGACTTGAGCTAATGAAGGGGGACAAGGAAGATGAGGTTAGTGAGGTGGAACTAAACACCGAATTCAGTTTATCCACATCCATTTCACCTATCTGGCTGTAAACGCCTCAGAAGCCTCCATAGATCGCAAACGTTATGGTTGCCTAGAACTGCTTCGACGTATAATTGGTTTAGCATTTGTATTATCTCGGATATAATTGCTGTGGTTAGGCTTTTGACACGGGTAGCATTCTTGCACTTGTAGGCACATTATTTCATCCTTCGAAGTCTCTTTAGTAGTGGTGCTGAAAATCTGTTTCTGGATAAATGGTTTCAACAGGTCAACACATGTCAAAGCAATATTTGATGCAGTCCGTAAGATGGTCACATTCGAGTGACATGTATTCGTTGTTGAAGACCAAAAATCAGTTAAAGAAAAGATCATCTGGAGCCTCGTGATAGTTTCCAAAGAGCAATTCCTTCGTTTGATAATCTTGTATGGACATCTGCTCAGCGTTAAAAAACTTGACTTGCTGTATTTGACTGGACAAAGTTTTAATATACAGAGGTTTAAGCTGCTCAAATGTGCCCGCTTTTGTATGGAAAACATTTATTTGTAAACACAGCGTCCAACTGGGCATTTTTTCTGCTCGAAACAGTCACTGCGTCTACCAAGTCAAGTGTCTTCAAGAACGTTGTATCCCTTCTATTGAAGTCGCCAGCAACAGTACAGATAGAACAAGCTAATTTAAGCAGTAGTGTTGAAGAAAATTGGTCCTCAAAAAGTTTTAACCCGATGCAAATGCGTCAGAAGCAATGTATACGTTTCTAACGATGACTGCTCCAAAGCCAGTTAGGAACTTTGCTTTGTATTCAACTAAATGGCAACTTATAGAACCGGTTGAGTACGTGAATATTACAATTGCTGTGTTGCACCAACGTTGATTAACGTAAGTCATAACGCAACCATCACGAAACGGGCTTTCCGGGGAGGTCAGACATGATGGGAAAATAACCATCGAGTTAAATTACCCCATTTTACCCATCAGTATGCAACCAGCTTTCTTGTACCAGCATAATTAATGTATTAACATACTCATTTCGCTGCATAATGGCACTGGGATCACTGCTTGTACCAAGAAGCGAGCGAACCTTGCTGGAAATATCAGTGGGATTTGCGCTTTGTCACCGGAACAGCGACTGAGGCCAGATTGCAAGCCAGCACGATGCTTTCGATTTTTTCCAAAACATTTATTCCTAATATGTTTGAAGGTGTTCTGTACTGTACGACCGTATTCGATGAAGCAGATTTAAGGCAGTAACACGTAAACTTTTCAAGTGGTTAACGGAGTAGGACAACATTAACCTTGAGATTTGATCAGCAAAATAAACGACATCAAAGTTAAAATAAAATATAGAATCCGCAGTCGGTAGTGTAAAACAAACCAACAAGAAAGGCAAAGGCCGAATTTGAAGGTCACGCCATTCATTACGAAAACATCAACTATAGCTCCCCACGAAAATGTAGAGAAAACGTGCTAATACTGCGCAGAAGGGATGTCAAGTTTTAGTTTGAAGGAAAAGAGTATCGCCAGATCGATGGTGTGGTTATGGGTAGCCCATTAGGCCTTTTGCTGGCGGACGTATTCATGGGTATAACTGAAGAGAAAGTAACCAAAATCATCAAGTCGCTAACTTGAAATAAATACTGTTAATCATGGGTTTGGATGACGACGTTAGGTTTGCAACCAAAGCAGTTACTTGTGTGCACCAAGTTTAATGTGAAGTGCAAAACTGAGCACGATAGTTGTTTCTCTCACCAAGACATACTACTCGCAGGGCATCTAGATGGTTCGATCCAAAGTTCCGTCTCCCAGAAAGCGATTTGGATGGGTCAATATTTACGTTTTTGGATCCTCCCGCCAAGAGATCGCGAGCGTTCTAAAGCACAAACTTTGTTCCATCAAGCTCATATTATCTGCATGTCCCATTACTTGTACATATTCACAGATAACTGCGGAGACTGCCGTGTTGTGCGCACTGATGGAGATCTGGGCGTTCGAATCAGCGAACAAATACTAGAATAAATTAAAGGAGGTTCATGGCAGCCAGTTTCCAAATCAGATAGTCATTCACATGCCCGGAAAAGCACTAGACTGCAGTTTCAGCCTGTTGGGTATCGTCAGTAGTGCGTATCCATCGGATCTAGCAGGATTTGAACCCATGACCACCAGCGGCTTGAACCGCCAGTCAGCAGCTTATGCCACTGGGCCACGGGGAACAACTCCGGACCGTCATGATTTACAAGCTAACTGCGATATAGCGCGTCTTATCCTCCCCTGTCATGCAAGTTACGAACGTTGCAGAGGACAAGGTTGACCCCGAAAGACACGACGTCCACTAACAGTAGCTATGTACGAATGAAACGGCAGTCTAGTGCTTTTCCGGGCATATGGGCGACTATCTGACTTAGAAACTGGTTGCGATGAACCTCCTCTCCTCAAATCAAAATCCCCTACTCATGAGTACAACAAAATTTTATACTAGTTTTGCTAACTGATGGAGTACGCAACCGTCACAAGAGGTGAATCAAGAAGCAAGATTGTCTCAGCAGTTACAACGCATTTGATGAAAACCGCTCACCAAATGAACGCGGATGAATCATTAACAGTTCTCATGCGCAGACAAAACCTTCACGTTCTCAAGGTCCTCGAGTTCACTGTTAGCGGCTGACAGCGCTCAAGGCTCCGTCTTCGAAAACATCTGTCAGTAGCACTAAGCCTACCGTTGTAGCGTGTTATACACAACTCGGAAAAACAGTTGACCACAAATCGATCTCATGTGTTCTTGTTTTGAAGCCTTTGTTAGTTGCACGTACGTGGCCGAAAAGTATGTAGGGAATAACCTCGTCATCCCGCATCATTCGTCGTCTGATTTTCTTAGTTAGAAGTATAAGGAGAAATTCATGTTTTGAAGGAGAAATAATCATTTAAGGTAACTGTGTGAATGGCGCCAATACAAACTGGGGAATCTCGTCCTTTCGGCCAAACAAGGACCACGCGCATATACGACAGTGGTCTAGTTGCTATGAGCAGGTTCAACTGCAATCGTGATGAATTGGGTCGAGTCAGCTTTTGAAAATTCCCCAGCATGTATTAATTATCCAACCGACTCGTCGTGAGTGGAAATCAGTGACAGATGAACTTATTAAACAGCGGGTGCCCCTCCATCCAAACCATTCGGCTAGAGCTTCCACGTTCTCAGTAACAAAAATAGCCAGTACTCCTTAACCCTGCCTACGGTGTGTGTCATTCAGTTTGACTGTTCACTTCGACTAATGATCCTTTGCGGATTAGATTCGCCCAGCTTTAGTGCTTGCTGATTCACTTGTAACACCGTTGTGCGGCAATGTCTGTCGATGTTTCAAACAAGTAAGATCTCCAGTTCATGTTCACAGTCAATTTTGTGCGCCCTCTGCATGTCTAGTCGTGGACTTGCACTATGATCTTCAAAAGTTGTACACGCTGTTTTCTCCGTTAAAACTGAATACTGTGATTAGAGGGAAAGAAGATAAAAATCTTTGTTGCTCCATCGTAGGTGGATCGGGCACATGCGCAGAAGCACGTCGCCGATTCCTGCGCGGTGGCAGCATATTGCAGGTGCACTACATCTTATCCGGGTGCGATACGCTCCCTATACCTGTATACCGCAAATTCAGCAGCTAGGATTCTTAAATTCCGATATCGAGTTCATGTTGACTAGCGTTTCCGGTAAGTTGCTTCAATATTTCACCACATCGTGTGAGCGATGCGCCTTAAATCAGGTACTATTAGTTTGTACCGGTGTCCGCGTGTGCTGCTTGGTGTGCGAACGTGCAACAGCGGCTTCAACATAGGGAAGTGGCCCAGGTGCAGTATCCGGTGCGTCATAATGAGATCAACGAAGCCGATGATGTTACAGGGTATAAAACCCTATTCTCCTACATGGGTCTTCGTACGACATACCCCGTAAACTTTGGATGAGCCGGGTAGCTACATGTTGGATCCGTTGCAGTTTCTGCACCTCACTTATTGTTATTGGATATTAGGCCGGTGGGCCGTACTCAAGCACCCGTCTTAGCATGGAAAAGAAAAGACGGGTGGCAATGGCTTCAGACCAAGTGCAGAAGCTGCGTCTAAGTGCCCAAAGCAGGCGTAGTCCGTTTGCATACACTCCGTTCGTGTTGTGGACAGATTTCAGATCACAGCTTGACAGTACGCGTAGATCCTTTACGGAACTGATGGGATGCAGCCGGTGGCCGGCCAAGGTGCACGCGCGTCCATTACCATCCTTCCACAGACTCATAAGTGACGACTAGACCGTGTTGAATGGTAGATCAACTTCTACAGACCATGGGGACAGGAGGTCGAAGTTTTGTTGAAAGACGTCACAATCGCCGGGAGAATCAATTATCCTCCAAATCTTCAGCTCATCCGCAGATAATGTGCAGGGAGACCGAAGAAGCTGAGCTACTTCGTTTAGGTGATCAGGAATAAATGGGTCCCAGTACTGTACCTTGGAGTACGCCGCTAGTGGACAGGTAAGATTTCGTTAGGTGGTCGTCCACCTGAAGCCGCCATCTTCTCCCAATTAGGAAGTCACTGAGCACCTGGTGCAATGCACCACCAACACCATACGTCCTCACCTTGTGAAGCAGAACCTCATGGGTTACTTTATCAAAAATTTTGATGAAATCATATAGGTAACATCCACTGACTTCCGCCGATTCAACGCTTGCAATCATTTCTGCTGCATCAACAGCAGGTTGGTGATGCATACGCGGCCCCTCATGAAGCCGTGCTGTGTCCGCGTTATGAGCTCTCTGGACTCCAGCAGCTAGAGCCCACCCACTTTTACAATCTAATCAAGCAGCTTCGTTAAAACAGAGGTGAGACAACTCGGTCGGTAATTGTTCACATTGCGTGGGTCACCACCTTTTGATATCGGTTTCACTATTGAGCATTTCCAGTCGATCGGCCATTCACCCTCGGACAGCGATCTGTTGAACAGATCCGTCACGGCAGAGGAGATGATGGCCGATAAGGAATTCAAAATTAACGGGTGAAGTCCATCGGGTCCGGCAGCTTTTGTCCCGTCAAGACCGGCAAGTAGACTGCGGACATCTTCTACACCGCAATTAAGGCCCTCGAGTGCAGTAGTGGCTGCACACATCGAGCTCGGCATCGGCGCATGCCCACTTGTAAGTACGGCAGCGAAGTGCTCTGCTAATGCGGACGCACCTTCCGTGCCGCAGATCAAAGGCTGTCCGTCAATGCCCTCTAACACAGCTACGTCACTTGCGGACCTCAGGCGCCATTTTACGTGGGCAAAAATCTCCTTGGAGCTGTCTCCTCTGCGGTTGTAAGCATACTTTCGAACTACCGAGAATTTTGCGCTTTTGCGCTGTTGCATAGATTCCACTGCTTTTGTACGCCTCATAATCGTCGGCGGAGACAAAGACAAGGAATTTCTTCTACAATTCGCGTCGTGGTCGAGCCAATCGAATATACTCTCTGTCGAACCAATGTGGCTTCACTGGTCCAGCCTTCCGATATTTGGGAGGGACGAAACGAGCGCACAACGAGTGCACACCCTCCTTTATAACAGACCAACAAGCTTCAACGATGAATCTTGTGGCAGCGACCAGTCTACTTCAATGGCGGCTCGATTTAGACCATTGAAGGTGGTCTTCCAATATTTGTAGGACGGCTCCGGCGGACGTTAGTAGGGCAGGGGCAGCTCTAAGCTGGATAACACCGTCGAGTGGTCACTAACTGCCAGAGGTTCCTTGACCTGAATTTCATGTACACGTTGCTCGCTACTCGTTAGTAGTAAGTTGGCACGATGGAGGGGAATGCGGTTTAACCTGCGTAGGTTGGCAGACATGTGCAGCCCCACTTTAGGATACCGTCTGCGCAAAATGTGTCTCGACTTTCAAATGCTAGGGGAGAAGTTGAACCTCAGACCACTATGTTTGAGGGAAGTTAAAACCACCCATAAGCAGGAAGCGGGGCCAGGACATGTAGTTTCTGGCATGCGGCAAGCAATCCAGGCATCGACTTCCCGGGGGCTGCGATGAGCCGCACAGACAAACCATTCAAGTTGTTTCAGACCGATCGAGCACCATAACTGTCCCCACAAGCCATCTTTACTACTGTAATTGTGTACTAGTCTCCCGCACAGCGGGGACCGAATGTATAACCGCACGCCGGCTCGATCCTTGGATAGCCAGTTGCACCAGAAGCACGAGTAGCCACTGAACTGGAATTCCTGGGTAGTGACCACAGGATTTAACAAGGTTTGGGCCAGTCCTAGTACGTCCGGACGACGTGAGGCAACGAAGTGAAATACATCGTCATGTTTGTTAATTAAACTACAAGCAGTTGTGAAGGCTACGCGCAGACCGCGGTAGAAACCGACGGAAACGCATAAAGCGTTATCGACCTGTCGATCCGGGTTCGGCGGACCCGGGGCACTACCCGAAAATTTGCAACTTGGAGATTGATTTCTCCACCATTAGTCCGCCTCTTCAACCCGATAATAGCGGACTTCAGCTTTTTATGTCAGATAAATCCAAATTGGGACGAATATGGATCTTTAGACCACTTAGCCTACCGAGGAGAGATAGTATCAACCTCGGACTAGTTGCCACAACAAAAGTGACTCGCACAGGCCGGTATTTCCCCTACACTCTCTTTCCAAGACGGGTGATGTGCTTCACTCGCAACCACTGTTCATTCACGTCGAGAATCCTATCAGGCAGGCTCTGCAGAAAATCCACGTCATGGTCATAAGAAGCCTGAGGACTAGCATTTGTTGACTCAGTCGCGTGAAATATCATGTCCCAAAACCGCTGGTTTCTGGCGGTTGTCTTCACCTTTTTGCTTCGTTGCATTCTCTATTGGCCTTCAAGGATTCCACTATCGCACATCGGTATGTCAGTGTCCGTAGGACGCAACACAGGCACGTCAACTGAGTCTCCAGCAACGGGCGGATATCGCACTGGAGAGCCTGCAGTCGGTGTGCAGTGGGATCGTGCAACCATAAAGGTGGCCGGGTCTCTGCTTGCTTGGATGAATGGAGCTCCTCCCTATGGAACGTTTCGCCTGTCTTGTAAGGTGGTGCGGATTCTCGGCTGTTTGTGACGGCACAGGCATACCAGCTGAGGCTCCAGCAACGGGTGGATATCCCTCTGGAGAGCCTACAGCCGATAGACAGGTGGGCTCATTTGAATATGGAGTTGGCTAAGTTTCCGCTTAATTGGATGAAGCCACGGAGCTCCAGATTATAGAACGTTTTGCCCGTCTTGTAAGCTCGCGCGGCTGCTCGGCTGTTTGTGACTGCACAGTGGCTTGGTATTTCCTGCGCAATATTTGGACATAGTCATGCTGGATTTCACGCAGCAGTTTAACATGATCTAAAGGCAAACCAATACACGAAATGTAGAAAATCACACCACACATAAGGCAGGTAACAACGTTGGCTCTATACATAACTATTTTGCAACAAGTGTCACGGGATGTCAGTTTGCAAATTGTGTAGCCCAGCCGAGTCCCCCATGACTCAGTGGCTTAGGCTGCTGGCTACTTGGCATCTGCCTCTAGCGGTCATAGGTTCGATCTCCAGTAGGGGACCGAGGGAATGCGCACCACTGACGAGCCCCAATAGAAGTCAGCTTTGTCATTACTGATAGCTTAGCCGACGTGATACGGTAAAGGGGCTACAGTGAACAATAACTACCGGATATGAATACCAGAGCAACATATGCGGACACGAAACTAATACACAATAACCAAATTCAGAATCGCAAAAGAAACTGAATTTGCTAAAAAATAAATATGAAATATCTGCTCTGCACAAAGTAATGAATGCTGTAAACCGGGCTGTCAAATAGAGTGAGAAAAGTCGTTCGGCAAGCACTATTCGCAGCAGCAGCAGTAGTAGTAATAGCAAAAGTAAACAACCCCGATTTCAGCACAAAACAGTATAGAAGTGGATCAACACAACAAAATCCTCCCACTTATCAGGAACAAAAGGCTGGCACTGGTTACAGTTATGCCATCATCCTTGGAGGTGACATAGCCAACACAGGATTGTCAAACGTTACGTTGAGTGTAACGGTAATAGGCAAATCCTGAATGGTATGCCACCAGCTACTGTTCCAATCTTGATGTGTGCTACAGATGTCAGTGACTGTACGTCATCCTAGTTGGGTGTTCAATTTTAAAATAAAACTTGTATGATTGATTTTAGCCGTACGAATAATGTTACCGAGTGGGATGGATTCTCGAACTTGCGTTGTAGCATTGGGTGCATTAAGAAGTATTTTGAAGTGAACCCATAGTTAGGCTTGTGCTGCCAGCTCTCAAAAGATACAGAAAATGCACTAGGTTACGCATTACAGCTCAAGTAAGCATAGTACAGCAACGCAATGCAGCACGACTAGAGTGGGAGAAACGAGAGCACAGAGATAGTAGCCAATGCATGATTGCAGTACTGCACGACCGATTTCGTGCTCGTTTGCACGCATCAAGTCTAGAAAGGAGCTTTGAGATTCGAATCCTAGATCTTTAGAACTTCAACCGTAGCCTACACTCCTATGCTACCGAGGTGTCAGCTGGTAGTTCATTGGCTTCGGGTTCGAGTTATAATGCTCCGTACATCAGCTGCTGAGGTCAACTAGATACGAAACTGGTAGTGGAACGCAGTGTCTTCGGGCTGGCTACCCCTGCTATTCATCTGTTTCATCAGTTATGGCCTCAGTGATCTATTTGACCAAGTTCACTTCAGGGCGACTCACGGTTCACATTGATATAGCGCGTTTCACTCCATTCTTACACTTACTGCTTCAAAAATGACCTTATCCACTAGGGAAAATTAAACCGTTCCAAGCAAGAAGAGAGTACGACACAGTGATACCATTTGCATGAAGCGCCAACTAATAGAAGGACAACATATCAAACGGTCCCATTACCGAGTTACGAATAACATACTAAACAGTGCTTCAGGCAATCAGCTTAGCCGAGTTATTGTTTTTCAAGTAGAAAGACAACTGTAACCAGAAAGATTTACACACGTCAACTAGTTCATTACTTATTTACTCTAGTGAGTTGCCGTCAGACGGGCAAAACGAGGTCCTTATCTACCTGACCTGCATGCGTTTGTCACAAATTCCACCTGGTGACATGGGATGCACTGCCAAAGTCAAGCGAGCAAATCTCACTGATATATCCCCAGTTACCCCACTGAATAAATTTTATCTGATTGTTAAACAACTTGGCCGTCTAACGTGTGGGCGTTATGGCGAGCTGCCAATGTGATATGTTTCTGACAAGGCTTACCTCCGTGGTCGATTGCGTCACCAACTGGTCAAAGGTGAACACTTGTGTGAGAAGCCTCAGCTTTAGGTACTGTGAGCCAACAATTTCGAACCTAAAGAACAGGGGAAAGCAAGGGAGTGCATTGCAGAAGTACAAGTGGAAGTTTTGAAACCGGGTTACTTAATCGACAAAGCGCTCTATAATGCAATCGTTGCAGTGCAGCGAATAACACATACACGCACATGGGCAATTTAGCGAACAATGTTCCTTCTCGATCACATGGCTCGAAGCAACTTGCAATCAAGTGACTAAAAAACCGATACTGCATGGGGCTACATATCGGGAAGTAGGTGGTAATTGTACCCTCTACATTCCTGATATCAGTGCAAAATGCACCTCTGAATCGCGATACTCGGAGCCTCGTTTATGAAGGTGGAAAGTACCATGAACATTCAACTGTTCAAATCAAGTCAAGCCAAGTCAATAGAAAGCTTTATGCACCCGGATGGTTGTGCTTTCAGCATTTTACCCTATTTAACACAAACGTGAGAAAACAACCTCAGTAAATACGAGAATTCTACAAGTGCAAAACAAAATGGGAAGAGTGCACACATGTCACTTGAGTTAACAGTTTTGCCTTTTTAAGCAACCAGCGCATATTGATAGAGAGAATCATAATATTCTTTATCCGGCTGACGTGGTCAACTTTTATCAAAACATTACTTGACAGCTCTTGTTATTAGGATGAAAGTGGCAAACTACGAGTTATTCACGGTGTCTTGGATAAGTTTTCAAGAAGCTGCGAAATCGAGCGGCCTGAGTGAGGTTGGAATCATTCAGCCAACGAATTCGTTATAATATTCAAACAAAATTGATACCTTTACAGTAGATGGTGCAAGAGCAATGTTTTGGGAAGTGCGGCGACGTTCACTTCGAAGGTGCCGGCTTTGTCACCATAAGGTTGCAAGAACAACTGGTGGCTGCTGGCCTTCGGGAAAATCCTCCTGAGGTTCATGGAACCCAGACCTAGTCGGTTACACATAAGCAAGCGGATAAACTGCATTGTGTTGTATGAACTAGGCATGGCGCCTTCTAGTCACACAGAAATGACATGTTACGAGAGATACTGATTCAGGTAGATCAAAAAGTCATCAAAAGTACGCCGGTCCATTGTATCGCCCCTTCGCTGTCCAGCGACCAACACCACAAGATCACCCTCAATTACTCAGGCTCTAACTGGTAACGTGTAGGCTATAAGACACCAACAGCTACTCGGTCACCGACTGTGTAGCCAACTCGTTCTCATCAACAAGCACTTTATAACATTGCTGAGAGGTGTACTGGAACTCCGCCATGTGGAAAAGCTCGCTGGAAGCTAAGCGGCGCTCTGTTCGTTAGAACAATCGTTCAATAGCGGCTCATGTAGGCCGAGAAGGAACGGAGTGATACATGATCCTACTGGTTGCAGAATTACCGATGGTCACAAAAGATCGTGGGCGGTAGGAATTTGCATAATACAATAAGAGTAACCATTGGTCGACAAGTTACTTCTAAAGAAATGAGAAGAATCCGCATATCCGCTGCTACCAGAAGGAAGTCTGTTAGCTTATATGAATAGAATTGCGCGGATAGTTTAACCAACCCCCTTATACGGTTTTATGTGGTATAACTATGCATATATCTTGTGAGAAAGACGCAGTTTTTAAAGTCACTCACAAGGTTGTGATGATATAGCTCAAACAGATGGATTCTTCTGTTGGTAGTGTTTGGCTGGGCTGAAACCAAGAACAGAAACCATTATCTGTTAGCAGCTGGACAAACGAATTTCGACAAATGAGGCGTCTTCGGTGGCTCTGAATGATACCCATGGTTTGGTGCCACCCATCAGCCCAACAGGGCAATCGCGGGTTAAAGATGCACATCACGTGTGTGGCCGTGCTTCACTTTCCCTAAATCGCTGTGACCTGTGACTCACCGAAAATAGACATAGGTGCGCACAAAGAAAGAGAATATTTGCAGTTACATGGACTGGATCGGGACGTTTGTTCATTCGACACAATGCACGCAAGTATAAAACTCTTCCCTGCAGATTTTTGTGCATATCTTATTAGGAAATGCAACCCTAATCAGGCACACTGCATCGGTTAAAATGCGCATTCCAGCTAGGGTTTTAGTAGATCCTGTAGATGTCTGCAATCTCAATACATCAAAGTAGCCAGGCGTTCATCAACGGTTGTCATTTATCAAGAGGCTGATTATACGAGGTAACTGGATTGAAACCATTGATGGTGGGATGGGTGTAGTCACATCCTCGTCGTATCTACCTGTAGGGTTGAACTGATTGTCTCACCCTCAACATCCTAAGCCTCTTTAACTGAAGATATACTGTTTTTCCTTGGATCAATCTGACCATTTTCGAATTCACCAGAGGTTGTAGGTAATGATTGGATTCTCGATGTGACGACCATCTAACTGAGTCTGATTGCGGTGGTTTGAATTTCCACCTTGGACTGCGTTGTCCGCGAAGTTTCCTTTGGGTCATGGCCACAAATTCGTGTCGAGCTGGGATCTCATTAAATGAACCAACTAATAACTGTGATTGCCTTCATATCGGTACCAAGCTCCCCTCGTACCGTCTCTTTGGAAGCGCAAATTTCAAACATCTGTGGGGATGTATCTAGGCTTGACAACTGTACGCCTTCCAGATTCATTTTTCTGCCTACATAAACCAAAAAAGACACTGGTTGTAGGTTTGATGCGCATATTTATCTCTGTTCAACCAGAGATGGACTTACAGAAATTTGGAGATAAACACAGCTTGATTTTTTCGACTTCGAAACGCTCCGTGCACGGTATGCTTAATATGTAGGAACCGGAGGTTAAAAATTTTGAGGATACCTCAGCGACTAGAGTGTTGTATGAGGGGAATGAGTGCGAATGTTGTGGTCGAATTCACATTTACGTAAAAAAGATGAATAAATTGTTCTCTGAAATCTATATTAATCGTGAATTTACAGTAGTGAAGGGAGGTGGGCGCACTTGGAGGCGTCAAAACTATCAAGCTCTGGGACAAGTTTTACAAAGAACTCAGCTCGGTGAAATAAAGGGGTTCGAACATATGTATCCGATAATATCAACACTGTTCTTTTGTGAGATGTAGCTTAAATATGCCATAGTTCGTGTTGGTGGGCGAGAAAATTGCTTGCTTCTTTTCAGAAGGTGAGTACCAGTTTACTTACTGCACCGTGATGATCTTTTCGGGTGGCTTAAAAGGATCATTTCACCGAAAAGGAAATTTACCTACGGATACCAGTAACTCACTTTCACAAACAAAGAAAACGGTCCAGCTTCATCGATACAGTGGAGGGGAGATAGTGCTTCTTCCGGTTCATAGATGTCAGCCTTTCTAGAACGACATGATTCCATGGTTGGGATGAGAGGCACTAACTGTGCGGAACTAAGGCTGATGCACGGCTGACTGGGATCCTACAAATGAAAAGGTACACATCATATTTTAATGCAGTCTATGAAATAAAAAGCAAGATATGAGGAATACCGTAGACCACAGCTGGGCGAGAGGAAACAGCAGATTTGTAGTGCTTCTATGCTGATAGTTCCGTTCCGTTCAACGAAACAGTCCTTGCTCGATGTGTAATACAGTGCGCTGAAGCCGTTAGGTATGAATCCCATCGCCATGAGATCATTAATGGATAATAATTGAGAAAGGTTGCGAGAGAGAGAGAGAGATGAAGAGCAGACTACAAGTAAAAGGGAACAGAAAGTACACATTCGTTACATGAAAGAGCTGCCTGGGTCGAGCAGTGACTTCGTGCAACCAAAGTTGGGGCCCAAGGCGTCAAGAAGTTATGGACTCATTCACCCACGCCTTACTGTCTGTTTAGATCCTGCGTTTCCAGCGCAGTTGACTGGTCGGTATTGTCCACCGAAATCGAACGGGTACGCTAGGCCAGATTCCATTTGTTAATACTGTTGTCATACAACGTTAGGTCTTTAAAAGTACTACGGCGAAGCTCTGTGCACAATAGCACCAGGCAAGAAACGGTGACATCCACAACCCATACGCCATATAAGAAACACTGATTAAAAGCACACTGCCTATTTATGAGGAAGAAGAAGAACTCAGAATTATGAGCAAGTCGTGATGGCCATCGTCGCTAAGTCCCAAACGCCAGCTTTACAACTGCGATGAACTCATCAATCCCCAAAACTTTGCTTAATTTTCAGCATCGATTTTCACCGGCATGCATGACAAGCTGAATGGCATACTTATGCGGGCTCCTACCATCGTCACATGTCAGCTAGTTGGATTTTCGAAGAATTGGCGCATTTGTCACAGTTGAGACTACTGTGGAACGTCTAGCATCACCAAGCCTGAGTTAACCTATGAAAGCATCGGCTGTGGATGGTAGGAGGTTTCGGTATTCCACTGGAATCCGCTAACACAACCACGGAGCGCTGTATCACAATTGACACATCTCAACCAGAGGGTGAAGCTTGTCAGATAGCGTAATGAGGGTGGTGGCCATATAGTCAGCAAAGCGACTGTTAATTCATCTGTCGGCAAAATACGCTTCCTCACGAGGGTTGTCAAAGTGCACCACACGAAGTCAATGATAAGCTACTTCATGGCCCAGTTTTGACAGCAACAATTCCAAGATAATAGTATTATTCACAAATGCATCCACATACGGTATAGCGAGTACTCACAGTAGAAACACCGAGGGTGAGTTGCACGATAGAAAGCGGATTGCCCTTGAAAAGAGGACTTTTGTCTACCGGTAGTTGTCTGTACAACATTTCACGGATCCAGTCACCTGAAATGAGAGAAAAGCGGACGGAAAGTAGCAGATTGGGCAAGGAAAATATCAGTGAACATGCTAGGAGTGTAAATTTATTGATGACAATGCTTGGGAATACTGCGCTTCTTCAAAGTGCGCAAAGCATACACCAGTTTGGTAAAATAGTACACTACTACCTATGGAAAAGTTATGCAAACTTGGTTTTATATTGCGCCCGCTTCATCGGTATAGTCCGTTTGCTGCACTAGCAACATTTTCAGCATAAACTCATGTCCTTGTACAAGTGTTTGCGCTCCAGCTCCCCAATGTGACCTTCGTGAGCAGAGGGACACAAGGTTGGTGTACATGCTTCAGCAACAAATGTAAGAGCTTTCGGGTGGCGAAATAGAACTGTTTTCCAGTTGGCATATAGGAGTTATCCCTTTATGCCACACTCCTTTTGTGCATCTACAAAGGCAGTCTAACTGTGGTTGAAGCAGGTGCAGCATGAAAGGTGAATTTGCTACTTATACCTAGTGCGCACAGTTCATGTCCAAGTCTTAGAGCCAACAAAGAAACGACAGACCTCAAGGATAGATTTGACGACACACGCTAGACCATACTGAGTGTGAACTACCAACTGCAATTTTAAGAAACACTGGTCGATCCAAATCTAGCGTATCGGTGATAATCCGCAAATTCACTAGACAAAGAAAGAGCACAGCACAGGCCAGTGTACAAGGCGTACCAGCTGTAATAATGAGGTAGTAGAGCCATCTGTTCAAGAGTATGGTTCAGTTGTTAGGCGAAGAAGCGTGATTTGGGAAGTGTATACAGTCACGTAGACTAGAACTGTACATTATAGGTGAAGACAAGACCGGTCTGCAAAGAACGATGTGAGAGCTAAATGGGCCAATCAAAGACAACAGGAGACTGAAGGTTTATTCAATCTGTTGCTTGGGATCCCATAGAATGTCGTGCTTCAGTTTACCTATGACAACCGGTTGACACTCTCTGCTACGGAACAATCACCCGGTTTTGACTTAAGAACATCAGTTACTATTTCCCAACTTCATACCTGTCAGATATTTTCTCCAATATGCATTCTGTCCCAGAAGAATAGGCTTTTGAGCAGCCACGGATTCGAAAAAAAATAAACACCTTTATAAAACATCTTATGATGTTTACTAAACTGGGCGACTTGAATCATCAGAAGCCAAGACAGTGTGGCTGAAATTCCTTAGTATCTGCTCACCACCTAAATGTACCTCCCATTCACTTAGCAAATGACTTTGCCAGTGGAGCTTATTTGGTTTTCAAAGAGACGGTGACACATCTGCTCTGATTCAGGGCAACAAAAAGCTAACTTCGATTTAATAGAAGAAATCTCCTTGATATAAAATTAATAGTAGTCAAAAGTTCGTCACCCTATGGTCTTTGCAACTTTCCAATTGATATTTTCTTCTTGTCTATTTACCTTTAGGGCTCTAGCCAGTTCCCTACATTGCTCCCATTTTCCTTGTCACACATTTAATCCTATTTAGAGCACACCATGCCTGTAGCTTTGTGAAATGGACATCCTCCATAGTCTCAATGAGATTCTGCTTACCAGCTGAATCCTCCGTTTCGGGTGGCATCTCATCAAGCATATTCACGGTTAGCGTAGGTCTAATGCAATCCTGCAATGAGTAAGCAAGGCAGGTGGATTTATAACAAAGAACACAGTCTGCTGTTGATCATCCTATTGGTGAGTGGCCCCGTTGCACTCGACTCGATGTGTTGGTCCATCTCATCTAGGCAGCTATCGCCTTGAGTTTACCATCCAAACTGCTTATCTGATGGTTTGAGTGTAACGTGACTTTATTTCAATAGCCTATCCGGTAAAATTATCATCAGGAGTAGCACAATACCCACGATGGCACAATCGTGTAAACAATGACACGTGGCAACAAAGTGGAAATTAGTGACGAGAGCCTGCCTTTTTAAATGGCAGCAACATTATTACCATTTACTTACTAGCTTCAAACTTAATGCCGCTGTTTGCCTCTATAACCATTTTCGGTAAGTTAATGTTCTGTTCTAATACTTCCTCATTTAACTCACGGATAGTTGAGGTCCCGGTTTACCTTTGCGCAGCATTGCCAACTTGCATGCCGTGCTTTCATTATCCGTTGGTTGGCATTGAAAATGGATTCCGGCAATGACTAATGAGAAGCCTGAACCGCTCCCTAACCTCTTCAGATCGTCTATCCTTGATTTTCACAAACGATCTGGCGAGAGAAATTATTACCAGTTTCCTATTCTTCGCGAATGACATCATGTTATGGCGTGCCCTCAAAGAACCGAACGACTACGTAAAGCTCCAATGTGACCTCCACACCAATTCAACTTGATCGCTTTTGAATACGCTACCGTTCAATGTTAAAATGTATCACGCTGTTCAATTGTGCCATAGACATAACTACTGTATAGGCCTGGGTCACATTATTGCAAACAATTTCCAATGACAACGACCTTGGTGTGCTCATTCAAAGTGAAAACTGTTCGAAGCAGTCAGAGGCAGCTACAAAGAGAGCCAACCAGCCCATGGGCCTGCTGATGAGAGCATTGGGGATTCGACCCACGTATCTTCCCCATGATGCAAAATTCTTAAGTGGGCCCTCTGGTTGAATACGCCATCCAAGCTTGGCAACCCTAGTTAAAGCGCGACTTAGAAAAGCTAGAGAAAGCACAACTTAGGGCCACAAAGAATGTCGAGGGACTAGGAAATCTGTCCTAACATCACAGGCTGAAGTCACTGGAAGTTTCCAGTGACCGCTACCGAAGGCTGCGTGGCGATCTCATATTAATCTACCAAATAGTTTGTGACTATAATCACGTACGCCGTCACTTGCTGAAAAAGCCATAACACCAATCTCACAGGTAAACCTGTGAGATTGTATGCATCGTATAGCTGCCTTTAATGCCGGCGGAATTCTTTTTCTCTTCGAGTTTGCCAATCCTGAAACTCTCTCCCAAACGTCGTTGTTTTCTCTCCTACCTTGGATATTAGTAAAATACGATTGGCTCTTGCCCTTGCCTCTGTAGCGCCCAAAAAGATAACTCTTATCTTTCGTGTACAATTTACTTGTTGACCGATTGTACATTACTCCTTCTTGTTTTAATCTTACAACCGGCTCGACACACAACTGCCTTGTAAGTCCCCGCGCTCACGTGTACGCTCTTGCCTCGCTTCATCCGTCCGCTTATTGTTGTAGCCCATCGAATACAGTCCGCTGTGTCCGACTCCAATTGCCTTCTGATATCCGCGCTTAATTCCGCGCATCGTCTCGGACTAGTATTGACTAGTCCTACAAATTGGTGACCCCGATTCGCACGCGCGAATTCAACTTTTTTTTCTCGTTTGTATTTTTGGTGAGTTCGTTCCTTTTTCTCGATTATATACGTATATTCATTTGTTTCTTGCGTAATTTTAGTACTTTTATCGTATTTCGTTCGTTCTTTATCTTTCGACTCACATTTCGAGAGTGGTATCTGAGTCGTTTCACAGCGTAACCATGCTTACTTTGGCTGTTCCAAGTTTCATGGAACACAGTCCAGAAGTTTGGTTTAAGATATTCGAGATCGAACTAGAAAATAAGGGCATAACGGCGGACCGTCCAAGGTACAATCAGCTCGTCCCACGCCTTCCTCCGTCGGTAGTGACGCTGATTGAGGACATTCTACTCTGCCCATCGAATGAGGCAAAGTATGAAACGATGAAGCAAGCGATTTTGAAAGAGTTACGACCCAGCGCACGAACACGATTTGAGCAGCTCAATGGTCTCAAGCTTGGGGATCGCAAGCCGTCGGCATTGCTCCGCGAACTTCAGCGCATCGCTGGTCCCTTATTCTTGAGCGAAGAAGGGATAAAGGAGCTGTGGTTTGCACGTCTCCCAGAGCCATTGCCGGTAATGCTGTCCATGTTTATAGATGCACCCTTGAAAGACTTAGCTACCAAGGCAGACGCTGCGTTCGAACGTTTTCCGCAGCAGACGACCAGTAACTCCGGTGACGCATTCTCACCGATGAAAACCGAATCACATGTTTGTTCCCAGTCGCTAGACCGATCTGACTCTAAAAACGAGGAAATTGCGCTACTTCGCAGCAGGATAGCAGCATCGAAGTCTTCGAAGCAGCGGGTGCCACGGTCAAATGCTGACCACGTTTTGGCTACCGTTCATTGCAGCTCGTCTGTGCCTGCACCGAGTACGTCACGTTCGGCACGAAAGCGCCACATTTCCCTTACAAGTTCTCAGTCAGATTATGTCAAGCCCGTCGAAGAAGTATGTTGGTATCACCGCCAATACGGTGGAAGAGCTAGACGTTGTCGGGCTCCCTGCATTAGGCACGACCCAGGGAAAACGAATAGCCCGCATACTAGCACTACAAACGTAGCATGCAATAACCAAGCAAACCGACTGTTTTACGTTAAGGATCGACGTTCTTCCATCACGTTCCTCATCGACACGGGAGCGGAAGTCAGCGTCATCCCAGCGACCGCTAGCGACAAGCACTCGAAGCCTACGTACAATTTGCGTGCGGCCAACGGTTCTCCGATAGCTTCATTCGGTCAGCGCATGATGAACCTAGACCTCAATCTTCGCCGAGATTTTCAGTGGGTCTTCATGGTTGCGTCTGTACCCTTCGCGATTATCGGTATCGACTTCCTCCGACATTTTGGGTTGCTTGTTGATGCTGGTCGCCACAGACTTTTAGACGATCGTACGAAACTAGGTG
The DNA here is from genome assembly GCA_944474145.2 of Dicrocoelium dendriticum. NCBI lineage: Eukaryota > Metazoa > Platyhelminthes > Trematoda > Plagiorchiida > Dicrocoeliidae > Dicrocoelium > Dicrocoelium dendriticum. The sequence goes on along the minus strand of OX104071.1, from coordinate 74,024,991 downwards.
TTGATGGTGTCCTTTCAGATGCCCCGATAATCAGCCCTGTATTTCGAATCGCAGACGCACCGTCCGACTACTTGAGCCTCCTCTCCGAATACCCGCGACTGGTTCGACCGGCTGCAGAGCTTCCACCAGTCACAACAGAGGTCGCTCACCACATAGTTACGCGCGGTCAACCAGTTAGCGCACGGCCAAGACGGCTTGCTCCAGACAAACTACGGGCAGCACGAGCCGAATTTGACCACATGCTTCAACTTGGTATCGTCAGACCGTCCAACAGCCCATGGGCGTCGCCTCTGCACATGGTCCCGAAGAAGGTTGTGGGGGACTGGCGTCCTTGCGGCGACTATCGATCCTTGAATACGGTAACCACGCCTGATCGCTATCCGATCCCACACATAGTGGATCTCACCGCCAGTCTGGCGGGTAAAAGTATCTTCAGCAAAATCGACTTGGTACGCGCATACAACCAAATTCCGGTAGCCGAGGCGGACATCGCTAAAACTGCCGTGACGACTCCATTTGGTTTGTTCGAGTTTCTGCGTATGCCATTTGGTCTAAAGAATGCCGCGCAAACTTTTCAGCGTTTCATCGACCAAGTTTGTCGCGGCTTAGATTTCGCTTACGCGTATCTTGACGACATTTTAATCGCAAGCTCTTCACGAGAAGAGCACATACGCCACGTACGAACACTTTTTGATCGTTTATCTCAACACGGGGTGACGATCAACGCAGAAAAGTGTTCGTTTGGTGTCGATTCAGTTAATTTCCTGGGCCATCGTATCTCTTCTGCAGGCGTCGTGCCACTGCAAGATAAAATTCAAGCCATTATCGACTACCCCGAGCCTCATTCTTTCAAACAGCTCAGGCGTTTTGATGGCCTTGTTAACTTTTATCGTCGATTTATACCCAACTGCGCCTCTCTGATGCAACCCCTCACGGACCTTCTCCGAGGGAAACTCAAGACGTTCGAATTTCCTACCGCAGCACGCGCTGCTTTTAAGTCGCTGAAAGAGGCTATCGCCAACATAGCTTCCATAGCGCATCACGATCCGACCGCCCCACTGTCCCTTAGTACTGACGCCTCGGACGTCGCAGTCGGCGCTGTTTTACAGCAACGAGTAGCCGACACGTGGCAGCCCTTAGCGTTTTTCTCCAAACGCCTACAACCTACCGAATCTCGCTACAGCACGTTCGGTAGAGAACTACTTGCCGTATATCTAGCGATACGTCACTTTCGACACGTCCTAGAAGGCCGCTTCTTTGTCGTCTTCACCGACCACAAACCCCTAACTTACGTGCTCGGCTCGACTACCGACCGATACTCTCCTAGAGAGTCGCGCCACCTTGACTATATCGCTCAGTTTACGACCGATATACGGCATGTCTCAGGTGTGCACAACGCCGTCGCCGATGCACTTTCCCGCATTCAAGCTATCTCCGCTGACGCCGGCACTGCTATCGACTTGGCAGCCATGGCCACAGCACAACTCAACGATCCTGAGGTTGAACTACTACGCAGGTCTCCCTCATTGGATATACGACCCGTTCCGCTGACATCATCAGACGGAACGATACTCTGCGATTTATCTCTGGGCACGCCGCGCCCAGTCGTCCCACGTGAGTTTCGGCAGACCGTGTTCGACGCGTTGCACGGCTTGTCTCATCCAGGCGTTCGTGCATCGGTTAAACTCGTAACCGCACGATTCGTTTGGCGCAATGTTAATCGGGACGTCCGTACCTGGGCAGCTGCTTGCCTTCCGTGTCAACGCGCGAAGGTACACAAGCACACGAGAAGCCCATTAGGCACTTTTCCGACGCCAGACGCACGCTTTCATCACGTGCACGTCGACCTCGTAGGTCCTCTACCGCCTTCCAAAGGCTCTGTATATCTACTGACCTGCATCGATCGATTTACTAGATGGCCTGAGGCCGTCCCCATCCCGAATTGCTCCTCGGAAACGGTAGCGAAAGCTTTTATGGAGCGCTGGGTAGCACAATACGGCTGTCCCGCCATCGTGACCACCGATCGAGGGTCGCATTTCTCGTCGACATTTGCCATGTTGCTTAAGGAGTTAGGCTGTCGCCACGTCCAGACGACGGCGTATCATCCGGCCGCTAACGGCATGGTGGAGCGTTTTCACCGCCAGTTGAAGGCAGCGCTACGTGCGCACGCAGATCCTTCATGGTCTGAAACGCTTCCCCTCGTTCTCCTAGGCTTAAGAAACACGGTCAAGACTGACTTCGACGCCACACCAGCGCAGCTAGTCTACGGTTGCACGCTGCGCTTGCCCGGACAGCTGGTAGCACCAGCCCCATGTACTTCCACTTTTGACTACGGAAGTTACACTGATCGATTGGCTCACCAGATGCGTGAGTTGCGTCCACCCGTTCCACGATCGCAGAAGACACCAGTGTACGTGCCCGAGAAGCTGTCTACTTGTTCACACGTCCTTCTTCGCGCAGACGGTGTTCGACAGCCTCTTCAGTCGCCGTACATAGGACCCTTCAAGGTGCTGCATCGTGCGAGTAAGGCGTACACTATTGACCGCGGTGGTCGACACGAAGTCGTCACCATCGACCGTCTGAAACCCGCCTTTATGGAAGAAACTACCTCGCCTACTTCGTCTAGTAGTGCTTCGTGCGACGTCACAACTCATCGCACCAGCTTACAGCATCCTGGTCCAGTTCATCCAGACCACGATCTCGGTCTACAAGCCGTTCCAACATCTCCCGAATCTAGTCCGCCGCCTCCCACGACCAATCGCCGTGGTCGGGAGGTACGTAAGCCCGTTCGCTTCTCCGACTATGTACAGTGTAAATACTTTTAACTTTGTAGATATTGTATATATTTGCCTCGTTTTTGGTCGATTAACGTTTTGAAAACAAACAAAAATATCAAAAACCCCCGAAAAACCTTTTTCGAAAAAATATTCAAAAACCAAAAAATATTTAAACACGCAGCTCATTCGTTTGTTCTTTTTGGCGTTTTCTGCGCGTGTTTTTCTATTTTCTCGTCTTTACATGCCCCAACCCTCCCCTTCGATCGACTGGCCCACACGAGGAATGTCTGCGAGGACACTGACGCGAACACTGGTCGCTTCTCCGCGGGACGAGGATCGCTTCTTCGCGGGACGAGGATCGCTTCTCCGCGAGACGAGGGTCATTTCTCCGCGGGACGAGGATCGCTTCTTCGCGGGACGAGGATCGCTTCGCCGCGAGACGAGGGTCGCTTCTCCGTGGGACCATGGTCGTTTCTACGTGGGACGAGGGTCGTTTTGGCGCAAGGCGGGGTGCGGCGGGGGGAGAGACCACTCCCAAGCGCACCGTTTGGCAGCAGCGGAGGTTGAGGTCCTGTCGGCCTTTTTCTGGACTAGCCAGTTTTTTGTAGTCCGACAAGCCCGCTCCAACGGCTCGCCGAAATGCACCCTGCCCTGCATTCAATAAATAACGAATCATAAACGGCACAGCGGACTCCGACTTCCGACGAACCCCCATTCACACGAACGCTCATTCATTTTTACTCGGCACGATTTCGCCTTACGAACCTCGTTTCGACATTCCTTTTCGATTTCGAAGGCTTCCTATGTTCAGCCTTCTAGGGGGGGAGCTCTGTAGCGCCCAAAAAGATAACTCTTATCTTTCGTGTACAATTTACTTGTTGACCGATTGTACATTACTCCTTCTTGTTTTAATCTTACAACCGGCTCGACACACAACTGCCTTGTAAGTCCCCGCGCTCACGTGTACGCTCTTGCCTCGCTTCATCCGTCCGCTTATTGTTGTAGCCCATCGAATACAGTCCGCTGTGTCCGACTCCAATTGCCTTCTGATATCCGCGCTTAATTCCGCGCATCGTCTCGGACTAGTATTGACTAGTCCTACACCTCCTAACATCTCGTCGCCTAAACTGTGCCAATTTGGAATATATTAATTATCCCCCCAAACCGACTAAACCTGTTACATAAACCTGAAGAGGCGGTACCGAAGTGAGTATTCACGCTTTTATTTTTTTACGGAGAACATCAACTAGGACTGTCCCCATTATGCCTCGTCGTTCACGTTCAATTCCCACTTACACCACTAGTATTCAGCAGCGCTTCCGTTAGATAAACGCTCAAACAGAAAATTCACCTGTCATTTGATACTAGTGTTTGTACCAACACGATCCTGCAGGACTTGTCAAACAATTGCATTTTTACCCGGCATAAATCATTGTTCATAACCTAATAATTATAGAATGCCAACAACGTACCTGTTTCCGGTTTGGATTCGATTTCTATCTTTCACGCTGCTAATCTCATCGGTCAAATGTAAGTGAAGACGCAATTATAAAAATTGTGTTCAAAGAGATTTAAAAAACTGTCGGAATTTCAAGCACCGTAAACTTATTTGCAATGCGAAAAGCAGCTGTAGCATTATATTTCATCACATTTGGTGAAGGCCAAATAAAGGTACATGGAATTATTTGCAGCAATTATGCAAACGTTATAGGATGTCAAAAGCAAACAAATATTGATTTACATCATTTACTCAGTTGGTTGTACTCACATTCATGAAGAGTTCAGATCAAAACAAACTCCCAAAATCGTCACAGAAGTTCGCATTACACCAACAAATGTTAAAAGTCTTTCTCGCTTTTGGATTTCAATGCTAACAATCGAAATTCACAGAACCACGAAGATGCAATAAGCCGATAATAACTCACAAGCCGGTTGCACGGTACGAATTTTATTACAGAAAACAAATCTCATCCAACTCTTTTGCGAAGAATGTTGGACAGTGAAACTTATCGTTCCTTACATCGGCGAGCTGTTCTTTTGCTTGTCCAATTTGGCCTCTCGCAAATTAGGAATGGTTGAGTAACCAGTCGTATTCATCGGCTGAAAGTGGAGGAAATTAGTGTTAAGTGAGGTTTGAAGTTCGTCAATGATACTTGAACTTTCGTCTGCAATCACTTTCGACTAAGATTCATTACGGCTCGGAAAGCAATGATAATTTCCCTTTAATATTTTATTTTTTCACAGTTATTTATTCTGTAAACCACCGCAGTTTTGACTTTGATGTGACCATGTAACCGGATGAACCTTAATAGCGGGAATTCAGCGCGTCCAGTTGTTCGAACGAGTCCAATTCCCAATTTTCACTGACGTTGATTCAAACTGGCGTTTGCTTAAAATCAGAGCATTTGTGAAAGAGGTCATTTTTCAAATTTCTGATGTGAGCACATTGCTGTGATGTAAGTAAAAAAAGTTTGTTCCTCTACACCTAACGGACATATATTTACTATTACATCCAGTGCTCTACAAATCGACGACAAACAAAAAACAAACGGAAATACAAAGATAACCACATTGTATTCACATTCATCACAATTGAAACCGAGGACCCCAGAACATCATACTGTATGGTCTGCCAAAAGAAAATTGTAAAAACTTAAACTACTCAACCAGAGGTAAAAAAAATCCAAGAGAATAGTCTAAGAAACTGGAAGGGCGACGAAATAAAACAACAAAGCTTTTAAAACAAAACGGTCAGCAAAATGGGGAGAATACCATGTACAAGGCTACACTATTAATAGTGCAACCCACAAGCCGCACACTTATGCCAAATCTACCATTGCGTCGGCAGTAGTTAACATTATCGAAGCAATGCTAGGAAACGTAGTGACAGATTTTCTCGGTAATATACCATTATCCATTGGCATATCATGCAGAAGGAAAGTTTTGTCCGTAAAATTTTAGAGCAAATTGTCGAGTATCTTGAATCACAAGGCAGTGAACGCTGGCCATTTCATATTGGTGAATGGAGAGATGTCAGTGGGAAAGCCCAGATTCTTGTTTTCATTTGTTTTGTTGAAGGCGAAAATCCGTACAAGCGTATGTTTTCTGCAAAGCTTTGAAGAGCACGAGGGCGGAAAAAGGCATTTGACCTTCTACAAGATAGTATTTAAAGCCTTGGTTTACCTTGGAAAAATTGCGTTGGTGTTTGCACAGACGGATGTCCATCAAGCAAATCCGGATAAGTTAAGCGTTCAGTGCATGATTCACAGAGAATCTTCAAATTCAGATATGTGGATTGTTATGAACCAAGTAATCAACTTCATCAATAGCTAACCTCTTACATTCTGAATTTTCTCTCAGCTGTGCGACGCAATCGATTCCGACTCCGAGATCCTATCATATCGCACCGAACTGCGTTGGCTTTTGTAGAGGGAGGTTTGAAACGACTCATACCCCCGAAAATAGTGGTAATTTTGGTCCTGTAGGCCGAAAACACATAGTCGGATTTTTTCTTCATGATGAGATTTGGTGGGGCAAAGTATACTTTCTCTCGAAATTGTTCGAGAAGCTGAAATCTCTGAATTTCAGATTTAGAAGGTTCATCCGGTTACATGGGCACATCAAAGTCAAAACTGCGGTGGTTTACAGAATAAATAACTGTGAAAAAATAAAATATTAAAAGGAAATTATCATTGCTTTCCGAGCCGTAATGAATCTTAGTCGAAAGTGATTGCAGACGAAATTTCAAGTATCATTGACGAACTTCAAACCTCACTTAACACTAATTTCCTCCACTTTCAGCTGATGAATACGACTGGTTACTCAACCATTCCTAATTTGCGAGAGGCCAAATTGGACAAGCAAAAGAACAGCTCGCCAATGTAAGGAACGATAAGTTTCACTGTCCAACATTCTTCGCAAAAGAGTTGGATGAGATTTGTTTTCTGTAATAAAATTCGTACCGTGCAACCGGCTTGTGAGTTATTATCGGCTTATTGCATCTTCGTGGTTCTGTGAATTTCGACTGTTAGCATTGAAATCCAAAAGCGAGAAAGACTTTTAACATTTGTTGGTGTAATGCGAACTTCTGTGACGATTTTGGGAGTTTGTTTTGATCTGAACTCTTCATGAATGTGAGTACAACCAACTGAGTAAATGATGTAAATGAATAATTTTAGTTTCATGAACGAGATAGATTCTTAGTTTGGTTCTTTACTTGGGCCGCAAATAATTCATGATAATGGTGCATCGCTTATCTATTTGAACAAGGAATGCGTAGCCGACGCGAAATGTGACGGTTCCAGAAATTACTGTATGAAGGGGGCCAACGCGGTTTACTTCGATTGCTAGGGCATTAAAACAGAAGAAACCGTCTTAATTATTTGCATCAGAAGTACTTACTAGAAGGTTTCCAACCGATACTCTTGATCATTCCACAATGACGGTCTCCTTAGCAGATCCCATATTCTCTCTCCCCACTAGATAAGGGAGTGTATTATCCATTAGAATCCACTTTGCAGGCCTCTGCGGTCCCGTCTTCTGATGCACAGACGGAACAGCTTCGGCCGTTAGTATTGCACCGTTGATATCAGTTCGGTCAAGCTCGGATAACGCATAACTTCTTCAAGCGACACCATCACATGCGGGTCTTAAATCGTCTACCAAGCAATGACGTAGTTATACTTACTTGGCACGAGTCAAGTGCAAGCAAACGGTACCATGAATCAAATAAGTGATGTTAATGAAAGCAACGAAATATTGACTGACGGTACAAAGGTCTTGGAGACAAGTGGTGAGAAAGGAATGAAAAGAAAGCAAACAATCAATTCTACAACCGTTTCAAACTGAATAAGGGGCGTGTCTATGTCAACAAACCATTTGTGATGAACTATGCTTCGTAAGAATGACAATATCTGGCCGCCACGGTTTTCCCCAAAGCAGATATGAGATGAGGAATATGCAGTGACTGGCAGAGGTTCTTAAGCCTTTATAAAAAAATGCAGCCGACCTCTTGCATCGTTTCCCCAACAGCAACGGAACCAGCAATCGAACAAAGCCATCAATATCACATATATGTTTGGCGGCATCCGGATTCGGATTTGTCTGTCACTGCGACCTCCAAAGGACAGCCACAGGATGTCTGTGCATACAGGGAGTCCATGGGTGGCTTGTGCTGCACAACCCGCAAATCCATCCACACACCTCGTCATCATCATCATCATACACGTTAGCTAGAGGTGGGGAACACGTCAGCTACTGTGCCGCAATACACAGAAAAAGGAGAAAAAAAGGATGCAACTGGTGCAAGCCGGCTGAGCTACCGGTAACGGATGCGCATCATTCCGGTAAGCTACCAGCCGGCTACTATGCATCAAAAAATTACTTTGCAAAATTATATAAGGTTAAATAATGAGATCTGGTTGGAGGGGGAGGCTAAGAGAGATGAGGTGGGACAAAGAAACTCACAGCAAGAACGCCACTGAGGTCGGCTCCTTGCCATGTCAGCAAGTGTGTCCAACTAAACGTGTTCATCGTCTTTCGGACCCCAACCAGGGAGCCTAGCCGCTCCAACCGAGGCCAGCTCAGAAGTGAGGGCCTTCATTCATCTCGACCAAGTCATCGCTTGGCCACCCCTCCTCTTCTTCCATCCACACCCCCGGCGCGCAAACATCACATGTCGCGGGAGTCGGTGGGCTGGCATGCGTAACACGTGGCCGAGCCATCGGAGTCCGGTGCGTAAAATAACGGTGCTGAGCGGTTCAGTTCCTTTTCCTGTGCCATAAACAAGGCGTCGGACACGCTCGTTGCTCACGCGGTGTTCCCACCAGATGTGAGCTAAATTACCAAGGCACAGGTGGTCGAACGTAACTAGCCTCTTCAGATCCGCTGCTTTAAGCGGCCAGGTTTCACAACCGTACAATAGGGTTGAACGTACTGCTGCATTGTACACCCTACCCTTCAGGGCAAGAGTGATGTCGCGCCGGCGCCATAAGTGGCGAAGGTTAGCAAAAGCGCCCCGAGCTTTTGCTATACCATTCGTGATTTCATCTTCAATCCCACGGGCGCTGATACAACTTCCCAGATAGTTGAATTTTTGAACGACTTCTAGCTGATCCCCAACAACGGTCAGCGTAGGGGGAGCGGTCCAGACCAATTTTGGAGGAACGCTTTGCACTTCGAGGGTGCGAAGCAAAGCCCGAAGTGACGAACAGCTAATGCTAATCTGTCCAGTGCCGCTTGGCACATTTGTGAGCTGTCACAGATTAGGGCAATATCATCAGCATACTCTAAGTCAAGAAGTCGTTCTCCTGGGAGTAGCTTCACATTTTCTAAGTCGTGTCCTGTAAACGCGATTTCCATGACTTCATCAACAGTGAAGTTGAACAGGAAAGTTGACAGCGAGCATCCTTGTCTCACGCAGCTGGATGTACTAAAGTGCGACGACAACTTGCCGTAAGCCCTCACTCTGCCCGAGCTACGCGCATATAATGCTCGGATAATATTCACATATTTCTCGGGCACACCTCTCCTGAGTAGACAGTCCCAAAGTCCATGTCTATCCACCGAATCGAACGCACCTTTGATATCGAGGAACACGACAATGGTGGGCCGCTAATATATGTGACGGTGCTCCAACAACTGACGCAAGGTGAAGATGTGGTCAATGCAGCCACGACCTCGACGAAATTCAGCTTGCTCTTCACGAATCTGACTTTCACGAGTGCCAGTCAGTCTGTGAAAGATGACAGAGGCAAGCAATTTGGAGGCGATGGAGATCAGACTGATTGCTCTATGGTTGTCGCATTCCGATCGTGAGCCTCCTTTGAAAATTGGGACTATGACGGAGCGGCTGCAATCGGTTGGGACACTTTCCTGCAACCACAGTTTGACTAGTAACTCGTGTATATCATCCATAAGTGCAGGTCCCCCGAATTTGAAGTGGCCTGGAGGAAGAGCATCTGGTCCCGCGGCTTTATTTAACTTCAACAGTGCGATCTCACATTCGACTTCTGAGCGAGAGGGTGGATCCAAAGCGACAGCCCAGAGAGTGGGGTCATCAGTGGCCGGCGAGAAATCAAACCATTCCGACCGATTAAATTGCCTTTTAAAGTGCTCAGCCCAACGCTCTAAGCGTTTTGATAAGTTGTGGATAGGCTGTCCACTCTCGTCACGTATAGTTTCACTAACACCAGATCTCCTGCTGCCCGTTTCCCGTATCAGACGGAATAACTTACGATGGTTACCAAGGGTAGCGGCCACTTCCATCTCTGATGCACGATGAGATCATCAGGATTCGAGGTCTCTCTTCAGGCTAGCACGGAGTTTTTCCCGGAGCTCTTTGCGCGTTTCATTGTGTTCGCTTTCAGCCGGAATATGCCGGCGAGCATCGATAAGTTCCAGAGACTGAGAAGAGACCCAATGTCCCTGTTGGCGATTAGGGTTTTCCTGCTGCTAGTAAGGTCTGGTGAATATGAGACAAATGAGCTTCAACTGTATCCGGTGAGCGTTTAACCAACTCGCATGACAGCGTACTTTGATAGGCATTCAGAACAGCTGGCTTTGCCAGTTGGCTGATGTCAATGCGCTCACAACGTCATCGTGGGCGTCCGCCAAAACGCATCCGAATGTCAGCACACACAAGTGCATGGTCGGTGCCCACACAAGTGCTCCAAATCGAGCGACAGTTCTGGACGCAGCCTCTCCATCGGTAACTTATCGCAATGTGATCGATCTGCGTCCATAGCTGGTTCGAGGCTGGTGGACGCCAAGTCACCCTCCGGCGGGTGCTGTGTCGGAAATTAGCGCTCGCAAGAAATAAGCGGGCATCCTCACACAAATGAAGTAACCGCTCACCGTTATCATTACGGGAGCCTGTACCATGTTGGCCGCCCAGATGCAGCTCTTCTGTGGATAATTTTCCAACTTGAGCGTTCAGATCCCCAGCCAGCACTACAGTGTCCGAGCTTCTTCTGTGGCTAAGGAGCTCGTTCAGTTGACGATAGAAGTCGTCTTTTACCGAGTCATCGCTACAGTTTGTCGGTGCATAGGCAGCGATAACGAATAGACACCAGTTAGTCCCACGCGACTTCGAAGTTTTGAACGAGCCAGCCAATCGGACCTCACACATCCGGCTACTGATTGGAATCCAATCAAGCAGAGAAGCTTCAGCCAGGGGACTCAGGGCAATACCAACACCGGCTTGGCCGATGCTCGAAGCTGCATCGTCACCGGATAGGCGCAATGAGAAAGTGCTGCTGGTGTCACCTGAAGTGGATTGTAGAGTGATCACAGAGCTCGAGTCTTGCAGGCGGGTCTCCGATAAGAAGCAGATATCGATCGAGAGGGTCTCCAATGTTCGGGCAAGTGCTGCCTGTTGACCAATCTGAATCAATGTGCGAACATTGAGGCATGCCAATCTGAAGGAGGATCGAGGGCTCCAAATGGAAGCCGATGAACTGGAATGGGCCGCTTGGTTGGACATGGGCCTGTTGACAGGGCAGGAATGACGCTCCGCGTTCACATGTGAGTTGAAACTAAAAGGCAAGCGACTATTGAAGCAACGTGGGGGAGGGCCGAGAATTGGGGGGTTGAAAACAGGGGAGATAAAAGTGAAGCTGGAACGGGACGATAAAGGTGAAAAAGCGCAAGTGGGGGAATAAGAAGACGGGAAGTCTTGAGCAGTAGCATTCAAACCCCATCCAAACTGCCCGATGCAGCAGATAGGGCACCGTTGATTATCCTCTACGGTGGCCAGAGCATCAGAAATTTGTTTGGGGAAAGATTCATCGTATTGCGGAGGCAGGATACTGTCAGGTTGCCCAGGTCTAGACAGGAGAACGATTAGGGTTCTCAACCAAAGCCTTTGGTTCAAAAACCTGACCGCAAGGCAGCGGGTTTTGGCACTGGGCTACAAGGAGTCCGCTTTAAACAGCCACCCTCATTCCAACCCCCAACCTGGAGGGCCAGGAGGCTGAGTTTGTTAGGCCTCTAACCATTGACCAATCTGGTATGAGCGGCTCTGAAGGTGCAAAAATGCACCACCCAGGATAGCTCAGTGGATCACAGAGGCACACAAACCATCGCACCACGGTAAGGTCCAGCCTCATTGCGATGGCATCCACACATCCCATATCCATTGTAAACCCGAAGGAATAAGACCGGGAGGCATGTGGATGGGAGCCATGTTTCATCAATTGAGCCGGCCCACACTCCTTCACAGGCAAATACAAGCACACTGTATTTGGGGAATCATGCGCACACAAGGCGGTGGCTGGACCGTAGTCCGTTCCCCACTGAGTGCATGGAACCACTCTTTGAGCCTAGTACGGCCACAAGGACCGTGCACCCCGTCCCCTCCAGCAACGACCAACTATCTCCTGGAGCCAGTATGGACGAGGTAGTGGGTAATAGACAGGTAGGCACCTTGTCAACATGCAAAACAAGCGCAGCCACACCGGGGATGTCAAGCAACAGCCAATCACTTGAAGTGACAACACCACGTAAGATGAAAACACTATACGAATAGGTTGACATACCACTTCGCTAAGTTATCATATGAAGCCGATGAGTTATCAACATACCCGCGATAAATGCATCCATACACGCGGATGAGGTGCGTGCTCCTGGGTTAGTTAGATTATTCCTCTATATCCTCTCTCCATCTTCTGGCAGCGTTGTCACAGTACAATCATACGAACCGAATTTAGCAGCCATACACAGTGATAGATTATACGTGGAAATATATTCTACGATTAGAGTCCGTGCCATCAATATCCATTTTCATAGGCATCTCTGCTTAAACGCAAGCGGATAACTTAATCACATTGAGCCGATTGCCTTTCTATGTGACTCCAGTCGATCCGGAATTCTCAAGGCAGTCCGAAAAGCCTAAGCTTACTCCGATCCAGCGTTTCGCAACACAGCTGTTAAGAATTTGTGATCTCTACATCTGTGATCAGCGCTGTGTACAGATTCAGTTAACAAGTTCCAGTCACTCGCCATTCCTTGTGAACTTGTCAGCCAGTGCGGCTGCATAACCCATCACACGAACCGATCGACCACGCTCATTTGACCTTGCAACCACCACGCTCGCCTGACCGATGTGCGCCACTTTCAAAGCTTGAAAAGTACAGAACATTAAACAACACACTGGGTTAGGTAACGATACCATTTTGAATGGCAGAAATGCGAAACCGAAAAGGCTCCAAGCGAAAGGCATTTGCGGGTTAGGAGAATGTCATCGAGTAGTTAAAACCGGTCAGGCTTGCTGGCACTGTTTGGAATGGTATCATACGAAATGTGTAAATGTGTCCCAACAACAGGTACGAGCGCGAAATAGCTCCCAAAATGGACTTTAGTTCTGTACTGCTTGCTCCACCATCAGACTCGTTAAGGGCTTGCTTATCCTAGCTCAGAAGTGTGACCGGTTAACCGCAGAAGCCGAGCAGAGGATAAACGATAAGATTAATTCAATGGGAGCCACTATGCACTACGGAAGCTCAGCGGCTTCTAAGTAGCGAAATGCTGCACAATCCGCTTCCCCTAAACCGCAATCAGCCACCTCCCGTTGTCTTCTCCAACTTTGGTAGAACGCCGTGCGAAAACAGACCGTACATACGAGAGCCGAACAGTACTCACGGCAACGAAAATCAGGCACCACTCGAAAGGTCTGGTTAAGCAAATTCCACTAGACCTGACATCTAGCTTCAACAACGATGAAGCGGTCGAAAACCAACCCTCGGTACATGTAGCTCAAATGTCTCTTGTTAAGACGAAGCCCCCCGGAATATCAGTCACATATGCAGAGATTACTGCAAACATCCGTCGGGAGGCCTCCGTTGCGGCCTCTTCTGTTGTAAACATCATTGAGGTCAACAGAGGGAGAAAAAGTACGCAATCAATACTTGTTAGCAGGTCAAGACAAACGGGTACCCTACCTTGTAGATCAACGAAAAAGGATGCAACAATGGTGCCAGGACTATTGCATGCTCAAAAGTACCTGAATCTACCA